>CM060981.1:119529436-120758008 GCA_030765065.1 Deroplatys truncata
TTTTTCCTCTTTGGCAAGCTCAGATTATGTGACTTTGTGTTCCTCCCTTGCCTAAACTTCATGAAAGCTTTTCAAGCTGTCAGTTAACTGCTAGAATATCTTATGTCCATCATGCATATTTTGAAAATTATATAGTAATTGGTGCTATGCAAAATAATATAGTTGCCATTACTTAGTAAGCAAACCTATTAAACTGACCCTACAGATCATTGTTTAGGTAATAAATAGAGTGGCATGTTTTTATAGACAAGTTCCTAGATCGTATTAAAAAAAATTCAAAATAATACCATGCAAGATGTCATTCCTTAAACCATAGAGAGTTCTCAATGAGTGTTTTAAAAAAGTACTCCTATGGAAAGAAGAAATGTTTCACAACCGTGCGTTTCATCATGGAGGTGAGTTATGGATCGTGCTGGAAGAGTAGCTCATACAATAGAAGCTGCAGAGATCAGTAAGTGACTGGGATTGTGTTACGGGAATGGAGTTGAGTTTTGTAAATATTGGAAAGGTAGAATCAAAGTGAAAACTTTAATGACATGGTCGGGATTTGAACCACGGCGTTTTGACTTTCGGTACCGTTGCTCTGACCAATTGGATTACTATAGCAACATACCACTATGACGTTAAATTCCCCAAATGACTCATTTTTCCCGAAAATCACAAAGCGTTCTCAAATTTTTAGATAGCATAACCCACCGCATATGTGAAAAAACAATTATTTTATAAATATTATTTAGTTCTTAAGGCACTTCTTTCCTGTATTTGCACCAAACTAAGCAAAGGAACTAAAACAAAAACAGTTGCTTTAAGTTTGAGCAAAAGGTTTCAAAGACTAAAATTATAATTTTTCATTTATCTCTGCACGTAAGATCGCACCCTTCCAACCGGTGTACAAACAGAGATATTCACCGTCCTAATACACA
Organism: Deroplatys truncata; assembly: GCA_030765065.1. Classification (NCBI taxonomy): domain Eukaryota; kingdom Metazoa; phylum Arthropoda; class Insecta; order Mantodea; family Mantidae; genus Deroplatys; species Deroplatys truncata. Next base: position 119,530,360 of record CM060981.1, read on the forward strand.
CAAAAAATATTCCTCGAAGAAACCACCTGCGGTCGTTTTAATGTTTCATTTTGAACAGTCGTGTAATTTATTTGGTGGAGAATACCTGAAATGACGGCACAGGTGACCTCGGATGTCTTTGGCACCTAAGATCAGAGGCGCACCCAGGGAGGTTTTGGGGGTTGCAACCCCCCTTGTTAAAAATGTAAAAATTATTAGCAAAAATATGTAGCTGCGTTAAAATAATAGCATCTTTTTAGGTTGGCGTGAATGAGATACTTCCTAATCGTAGGTATCACTGGTTAGCTATTTACGCCTCTTGGACCCAAAGGTGGCAGAATATAAATTGTACTTTGGATGGCGTTGGTGCAATGTTAAGATATGAGGGGCACAGAGGGGCATGTTTTCGTTCCGGTGCTAAATTTGAGTGGTTTCTAAATGAGTGCAATATCTCCCAATTTAAAACATAACTAGAAACTCTATCTGGAGTGAAATGAAATGGCCTGCAACGGTAAAATAAAACTGTTCACAGTGGTAATTATTTCTCATGTCACAACACATTTTCCGCTTAGAATACGCAAAACATCCTATCCTAATTTTAACATCAATTGCTGCACCTTAATCTGTGAATATAAAATCGATTTATTTAAGTAGGTACTCCAACTAAGAATTAATTCAACCTATTTATCATTTGAATTTCCGCAAATTGCTTAAAAATGGACCCTTGTACATAGCCCCCTTGATTATTTTCTGCTATGCTACTGCCGAAGATTGCTTCCTACCTATTAGGCTTTTCATCGTAAAGGACAATTCAGAAAAAACCCTAATAAATTGTTGTGACAGGGAATGGAATCCAGTCCTCCAGATGAATGCCGGACTTTCTGACCTGCATTGCATCAGAGGATATAAGTGAGCTGTGGAGAAATGGTTCACACTCATTCCTCACGTTATTTTACTACAGAGTAAAAGTGTGACATCTGTCAGGATGACGCATTCTCTTGTACTTTGCCTGTTTTGTGATTAGTTAGTGACGCTTTGTGAAGCAGCTATTCTTTTCACAGTAGTCCGTCATTTATAATGAACAAGCTATTGGTGCTCTCAGTGACATCCGTTGAGTTTGGTTTGACACCTCGGCGAAGGGTTTTATCGTATGTAAGGAAAGAAAATGTAGATATTGAACATTTGAAATGCTCTGTTCACTACGGGATATTAAACCCATCGTCGCTATTAAAACGCCTGCCCTTATATGCATTGCCATTACTTCAATTACTGTTTTTACTACAGAATAGTCGTTTCATTATTAAAGATGGAGAAACTCAAGTGGACCGTATTATTCCAGGAATTCAATGGAGTTGCTGTTTTTCATTTTATCACATTCAACATCAACCTATAGGTACCAAAGGAGTATTGTATTGCAGACGAGATCCAGTAGGAGGAATAAAAGACATTTCGGTGAATGTTATCACAGCTGCATGGAAAACAACTGGCCAGGAAGGTAATTTAAATATCAGGCGTTTCGCATATCAAATCTCTTACAAAGCTCAAGTTAACTCAGAAATATTTCCGAAAATATTCAGTAAGTTATAAATCTGAATTCCCATTAAGATTAATGCAATATATTTGAAGGCTCTTTCAGACATAAATATAAATCAAATAAATAAATCATGCCCTAGCGACCTCCATTCTTACTCAAAGAAGTTCAAAACTAGGCTGGTTGTGCCAGAGGGGGGTCAAAGCTTAAAGCTAAGTATAGATATTATTTTTGTAAAGAAAGATCATGGATAAGGTGACTAACTAGAAATGCTAACAAAATAAGACAGCTGTGACAAATTAAAAAGTATTCAGATATTTTTAGCACTTGCTAATGAAACAGATGGCATTCAAGCTTTAAACATAAAGAGCTATTTAAATATAGCTTTTTTACGAAAGTTTCGATTACTAATCTATAGTACGGACATACAAGACCGTCTCCAATATATCGGTCATATTATTGAAATGTATCAGAAGCGTTAACCATCGATAGTTTTCCGTTACTTCTATACGTGGAGTATCAACCGTTGACGCACATCTATAGCATTATAAAGAGAGAGAGAGCGAGTGTGTGTGTGTGTGTGTGTGTGTGCGCGCGCGCGCGCGCGCGTGTGGAGAGGAGTAGTATCCGAAAATGCTAAATCAGTTTTGATATTAATTTCATTAGCCCTATTCTTCCCGACGAACATAGGCTGTAAGACACCCAATTTCAATGCATCAACGACAAAAAGAAAATAGTTCTTGTTACTCTATATAAAATGGGTGTGAAAATAAAACAAAAGCCACGGATATTTCATTCCAAGCAATATACATAGATGCTCACGATTTAGCAACTGAGAAAACAAGATATAGCAGAACAAAAGACAATCAGATCTGGTTATAATGGTTGTGATATATATGCGATACTTATACCAAATACTTTTAATAACCCTTGTGCAAGAAATTTCTTCTTTATTTTCTCTTATGCTGCAATCGAATACATTACTAGCATATCCTAAATAAACGTATAAAGAGAGAAAAATCTGTCCAGCGCCACAGATACATTACTAAGAAAATGCAAAAGAGCCACAATAAAGAAGAACTATTTAAAGTTTATCTTCTGGAAAATAATAGCATTAAATATTTATATCAAAACTATGTAAATAATGAGCTAATATATAGGTCTCTTCAAAATATACAATTTATTCGGAATAACCTTTTTGTGGCATTAGCCATATCCGAGGTATCCGTTGTTATTGGTTTGAATGGTTCAGCGTAGCATCAGAAGTTAGTTAACCGATATGTTGTAATTAACAACAATTACAAACTATAATTTCCAAAACGATGAAGTTCATTCTTTAAATAATCAATTATTTGAAATATCTTTTTCGTATGCTGTTGAGGTGTATAGGTCTGTTACTACAGTGGAGTACTTTAAATTGTACCAGGAAAATAAGGATGTATTTAAGGAATCATGCAAGTTTATTTGCTTTAGTTTACTTGGTGGCCTAGGAAAGCGGAATCTTTTTTTTTTCAGGTTTATTTAAGGCCGTTTTGACTAGATGGTCTTATCACGACCTGTGATCATAAAGTCCATTATATACATATAGGTATAATATATAATTAAATACATTAATTTATAATTGCATAAACATGGAATTAGGTAAACATTTACATCAGAGAGTTTTTTATCCATTAGAAACTGTAGCGTCTTCTTGAGCATATTGGGTCTGTTAATTGCATTGGGAAGATTGAAAATGCCGGCTTGTTGCCTACATCTACTGTATTGTGGACAATCTATAATGATATGCAGAATGGTTAGAGCAATGTTGCAGTTGGTACACTTTGGAGGTTGGTCCTTAGTGAGAAGATTACACTGCGTTAGTTTTGAACGCCCAATTCTAAGCTGCTTGATGATAACTTGATCTCTTCTTTTGAGAGTTCGGGGATGCAGAAAAGGTTGTGTGCAGCCTGAGCGAGCTTCATGAAGTTTGCTGTTGATTAATAACGATTTCAATTTCCATTTTTGCATGTACATGTGTTTAATGAAACTGATGACGTCTTTGTGTGGAAAGGCAATCGATGAATCACTGACGGGAAGTTTAGTTGCTTCATTGCAGTTTCATCTACTGTTTCGTTACCTCTTATGCCAGTGTGAGAGGGAGTCCATACAAACGATACCTTTTTATCGGTTTTATTCATATTGTAACTTAGCAGTCTGATTTCATGGATCAGTGCGTGGTTTGGTTCAGAGATTTGGATGGCAAGGTGAAGATGGTGTAGTGGCTTTTAGAGGATGAATTAGCTATATATAGAAGGGTTTCCTTAATGGCGAATGCTTCACAAGAGAAAATTGCAAAGAAGTGAGGTAAACTGTAGATCGTTATCTGATCAGGATATACTATGGCGCATGCTCTTCTTTCTGTAGATGCCGATCCATCAGTGAAAATTTTCATGGTAGAGTTATGGTATACTTTTCCAGTAAATAATTGGACATACACTTGAGGATATAAGAAGGTGTTTAAGATTTCAAGTGAGATGAAAGTTGGGTATCAATTGGTGGACTTTGTATATACCAGTAGGGTGTAGTGCAATCAATATAGCTGAGATAGATCAAAGGGACTTTAAAATCGGTTATTGGAGAATTCGAATCTAACACGGACTGTTATGTCTTTCTGTTGGCATCTGGTAAGCTCTGTATAGTGATAAGACATAGCTATGCATTTTATGGAATGGATGTGAGGCAATCTTTATAGCATATGTTAGGCTTAATATTTTTCTGCGAATATTTAAAGATGGTTCATGTGCTTCTATTTGGAGGCTTGAGATTGGGTTGGTAACAAATGCCCCTAGTGCCAACCTTAGAACAGTAGATTGTGTGGAGTCAAGGGTTTTGATAGTGAATTTTTGCGGAGCCGTATACAATTGCTCCATAGTCCAGTTTGGATCCAATGAGAGCTTTGTAGGTTTTGAGTAGCGTGAATAAGTCAGAACCCCAATTTTTGCGGCAAAAATCTTGAGAATGTTGAGTCGTTTTGTACAAGCTTCTTTTAAGGATTTAACATGAGGGCTCCATGGAAGTTTATGCTCGAAAATAACGCCTAGAATCTTTGTGGTTGTAACTACCTCGAGTTTCTTTTCATTAAGATATAGTTCAAGGTCCTGTTCAGGAAGTCTTTTTCTTGTAAAGGTGATGAATTTTGTTTTACTGCTGGAGAATTTAAAACCAGTAGTAGACGACCATTCTTAGAGATTGCCTAAGGCTGACTGAGTGAGGCAAAGGCAAAAACCACTTATGTTTTTGCCTTGGCAGAAAATTGTAAGGTCGTCAGCATAAACGCAGGCGTTAACTGTGGATGAAGAGATGATACAATATTATTTATAGCTACGAGAAAAAGAGTCGCGCTGATCTCCGAGGAACACCATTTTCTGTTTTGATTTCTTTGGAGAGCATGCCGTTAAGTTTTAACCCTGATACTGCGGCTATGAAGAAAGTTGTAAATAAATGCCATCATTCTTCCTCTGATGTTGAAGTCCAAAAGTGTTCTAATTATGTGCGGTTTCCATACCATGTCATATGTTTTTTCTAGGTCTAAATTTATTATAGAGGGAAGCTGTGATTTTGAGAAGGCATTTAGGATTTCTGTTTCGAGTGTAATTAGGGTGCCGATGGTCGAATGGTGACGGGAAAGCCGCTTTGAGATTCGGTGAAGAAGTTCTCTTGATCTAAAATGCAGTTTAATCTTCTGATAATATTTTTCCTATTAGCTTACACATAGTGTTTGTGAGAGCAATGGGTCTGAAGTTTTGTGGAAAGTAATGGTTCCTTGTTGAGTATCAGGACAATTATTGCTAGCTGCCACTGGTTAGAGAATGTTTTATTTATCCAGGTTGTATGCTTCATTAAGATATTCTTCTTAAGACTCGTACTTCTAGAGGAAGTTGCTTTAGCACTTCATATGATATGTTATCAGGTCCAGAACTTTTGGATGTACACCGATGTAGTTCGTTCGTTAGTTCGTGGATAAATAATTCTTCATTGTAGCTATCTTCACAGTCCACGGATAGTGCACCTAACCCTGGTTCTGCTATAGATGCTTTGTATTGATAAAACTTATCGTCGAAGTTAGAATCACTTGATATACTGCCGTAGGTATTCGCGAAAACATTTGCGATGTCAGTAGAAGAACTAGCGATTTTATTTTCCTCAGCATTCCAAAGACTAGTTATATGAGATCTGTCTACACCACTTATTTTTTTAATTCTATCCCAGACCACAAAGGAGGGAGTGCTACGGCTTAAAGAAGATAAAAAGATCGCTCAGCTTGACTTTTGATGTCCTTTATGACTCTGCGTGCTTTTGATCTAAGCTTTAGAAAGTTAATTTTATTTTCTAAGGATTGGTGTATCTTGTATTTGTAGATCATCTGTTCTTGTTCTTAAGAGCAATTTTACAAGTTTCGTTCCAGCATGGTACACGTCTGTTAGTGTTAGATGCAGTGGTTTGTGGTACGCTAGCTGCTGAAGATGTAACAATTAATGTTGTAATTTCAACAATAATAGTATCGGTTTCATTTGCAGAACGAGTAGTGAATGTATAAATTCTTCGGATACCTTCTCTAATAAGAGAATAATAATAAGAGTGGGCAATTGACTTTAAGAAATTTCCACTTGATATCGAAGGTGCATGGGGTTATGGAATTATTCAAAGAAATGGTTATTGGTGAGTAGTCACTACCCAACAAGTATGAGTAGACAGACCAATTGAGTAGTTTATAAACTTCAGGTTGCAAATAGTAAAATCGATACTGCTTGAGAGGTTCCATGAGCTAAGTCATAGCGGGTTGGGTCTCTTGAATTGAGCATAATTAAGTCAGACTCTTCTAGTAATTGTTCTATAATTTTTCCTCTTCTGTCAATATAACGACATCCTCATAAACTGTTATGACTGTTGAAATCTCCCAACAGTATGAAGGGTTTTGGTAGTTGATGGATTAAGTAAATTAAAAGTCGATGTGTAGTGTATAGCTGTTTGGAATGTAAACATTACAGATGCAGATTGACGGTGGTAGATTTACTACAATGGCTATTGTTTCTAGGTCTGTAATTATAGGGATTTCTCTGTGATTCAAGTTATGTTTTACATACGTTGTCACTCCTCCACTAGCATGGAGGGCGGTTGTGCGGTTTTTCTAGCATACCTTAAATTGTTTTAAGTTGGAAACAAAACTGTTGCTAAAGTTTGTTTCTTGGAGGCAAATAATATCAGGTAGGTGTCAGTTTATTAGTAGGTGTAAATGTTCGAACTGTGGTCGAAAACCGTTTATATTCCATTGAATTATTGTTGGCATTTAGAAGAATCTATTCACCAGTTTTGCCTCATTTGGTTGTATGATGTTAGTAACCGAGAGGAACGGCTCAGGCGGTAACGTCTGTGACCCGCATTCAGGAGGTCTCGGGTTCGATCCCCGGCGATCGGCCACTCTGACTCATGGGTTTTTCGTGGTTTCCCCGGGTCGGCAGGCGAATGCTGAGCTGTTTATCTTATACCACGACTTTCCTGTATCCATCATCTTCCTAATCGTCTGTTTCAGGGTTGTAAAATCAGACGACGGTGTTCAGCGGGTTCGGCTGGACGGTGGCTTGCGCTCTGTAGAAGTTTCTTCCCTGGTGTCGTAACAGGGATTCTCAGATCTCTCCCTGTGTGAGCTCCATCCGATAGGGGACTGCAGGGGGTTGATTGCTTGTGGGTAGTACCGGATGGCGCCGAATGTGTTCAATATGAAAACGTTAGGGACCCCATCCATGATTGACATCGGATTGACATCGGTCTCTCCCGACATCCCTTCCTCCCAGGGTTCATGTTGGAAGCATAAAGGGCCGTTGCGGCCTAGTTGCAGTGCTCGCCCCGGTTCCGGGGGCCCCTCCGTCGTATGTACCTTTATTTTTACCTTTATGATGTTAGCAGTTTCTATACTATGTGAAAACTTTGGAGACTTTATGATATTAAATAACTACGAAAGGAAATAAAGGGCACACCAGTTTAAATTTTCATTGATTGTGACAATTACTTGACAATTTCGATAATTGTTTAACCGCCAAAATGTATTATAAGTTACATATTGTTTCCAGAACTTGAAATACTGTCGGGGAAGTTAATTAAGAAAAACAGAAGTAAAATATTCGTCAATATTTGTTACCCATTTAAGTGAATATTAGCGGAATTTTTCATCTGATAGGAATATCACGTAATAGATTATAAGGTGTAAACGGAAGTTTCAACGTAACAATATTCCAATTAATTGTACTATAATTTTATACCGAGCAAGATGGCTCCGTCGTATGTGTGAGGCTCGCATTCAAGAGGTACCGGGTTCGATTACCGGTGGCCGCCCACTCTGACCATGAGGCTTTTCGTGGTTTTCCCCTGGTCGCCAAGGTGAATGCCGGGGTGGTGTATCCTACCACGATTTCTCCTTTCCCTATTTCATCTCCATTTCACGTTTCAGGGGTGCTTTCAAGTCCTGCGGGGCTGGTAGTGCCGTGCAGATGGCGTGGATGCACGCGCGTTGGAAAATTGCACCACCAAAGTGAACTATCCCGCCCGTTAGAGTCGCCGAGTCGCCCCCTTGGGATTCCTCGCAGCTGGTGCGCGGGTGTTCAAACTGGAAATGTTTGGGACTACTGCACGTCTCTATGAGCCTGTCTGCCTGCGGACCTGGGACCTCCTACGACTCTTCACCTCATCCCTGCCTCCCGGGGGTGTAGCCACAATAGATTAAAATGGTCGCAGTGTGCGAGGTGGCCCGCTCTGATAAACACATCTACATTCTACAATAATTTTATAAATTATAAGTCAATTGATTAAATTAATTAATCGTCTTTCCAGGTTTAAAAATCTACGTTGCATTCACATAACTTTTACTATCTACTCTTCCAGAAATAATTCTTATAAAAGTTTATTATTGTATTTACTTCTTGTTAATCCAGATAAACTTTTATGTCCATATTTACACATTTCGTTGTAGGATACAATAGGTAAAGCGATAGTCAGATTTTTAAAGAACATGTCCCATTTGGTGGCTTTAAGATTCCATGCTCTCTGCATGATCACCACAAAAGAAAGAATAGCAACTTACCAGTTGAGAAAATTATAAATATTTGGAAATTTAAACCAATAATAAGGAATATTTTGAAAATGGTTAACTTTACACACACGTGCGCGCGCGCGTGCTGACCTGTTTCTGAAAATGCTTCTTTTTTGGATTCAGGGAGTCTCAAAATGTGTATTTCCGGTGAAACTCAGTGTCGAATTTTTGGGTGGAATATTTCAACAAAAGGGACCGAACTACTAAATTCATAGACCGTTCACTTTCAAGAACGTAAACTTTTCAGAAAGAAAGCGTTATCTCGAAAAGAAATATATACCTAATGTCTGAAAAGTATCTCAACAGTAGTTGAGTGTCCTAGACACGGTTATTATTGATGACAAAATATGTTTGTCATCAGTTTTATGACAAACATGTTTATTTATTCATTTTGGAATATCTAATTATTTACCTATACAATTGCATCCAATATTAAGAGTTTGTGTTCCCATTGTGGAGATAAGAGGTTTGTACATGAAACGGATGACACAGAAAATGTTATTTGATTTTCTAGAGCATATTTCAGTATCTACTAGCTACTTTTTAACCACTTTTTTCTATAGATTACGAGTAAAAGGTCCGAAAATCTACTCGTGCAATTCTTTCATATCTCATTGCTCAGGAATTTTAAGGCCGAAACTTTATAACTTGGGCGGAGGTTACTGAGAGAGGGCTGTTGTAGGCTTAATAAGTAAGACTATCAACCATTGGGGGATGCAACAGAAGTATTCAAACCATAAACAGCATAAATCTCTCATGTATAGAGGCATGCAGTGAGATTTCAGAGAACATGCTCGTTTTCGACCCCTGCATTATAGCTTAAGTGAGCACAAAGGCTTTCTATAACAAAGTCATTGTTTTAAGGATAACTTATTTTTCTGTAACTCATTCTGGCCAAATTACGGACATGAGCTTCTTTTATAGACGCTCTTTAACTGCTATTAAGGTTCTTAGCGTCCCACTCTATATTGGGCGTGAAAGACCGGAATTTTTGCTCAGAGGCACTGACATGCGCGATTTCTGATTGTATCATTTAATTTTTCTATCACGCTCAATAAAACGAATGCTTTTCCTAACAAAGCCTTTCCTGTTACTACCTATATGTTTATAACTAGGGCTAGGATTTTTATGACAGGGCATATATTTTTGGTAGGACTGACATGCTCCTTAAATACATATAAATGCTTCTTATGAAACAGCGAAATGAATTAACCTAATTTGTTAGGTCATATTTTTGCATACATGGCCATTCCTCTCTGATAGAGCATATTTTAGTAAGTAAATGGTCATATTCGTCATATTTTCACTCTTTCAAGAAGAAAAGAACTTTCTCATGCAATTTATTTATTCCGTGTTACATTTCCCAGAATTGCGCACCTCATTTTGTTTCCTGGAAAATGGGAAGTATCTACCTTCCATCCCTGTTTCCTTTGAATTCACAATACGGACTTCACCCTTACGCATCAGTGAGTTTGTGTAAGCTATCGTTACTCTATGAACAGGTAGCACTCTATGAACAGGTAGCTGATTAAGCCACTCTGGACCCTGGACTGCAGACAAGTGTCTAATTCACTCATTGTGTTGTTCAGTCTTATTGTAGTCTTAAGCGTGTGCAGTACAGTTCAGAAAAAATGCCTAAAGTGAAGCAAAATGTTCAAGTAAGACTAAAAAAGTTTGTGTCTCAATATCGTGAGAAAGTATTTTCAAGTGATGGTATAATACTCTATTGTAAACTGTGCAACGTAAGAGTAACTGCTGAGAAGTCATTTAATGTTCAGCAGCATGTGGCAACAGATAAACACAACCGTGGAGTACAACGGATTGAAAATGAAAAAACACTACAGCAAATGCTCCTAGGGGAATCCCGCCAGTCTTATTCACCATTCTGCGAAGAACTTTGTACAGCTTTCCTTTGTGCTGATATTCCCTTAAGTAAACTAAACCATTCAAGTTTCGTGAATTCTTAGAAAAATACACAGGCAAACCTCTTCCTGATTCTTCCATTAAGAAAGAGCTTTGTCAGCCGAAGCTACGAAAAAACAATACAACAAATCAGACAACAGCTCGTAAATAAAAAAAATTGGGTATCAATTGATGAAACTACAGACTCTATGGGAATGGGAAGATATATTGCAAATGTCATTGTGGGAACTTTGAAAGATGGTCCAGGCGAAAAGTTTCTAATAAACTCTGAACATTTAGAAAAAGTAAATTTTTCCACCATTTTTAAGTTGTTCGACAGATCTATGGGTGCCATATGGCCCGAAGGTGTTAAGCATGACAATGTACTTCTCTTCGTAACGGATGATGCACCTTATATGGTGAAAGTTGCCGATTCTCTAAAAGCATTGTACAGTAAAATGGTGCATGTGACTTGTTTAGCTTACGCCTTGCACCGAGTTGCAGAGGAGATTCGTAGTAAATTCAGTGACGTTGACAAATTTATTGGATGTGTCAAAAAGATATTTTTGAAAGCCCCTTCACGTGTTGCAGCATTTAAGTTGTTAGCTCCAGACATTCCCTTCCCACCATCTCCCATTTTGACAAGATGGGGGTCCTGGGTTGATGCCTGCAACTATTACTGCCAGAACTTCAACGTTGTGAAAAGCATCATTGATTCATTCGATAGCAGTGAAGCTACTTCAATTGGACTAGCTCAAGAATTAATATCTAATGGTGAAGTTTCAGGCAAACTTTCATACATAAAATCAAATTTTGGATTTATTCCAGCTGTCATAACTGCTTTGGAGGGATCAGAAGTGCCACTGGTGAAGCAGATAGAACAAGTGAAAAAAGTTGTGAATAAATTAGAGGGTGTTTGTGGTAAAGTGGGAAAAGAAGTGTCAAAGAAAATGGAAAAGGTGTTAGAAAAAAACGAAGGGCATCATACACTGTGTTCCATTTCAATGATTTGTTGGGTGAAAAGTTCTCTCTTAATCATTCACATATAGATTCAAACTATATTGTTCATTTTAAATATGCTCTTCTTGTGTCAGCTGAAGTAGAAAGGAGCTTTTCGAAGTAGAAGGCTTTGTTGGCTGACAATAGGAAATATTTTTCATTTGAAAATTTGCACAAGGTCTTCATTGTGAATTGCAACTCAGAGCTTATGTGAATTGCAACTCAGAGCTTATATGAAGTAGAATGAGGATGTAAAAAGCACATAGGTTAACTATGTTCCTATAATGTTAATAAAAGTCATACTGGAATGTCAAATTGCATAGTTTAACTTGCTTCTCATGTGCATTTTATTCTCACATAAATAGTTCATTATCAAAACTGACTTACTAATTTATTTTACAATAGAAATTTTACCTCATTTTAATATTGTTAGGTCATATTTATTATGTTATTGTGCATATTTTGGTAAATGTTTGGTCATAACAGCATATTCTTTTGTGCATATTATGGTGATTTTTAGGTCATAAATATCCTAGCCTATTTATAACCATATCCTACAACACGTGGTGTATAACTTTCAGGATCTACGTGGCTTCCTCGTGGTGAAAAACAGATGGTTGAGAGCTCAGTGGAAGTCCATTTGGGAAGAGAGACAGATACTTGACAGTCTCAGGCTGGCTCGATGTTCATCAATTAAGACTAGTTAAAACACTCCCATTCACGTTCTGGCCTTGCGTCATTTCCGGTTCAATTTATTTTAAATAGCCTTCTACAGTCTTTAGCGCAGCTCGTTGGTGGGAGGAATACGGGGATGCAAAATATCTTTCTAAACCCACCTTCTTTTTCTCATTTATACAGGACATTCTTGGAAATGGATACCAGAGTCTCCGTACCGGTCTCGTATACCAAAGTTTTACTTGGAAAGAAGAGTAAGCCATTAGATATTGACATTTCAATATCTATTGAGCAATATGACACGAAATATTTTGTTCCAAAATTAGGTTTGAAGTGTAGTATAGTCACTGCTTTTGTGATTTCATGTTATGGTGGTACGTTGTTTTTCTGTTGTTCGGAGATTTTGGGCCGAAGCAGTTGCGTGGTTCCAATGTAACCTGATATGGAAAATCTCCAATCTAATATGTCTTCCCAAATTCTTTGTCCCGACGATGTTTAACGCTAAACTAATACTCCTTAGATAAAAATTCTGATGTGCCGCAATCATACAACTACCCATTTGCAGAAGCTCTATGGAGTGTTCTTGTAAAAGCCTATCTTTCTATCCTTTCACGTTAATTACAATAAATACTACCATAGAAACAGTTCCAATTAGGTAACACTTTATTATACACAACAAACCGAGACAACTGTCAGGAGGTTGAGACAATAGTCACTTGTTTATAGAGCGAGGCAGTAATTATGCTAGCCATTACCTTATGAAAAACAATCGACCAATTCCATGAAAAGAGGAATGTTTTTGACGAAAAATTATACTTTTTTTTTCAAAGTAATAATGTGTGCCAAAATTAATGAGCAGTGAGCCAGTTCTTATCTGAATAAATTTTAATTTTAAAATAATGTTAAAGTTCTCCAATAGAGACTTCAAACTATTCACATAATACGAAGAACTGATCGCATGTATATATGCTGTGTATGTTTTTTTTACTTTCTCTACTACGTATAGTAAGTAGGGGAAGTATTGTATTCCACCCAAAATTTCGATACCGAGATTTCACCGGAAATACACGTTTTGAGACTCACTGAATCCAAAAAAAGCATTTTTGGAAACATGTCCGTGTGTGTGTCTGTCTGTGTGTCTGTGTGTCTGTGTGTCTGTGTGTCTGTGAACAGCATAACTCAAAAACGAAGAGTGAGATAAACACCAAACTTGGTATTTAGGTTCAGTATCTTTCAGAGATGCGACACGAAGGTTTTCAAGAAAATCCCCCCACCCCAGACTACCCTTTACATGGAACATTTTTCGAAAATTTTAATTTTCTCAAAAACGGCTCTAACGATTTTGATTAAAATATCATATGTTTAAGATATTGTCATGACAAATAAAATGTATATCTCGAATTTTCTGGGAATGTCTCCAAAAGTATTCTTCATTATGAACGACTTTTGCATAACTGGTAAACCATAAGAGATAGACAAAATTTTACTACATGAAAAATGTAGATCGCGTTAAAATACACAATTTATGTCATATACATTTCTTTTGTTGAGTGAACCGTTTGCGAGATATTGCTTGTTATTCCCTTAAATTTTCCAATACTTATACTTTTTCTCAAATTCGTTATTCATTTTTTTTATGTCCTGGACATGCAAAGAGAATGGAGTGCGCCACATAGCAACCAGCGTTAAAATATTTGACTATCGCTTAAAAGCTACCATATTCCCCTTGCATCTACAAGAAAATTATCAATAAGATTGACATCTCGATATCTCGATTAACATGAAGCATATGGAGAATAAGCGTTTGTAAAAATAGTAGAGAGTAGAGAAAGTCATGTGAGTGTAACACATCAGATTTTTTTCATTTATTTCATTTATCAAATAGTTATTTTATCATCTAATAATGTTTATTGAAAGATTTGCTGCACAAATGCAAGGAGAAATCAATACTCAATGGCTACCAGTCAAGTGATAGTAGCTTCTCACCCGTAGTAACATACAAGTTTCTAAAAAAAAATTAAAATGCCAGATTTTCAGAAAACACCCACCACCCCAAACACCCTTTAAATGGAAAAAAAATCATTGCTTTAGATTTCTTCAAGAATAATACTAACGATTTTGGTTAAAAAACCATATATTAAGGATAGTTACCTGATTAATAAAAGGCTTATCTTTATTTTGTTTTGCGAATAGCCTGATTGAATTTTGTGTAATAATGTATAATAGGTAAACTACACACAAAAGCTTACTACAATCTTATGTGTTACATTCACATGACATTCTCTACCCACTAGCGTTTATTGTTATACAGCTTCTACAAACTATTCTTAGGAAAGTTTTTTTCTATTTACTTCATGTGAATCGAGATAAACCTTTGCAGAAATTGTTTCATTACACATTTCGTTGTAGATACAAGGGGGATAGAGAAAACCGAGTCGATAGTCAGATGTTTAAAACCGGCCACGAAATTCAATAGAATGCCTTTGTGGCCGAGTGGTCCGCGTTCTGGCTTCTCAACCCAGAGGTCCCGAGTGTTAGCGGGAAAGTTTTATTTAACCAGGCGTTCCCTATATTCCGTAGAGCGTATCCTCCTTATGGACGCGGCAGTAAATGTGTGTCCAATGTAAAGGTTAATGAAAAAGCCAACGTTGAAAAACCCTACAGTTTAGATAGTAAAAGCACCACTAGTAAGTTGTATCTCAGGTCAAAGCTCCTGATATAGCAAGCTATACAAATGAAACCCTGCAAGAAACTCCATACTCTCTCCATGATATTGCAATAAACACCTGAATAGCAGCAGCAGTTAAAAAATGACAAAATATTGAAAAATCAAAGTAATAATAACGGATATCTAGGAAATGCTTGATGCCATAGAAATATAGAGCTCGTTAAAACACGCACTTTAAGCCTAATAATTATTTTATAGCATTAATCATTTCCGAGATATTCGTTCCTCTTAGTTTAAATTTTGCAATGCATTACATTTTTACTTCTCTTCCACTGTACCTAGTAGGTAGAGGAAGTATTTCATTCCACCCAACAATTCGACGTCGAGATTTCACCAGAAACACAGGTTTTGAGACCCCCTGAATAAAAAAAATAGATAAAGATCCACGCGCGCGCGTGTGTTTGTATGTATGTGTATGCGTGTCTGTGAATCGTAAAACTCAAAAACGAAAAGTCAGATAAATACCAAATTTTGTGTTTAAGTTCTGCATCTTCCAAAATTGCCACAAGAAGGCTTTCAAAAGAATCTCCCATGTCAAAACACCATTTATATTAAAAGTTCGATATTTCTCAAAAATCGTTCCAACGATTATGATTGAAATACCATACCTATGTATTGAAGAAAGACATTTACATGATAATAAAATGTATATCATGAATTTTCTGGGAATAGTCTATAAAGTCCTTCATTCGGAAGGACGATGATTTTATTTAAGTGTAAACCCTATGCGATAAACAATATCTTACTACACAGAAAATGTAGATCTAATTAAAACGTATTTATTTAAAATAACTTTTTGTGACATCAGCCATTTTTGAGATATTGTTATTATTAGTTCGTATTTATCAATACTTTGTCATTTCCTTAATGTGTTGTAGCTAATCAGGTGTTTCTTGAATTTCAAAGCCAGCAAGGAGCAACCCGCTATTTAAAGATTTAAGTATCGCTTCAGCCTCCTGTATCCACATTGCACCTACAACGAAATGTGTAATGAAACCATTTCTGCAAACCTTTATCTCGATTAGCATAAAGAAGATAAAAAAAATAAGCTTTTGTAAGAATAGTTTGTAGGTAGGGAAGTCATATGAATGTGACACATCAGATTTTTGAAATGATAATATAAACTCGAAATTTAAAACAGTTAGACCCCAAAAATAACTAAAAATGTTCAATGTAAAGCACTGTACTAAGGAAAATGCCTGCAGTTTTGAAAGGAGCCTGTGATATGCATACGACTTTTCCTTTTAGCTATATAGTCACACTTAAGCATACCCACGGATACTCTCGCCTTTTTCCAAGAGAGTCCAAAAATTATTTCCGATAAATTTTGGGTCGAATGCGAATACTTTCTCTATCCTAAGCATATAGAACGACTACACGCATCTTATATATGCATTACAATGGAAGATGAATTGGTGGCAGTGGTATTTTTTTGGAGCCAATGAATCATAGAAGGACTCTTCCGTGCTTCTCTGCAAATACCCCGAATCATGTAATGTATATCTTGAACTTTCTGGAAATAGCCTATGAATTCCACTTTATTCTTATTGGACTGTATGTAACCGAAACCCATAAAGGGGAGGCAAAAAACTGGTCACAGAAAAAATGTATATGTACAAAAGAACACATAATTTGTTCGAAAAATTTCCATTTTCGCAACATCAACACTTCTTTTTAAATAATTCATGTTGTGTGTTTGCATTTTCCCAAGTGTAAGTAAATGTGACAAAGAACGTTTAAAAGTTTTGCGATACTATTTTTTTTTTCTTCTCACAGAAGCTTAAATCAGTTGAGTGCCTGTTCCACATTTTGCATTGTAGGTAGTTGTGGTGGTAGTAGTTACGGGTAGTAGTTTTTACTTTCTCTACTACGTATAGTAGGTAGGGGAAGTATTGTATTTCACCCAAAAATTCGATACCGAGATTTCACCGGAAATACATGTTTTGAGACCCCTGAAAATAAAAAAGCATTTTTGGAAACATGTCCGTGTGTGTGTGTGTGTGTGAGTGTGTGTGTGTGTGTGTGTCTGTCTGTGAGCATCATAACTCAGAAATGAACAGTCGGATAAACACCAAACTTGGTATTTAGGTTCAGTATCTTCCAGAGATGCGACACGAAGGTTTTCAAGAAAATCCCCCCACCCCAGATTACCCTTTACATGGAACATTTATAGAAAATTTTAATTTTCTCAAAAATGTCTCTAACGATTTTGATTAAAATATCATATGTTTAAGATATTTTCATGACAAATGAAATGTATATCTTGAATTTTCTGGGAATGCCTCCAAAAGTATTCTTCATTGTGAACGACTTTTGCATAACTGGTAAACCATAACAGATAGACAAAATTTTACTACACGAAAAATGTAGATTGCATTAAAATACATATACATTTTTTGTTGAGTGGACCATTTTCGAGATATTGCCTGTTATTCCCTTAAATTTTCAATACTTATACTTTTTCTTAAATTCGTTATTCATTACTTTCTCTACTACGTATAGTAAGTAGGGGAAGTATTGTATTCCACCCAAAAATTCGATACCGAGATTTCACCGGAAATATATGTTTTGAGACCCCCTGAATCCAAAAAAAAGAAAGCATTTTTACTTGCTCTACTACGTATAAGTAGGGGAAGTATCGTATTCCACCCAAAAATTCGATACCAAGATTTTACCGGAAATACACGTTTTGAGACCCCCTGAATCCAAAAACAGCATTTTTGGAAACATGTCGTGTGTGTGTGTGTGTGTGTGTGCGCGCCTGTGCCTGTGAACAGCATAACTCAGAAACGAACAGTTGGATAAACACCAAACTTGGTATTTAGGTTCAGTATCTTCCAGAGATACGACATGAAGGTTTTCAAAAAAATCTCCCCACCCCAGATTACCCTTTACATGGAAGATTTTTCGAAAATTTTAATTTTCTCAAAAATGGCTCTCACGATTTTGATTAAAATATCATATGTTTAAGATATTTTCATGACAAATAAAATGTATATCTCGAATTTTCTGGGAATGTCTCCAAAAGTATTCTTCATTGTGAACGACTTTTGCATAACTGGTAAACCATAAAAGATAGACAAACATTTACTGCACAAAACATGTAGATCGCGTTAAAATACACAATTTATGTCATATACATTTTTTGTTGTTGAGTGAACCATTTTCGAGATATTGCTTGTTATTCCCTTAAATTTTTCAATACTTATTTTCTCAAATGGGAACTCGTTATTCATTTCTTTATCTTGTATATGCAAAGAGTATTAATCTGTAGAAAAGAGAATGGTGCTGCACCTAGCAACCAGCTATTAAGAGATATGTATATGCTTAAAGGCTTCTGTATTTCTATATTGTCCTTGTAAATATATATTCCCCTTACATCTACAAGAAAATTAGCAATAAGATAGAGTCTGCAAATGTTTATCTCGATTAACATGAAGTAATGGAGAATAAGCGTTTGTAAAAATAGTTTGTACAAGAGTAGAGAAAGTCGTGTGACTGTAACACATCAGATTTCTTTTATGTCCTGGACATGCAAAGAGAATGGAATGCGCCACATAGCAAATAGCGCTTAAAAGATTTGACTATCGCTTAAAACCTACCATATTCCTCTTGCATCTACAAGAAAATTAGCAATAAGATTAACATGATTAACATGACGCATATGGAGAATAAGCGTTTGTAAAAATAGTTTGTACAAGAGTAGAGAAAGTCATGTGAGTGTAACACATCAGATTTTTATAGTAGTGGCCGTGTTAATAATGGTAGCATCAATATATGGAACTCACGGACTTCGAACGTGGTCAGGTGATTGGGTGTCACGTGTCAGAAGTCTGTACGCGAGATTTCCACACTCCTAAACATCCCTAGGTCCACTGTTTCTGAGGTGATAGTGAAGTGAAAACGTGAAGGGACATATACAGCACAAAAGCGTACAGGCCGACCTCTTCTGTTGACTGGCAGAGACCTCCGACATTTGAAGAGGGTCGTAAAGAGTAATACGCAGACATCTATCCAGACTATCGCACACGAATTCCAAACTGCATCAGGATCCACTCCAAGTACTATGACAGTTAGGGGTGAGGTGAGAAACCTTGGATTTCATGGTCGAGCGGCTGCTCATAAGCCACACATCACGCAGGAAAATGCGAAACGACACCTTGCTTGGTGTAAGGAGCGTCAACATTACACGATTGAACAGTGGCAAAACGTTGTGTGGAGTGACGAATCATGGTACACAATGTGGCGATCCGATGGCAGAGTGTGGGTATAGCGAATGCCCGGTGAACGTCATCTGCCAGGGTGTGTAGTGCCAACAGTGAAATTCGGAGGTGGTGGTGTTATGGTGTGGTCGTGTTTTTCCTGGAGGAGGCTTGCACCCCTTGTTGTTTTGCGTGTCACGATCAAAGCGCAGACCTACATTGATATTTTAAGCACCTTCTTGCTTCTCACTGTTGAAGAGCAATTCGGGGTTGGCGATTGCATCTTTCAACACAATCGAGCACCTGTTCATACTGCACGGGCTGTGGCAGAGTAGTTACACGACAATAACATCCCTGTAATGGACTGGCCTGCACAGAGTTCTGACTTAATGCTATAGAACACCTTTGGGATGTTTTGGAACGACAATTTCGTTCTAGGCCTCACCAATCTACATCGATATCTCTCCTCAGTTTTGCACTCCGTGAAGAATGGGCTGCCATTCCCCAAGAAACCTTCCAGAACCTGATTGAAAGTATGCCTGCGAGAGTGAACGCTGTCATCAAGGCTAAGGGTGGGCCAACATCATATTGACTTCCAGCATTACCGATGGAGGGCGCCACGAACTTGTACGCCATTTTCAGCCAGGTGTCCAGATACTTTTGATCACGTAGTATACATAAACATTTCGTTTCAACAAATGTTTAAATTCGATTTATGTCAGCGCTAGAACATCCGATACTATGCTTCTCAGTACCGATGTGTCTCCAACATCGCGCCGTAAAATGTGTAATACGGGTACTGACAAATGACAACAGACCAGCTCCGTTCCCACTCCCCAACCTTACATGCTATTGTAAACAGTGTCAGTCGTTTGTCTCTAGTATCTTGGAAAGGTTGTTATTGCAATAGTGATTATTTATGATCATAAGTGTAGTTTAATTATAAGAATGACACTTAAATATTGGGAAATCCATTTAGTTTATAATTAAAAGACCTACATGTTGTAGTACATTTCACAAAAAGAAGTATTAATTTTTGTTCTGTAGAATCCTTCCATAATAATTACTATTACAATTAATATTACCTAGGTAAAGTTTGTGCCTCAGGTTTTTCTGCTACCTTTCCCCTTATTTGTTTCTGTTTACATATTCAAGTGGTAATACATATATCATATTTTGTTCTATAAAGCTGATGGTCTTCATTTTTAAGGTTATTCTAAAGTCATGTACAACGTAGTAACGTATTCTCTTTTCTTTTTCTAATAAGTAATGCCGCAATATTACCACCACTCAGTAGTATTGAAAATTATAGTTATACATATAAATAATATACAGGATGTTTCAAAAATGGAGGACATAAATTCCGGTATGCATTCCTCATATGTGGGCAATAAAAAGACTCCATTACTGTGTGTCCGGAAATACTTGGTTTCTAAGTTATGGCCTTCAAAACAGTGATATTCACCAGAACGTTTTTCTTCCAGCAGATGGTTGCCGTGACACGAGATATTAACAGGACTCTCTGTCAGTTCATTCCAAGGTGAAGGGTACATGGAGTGTTGTGTTTGGCAGAAATGCACTTCATGTACAGTAAGGCGGACGGCAATGCTGCGCTGGCTAGTCGTTTGTACCAAAAGAGGTACCCACAGCGATGTCCAGATCGGAAGACTTCTGAACGTCTCCATCGCCGTCTGTGCGCTTATGGGAAGTTTACATTTCCTGGTTTGGGGAGGGGACAACCGAGATCTACAACTCCAGATGTAGAGGAGGAGATTTTGATGCTCTGCATACGACTCCTTCTATGAGTACACGAAGGTTAGTTACAAGTGAACGTTCCTTATACGACTGTCTGGAGACTATCGCAGCAGTTGTAGCCTTATCATTTGCAACGTGTATAGGCCCTGTCACCAGCAGATTACCCTGCTCGACTGATGTTCTGGCGGTGGTTCGTGCAGGAGTGTGCTACAAACCCGAACTTTCCTGCCTTAGTATATTTACAGATGATGCACAGTTCACACGAGATGACATTACAAATTTCCACAATCCTTATGTATGGACATATGAAAACCCACACGCAATTCATCCATCTCATCACCAAGAGGTTCACTCTCAACATGTGGGCCGGTATAATTGCTGATCGATTAGTTGGACCCCATGTATTTGTAGACAGACTTGCGGGGCAGGCGTACACAAACTTCCGGAAAAGATCAAACCTCATGCTTATGAAGACACTCCACTGAGCATTCATCAACAAGCTCACTTCTTGCATGATGGCGCTTCTGCACACTTCAGTCGTACCGCTCGTCAGTACTTGGCTGGAAGGTTTCCGGATCGATGGATAGGTAGAGGTGGCCCAATTTCTTGGCCATCACGCTCACCTGATTTGAATCCTGTTGATTTATACTTGTGAGTCCTCCATTTAAAAGCGTTGGTGTATTCGCCACCGGTGCCTGACATGGAATCCCTTCAGAATCGAATTGTGACAGATTGTGAGGAAATACGCAATACTCCTGGAGTTTGGGGTCGTATTTGCACGGCCATGAGACGTCGATGTGAGTCCTGTATTCAAGTAGGAGGTAGACGCTTTGAACATGTTCTGTAAAGAAAACTACCCTGCGCTAAGAAATACGTCCCGGTGAATATCACTGTTTTGAAGGCCATAACTCAGAAACCAAGCATTTCCGGACACATGATGCCATGACTTTTTTTATTATCTATATATGGGGAACGCATACCTGAAATTATTCCTTCTATTTTTGAAACATTCTGTATAACACATTTATTTAAAATCTTGCAAATACGAACTGTATTAATGAGAACAATAAGGATTATTTCATATAATTACATTGTTTAGTAACGAACACTTTTATTTTAAAATCAATTCTTTCCGCATCGCCTGAAGTGGTAAGACTTTGTTCAAATGGATTTGTTTATTGTTTTATTTCAACGCAGCAAAATGATAGGAGAAATTTGCTCAGATTTTGAATATCATCTTCATTATAGTTGTGATTTCTGTAAATTTGCAATAGAAACAACTCATTTTTTAAAGCGTACACATAACTGTAGCCCATTCTATATGATTTGCGCAGTTAATAGACTTAAAAATACGAAAATAAATAGATAAATAAATACAAAATAGTACGTCGGATTAATCCAAATAATAGATTATATACGAGCGATGAAATGAATATGCAATACCCAACAATTTGGGTATATAATGATCTTATAATTAAATGAATCGCTGCAGTTTATAAAGAATGAAACTGTTTTATAATTCACTACCCCCAAATTTTGCCACCTCCAATAAAATCTCTAGTTTTACTGTACATGTCTGCTTTTGAATGTGGTCTGTATTAGTGCCTCGTTCTGATGAACTACGACTCGCCGGGAGTTGTATTACAACTGGGACGCACCAGACAGCAGCATTAGGTTGCTTGCCAGTAACCGAAACTTTACTGTAACCGCTCGGCTGTCTCTGCTCGGGCTTCACGTGCTCGGCTAAACCTGTCTCGGCTGCTGTGTGTGACAACCGAAGTTGGCCCGGTGAGTCACGGACGGTGGTTTTCATGAGAAGTAGACCTCTAGTGGACACCGCTATATTCTTCACATAAGTGGACAGAACTAATCATGTTGCTAAACAACTTCAGTGTTTGTTGTGAGAAGACATCAGCACTGTTCTGAATATTCGTTCGCAATTATGGAATAGTGTGCGGCTGATTAACATAGTCAGCGTGCTTTAGATATCCCCACAAAATGAGTCAGGAGGTGTTGAACTCTGGAGACTGCGCAGGCCATAACCTCCCTGGAAAACGCTGTTCCAGGTAAACGCATAGTGCAGCTGTGGCATTGACCTTTTGAAACTATGTGTCCTCTAACCTTTCTGCTGACAGCGTGTTGAGGAATTCTCCCACCATTGCTACGTGCCGGTCAGTGTTCACTAAACTGACTGCTGAAAAAGTGTTATGAAGATGCGACTACGTGACATGGCACACCAAGCACCAATTATGTGTGAGTGCAGAGGCATTGCCCACAAATCATGTGGGTTTTCAGTAGCCCCTATTCGACTATTTTGGGCATTTACATATACGACGAGATGGGACATGCCTTATTCGCACAGTACCAATCATCCAATTCCTTACTATTTGGCGTTACAGTTTCCATGAACCAGCAACAGTAACTTGTCGAGATTCCAGGTCTCTGGGCTGCAGTTGCTGAACTGCATAGCTTTTGTAGGGGTACAATTTTAGACCCTTGCGCAACGCTCTGTGGACACTGCCAATGGAGATCCTGGCTTTTCCTTCTCTCTCTCTCTCTCTCTCTCTCTCTCTCTCTCTCTCTCTCTTGGAGGGCTTGAAGTTTAACGTCCTAACCGGGTAGGTCATATCGGACGGTGAATAGAGGAAATGGTTGAAAATGATGGTAAAATGGTCCGGAATCCCTAGGGTTTAAAGTTACCCGACATTCGTCTTCTCAGATAAGGGAAAGACCCGGAAAACCCCTTATCCGGGCAACTCACCCTAACCGAAATTTGAACTCGGGACCTGGTGGCTGAACCGTTTAGAAAGGTGTCGCTCTAACCTCTAGGAATTCACCGACATATGCAGCTTGCACGTCGGTCAGTTTTTACTTTCTCTACTACGTATAGTAAGTAGGGAAAGCATTGCATTCCACCCAAAACTTCGATACCGAAATTTCACATGTTTTGAGGCCCTTTGAATCCAAAAAAGGGATTTCTAGAAAAAGGTCCATGTTTGCGTGTCAGTGTGGATGTGTGTCTGTGAACAGCATAACTCAAAAACTAAAAGTCGGATAAATACCAAACTTGGTATTTAGATTCAGTATCTTTCAAAGATGCGACAAGAAGATTTTCAAAAAAAATCCCCCACCTCAGACTATCCTTTACACGGAACATTTTTCGAAAATTTTGATTTTCTGAAAAATGGTGCTAACGATTTTGATTAAAATATCATATATTTAATTTTCATGACAAATACACGATACACATATTTTCAAGAAAACATTCCACCCCACACTACCCTTTACATTTGCTGAGCGGGATGTGGCCCACAACGTCTGTGGCTCGCATTCGAAAGGTCCCGGGTTCAATTCCCAGTAACCACCCACTCCGACCATGGGCTTTTTCGTGGTTTTTTCCTTGTAGCCTAGGCGAATGCCGGGGTGGTGTGTTCTACCACGATTTCCCCTTTCCCCATTTCCTCTCATTTCATCTCTTCCTTTCTTGTTTCAGGTGTGTTTTTAGGTCCTGCGGTGCTGGCGGGGTCGGGGAGATGGCATAGATGCCTGCGCATTGGAAAATTTCTCCCCGAGAACGCCAGGATGCATTGTCCCACCCATTAGGGTGACATCGTCTCCCTCTTGGGATTCTTCGCCTCTGCTGGTACGCGGGTGTTCAAACTGGAAATATTAGGGACTTCTGCGCGTCTCTGTGGCCCTGTCTGCCTACGGACCCTTCACCCCATCCCTGCCTCCCGGAGGATGTAGCCACAATAGATCAAGTTGGTCGCATTGCGCAAGGTGTCTCCCTTCCATAAAGACATCCTACATCCTACCTTTTTCATGTAAAATATTTCGTTATTTTTTGTTTTCTCAAAATTGGCTCAAACAATATTGACTGAAATACTATGTTTTAGGTATTTGCATGACCAAGTATAGGTTGAATTTTCTCAGAATAACTTGTGAAGTCCTCTTCATTCTCAATGCATTTTGTACTGTCATTCTTTCTTTCTTTCTTTCTTTCTTTCTTTCTTTCTTTCTTTCTTTCTTTCTTTCTTTCTTTCTTTCTTTCTTTCTTTCTTTCTTTCTTTTTTTAACTGGTAAACCATAAGAAATGGACAAAAGCTTACTACACGAAATATATAGATCTTGATAACGCGCACAGTTAATGCAAAGTTAGTTTTGTAAAATAACAATTTGCAAAATGGCTTCATAACACATTTTGTTGTAGGTACAAGGAGGATACAGAAAACCAAAGTGATAATGAAATGTAAGCGAGTTGCTATATGCTGGCCACGAAATTCCATATTTTTTCCATGACATGGCGAGAAACAACTGAACGATGTCCACTTCAAAAATGACAAAAGTATTGAAAAATTCAAACCAATAACAATGGATATCTCGAAAATGACTGATGTCACAATAGGGTTATTTAAAGGAATTGTGTGTTTTAAAGTTATCTATATTTTCCATTTGCAGGTTTTTTGGCAATCTCTTATGGTTTACCAGTTATACAAAATTATATAATATTTCATTCCGTGAACAGGACTTCACTGCGTATTCCCAGAAAATTCAAGCTATAGGTAGATTTTATTTTTCATGTAAATATTATAAGTATAAAGTATCAAAACCTTTAGGGAAAGCTGAGAAAATGAAAAAATACGAGAAATTTTCCATGTATTTTCTTTAAAATATTTGTCTCACATCTTTGGGTGGTACTGAATTTAGATTCTAATTTAGTATTTATTTGATATATATCCAACATTTCAATTTTGAGATATGCTGTTCAAAGACACACACACACACACACACACACACACACACATAAACACGAATCTTTTATTAAAAATTCTTTTCTT
This sequence comes from Deroplatys truncata, assembly GCA_030765065.1. Classification (NCBI taxonomy): domain Eukaryota; kingdom Metazoa; phylum Arthropoda; class Insecta; order Mantodea; family Mantidae; genus Deroplatys; species Deroplatys truncata. The sequence continues at coordinate 119,556,095 of CM060981.1, forward strand.
TATTTTTTACTTTCTCTACTACGTACTTACAGTAAGTAGAAAAAATGATGTGTATATGGAGATTTCACCGGAAATACACGTTTTGAGGCTCCGAACATTCCCTGTTGCTTACCTGTAGTAAATAGAGGATGTATTGTATTTTACCCAAAAATTCGATACCAAGATTTTACCAGAAATATACGTTTTGAGACTCCCTGAATCCAAAAAGAGACATTTTTAGAACATGGTCCGTGGTGTGTGTGTGTGTGTGTGCGTGCGCGCGCGCGCGCGCGTACGTGTACATCTGTAGTGTACGTGTCTGTGAGTAGCATAACTCAAAAATGAAAAGCCGGTTAAACACCAAACTTGGTATTTAAGTTCAGCGTCTTCCAAAGATGAGACACGAAGATTTTCCAGAGTTACCCTTTACATGGAAAAAGTTTCGATATTTTTTATTTTCCCAAAAAATGACACTAACGATTTTGATTATAATATCATGTTTGAGCTATTTTCATGAGAAATAATGTCATGGATTTTCTGGGAATAGCCTATGAAATCCTCTTTATTCTGAATGACTTTTGCATAATTGGTAAACCATAAGAGATAAATAAAATCTTATTGTACAAAAAATGTAGTGTGTTAGTGGACACATTTCTGCCTTTTTCCTTTTTGTGGAGTTAACCAATACCAAGATATTCCTTGTTACTGGTTGTAATTTTCCGACACTTCTACTTTTCTCATCTGGGAACTCGCTATTCATTTTACCTCGCGGCTATGCAAAGAGCAACGAATTTCAAATCCATCGCACACCACACGCTGTTTAAAAATCTGACTGTGGCTTTACTTACTGTATCTTACAACGAAATATGTAAGTGTGAATTGAAAGGTTATCTGGATTAAAAAGAAAAAGATCGAATAATAAGTTTTGTAAGAATAGTTTGTAGAAGAGTGGTAGAGAAAGTCATGTGAATGCAATACATCACATTTGTTTTGTTCTGGATACTGAAAACATGTATTTCCGTCGAAATCTCGATATCGTATTCTTTTTAGTGAAATCTAATACTTCCCCTACCTACGAGGTACGTAGTAGAGAAAGTAATAAGCTTTTGTGACCTAGAGTGTGAAAGAGTAGGTAAAGGTACAATCACGGAGGGGCCCCCGCAACCAGGGCAGATCACAGCAAGTATGCTGTAACGGCCCTTTTTACTTCCAATGTGACGCCTGGGAGGGAAGGATGAGAGGAGAGACCCGAAGGGCTACTAGATCCGAATCCGACGGGCGCAAGCATGGACGAGTTCCCTAACGTTTCCAGACTGAACGCATCCAGCTCCGCCCGGTCTTCCCCACAAGCCACCGAACTCCCGGTAGTCGCTTATCGGGTGGAGCCCTTTCGGGGGAGACACCTATCTGAGAAGTCCCCGCAACGACGCCAAGGAAGAAACCTCTACAGAGTTCATACTACCATCCAGCCGCAACCCACCGAACACCGTCGCCTGGTCCTACAATCCTGAAACAGCTGATAAGGAAGATAATGGGTAGAGGAAATGATGGGCAGGAGAGTAGTGGTAGAAGATGAATCACCCCAACCCGGGAAACCACAAAAAACTCATGGGCCAGAGTGGTCGTTCGCCGGGATCGAACCGTGGATCTCCAGATGTTACCGCCTGAGCCACCCCGCTCGGTTAAAAGAGTAGGTAGTGAAAGTAATGTGAATTTAAAGTATAAGGGGTTTTCCTCACGCAACTGTTGAAGCAAGTCATCAAGAAAGATTTTCTGTCAGTGTTTGAGCCGGCATTGTTGGTGACTGTTTGGTAGGGCCTCACGTTCTTCCACCCGGGCTCAACGGACAAAGTTACCATAATTTCGCAGAGAATGCTCTACCTGATCTGTTAGTAGATGTGCCTTTAGCTGTGCGACAAAACATGTACTTCGTGCACATTCCTCATTTTAGTTTTAATGTCCGTCGGCTTCTAAATAACAAATTCGGTGACGGATGGATAGGTAGAGGTGGACCAATTGCCTGGCTCCACGTCCCCAGACCTAAACCTACTGGACTTTTATTTGTGAGAACATTTGAAAGCTCTTGTGTATCGAGTGTGTGTTCAGAGCCTCCGTGCCCGTATTATGGAAGGCTGTGAAACCATACGCAATGCTCCAGGGATACATCAGTGCATCCGGGATTCACGCGATGGTGGGTTGATGCATGTATCAATGCTCACGGAGGGCATATTGAACATCTTCTGTGAGAAAGAGTTGCATGGGGTATGCTGGTACGTTCTATTCTTGTGTGTTTCCCATGATTAATAAGTTGTAGAAAACGTAACATGGTAACAAAGCGTTTCCAGACCCATGTTCATATAACATAATTTATTCGTCTACGTGTGAGGAATGTGTCCTGCAAATTTTGTCGTACATATGTATATGGCAATAGGTTAAGGTGTGCTGAGAGCATTGCATCTCGCCAACTTGTACTGGTCACCTATGGGAAATATTGTCCTGTGGCTGTCTCTATAAACACACTATACTATAAAAAGGAATCAGTCCACCAATGCCATAGCTTCCAGTATAGCAAGACTCAGTGTAGAAGAAGCAGTAATGCAGAAAACCTTTAGGCCAATGTTCCTGTTTCAGTTTTTGTATTTAGCCAACGATCATTTAACTCTTGTTGTATGAAATCTCCTTTGTAAACGATAGCACATGGTATTGTTTGATGGCTGTTACATCCTCATCAGCAAGACCTAAACGTACTTCCAGTTGATCTCTGTAGCGCAGAGATATGCTATGTAAAATTCTTTTCAAAATAAAGCGGGATATTTTTGTGCTATAGACTCATAAGTTTATATTGCATGTGTGATATAATAGTTATGGAATAGTAATAGGGGAAAGGTGAACAGGGTGAAAAAATATCATAAAACGACATCACCAAAATGCTTTTATAGAAACGGAAATTATCGTTCCATTATGAATTTTGTTATTTCTAACGTTTCATTCCACTTAAATTAACTTACAAGTACGTGTCTTTACGCTATAAAGCTGATCTGCAGAATATCGTTTTATTTCCACCTTGCCCTCATTATGAAGTTAAGATGAAAAGCTCCTGTAAACAATGTAGAAAATAATAATGTAGTTTAAGGAAAAGCTTAATAAAAAATAAATTTCTGAACAAATGAAGTTTTAGTAAACCAAGGTTTTTTTTCTAACTGATATAAAAGATCACAAACCAGAACGTTTTAATGGTTATACATCTGCGCTCTACTGGCCCTTTGTCACACATGTTATCTGAATATTTCCTTGTTTCTAATATTAGAAAACATTTCACTACACCCACTTCTGCTATGGATTGTCAAAGGAAGTTTTGAAAATTTTAAGCATATTTCTGCATTTGATCTCTCCGCCATTAAATTGATTAACTATTTGCTTACTCTTGAACAGGTTCCTGCAAATGGAATGAAACAGCTATACTTTCTGTATATTTACAATGGAGAATATTAATAGAAATGGCGACTTGCAATCTCGTAAGTACCTACTTAGAGTCCCGAGGTACATAGTCAATCAATGATAATTAATCGGGGTATCTTATCTCTAAATGACTTTGAGAACACCTTGTAGTTTACCGTGATAAATGCGGGTCAGTTGGGAATTAAAATGTCGTGCCGGCATGTTGATATGCTAGCTCAGTTGGTTAGAGCAACGGCATGGTAAGCCGAAGATCCGTTGTTCAAATTCCGACTATGACATTGAATTTTTCAGTTTTATTCTACCTTTCCAACTTTAGCCTACACACAGCTTGTGTGAATGAATAATTAATTATCACTGAAAGATGGTTTTGCTCCACTTTCTTCTCACACTCGGAGAATATTTGTTTATATTTTGGTTTATTCTCTTGCACTTTATTGTTAACATTAAAATGCTGTGTTTTCCGTATAGCTCCTTGATTGTTGGATTATGTAAGGGGAGGATCATTTTAGTAAACAGGGTATTGGCCTAATGAAAATCCGCGGCTTCGGTTGCGGCATAGTCCTCGCCCCAATCTATCGTTCACACAACAAAACTCGAATACACAGGCCCTATTGTTGTAAACTGTCAACTTGTTTGCTTTTTACAGAGGTACAGGTGAAAGGAAAACAATTTCTAAGAATCTGGGCTCGGTTATTAACCAAAGGGAAGTCCGCTTTATTCTGGCGGAACTATTTTCTACAACCCCCTGAGTCACCAAATACTATTTCTGTTGTATTTTTCACATATTAGAATATTAATGAGCTATCTTTTGTTTCAGAAACATCTGCAGTGATAACAAAGGGAGGGTTTTCGCTTTGTGACCGTTCTAATGGGCATTAAAATGTTGTGACAATGCTCGTTATAACGTTCACGATTCGAACATTCTTACATTCCATCTCCACCGGCAGTCCAGAAGCCTGACTGGTTTCCTTCTCTGAGAACACACGGAGTTACACGATGTTGCTTTAATGAGAACATTATCATGTAAGTGTGGGTGTAAGTTATATTGGTTCCTCAACTAACAAGAAGGTTCCGTCAGAGCTCACATAGAGACTTTTCTTTCTTATTTTCCTCCTCTTCTTTTTCGGTAGAAGCATTGGAAATAATGAAACCTGTGTACAGGCGTTATTTCAACCACTCTCATCCAAGCGTTTTTTCGGGTTTCCCGGATAGTCAGGTGAATGCTGGAATGGTTTCCTTCTTCCCCCGAATTTCCTGTCCCTCTCTTTCGTTCCATTAATCATTTCATTCATCCCTCATCCCGCTTGGTCTGTTTCTGGATTGGAAGTGTCGGCGATGGTGTTTCGGTGCAGCGTGGCAGGGGAAAAGGAAGCTCTCTGTGAGCTTTCTCCGTCCCTAGGCCTTCGGCTGGTTGCCGGAGTATAAGGACCGCCACTTGGGGGGTTGTTGGACCCTGTGTGGGGGCGGGGTCCCCGATCTGCCTGTCTGACTACCAGGGTGTCTCAATCTGGAAACTGTAGGGACCCTGCCATTACTGTGTCGTCAGTCCTGGTTCCCGCCGCCCGGTGTCTCCTTTCACCTCCTCCCTCCTGGGAGCGCCTCCTCGTTGGGCGTTGGTACAATATCTTCATTCCTGGATCGGTGCCGAATCCCCTCAGCTTCACAATCCAATCCAAGGGAAGGAAAATTCTCATTTTAGTAAATAAAATTAACAAGCGCTATTTCATTTTCTGTATCCTGGCTTTTCGTCCAGATTTTTTCATTTTATTAGTTTTGTGTATTTTTTTAATTGCGATGATTTTAAAATGTTTTATTTGTGGTGTTTAAAAAATTATTTGATGTGTATTTAATAGAGCACATATGTTTTGGTTATAATACGCGGCAATGTCACCGGAGTATTTTATGGGCAATGTTCAGAAATTTGTGGAGCAAATCACAGATTTATACCTATTGTAATTGAAAGCACCTTAACTAATAATTTCCTCAATTGAATCTCAAATCTATCTGAATCATTGACAAATAAATTAATGTATAAACTTCTTCGTAAAAGTCATCCCGTAATTAAAATGTAACCGACATATAGTTAAAACGACGGAGTAATAAATTTGCGAAGTCCTAAAAACTGGAATGTTAATGAAAGGTATATAAAAACCTATTATGCAAAGGTATATAAAATCCGTTTACAAGGAAGACGACTTCAGATGCTATTCATATAAAATCCGCTATATACATTTACTCATATAAATAACTTAAACATGTGGGATTTTAATCAAAATAGTTATAGCCATTCTTTGAGAAAATTAATAACGAAAATTTTACCACGTAAAGGATAGTTTTGGGGGGGAGGGGATTTTCTTGAAAATGTTCGTGTCACATCCTTGGAAGATGCTGAACTTAAATACCAAGTTGGCATTTATGCGAGTTTTGGTTTTTGAATTATGCTGTTCACAGTCAGAGCGAAGATAAGAACCACTGTTTATATGAATAGTATAGTGTATAATGAATGTGTGTGAATTGACGTTGCCAGAGAAAATTGTATGATAATTAAGTACATAAAATGTGTTCGTTTCTATCAGTTAAGTGAAAATAATTCCAAAACGAGCTAGTCGTATCTTTATGCAGGATCTATTGGGTTATTACTGAGCTGTACAGAAATGAGAGGCGCGTCCGGAAGGGCGGATAATTTGAAATCTTATTTTTAAGGATGAACACCAAGTCTTTGTGCAATTACAAAATGATACTCTTTATGTAAATATTCAAATATTTCAATGAAAGGGGTGTGTGTTTTTTATATTCATCTCCCTTGCTCCCTCTTGCAGACGCCATGTCAAGCTACATTTGTTTTAATTTAAGCATACCCTCTATGCTGTACATTTTTTTTTCTCGTATCTATTTCTTAAATTCCCCTTATGTCTAATATGTCTAGTATCAGAAAATGGACCATGTGACCAGAAAAATATTCTCCACGTGCACCGTTTTCTCTTGCATCTCCTGCACCTCGCCATTCCATTGTTACAGAAGTTTAAACCTAGTATTTAACATAGTGACATAAAAAGGTCATTTATACCAAACGTAGTCGTTTCTGTGTAATATTTCAAGCTTGTTACCATAAGAAGTCCCTTAAACAGATAATAATGATTGGCTGTTATTAACAATAGTGGAAGAATCGATCAGAGCAAGGATTTAGACGATGACATGCATTTTAACCTATGTATGCATGAATATAATTATTAAATTAAATAAGTTTAATATCACTGCATATCCTATGAAAAACAAAAAATAAATATACCTGTAGGTGTAGAGGCTAATTGAAAGTTACGGTGCCCCAAAGGAAAATATACCTACCTCCGTGTTAGGCTTATTTATATTATACACTCTTCGAAGAATTATTGTGGTACATATTATACTTAAAAGTCTGTAATTATAATGCATTAGTTAGTATTTGTATTTGGTTCTTCAACTAAGGAGCAATAACGCTTTCCTACATAATGAAATCATGCAATCCTTAGATAAATTTCATAAAATAATCTTGAAAAATTGCGACAGTCTGATCAAGTTAGCATTTGTATTTGGTTCTTCAACGAAGGAGCTATAACGCTTTTGTACATTATGAGATCATATAATCCTTAAAGAATTTTGATAAAATAATCTTTAAAATCTGTGACAGCATTTTTATTTGGTTCCTGCATCTGGAGAAAATTTTTCCCATTTTGTAATCAACAGTGGTCATGAGGCCTATGAGAAAACTTTGAGATGAGTCATTAGCAAACTGTTCAACTGTTGTGCTTTGTCAACAGTGTTTTGTTTATACAATGACTAAACTTCCCCCGGACCAGATAGGGGCAAGAAAAATGACGTGATAACAGAGGGCATGTTGAAGTACAGCAAGACAGTTCATCAAGATCTCAGAGGACAGCTAAATGTATCTCCTAGTGTTCTAAGTAGTAGTGCCGTAGGTGACGAGAAAAGTGAATTCTTACCTGCGCACGGCTACTTGACACACTGGGAATGACATTACTTCTTGCCAGAATCAAAGTGTTGAAGATAACAGGGGAGTTTTTAGGTATGTGCTCATATTATATGTTTAATGTAGTTTCTGTTCAATAGTGCTGCTGGATTCGGTTTTACCGCGGAGAAGCTCCAGCAGGTAAACAATTCTTTTCTGTTACTAGTGGTATCTGCTATCGTCATATACGGCTAACTAAACAGAGTTAAGGGCACTTACCTTGAATTTAAACTGCTGATGTGCAAGAAGTTGCTGTCCGAAGTTGATATTTGTTGAACATTATAATGGTCTTTTTGGAATATCCTAACTAATGACTCATGACTCTTTACTGAAAAGCTGTTCGTTGATTGACCATGAATTGTTTATGAAAAAATATGATTTAGCTCTTTTAGGATTTTGGTGCACACAACTCAAGTGTTTTAGAAACTTCAACTTCTTTTTTATTTGCTTCAAACACAGTAACATTTAAACTACTTATGATAATGCTCCTGTAGTTTCTTTTGTTTATGCAGTTTTTTCTTTCTTCACTATTAAAAGCTTTACAAAATGAATTTCCGGCACCGGGATAGCGCAATGGTTTCGTTTCCAGGGGGGACCGGGGTTCGACGATTTTAATTCGGCCCTATCCACGCTTTCATCTCTGATTTGCTCATGTGAAATATCCCCAAGGCCCAGCGTAATTCGGATCCACGGTAAAAGCTGTAGGTCTTCTCGTTCCACCGCCATCCTCATCATCACCCTAGCATTTTTTTCAATAATTATTGCTTTATTTCAAGTTCCCTTGTTTACCCAGTTTATCATTACTGTGTTTTACTGTTGTCTTTTACCGCTTATTACCGCAATTACACTAATTACACACACACACACACACACAAACACCCATGCCCATAGCGGGACTCGAATCTGCGACCCTCAGCTTGGCGAAGCGCCGAAGCTATACACTCCATCGACCACGGCTACGAGGGCCGGCACCATCGGAGGCAACGGATTCCTGCCGCTGGGTACCTTGCACCTCAGAAATGGGTCTACTCATCCCTTGTTGGAATGAGGTATCCCCGAAGGTTCTAGGTCATATGGGATGCGCTAGAAACGACAAATTGAAATTCATAGTTTTTGTAAAAATAAAGAAATTCTTAATTGTACTTCACAATAATAGTCAATATTTTAAGTATATTTTACTTTAAAAGATATTAAAATGTTAGCTTTATATCTCAAATATATTTTGAGATATGTGCACCTGAATAATAAAAAATATTAAATGTCGGAAAATTCTAGTGAAAGCATTTATTTTAAATTCAATTATTTAGGTTTCCTAGAATACTTAAAAAATACAAAAATATCTTGTTTAGGGAGTCATTTCATGATAACGACTTTTCAATTGTCATTTCAGTATCGAAATGTCATTGATTTTCGCAACCATAAATTAGCCTGCTTAAAAGTATTTACTTTTAGACGTGGGCATTTACTAATTAAAAATACTGAAAACACTTTTTCCAACTATTTATTTATTATAAATGTTCACAACACAATTACTTAAATTGGAAAGAACAACACTTGAAGATTTAATGCATACATTATTTTCTTCTCGCAGGGCACAGCTATGTTCTGTACCAGAATATTGAATTTTAATACTCTAATTATATTGATTACTTTCGTTTTAATAATTGTACATTCAAAAAGTGTAGAATTACAAATTACAAATCTGTATTTTTGCAACTTCTCATCTTTAACATCAGAAGTTCCCGAGATTAAAATAAGACCTATATTGCAATATACCAGTCATGTCAAATAACGTTTCATAGCATATGCTGTTTCTAAAATATTCTTTGTTGTATTAAGCTTTCCTACATAGAATAAATTTTGTTTGCTTCACTATTTATGTGAAATGCATAAAAATGTATGACCTTTTTTGACTAATTTCATTTCTAACAAAACATACTTGTGAAGTAAATAATTGAGCTCGGTTTCCTTATCTTGAATATAACCAAGACAGTACGTATTGCCTAATTTGAAACCATTCTAAGTACAAATGTATTGTGATTAACGTAAAGTGTAAAACTGGTTAACCTTAATGACTAGTTTAATATACAAACAACTGAATTGCGTTCAATTTATGGACGATCTTTAACTACTATGGTCCTTAGCGTCCCATTCTATATTTGGCATGAAAGACCGGGTATTTACCGGAGGCCTCTTTATCATGCTTCAGGCTCTTTTACGTGCCATAAATCTATGACACTGGACTACCGGTTTTATTTCCCTTCCGAAGGAAGCCATGCTAAGAATTTTTACGCCCGAAAAAATCCATCGCCCTGCGCTGGGTTTGAAACACGCGACCTGGGTTTAACATACAAGGAAAGCCCCGGAATCCGTTTGCTTGGTAGATAAAATTGTGTGACTGCTACACATATTTTTACTTTATCTGCCACGAACATAGTAGGTAGAGAAGGTATTGCATTCCATCAAAAAATTCTATACCTAGATTTCACCGGAAATACATGTTTTGAGGCCCCGAATAAAAAAAACATTTTTAGAAAAAGGTCCTGTGTGTATGTTTGTGAACAGCATAACTCAAAAACGAAAAGTCGGATAAATACCAACTTGGTATTTATGTTCAGTATCTTCTCAAGATGTGACAAAGATTTTCAATAAAATCCCACCACCCCACACTACTCTTTACATGGAACATTTTCCAACTTTTTTATTTTCTAAAAAATGGTTCTAAAATTTTAATTAAAATGCCATATATTAAAATATTTACATGAAAAATAAAATGTATATTTTAAATTTTATGGGAAAAGCATGTGAAGTCCCCTTTATTCGGAAGAAATTTCGTATTATCTTGTATAACTGTAAACGTTAAACGATAGACAAAAACGTACCCCACAAAAGATGTAGATCTCTTTAAAACACACAATTTATTTCAAATATTTTTGTAGTATCATCATTTCCGAGATATCCGTTATTAATGGTTTGATTTGTTCAATACTTCATTCTTTTAAGTCCCATCGATTATCAAGTTTTTTCTCGCGACTACACGGAAAAAGTATGGAATTTTAAGGGCAGCGTATAGCGTCCAGTTCTTAAACATTTGACTATCGCAATTCCCTTTGTATCTATACCGAAATATGTAATGCAGCTATTATTGCAAATATTTATCTCGATTAAAATGAATTAGATAGAAAAATAAACTTTCGTAAAAATAATTTATATACTCACTAATAAGCGATAGAGGGTAGTGAAAGCCATGTGAATGTAACATATAAGATTTTTTTTATATTCGAAACTGACTGCGTCTTCAAAAATATCGTCAACTTTCAAGAAACTACGAATAAAAGCTTCAGCCATACTGTACTGCAATCGAAAGTTGCCTCCTTGTGTATTGCCATACCTCATGCAACATTTATTCACACGTATTGCCTTACAAAGTATCAGTTTATACGAATACTATGATAATTCCGTATATTTTATAGGTATTTGTTCAAAAGATACTCTACAATTTCATTAACTCATCTTCCCTTCTTTATTTTTCTTCACTCACTGAATTAATTTTGTGTATAGCGCAGCATTCTTCTTACCAACAAGTACGGCATCTTTAGCATCTGTTAGAACATTTTCTGGTACAATAAATAGTTTCATGCTGATATTTTCAATTAAAAATATGATGTGTTACCTACATTCACACGAATGTCTATCCAGTCTTCTACAAAAGCTAATTCTTCTGTCTGCTTCACGTGAGTCGAGATAAACATTTGCAGAAATGATTTCGTTACATGTACAGGGCGAAAAGCAGTAGTCAAAAGTTTTAAAAGCGGATCGTTATGTGAGAGCTTTGAAATTGGGTTCTCTTTGTATGACCACCACATAAAAACGAATAGCTACTTAGCAGCTAAAAAAATTCTGGCGTTAGATTCACATGACTTTTCTACCCACTCTTCTGCATTTGGGAAAACGTGTTTAGAACGTCAGAATGAATCCATATCTGTTATAAAACTGCATTCCTCAGTAAAGGATGCAGGCGTAATGAATTGTCTTTAAGACGTTACAGATAGCACAATAAGCCCAAGGCTGAAGTGCGTACGGAGCAATGACAAAAATTGTATCATATAAGACAAGACGAGACAATACCTACTCTTCTATAGACTTTTCTTAAGAAAGCTTATTCTTCTATCTGCTTCAAGTTAATAAGATGCACATTTGAGAAATGGTTTTATTACACATTTCGTTGCAGGTACAAGGGAGATATAACACGCTTAAGCGATAGTCAAATATTTCAAAAGCGAAACACTATGTAAAGGCTTTGAAATCCGCTCTTTTGCATGATCACGAAAAAATCTCACTTAGCAATTCAAAAAATCTGATGTGATACATTCACATGACTTTCTCTACCCTATATCATTTATTAGTGTGTACACAAATTATTCTTACTCAAGCTTATTTTTCTGTCTACCACATTTTAATCCAAATAAAACTTTGCAGAAATAGCTACATTACACATTTTGTTATTGTTACAAAGAGAACAGCGACACTCAAATGTTTAAAAACTGGACGCTATATGCTGGCCTAAAAATTTCATAGTGTTACCAAGCAATTGCGAGAAACAACTGAATGTTGAAAGCACTTTAAGAGAATGACCAAGCAATGAATAATTCCAACCTTTAATAATGGATATCTCAGAAACGACTGATGCCACAAAAACTTATTTTAAATAAATTATGTGCTTTAAAGAGAACTACATTTTTTATGTAGTACATTTTCGTTTATCGCTTCACGTTTACCAGGTATACAAGATTATACAAAATTCCCTCCGAATGAAGAGGATTTCATAGGCTATTCCCCGAAAATTCAAGGTTTGCACCTTATTTATCACGTAAATATCCTTAATTTATGGTATTTTAATCATAATCGTTAGAGCTGTTTTTTTTTAAAAACAGAAGCTAGAAGCTTATTTTGGGTAGGAGGATTTTGTTGAAAATCTTGTGTCGCATCTTTGGAAGATATTGAACCTAAATACCAAGTTTGGTATTTATCCGACTTTTCGTTTTTGAGTGATACTGTTCACAGACACACAGAGAGACACAGACGCACACACAGATACGTTTCCAAAAATGCTTTATTTGGATTAAGGGCGCCTTAAAACATATTTCCGGTGAAATATCGGTATCGAATTTTTTTGGAGGAATGCAATCCCCTACTTACTATATGTAGTAGAGAAAGCAAAAAGCATGCTGTGTTGCACTCACTTGACTTTCTTTAGTCTTGTACAAAATATGTTTACAAACGCTTATTCTCCATTTACTTCATGATCTAGATAAACATTTGCAGAAACTATTTTATTGCTAATTTTCTTGTAGGTGTGAGGGGAATATGGTAGGCTTTAAGCGAGAGTCAAACCTTTTAAGATCTGGTTGCTATGTGGAGCATTCCATTCTTCTTACATGTCCAGGACATAAAAAAAACCAATTACGAATTCCCATTTGTAAAAAATTACGGGTATTGAAAAATTCAAACATATAACAAGGAATATCTCGGAAATGATTCACTGGACAAAAAAGATGTATATGACATAAATTATGTGTTTTAAGAGCTCTACGTGTTTATGTGGTAAAATTTTGTCTATCTCTTACGGTTTACCAGTTATGCGAAAGTCATTCAGAATGAAGGGGACTTTTGGGGTCATTCCCAGAAAATTCAAGACATATATTTCATTCGCCATAAAAATATCTTAAACATATAGTATTTAATAAAAATCAATAGAGCCATTTTTGAGAAAATCAAAATTTTCGAAAAATGTTCCATGTAAAGGGTAGTCTGGAATGGGGGATTTTCTTGAAAGTCTTCGTGTATCATCCTTGGAAGATAGTAAACTCAAATCCAAGTTTGGTATTTATCCGAATTTTCGTTTTTGAGTTATGATGTTCAAAAACAGACACACACCGATATGTTTCCAAAATGCTTTATTTAGATTCAGGGCACCTCAAAACATGTATTTCCGGTGAAATCTCTATCGAATTTTTGGGTGGAATGGAATACTTTCTCTACTTACTATAGGTAAGTAGTAAGGAAAGTATAAAGTATATGGTAATTCAAACCAATAATAATGAATATCTCGGAAATGGTTAGTGCAGGGCCGGCTCCAGGAATTCGGCCGACCCGTGCGATAATTGCAAGTGCCGATCTCTTAAGCTTTTAGACATAATCTAATCTTTATCCGTAATGTCAGCCCTCCACGACTACTTATTCTCACTTAGCGTATATATTTGCACCGGTAATCAAAAAAGAAAACTCAACACGAGTGAAAGAACAAGACTGTTGTTGGCGAAAGATGAAAACACGCAAAGTCACACAATAAAAATGTTCAGTATTTCGGGTGTATCTCTTCATCAGGAGATGAAAAGACTAAAAACTTGCACATAATGAAAATACACTTGACGGTTGATAACATTCATTTTTATTATGGGGTACAGAGTATAAACGGAGAGGGACAGGCTGACCACGGGACACCTCGCTTTTTTTTAAGGGGCGGCCCCACACCCGCCGTCCCTGGTGACAATCATCCGCAGGAGCTACATCGCCTCCCTATGCATGTGCACAATAAGCAGGCAAGAACAGGGGTAGGGTGCTTGTTGTCTGAGCACCCCGGATAGTGCGGACGGACATGATGACTTACATACACACATGCAAGCGTGCGCTGGACATCCCAGTTGCTGCACATACCGAAGTCTGAGCAGCATTCTGAGGAAATGAGTGTTGATGAGGTTAGGACAATCTAGCGAGGTGAGGGCGTTTTGATGTAGTGGTCGATCTGACGGATGGACCAGTGAACCGTGGATGGCAGGTAGGACGGACTGGCTGACACAAATACACAGGTGTGACATGGAGTTTTGGAATGCCTGGTGGGGGTGGTTGTGATATGTCTTACCTTGAGTGTTGGGGCATTTTGTGGATTGTCTTACCGGCGAGTTTGATGCAGAAGTTATTCAGTTCGTCGTTGAGTGCACACAAGGCTGGCTGCCTACCTAAAGGTGTAAGTGCGGACCCGTGGCACTAGTGGTTACGTAGTATGGTTGCTGGTTTGAGACTTTAAGTGTTGAGGCTCTTGTGGGTTGGTAGTCTCTTGTGGAGCTCTGAAGGTGGAGAAATCACATGTTAATATTGCGAGTGATGTTTTAAAGATGCACAGTTATGTCTAAGGCGATGTCGTCGTTGGTAAGAGTGCAATCAAAGAATATGCAAAGGTCGTCAGTTTGGTAGTGAATTGTGTGTTGATGAGTGAATTGTGTGTTATGGGTTGTATAGATTAAAAGCAAGCATTTTAATAACTTGTTCAATGGTGTGCATGCGGAGTTCGTCTGGAGTTTGGCGGCTGGTGCAATAGGGGAGACTTTAGCTGCAATGCGGAGAATTCTGTTTTGGAAAGTGGTGAGAGTTTTGATGTGTGTTGGGGCGGCGTAATCTCCATACCAGTGCAGCATAAGCGATTATAGACCGGATTAGAAATTTGTAGAGTGTTGTGCCTGGTTTGGGGCTGTGCTCGTTGTTAATGTTCAGTAACGGGTAAAGTTTGCGTAATTGCGCTTGAGCTTTGTTCCGCGTGGTTTTAATGTGTGCTTTCCAGGTTAGCCCTTAGTCCATAGTTACACCGAGGTAGGTAACCTGGTTAGTTCCAGCTATTGTCCTCTACAAAAAGTTGGAGAGGAGGAGCGAGTGAGTGAATATTATGGCTTTACATTTGTTGTTATTGACCTTGGACGTCATTTTTTCAGCCATGGTTGTATAGTGATTTGTAGTCTATTGTGAACAGTTGCAGTTTTACCAGCTTGGGCTATAATGGATGTATCATCAGCATATATGTGCAGAGTGGTGTTGGGAGTTTTGGGGATGTCATTAATGTAAATGTTGAATAAAAGAGGTCCGATTAAGCTACCTTGAGGTACACCTGCATGGATAGTATTTGGAGTTGATTTGGAGTGATTGACTGCGGAATAAAAGAATCTTTTATCGAATAATTAGCCCATGAGCTCAGTAATGGAATCTCGTGTGTTGATGTTGATAAGTTTACGGAGTAGGCCAAGATGCCATACACTATAAAAGGCGCGCTCGATGTCTAAAAGAAAGCGCCAGTAGATCTGTTAATGTTAAACCCATATGCCTTCAGTTTTTCTAAGTTACTGTAGGGTAGTTGAATGTTTGGCTCTGAAGTCAAACTGTTAGTGAATTATTATGTTATGTTTAATTAAAAACGCTTTGAGACTTTTGAGAATTATATTCCTGAAAACTTTGCTTGTGCTATTAAGTAAGCTTATAGGCCGGTGATTGTTGGGATTGGTTAGATTCTTCTGCTTCTTGGGAAAGTGCAGAAACTTGGCTGTTTTCCAGTTATCGGTATAGAGTCCGCTGTCCAGTGAAAAATTGTATATGCTGAGTTAGTGTTTGCATTGCGGGAGCGGCAGATGGTTTAGTGCGACATTAGGTATGTCGTCAGGTCCAGGGGCCTTGTTGTCAGGGAGATGGTCTATTATCCATTTTATTTCCGATGCGCATGTTTTGCGTATTTTGTTGTGTGTGCATACAGTGCGGGTTTTTTTGGGGGTAAGAAATTCAGCTTCACGTGTGAATTGTAGATTGGAGGGTGGTATGTGGAGGGTTAATGTGTTCTGAAAAGCATCATCCAGCATTTCGGCTTTGTCCACGTCTGAGGTGGCTATGCGCTGATTGAAATATAGTGGAGGTATATTAATTGGGTCGCGGGTGACACACCTGAAGATGCGCCACACTAAGACGTGGTTGTCATCTATACACTATAGGATGTTGGTCCATTGTTGAGATAGATATTTGGCAATGTTTTGGCGAAGAAGTAGCTTGATTCGTTGAAATTCCTCACGAGCGTGAGGGTATCGTGATTTCTGCCATCTACGGCGTGCTTTGTTTCGTTCGGAGGTGAGTGTCTTGATGTCTGGAGGCAGATGTTGTTTCGGAAAAGAAGGTCTGTGTGAGGGGATGGCTACAGTGATGGCATGTTGAATTGTGTTTTCTAGGAATTTAGCTGCATGATTTAAGTCATCTATTGTATTGATGGGCGTGTGGGCGATTTCTTTATGAATGGTGTTCGAATATGCATCCCAATTTGCCTTATTGTAATTTCTTCTGGGGATGGTGTTTGAGGTGTTAGAGAGCATTCTATGTGAATTGATATCGGTAGATGAGGAGAGTTCGTTTAATCTTTAAGTGTGATTCTATGGTTTAATCCACGGATTATAGCTATGTCGAGTATGTCGGGGTGAATGTGTGGTGCATTAGGAATGAAGGTGGCCTCAAAAGGGCCATGAATAACATAGTTATAGTTGTTTTTGTGTCCTAGCAGGGCCGTGCCGACAAATTGACAGTGCGGCAGTTCCAGATGTGATGTTTGGCACTTAGGTCCCCGGCGATGGTGATGGTGTGATTGAGTTAAAATTGATTGCTCATTGGTGTCTAAGTTTCCCGGTGGACTGTATGCGATATAACGAGAGTACGCCTACGGTTGATCTGGACAAAGATTCCAGAGGCTTCAATTCGGTTAAGGACGGGCTGTGATTTCGGAATTTTGGGTCTGAATGAATTCAAGAGAGATCTACTGCGGCTAGCACCTCCAGGAGAAAGGGATAAAACTATTGTGGCTTGAAGCACTCCAATTTATAAACGTGATGCTTATTGTTGAACACCCGCCGCGCTCGGAATGTTTTGATGATATCATCAATAAGGACAAATTCAAAAGTGGCGAACCCTGGCACTTCATTTGTCACCAGTTTCATAACAAAAAATCCTCAGAAACTCGCTAGACTTTAAGCATGATTTGTAATTCCTCCTATTTTCAAACATATTGTTTATGATTTAAGTTTTGCCGCCCCTAAATCCCATCCTGGGCGGTGGCACAGCTCGATCCCCTTAAGCCGGTCCTGGGTTAGTTGCACAAAACATTTGACATAAATTGTTTGTTTTAACGAGATCTATATTTTTGTTTAGTATTTTTGTCTCTCTCTTACGGTTTATCAGTTATGCAAAACTCATTAGAGGCTATTCCCAGAAAAATCAAGATAAACATTTCATTTGTCATGAAAATATCTTAAACGTATAGCATTTTAATCAAAACTATAACAGCCTTTTTTGAAAAAATCTAAAATTTCGAAAAATCTTCCAAGTAAAGGGAGCTTGGGGTGGGGGATATTCTTGAAAGTATTCGTGTCGCATCCTTGGAGTGTGTTGAACTTAATACCAAGTTTAGTATTTAACTGACTTTTCGTTTTTGAGTTGGGCTGTTCACACACACACACACACACACACACAAGACCCATACCAACACGACCTTTTTCTAAGAATCTGATGCGTTACATTGAATGAGTTTCTCTACCTCTGTCATTTAATAGTGAGCGTGCAAACTAAATATCTAACGAAAGCTTATTTTTCTGTACTTCATTTTAATCCAGATAAAGCTTTGCAGTAACAGCTATATTACACATTTCGTTATAGATACAAAAGGGAACAGCGATAGTCAAATGTTCAAAAACTGGAGGTTAATTCTCTGACCTTAAAATCCCATAGTCTTTCCATGACATCGCGAGAAACAACTGAATATCGGAATAACTTTAAACGAATGAAAAAGTATTGAACAATTCGAGCCATTAATGGCGGATATCTTGGAAATTGCTTATGCAACATAAAAAGGTATTTGAAATAAATTGTGTGTTTTAAAGATATCTACTTTTTTGTGTTTTACGATTTCCACTATCGCTTAACGTATTTTAATTGAGATAAAACTTTTTAGAAATAACTACAATAACATTTCGTTATAGATACAAAGGGAATAGCGCTGGACGCTATAAGCCGGCCTTAAAATTCCATACTATTTCCAAACAATCACGAGAAATAATTGAATATCGACAGGACTTTATAACAATGTCAAAGTATTGAACAATTCGAACCATTAATAATGGATATCTCAGAAATGGCTCATGCCCCCCAAAAAATTCATTTGAAATAAATTATGTGTTTTTATATATATCTACATATTTTGTGTAGTGCCTACGTTTCCGTCTATGGCTTAACGGTTACCACTTACACAAGAATATACTTAATTCCTTCCTAATGAAGAGAGCTTCACAGACTATTCCCAGAAAGTCCAAGATAAATATTTTGTTTATCATGTAAATATCTTTAACATATGGTATTTTAATTAAAATTGCTAGACATTTTTGATAAAATCGAAAACTTGAAGAAATCTTCCATGTAAAAGGTAGTTTGAGGTGAGGGGGATTTTCTTGAAAATCTTCGTTTGGTTTTTAACTGATTTTTCATTTTTTTGAGTTATGTTGTTCACAGATACACAAACACACAATACACACACATGCGGACCTTTTTCTAAAAAATTATTTTTGCATCTAGCGAGTTTCAAAACGCGTATTTCCGGTAAAATCTCCGTATCGAATTTTTGGGTGGAATACAATACTTTCTCTGCTTACTGTACTTGTATATACTTACTTATGCTATGAATGAATGATTTATTGTCTGTTTTAAACTTTATATACAATTTATACAACACATTGGAGTTGCTTGTTATTTCAGTTCCTCTTATATTTAACATCCTATTGTATATACGTATAATGGCGAAGTATAATGTATCCACTACTTAATTTTTTGCCTTGTTACCCTTTTTCCTTATTTTCTCCAATTTGCTTCACATATCTTTTAACCATTTTAAGCTTATTTTTCCTAAATACTTTCCTGCTTTCTCCATATATTTATTTGATCTTGTCCTAAAAATCTTACTAACTTTTAGCTCTATTGATAAATTTGTCCATTTCTCTAGTATTAAAGTCTCTCTTCCTTTATCCGTATTATTGCATTCCAGAATATAATGCCAAATGTCATGTAATCCATTACATTTAGTACTCATTATACCTGTCCTCGCCCATGCATACCCCATTCTGGCCTCTTTGTGTCATACTTCGATATATCTTTCCTTTCCTCGTTCCGTTTTAAAATTTCCTTTTTTTCCTTGAAACTACTTACAATTTCTTGCTTTTCAATATCCTCCAATCTTGTTCTAATTTCTTTCCTGAAACCCTCGCTTTTATTATTATTATTATTATTATTATTATTATTATTATTATTACTATTATTATTATTACTATATTCTTCAACTATAAAGGCATATCGTGACTACTTTAAAATACATAACATGATTACAATGAAAATACAATATTTTAAGCAGTAGTAATACATACAGCATTAAATTCTCTAGATAGGTGTGCTATACATTGTTATACAATTTTGTCGCTTTCATAAAGTTTAAAGTTATTTGTTGTGCTGAATTTAGGGCGTCTGGTAGGCTGTTGGGGATGCCACATCTTTCTCTGTGTTGTACTTAGCGCGGCAAGCTGTAACGAAATGATAAATTGTGTGTGAGGTTGGATCCGCAGAGATCGCACACAGGAGGAGGGTCACGACCACAGCACGACTGAGTTTTAGTTTGTTTTTTTTTATTTATGGACGCTCTTTAACTACTATGGTTCTTAGCGTCCCATTCTATATTGGGCGTGAAACACCTGTAATTTTGCTCAGAGGCCTCTTTATCAGGCTTGAGGTTCTTTTACGTGCCGTAAATCTACGACACGGGACCACCGGCAGCACGACTGAGGAGATGTTTGTGCGTTATAGAAGTATGTCCAATATGTAGTCGAGTCTTTGCGGTTGAAACGATAGTGTTGAAGTTTGGGCTCGGAAATGTAGACATCGTGTATCTTGCTTCTAGATGTGGCTTTCCATGTTTGTCTCCATTGATTAATGCAAGTCTTTTTGATGAAGTTAATGAAGTCCGTGATTTTAATAATCAATTTGGAAAAGCTTTACAAAATCGAATTAACATAAGGTATTTAAATAATAATAATAATAATATTATTATTATTATTATTATTATTATAATTAAGGGATCTTGATGTCCTGAGGGGGACGTTTGTTGGCTTCTTTGGCTGCCTGATCAGCTGATTCATTTCCCAGAATTCCGACGTGAGACGGAGTCCAGGTGAATGATACTGGTATTTGGTTTCTGAAGTTCTTTAATAAAATTTTGGGAGATTGAAGTTTGTTCAAGGGATGTTAAAGCACTTAACGTGTCGGAGAATATTATGCAATTGTCTAGGTTATCTATTTTAAGTATATATTCTAGTGAGAGTTGAATTGCGAACAATTCACAAGAAAGACAGAAAGATAGTTGGGAAGACATATTGTACGATTTAATCAGGGAATACCGCTGCACATCCATTATGACCATCAAGTCTGGATCCATCAGTGAAGATATGAGTGTGTATTGAATATAATGTACACAATTCGTTAAACAGACGTTTGTAAGGAACACTATCTGTTGAAGATTTTTCTTGTTTAGCCAGTGATGTGTCAATAAAGGGGTATGTGAGTCTCCATGGTATTGTTATATACCGGGGTGAGGCCGAAAGGTTTGCAGCTAGATATTAAAGTTTAGTTACCCCAACATAAACATTGGGACTCATAGCGAGAGTCGCCACGCCAGACGAAGTTCAATACCCAAGCCGAAAGAATTACACCAATAATACTGTCGCTAAAAACAATAATGTGTCTGGCGTGACAATACACATATATACACGCCACAGTATATAATCTGAATCTATGAAACAAGGGAACATATTAGGCAGAGTAATGTTAAATTCCTTGAGGTACGCCGAGAGACGAGCTGAAAAATCTGAGGGTTGGGCTGATTCTGTGACATTTTCTATGTTGTTCATGAGAAATATGTAAGAGTGGACTAAAGATGATAGCCTCGTTGCAGCACGTGTTGCATATGAAAGACTTGATTTACTTTTGCTTATGCTATAGATAATCAATAGAGAAAGTAAAACAATAATAATAATAATAATAATAATAATAATAATAATAATAATAATAATAATAACGCTTACATTTTCATCCTTCAGAGAGAAAAGAACAATATAGTTTAAGTGTAATACGAGGGTCACTGAAAGTTTTGAGAATGTGTGGCAACACATTGTTGAGTGGCAACAATGAGTGTGGTAAGCCAAAGCAGCTTTTCCTAACATCAGATTAAAGTTCAGAACATGTGCAAGTCTGGGCGTGCTCCAACAATGTGAATCGTCAGCACCGCGTGTGTATGTATAGCAGGTGTTTACGCCATGTGCTAGGATGGATCTCAAGCGAGAGCATTTCCGTGCTATGTTTCTATGACTTTAAAGTTGATTTAGGGAGACAGAATGCCTTTAAAAACTCCATCGTGCATTTGGGAATCTTTGCCCTTCGCAATCCATCATTTGTCGATGGTATGCAGTGTTTAGAAGAGGGAGGGATTCCCTCGAAGATGAAGACCAAGCAGGACGGCCGGCTATAGTAACAATGGATGAAAATGTGGTGAAAGCAGAGCGCATGTTGCGGGAAGATCATCGTTGCACATATGGTCAGATTCAAGAAGCCCTAAATATTGGATAGGCAGCAGTGAAAACAACCCTGAAAGAAAAACTTGCCGTCAGGAAGCTGTGCAGTCGCTGGATCCCCTACCATCTCACAAATGAGCAGAAACAAGCACGTGTGCAATGATGCCAGGAAATGCTTGAAAAGTTCAATGGAGGAAGATCCAAAAACATATTTAATATTGTAACAGGTGACGAAAGCTGAATTTACCGATATGATATCCAGAAACTAAACGACAGTTGTCGGTCTGGGTCTTCCCAGGAAATCTTCCAACAAACGTGAAGCGAACAAGAAGTGTGGGCAAGAATATGATCTGTTCCTTCGTCTCAGTTAGTGGCCACATAGTGACGATTCCGCTTGAGGGACAAAAGACTGTTACTGTCAGATGGTACACTACAAAATGTCTGCCACAAGTGTTCAATGAACTGAGGAAAAAAACGTCCTAAGACTGGTCTGTGTGGAATTTTGTTGCGCCATGACAATGCCTCTGTCCACACTGCACAAGAAACAACCCAATTTCGTCAGGAGTCAGATATTTGTCCCATCCTCCCTACAGTCCAGATTTGGCCCCATGTTAGTTTTTTCTATTTCCCAAAATGAAAGAAAAAATTCGAGGTCAACGATTTGAGTCACCTGAAGCCGCAGTAGCTGCTTACGAAGGATGTACATAGTTGCACTTTCTTCAAAGAAGAATGTTCAGCATTTGAAAAATGGTTTGAAAGGGTGAGAAGGTGTATAGAATGCAATGGAGAATATTTTGAAAAGATGCAATGATCAGATCTAAATTTTCAATATTTTATTGAGTCCATTCGCAAAACCTATAGACTGACATTATGTAATGGTATTATTGTAACTCCATTTATTCGATTTCAAGTTATTGATAAGATATGAAACTGAAAAATAGTGTTACTAAAATTATGTAAGTCATCATTAACTACAAAGTTCCAACTAAATAATGTAAAAGAAAAAAGACATTAACAGTCACCAAAATATTTACCTATACACATACGAGGGCAATCCCAGAGTACCCGATCTGACGTATATATAGCGGTTATTGTTTCAAACAAATAACAATGGTAGAAAGTACCACCCTTATAAAGCTTAAGTTTGAAGTTTGGCGATTTTGTTTAGTAATTGTTTGCAGCCATTAATGGTGAACTCTCTCAGCGAATTTGTAAACATGGATAAAACTGGCCAGCGTTATGTGATACAATACTTTCATTTGAAAGTTCTTAGTCCAACTAATATTAAAGATGAGCTAGATTCTTCTCGGGGGATTCTGGTCCTTCGTTTACAACAATAAAATATTGAGTGGCAGAGTTTAAGCGAGGCCGTACGGGCTGCTAAGACGAACATCGCAGTGATCGACTAAATGAGGTGACCACGCCAGAAATTTCGAAGAAAATCCACAAAATGCTATTGGATGACCGTCGACTGAAAGTGCACGAGCTAGCAGTCATCGTAGGCATTTCAAAAAGTGCTGTATATCGCACACGAACTGAAAATTTAGACATGAGAAAGCTGTGCGCAAGATGGATGCCGCGTTTACTCACAATGGAACAAAAGCAGCGTCGTGAGGATGTTTCAATCGAGTGTTTGGCGATGTTTCGCTGCAATAAAGCCCAGTTTTTGCGTCCATTCATAACTATGGATGAAACATGGGTCTATCATTTCACACCTGAAAGGAAGGTACAATCAAAACAGTGGATTGAAAGGGGAGAATCGGCTCCAAAGAAGGCGAAGACAGTTCCATCTGCAGGCAAGATCATGGCGTCAGTTTTTGGGATGCGCGTGGGATAATTTTCATTGATTATCTTCAAAAAGGAAAAGCAATCAATAGCGAGTATTATGCAAACTTATCGCAGCGTTTGCATGATGAAATCAAGCAAAAACGGCGGCATTTAGCGAAAAAAAAGTTCTCTTTCATCAAGACAATGCACCAGTTCACACATCCATCGCCATGGCCAAAATCAATGAGTTAATGAGATTGTTTCCTCATGCATCCTGTTCGCCAGACTTGCCCCTCTAATTATTTCTGTTTCCAAAGTTGAAGAAATGGTTTGGTAGTAAAAGATTTGCCAACAATGAAGAGGTGGAGTTTGCAGTTAATGGCTATTTTGCAGAACTCGACGGTTCTCACCATAAATAGGGTATCGAAGCTATTAAACATCAATGGGAAAAGTGTATTGAGCTGAGAGGAGACTATGTAGAGAAATAAAGATGTTTTTTCCCAGAATGTTTGTTTTCTTTGTTAGGTCCGGTACTTCTGGCACAGCCCTCGTATTAGGTTTATTTATTTCATAACAATTGTCGAAATCTGCCATAAAATAAACTCATGAAAGTATATAAAACATAAATAGCGCGTAAATAATTCATTATTATTATTATCATTAGTAGTAGTAGTAGTAGTAGTAGTAGTAGTAGTAGTAGTAGTAGTGTAGTAGTAGTAGTAGTAGTAGTAGTAGTAGTAGTAGTAGTAGTAGTAGTAGTAGTAGTAGTAGTAGTAGTAGTAGTAGTAGTAGTAGTAGTTATAGTAGTGTTAGTTATAGTAGTGTTTTGGGAAATAACACTAAACCTCATAAATGTTTAAGAAGTTGTCCAAACAAACTACCCTTAAAGATGAACTAACAGATTGACAACGCTACTCAAATAAATTACTGCAATAATGGGTGAACTCGTTAACAACTCTAGAAAGAAACAGTGATCTTAATTCATCAATAATTTCGTTTGCATTGATGGATGGTAATGGAAATACCGACACACATCATCAGGTGTGTTTGTGCCATACATAAAAAAGGTATGTATTATTTAGTTTAGATTGCGAAAATTTCAAATATTTTTTTCTTCTGATTTGTATTATTTTAGGGTTTTACTGGTGCATTAGAGAGTGTCCAGTCATTTTCGGCATCCCACTTAATGCACCTAGACACAAGCAAACTAGGGTTTACGAGTTATGCGATTTTACTGTGTATTCAGAATGGCATTAAATGCTTTTACACTCGCGGTTCGATGTCCACATAAGATTTTCAAGACTGAATCTTATGAAGGCATGGTAGTAGGTTCATGTTTACGTTCTTCTAGATTGGAACTGAAAGATGACATTAAGAACATCTTATTTTGAAAAGTTACTGATTCTGTTATTACTTATTTTAGATTTTTATGGTCCTTGTTTGACTGTAGAGGGAAACTTGCATTCTACGCTGTCGTTAATAACGTTTCGATTTTATTGTATGCAAACTCCCCCACAGCATTCAGCATATTTTGCCAAGAATCAGAAGGCACAGAAGAAGAAATTTCGGTACCTTGCCGTATACTAAACATATAAAATCCTCCAACACACATAAACTATTTACAAGAATAGAAATAAGACAAAAATTATAATGCTGTATGCAATATTTTACTCAAATTTTACTTAAAAATACGCAGCTTACACATTTCGATACTGAAGTACTATAGTGTTGGTAGAAACGAATACCCATTTATTCCTGGAATATGATAACGACTTCAGTGCTATTATCATTTATCTGCCACAGGATCACACGAATATAGAGCAGGCATTTTCTTTGGAGCTCAAAAGTGGTGCTGAATGTTTCCAAGGATGGACAATGCAGCACTTTGCTCTCTTAATGACATTCTTTACATTAATAGCTGGAGCCTTTTATGGAGTCATTGTGAGTCACGCATGGTCCGTGGGAGTGTGTACGTTGCGAAGATGCGGGCATTGAGTCATATATTATTGTACACTCTTAGAGTTAACTCTGAATTGGCAGCTCTAATGTTCCAACGATGCATTTTCTACAAATATATGTCCCCGTGAATATACGGGTTTCTCAATAGAAAAATGAGTCGCACTTTATTACTAACAAGATAGGTGTGGATAAGCCGCATTTATTTCATCGAGGCTGTAGCAACCGCTATTTTCAGATCGTTCTATTCTTCTTAGCTTTTTTACTTACTCCCCCACCAATCTAAGGAAGAGCAATTGAAATCTCAAAAAGAAAAATTAGCTTTATCCACCCTTATCAATGCACAGCATTCTCTTAAATAGGCACCGACTACATAAGAGCCTTGGCGCTTCAACTCCCAAGGGTGCGGAGCACCCACTGGAGTGCATGCGAAAGAAGAAATATCACTTTGTACATGTGTTTAAACCTACTTCTATCTTTTTTCATATTATACAGGCTAATTCAATGAAACAAACCTTTTACAGCTGTGTAGTAAACAGTACTTACATTATTTACGTAAATTAGTAAATATATGTCCTACCGGGCATTGCCCGAATGTACTACGTAACTAAGGGGTTGAAAATAAGGATAGGAAATGGTTAAGAAAGTCGCGATAAGCCTACAGTTTTTATTCGTACTTGAAGCGTAAGTGTACAAAGTTTTGTATAGATAGAGAAGAGTGTTGATTTTGTATGTTAGGAGCTTTAAAAGAGCGGACGCACAACTGCCATGAAAATTGTAGCAGTATCATCTTGCTGGAACAGTTTCGGCTGCTTCCTTGCCGACCTTTACGACAATATTCACGAGAAATACCCATAATTGCGTTTCGTTTATTCAGTCATTCTGACCCAAAATTTGGATCCATTATTAATCGAGCACGGAGTAATTCATCGTATTGTGTTGAGGTTCAATTTAACGGTTGTGTAATAAAAACTCAAGATGACTTTAGTTTACCAAAGAGTAGGAGAAAAAAACTTCCCGTTTATAAAGAAGAAATCAGAACGTAATGCCCATTGAGGTGCAGTTATAAGTTTTCTATTGCTCATGGTGGGAGGGCAGTGTTTAAAAGTCTTGGAGTATATTTCAACTTCTAGTTCCAGGAGTAATTATTTCATTTTTTATGAAAGGGCATTCGAGAGTAATCACTGTAATTTAAAGCTTTGTCATATCACTCCTTCCGTTTCAATAATCATACTTCTAAAGTCGTCAACAGTTAAGGATGACATTCTCGAGAAAATTCAATATAAACACGAATACCATGAGCAACTTGGATGCCAGATCACGTACTTCCTTCTTCTTCTTCTTCTTCTTCTTCTTCTTCTTCTTCTTATTATTATTATTATTATTATTTCCACTTCTGTTGTGTTATTCCATTGTCGTCTTCCGTGGTGTAGTGGTTGTCATGCTAACCTTTACTTCTCGAGGTCGCGAGTTCAAACCCAGTGGAGGGCGATGGATTTTTTTCGGGAGTAAAAATCCTTAGCATGGCTTCCTTCGGAAGGGAAGTAAAGCTGGTGGTCCCGTGTCGTACATTTACGGCACGTGAAAAAACCTCAAGCCTGATAAAGAGGCTCTGAGCAAAATTACCGGTCATTCACGCCCAATATAAAGTGGGACACTAAAGACCACAGTAGTTATAGAGTGTCCATAAATAATAACAAAAAATAACTTATTCCACTAACTGAATAATGCAGCGTACACCATTTGTAACACGCTACCTAAGGGATGTAAACTCAGGAATTTTGCCCGAGATTGAAACAGGTCATGGGGTGATAACAGTAAAACTATACATCGTGGTTGTTGACTTGTATTTTCTACATGTTTATTAATAACACTGGATTGTATTTTGTTACTTGTTCATTGAATGCCTCTCCCTGGAGAAAACTGCAAATTAAACTTCATATTTCGTACTCCTCACGTCAAATGTCACTCATAACCGTTGAAAGCATTATCGCACTTCCCACGCATGCGCCTTGTGCTGTCGTATATACGAAGGAATATTTGAAATGCTTCCAACGTGATTTAATTTGAACATTCTCGATGTATCCGATTTCAACGAATGCTTGCTAATGCTAACCTATAATGTGATATTTCGTCCTTTAAGTACAATAAACATTGTTTTTCGGAAACGTCAGTATAAGGCATTTACAATAGTTTTACACATATGTTCAACTATAATAGTTAAACGCATAAATACAGTAAGTAGTAATCAATTATACTTAGTGTGTCAAGCTATTAAGAGCTAGGGTTCATTTTATATTCAAACACACACTAACAAATAATAACTCATTAACCATCATTTGTACAAAGCACTACATACTCATTTATAGAATAAAATGTATGCAATAGTAAGAAAGCCTTTGGTTGTTTTTTAAAATGATGAATCTTAGTAATTTCTTTAAAATTCTGAGGCAACATGTTAAATAACTTAATACCCATGCTTTTTACATTATTTGTAACTATATTGGTTCTACCGAACTGAATAGGTAGAGCATTCTTTTGTCGAGTGCTATATAGGTGGAGATTTTGATTTGTTTCAAGTTCATTTTATATTTTTTTATATGGGTTAATGTCTCTTATATGAATACACCAGCAAGAAGCAATACTTTTAACTCTTTGAAGAGAGTTCTGTAGGAAATCCGATTGTCCTTATTACTTATTACTCTAATTGCCCTTTTCTGCAGTTTAAATATTTGCTCACTTTCATAAGATGTTCCCCAAAAGATTATGCCATAGCGCATAAGGCTGTAGAAATTTGTATAATAAACATTTGTTTGGGTATTTAAGTTTAGTTCATTTTAATGGATCTTAATAAGTAACATGCTGAAGTCAATTTAGAAGCTAACCTTTTAACATGGTTCCTCCATTTTAAATTCTCGTTACTCTTACGTAATAATGTTACTCTTACGTAACAATAGTATTCCGTTTGTAACCATAGAAGATATTTATGTATAATAATGAACATAAATACTACTACTATTATTATTACTTCCATTAACAATAACAGTAATAATTATAATAACAGCATATAGCAATAACAACAATAACATAGGAAGTAACTTATAGTAGTTTTGGCGAAATACAGCAGTGTTTTGTGTATATGCTAGTGGAAAGTGTGTGTGTATGTGTGTGTAAGTGTACTATCGATATACACACTTTGCATGAATCATGATTAGTAAATATCTGCTGCTTAGAAAAATTCTCAAATTAGGCATTAAAGACGCAGCCAACACTCAATACTGACAACACAAATCTTATTTATTTGTCATGAGCAAGAATCAGTATTTCAATTACCTGTTTACAAGTTCGGAAAACATGTCTAATGTAATACATTCACATGACTTTCTCTACTCTCTATCGTTTCTTAGTGGGGTATACAAACTATTCTTACTAAGCCTTATTTTTCTATCTACTTCATTTTAATCCAAATAAACCTTTGCAGAAATAACTACATTACGCATTTCGTTTTAGATATAAAAGGAACGGCGATAGTCAAATGTATCTATATGTTGGCCTAAAAAATTCATACTGTTTGCATGCAATCATGGGAAACAATTGAATGTTGACAGGACTTTAAAAGAATGGTTGAATATTGAACAATTCGAACCATTACTAACGAATATCTCAGAAATGACTTATGCCACAAAAAAAACTTATTTGAAATAAATTGTGTGCTTTAAAGAGACCTATATCTTTTTATCTAGTACGTTTTCGTCTATAGCTTAACGTTTACGATTTATGCAAGATAATGGAAAATTCTTTCCAAATGAAGTGGACTCCACAGGCTATTCCCACAAAATTAAAATTATACATTTTATTTTTTAAGTAAATATCCTTAATATGTGCTAGTTTCATCAAAATCGTTACAGCCATCTTTAAGAAAATCTAAAATTCGAAAAATGTTCTATATAAAGGGTAGTTTGGGTTGGGAGATTTTCTTGAAAATCTTCGTGCCGCATCCTTGGAAATACTAAACTCAAGTACCAAGTATCCGACTTTTCGCTTTTGAGTTATACTTCACAGATAGACAGACAGACAGACACACACACGGACGTGTGTACTTTATTTGGATCCAGGGCACCTCAAAACTTGTATTTCCGGTGAAATCTCGGTATCGAATTTTTTATTGGAATGCAATCTTCCCTTACTACACCTACGTAGTAGGGAAAGTAAAAAACGAATAACGAATTCCCATTTGAGAAAAAGTACAAGATTGGAAAATTCAAACAAATAACAAGGAATATCTCGGAAATGGTTAACTGAACAAAAACAATGTATATGGCATAAGTTGTGTGTTTTAATGAGATCTACATTTTTTGTATAGTAAAATTTTGTCTATCTCTTACGATTTACCAGGTATGCGAAAGTCATTCAGAATGAAGAGGATATTTGGGACATTCCTAGAAAATTCAAGATATACATTTAATTTGCTATGAACATATCTTAAATATATGGTGTTTTAATCAAAATCTTTAGAGCCATTTTTGAGAAAATCAAAATTTTCAAAAAATGTTCCATAAAAAGTGTAGCTGGGAGTGGAGGGATTTTTTTTGAAAATCCTCATATCGCATCCTTGGAAGATACTAAGCTCAAATATCAAGTTTGGTATTTATCCGACTTTTCGTTTTTGAGTTATGCTGTTCACAGACAGACAGACAGACAGATACACAGACACGGGCATGTTTCCAAAACTGATTTATTTGGATTCTGGGCACCTCAAAGCATGTATTTCCGGTGAAATCTCTGTGTCGAATTTTGGGTGGAATACAATACTTTCCCTAGTAGAGAAAGTAAAAATGCATTTTTGAGATTCAGGATGCCTCAAAGCATAGGTATATACTTCAGGTGAAATCTCGACATTGAATTTTTGGGCGAAACGTTATTTCTCCAATTTACTATACGTAGTAGAGAAAGGAAAAGAGAGAGAGAACAGCTCATTTTCAAAATGTGGAAATGGCACACGGAACATTTAAGCATTCAATGGAGAATAATTCGGAAATGGCCTATGTAAAAAGGTTATTCGTTGTAAATCTCATATTTTAGTGGGCTTTATTTTCTTTGTATTGCAAGAATTATTTTATTAGGAATTCATATATATTTAAAGAAAAAAAACATTAATTCGACTTTATAGCTCCTTTGTTAGACAAAATCTCAAATACGCATCTATTATTTGGAATCCTGAGACCACAAAGTATGTAAAGTTAATAGAAAAGTACAATCGAATTTTTTTAAAATATGTACTATTTAAAAGAATTGGATGTTATCCTGCGTACACAAATTAAGAAACCCTCTTAGATATATTTAAATTTAAAGGTTTAAATTTCAAAAGAGACATTGCGGGATTAATATTTTTGTATAAAGTATTACATTCTATTATTGATGATATTAATATTGTCGCAAATATGTTATTTTCACCCCAAGAGCAAACACAGAAGTATATAAAAATTCACCATTAAACAGAAATGTATATTTATATAACAAACTTCATTATTTCGATGTAGATATTTTCAATATGTCTAAAACTCAGTTAAAAAATACCACAGTCAACAATAATTTTTTCGTAGATTAACACAAATATTTAAATTAGAAGTAACTGTATAATCACCATGCCACCTTCTCTTTTCTTTTCTTTTCTAGTTGTTTTTATTCCTTATTATTTTTTCTTATTTCGTTCCTCTTCTTCCGAACTTTTATTGTTATTTATAAACTATTTTTGTTTGTTTCTTCTGTATAAGTTAGATTTATAAATAATTGTATGTTACTATATTTTTGTAATGAACATTGTAATTGGGTTTATGCCTGTTATGTTCAGAACAATAAACAAATAAATATATAATGGAGGAATGGAGGCAACGCAACTCCCTAAATTGAAGAATTTTAAAATTCAAAAATATATAATTAAAATTATAAATTTATAGTAATATTGTAATAGTGTTATTTGTACTTTGTTGGAGTTATGAATTAAGTGTTCATTCATTTTCCAGTACGCTCTGTTGTCTTCATTGGGTGTGATGTGTCCGAATGCACGTACGAGAAGAATGAGTTGTTAAGAACACTGGCAGTAGACAGTGTAACTAGAGCAGCTGACTTCGATGTCAGACAAGGCGGATGGTCGTCATCCACTTTATTGTCATCGTTTGTTCCAGACATTTGTCATTAGCGAATATGTCTGTCCAACTGCAAGTGCGGAACGTATGAATTGTGAAGAGGGGGCGGGGGAAGGCGTCTTAATGATGCCAGACGTGTAGTGAATGCTGTCTTTTGTTCTTGGCTCAAAGGGCATTTATTTTATAGTGTTCCCTTTATCGCTATTATTATTATTATTATTATTATTATTATTATTATTATTATTATTATTATTATTATTATTGGAATTATTATGAAATCAAAGCAAAAGCATGCATTTAATTGAAAAGGTAGAACAAAGTGTGTTACGTGGTTCACCTTACGATCAGACTGAAGTGTAAGTTATTGCATGATTAACGAATGTTATGTGAAATCATTCTATACTAGGTAACTATAACCTAAGCGCGTAAATACACAACTATAGTGTATGGCTTAATATACCTGAACGATAGAACATGTTTATACATTGTGAAAGCATGTTTCCTTCAAATTTGTCTCTACCATTGCTAGAGACTATTAACTGCCAATTGTTGGTACCCAATAATTCTATTCAGTTTCTAATTTTCATAGTGAAATCTTAGTATGTCTAAAGCAAACATTGTCGCGATATCTGTTTGTGTTATCTTATTTGCTGAGCGCCTGTTATTGTTTTACTATTTTGAATTTTGGGTTCTTTGTGCTCCGGCTAGGTATTATTACTCAGTCGAGCAAATATCTCTTGAACAGGGTGTGTAAATGGAAAGGAATTGTTACTAAAAGATAACACTGATAAAAGAATTTGTTTTTACATTTTTATTGCCGTCACAATTAATTTCACAGATTTAGTCTTGATACACGCCTGACTGAAACTTTTATATTTTCGAATGTAACTACAATCACTTATTCGCAGCGCACTATTAATTCGCGTATTTCACATTTTGTAACTAACTTTACGACGCGAGAGATTCTGTAGAATT
Source organism: Deroplatys truncata (assembly GCA_030765065.1). NCBI lineage: Eukaryota > Metazoa > Arthropoda > Insecta > Mantodea > Mantidae > Deroplatys > Deroplatys truncata. The sequence continues at coordinate 119,588,839 of CM060981.1, forward strand.
GCGTAATGTGTACTTCGTGAATTCTTCCATAGAAATGCCTGACGTGTAACTCGCGAGAGAGATTTCTTAGAACTGCGCGACGTTTGCCTTGTGAATGATTCTGTAGAACTGCGCGTTACTTGCATTGGCTCAGAATTTATACTCCCTCACACCGATATGCCTAAACTTTATAATAGAGCTGCTATTGGTTAATAAATCGCACCAACATTAGCGTCTATTCTGTCAGCCAATCAAAATTACTAATACATATGCTCTAGGGAAGATATTCCCTCAATTTCTAAAGAAAGGTACGCTACCCTGACGTCATTTGTTTGTCTCTTCTAATTGATAATCAACTCACCCCATCGCTTCATTGTTACCCACTCCTATTGTCAGTTTCAATGAGGCCGTGTAAATTTATTTCCTAACAATGCTTATAATTAACAAACATCTCAAATCATTGTCATACAATAATGTTAATTTACACTACAATCACTCTAGCATTCACAGTGTTGTGATATAAAATACTGCCTCAACATCAAAAGTACCTGAACTTGAACTGGAAATGTAATAATAATAATAATAATTATTATTATTATTATTATTATTATTATTATTATTATTATTATTATTATTATTATTATTGTCGCTAAAACACAGATTACAAGCAAATCCTTTTTAGAGAAGAATTATAATTACCTAAATTTATCAGAAAAATGCACTCCTCATCCTCCTAGAACTAATCCAATGGATTTTATCAAGATAGTAACAAATAAAGAGCTGATAGAACTAAATAAACAAGAAGACTCACCAAAGTATGCAGAATTGCTACACTTGAACATCTACATAATCAATTCCCGGAAACAGAGTGGCTTAGAATTTATATCGATGTTTCTGCAGATAAATTGAGAAATAATGTGGGCGGTGGAATATACTGTAAATACTTTTCACATTATTTTACATTGCCTAGAAAATCTACAAATTTTGACGGTGAAGTTGTAATACAACGAGCATTAAAACAGTTATGCTACAGGACTGATATAAAAGAAAATAAAGTAGTTGTTCTCACAGACTCAGTTTCTGCCATTCAAGCAATAGAACGTTATGATAGTCCTGATGAATCTTATAACATTAAGGATGTGAGGTCTTACTATAGATTACACCAAACAAAATTTCAACAGATAATATTGTTGTGGATACCAGCACATGTGGGAATGAATGGTAACGAGACAACAGACTTTCTGGCCAAAAAGGTTGCAGTGTTATATTCAAAACCTATAAAATCTTGTGGACTAGATATGAAACTAAAAAATCTCAAAATTAATATAGAACAAAAATACCAATACCAAGCGGAATGGCTCAGGCGCTAAAGTCTGTTGCCCGCATTCGGGAGGTCCCGGGTTCAAATCCCGTGGGCCGACCAATCTGTCTGAGGTTGTTTCGTGGTTTTCCTCAGTCGTCAAGGTAAATACCGGATTGGATATATAATACCACGACCCAAAGTTCCATCTAAAACAATACTAAAATGAAAGATAATTGGTAATTATCTACAGACAATGTAAGTAGTTAGGCTGGACGGCACCCTAATGCCATCTGCACGGCATGAAGCAGGGGTTATAGGGATGAGACCTTGATGGCTAACTATCCGCCTTTCTGTGTGAGGGAGGCGGTTAGACTGGACGGCATCCTAATGCCATCTGCACGGCATGAAGCAGGGGTTACAGCGGTGACACCTTGAAGGCTAACTGTCCGCCTTTCTGTGTGAGGGAGGCGGTTAGACTGGACGGCATCCTAATGCCATCTGCACGGCATGAAGCAGGGGTTACAGCGGTGACACCTTGAAGGCTAACTGTCCGCCTTTCTGTGTGAGGGAGGCGGTTAGACTGGACGGCATCCTAATGCCATCTGCACGGCATGAAGCAGGGGTTACAGCGGTGACACCTTGAAGACTAACTGTCCGCCTTTCTGTGTGAGGGAGGCGGTTAGACTGGACGGCACCCTAATGCCATCTGCACGGCATGAAGCAGGGGTTACAGGGATGAGACCTTGATGGCTAACTGTCCGCCTTTCTGTGTGAGGGAGGCGGTTAGACTGGACGGCACCCTAATGCCATCTGCACGGCATGAAGCAGGGGTTACAGGGATGAGACCTTGATGGCTAACTGTCCGCCTTTCTGTGTGAGGGAGGCGGTTAGACTGGACGGCACCCTAATGCCATCTGCACGGCATGAAGCAGGGGTTACAGCGGTGACACCTTGAAGGATAACTGTCCGCCTTTCTGTGTGAGGGAGGCGGTTAGACTGGACGGCACCCTAATGCCATCTGCACGGCATGAAGCAGGGGTTACAGGAATGAGACCTTGATGGCTAACTGTCCGCCTTTCTGTGTGAGGGAGGCGGTTAGACTGGACGGCACCCTAATGCCATCTGCACGGCATGAAGCAGGGGTTACAGGAATGAGACCTTGATGGCTAACTGTCCGCCTTTCTGTGTGAGGGAGGCGGTTAGACTGGACGGCACCCTAATGCCATCTGCACGGCATGAAGCAGGGGTTACAGGAATGAGACCTTGATGGCTAACTGTCCGCCTTTCTGTGTGAGGGAGGCGGTTAGACTGGACGGCACCCTAATGCCATCTGCACGGCATGAAGCAGGGGTTACAGCGGTGACACCTTGAAGGATAACTGTCCGCCCTTCTGTGTGAGGGAGGCGGTTAGACTGGACGGCATCCTAATGCCATCTGCTCGGCATGAAGCAGGGGTTACAGCGGTGACACCTTGAAGGCTAACTGTCCGCCTTTCTGTGTGAGGGAGGCGGTTAGACTGGACGGCATCCTAATGCCATCTGCACGGCATGAAGCAGGGGTTACAGCAGTGACACCTTGAAGGCTAACTGTCCGCCTTTCTGTGTGAGGGAAGCGGTTAGACTGGACGGCACCCTAATGCCATCTGCACGGCATGAAGCAGGGGTTACAGGAATGAGACCTTGATGGCTAACTGTCCGCCTTTCTGTGTGAGGGAGGCGGTTAGACTGGACGGCACCCTAATGCCATCTGCACGGCATGAAGCAGGGGTTACAGCGGTGACACCTTGAAGGCTAACTGTCCGCCTTTCTGTGTGAGGGAGGCGGTTAGACTGGACGGCACCCTAATGCCATCTGCACGGCATGAAGCAGGGGTTACAGGGATGAGACCTTGATGGCTAACTGTCCGCCTTTCTGTGTGAGGGAGGCGGTTAGACTGGACGGCATCCTAATGCCATCTGCACGGCATGAAGCAGGGGTTACAGCGGTGACACCTTGAAGACTAACTGTCCGCCTTTCTGTGTGAGGGAGGCGGTTAGACTGCACGGCACCCTAATGCCATCTGCACGGCATGAAGCAGGGGTTACAGCGGTGACACCTTGATGGTTAACTGTCCGCCTTTCTGTGTGAGGGAGGCGGTTAGACTGGACGGCACCCTAATGCCATCTGCACGGCATGAAGCAGGGGTTACAGGGATGAGACCTTGATGGCTAACTGTCCGCCTTTCTGTGTGAGGGAGGCGGTTAGACTGGACGGCACCCTAATGCCATCTGCACGGCATGAAGCAGGGGTTACAGCGGTGACACCTTGAAGGATAACTGTCCGCCTTTCTGTGTGAGGGAGGCGGTTAGACTGGACGGCACCCTAATGCCATCTGCACGGCATGAAGCAGGGGTTACAGGAATGAGACCTTGATGGCTAACTGTCCGCCTTTCTGTGTGAGGGAGGCGGTTAGACTGGACGGCACCCTAATGCCATCTGCACGGCATGAAGCAGGGGTTACAGCGGTGACACCTTGAAGGCTAACTGTCCGCCTTTCTGTGTGAGGGAGGCGGTTAGACTGGACGGCACCCTAATGCCATCTGCACGGCATGAAGCAGGGGTTACAGGGATGAGACCTTGATGGCTAACTGTCCGCCTTTCTGTGTGAGGGAGGCGGTTAGACTGGACGGCATCCTAATGCCATCTGCACGGCATGAAGCAGGGGTTACAGCGGTGACACCTTGAAGGATAACTGTCCGCCTTTCTGTGTGAGGGAGGCGGTTAGACTGGACGGCACCCTAATGCTATCTGCACGGCATGAAGCAGGGGTTACAGGAATGAGACCTTGATGGCTAACTGTCCGCCTTTCTGTGTGAGGGAGGCGGTTAGACTGGACGGCACCCTAATGCCATCTGCACGGCATGAAGCAGGGGTTACAGGGATGAGACCTTGAAGGATAACTGTCCGCCTTTCTGTGTGAGGGAGGCGGTTAGACTGGACGGCACCCTAATGCCATCTGCACGGCATGAAGCAGGGGTTACAGGAATGAGACCTTGATGGCTAACTGTCCGCCTTTCTGTGTGAGGGAGGCGGTTAGACTGGACGGCACCCTAATGCCATCTGCACGGCATGAAGCAGGGGTTACAGGAATGAGACCTTGATGGCTAACTGTCCGCCTTTCTGTGTGAGGGAGGCGGTTAGACTGGACGGCACCCTAATGCCATCTGCACGGCATGAAGCAGGGGTTACAGCGGTGACACCTTGAAGGCTAACTGTCCGCCTTTCTGTGTGAGGGAGGCGGTTAGACTGGACGGCACCCTAATGCCATCTGCACGGCATGAAGCAGGGGTTACAGGAATGAGACCTTGATGGCTAACTGTCCGCTTTTCTGTGTGAGGGAGGCGGTTAGACTGGACGGCACCCTAATGCCATCTGCATGGCATGAAGCAGGGGTTACAGGGATGAGACCTTGATGGCTAACTGTCCGCTTTTCTGTGTGAGGGAGGCGGTTAGACTGGACGGCACCCTAATGCCATCTGCACGGCATGAAGCAGGGGTTACAGGAATGAGACCTTGATGGCTAACTGTCCGCCTTTCTGTGTGAGGGAGGCGGTTAGACTGGACGGCACCCTAATGCCATCTGCACGGCACGAAGCAGGGGTTACAGGAATGAGACATAGAAGGCTAACTGTCCATCACATATCGTTCTAAGAGATATCCACCAACAGATCCGTCGCGATATGACCAAAGAGTTAAAGCGACTTAAAATAAAACAGAGTAAAAAAAACACCAATATAATATTCAAAAGGAAATTACTAACAAAAATTACTCCAACATAAAAGAAATAGTACAAAAAATAAAAAATGTCCCAATGACAGAAGCCGTTGCTCACTTCAGATTAGCCACTAGACATGACTGTCTGGAGGAACATCTACATAGATTTGGTTTTATGAATGACAAAGCATGTAAAATTTGCAATGCTGACAAGATTTTAAATGGAGAAAACCTACTAGAATGCCCAGGATTGAGGAAAGCTGTACCAGCCAATCCTCTTGTTACTCCAGTTCATATTCAACCAGAATGATATTTTTTATTTGCTTATGCTATTTTACGCTCTAACCCTAATAAACTAGGTGGAGTAATTGCTTTAATAATATCTATTATAATTCTAATCATTATACCTCTGATACAGATGGGAAGATACACAATTTATATTGGCTAGCAAGGAAAAAATTGATGGATCAAAATCCTGCACATTAGATCATCATCATCAACAACAACATAATAATAATAATAATAATAATAATAATAATAATGGTGATTATAAAAATAAATAATATTCAATATTTATGGAACAAAAATCAACTTCACCTTCTCGTTCTACGACAACGGAAACAAATCTTGTGTTACAATACAAGACAAAATAAAAAATTTTCAGCCGTTAGAAGCAGAGCTGCAACTGAAATCAGTTTGATTATCTGGTTATTTAAATTGCAACAAACAATTGTATGACAAAACAACAGCAAACCATGAATTTTATTGCAAGTTTGTGTTTGACTATGACCATTGATTATGCCAGTTGAATCACTCGTACCTAGTCGTTTTTATGCGATCTCCTATAATGCTCGATACATACTAGCGTGTGCCATTTGATTAATAAATCTGATATGTTTAACTGAGGTTTAAATTGTGTTAAAAGCATGTAACATACAAGTAAAGTTACAAGGCAACATCCCAGTCCATCTAATACATGGCTTGAGTAGAATTTAAAACCCGCTTTACTTCAAGAATCAAAGTAGCTGAGTGGTATCACTATGAGCTTAAATTGTACATAGGAGCTTGATTATCTTGTTTTCTTTCTTGTTTTGCACCTGTAATTGGATATCCCTGCATAATATATTGTAATAAAAGTTATAAACGATCTACACTTCTAAGGCTTTATACGTGTAGGTTTATGAGTAACATTTGAGATATTCTATTCCGCACACTTGAGAAAAAACTAACATTAAATGAATAAAAACTGTTCTACAGCATCGCATACAGTACACTACTTTAATTATATGGGATCTAAACTAGTATGGGTTTTAACCTCTTTAGCTCAGGCGATGAAGCATTTACGGTGAATAAATAAATAGGTGAACATGGTACAGGATTTGAATCATCGTTGAGCCCAGCCGCTTTGTTACCGAGTGATAATCCGCTAAAGTGCATGGTATCCTTAATGAAGAGCTCATTTCTGTATCATCCTGCTTTCAGATCTACGCCGATTTTTTTTAAGCTTTCTGCAGCTTATTTGCATTTGTGCAACGCTGGTTAGAGGAACGAATAAGTATGTTGCAAGAAGCAAAGCTATAGAAGTACCTTTTCTTGGGGGGAGGGGAGGACAAAACGAGGTGCTGCTTAAGCAAGTTGTATATCAAAAACCTAGGGGGCGACAATTCATTTAGTATTTGACTCGAGAATAGAATAATAAACGAAACTATTGTTGTATATAATGCATATGTATAAAATAACTTTCGGCGGCTTTCCATTCTGTATAATGATTGCTTTTCAAGTAAAATACAGTATTATAAACAAATAAAAAAGTAAAATTCCTCCCTTATGTCAAAAACCATTTCCATAAAGAAATGTCCGCATAAATTTCATTACATTTTTGGTAGACATTTTCTTTTTTGCATACAAAGCCCCAGATAGGATGTTTTTTGGATGATTATGTTTCCTTTTACTATAATCATAAGAGAAAGCTAAAATAAGTAAAGAGATCAGTGCAGATTGAACTTATAAACTCCTGCGCGTCTATCTCATGCGGTATAACAGAGATAATTTGTGTGACTGAAACTATAGGCATGTATCTACATTTTTGTCAAAATTTCATTCAAATCTTTTAATAGCCCTCTTGTAATACAAAATAAATATACATGGGGCTTGCCCTTGCATTGGAATTTAAACTAAGCAGACATAAAGGAATTTATAATACGTTCTAAGAATTCAATCATAGGCTTCGTTTAGAACTAATTGGCAGATACGCCCCCAGATTCTAAGCATACGGATTCCAGAAAGTATGTACTATGACATATTTTTATGCGACAAAAAACGGTTGACAGCTTTATCATGTGGACAACATGCTAAACAAACCGTATTTCCTTTTCTTTACCCGTAACCTAGGACAGAAGCCTGTGGCATTTCTCCCTGAAGTTTCACCAAAAATAGAGATTTAGACGCCATCTAAACCCGAAAGAATGGACTTGTTTATGAGTGTGTGCATACGTGCGCGCCCTTATTTTCGTCTCCGAATAGCATAAATAACTAAAAACGAAAGCACTTATGAGTGCCCAATTTGGTAATGAAGTGATGTATTTTTGATGCTCTGCAAGAATTTTCACCAGTTACCCCGTCCTATCTGTCCTTTTACTTTTGTTCTTTGAAATTTTCTCAAAATTGGTACTAAAGGACGTCACAAGTTTGAGGTAATGGCTTTGTTATTTTTAAAAAGTATTTAAAGTCCCCTTTATTCTCTCAGATCTGAAGAGACGGTGAATGAAATGGTTAAAATGAGCCCAGGGTCCACAGAGTTAATAGCTATCATATTCATTTAAGGAAAAACCTCAGAAGAAATCTAAATCAGGCAATTCATTCCAAATGAGAACGGAACTCTAGCTCATTCGGGTAAGATAGACTCAATACTATCACGTCACGGAGGTGGGCTAAATAACGGTAAGGCATAGCAAATAGATAACATTATTATTGTCTGTAAAATACTTGTTAAACCCTTCTTGCCACGCTTGTGAAGTTTCTGTAGCTTGGACATTTTAAAAAATACATAAAAATTTACAACGGGAAAATGTAGACATTTTTAAAACATACAACCTAAGTTAAATACATGTTTTGTGACCTTAACAATCCGAAATGTTACATGTATGTTTAATCTTCCCAAAATGAATCTATAATGCTGCTTTGAATGTCAATTTGTTTGTTTCTTCTGAGCCCATAGCTAACATACTTGTACGTATGTCAACTTTATTAATAGTTGATAGTTGCAACAAAAAAAAAACGAAATAAATTAAATAGAATAAAAAACACAAATAAAATGTGTAGCTATCTATGATGTGTACTATCGCAAATACTAGAAAACGATATATTTATCGTGATTAACATGAAGTGGAATAGAAGTGTAGAAATATATCCTTTTATAGGAACAATTTGTATAATAACTATGGGGTGCTAATGGTTAGCGAACGTCGTGTGACCTAGTCCTCCATGGTGTAGTGCTTACTATGCTAGCCTCTATTTCCTGAGGTCGCGGGTTCAAACCCGGTGGAGGGCGATGGATTTTTTCGGGCATTAAGTCCTTAGCATGGAAGGGAAGTAAAGCCGGTGGTCCCGTGTCGTAGACTTACGGCACATAAAAGAACCTCAAGCCTGATAAAGAGGCCTCTGAGCAAAATTACCGGCCTTTCATGCCCAATATAGAATGGGACGCTAAGGACCACAGCAGTTAAAGAGCGTCTATAAATAAAATTCAATTTCAATTTTAACGTTGTGTGATTGTCATACATAAGTTTTTGTTTTCTACGTTTTACTTTTTCTAGCACTTGTCTCTAATATATAGAAGTATTTATTCCATCCAAAGAGTTCATATCGATATTTTACAGGAAATACATGTTCCGAGTTCTCCTGGATACCCCCCAAATAAAACGAGAAAAAGTCTACCCATGCGCAAGTGGGTATATGTGTGTGTGTGTGTGTGTGTGTGTGTGTGTGTGTGTGTGTGTGTGTAAACGGCATGGCTCAAAAACGAAAAATCGGATAACTGCTATACGTGATATCTACATACCTAAGTTCAAAGATGTATCACGAAGATTTTAAAGATAATCCCCACCCCATATTAAGCTTTACACGGAAAATGTATCGTTATTTCTTATTTTCTCAAAAATGGCTTTAACGATTTTGATCAAATTTCTATATGTTTAAGATATTTGCAACACAAATATAATGTAATGTCTTGAATTTTCCGCAAACAAGCTGTTAAGTCCACTTAATTTAGACTGAATTTTCTATGCTTTTGATAACTGGTAAACCATAAGAAATAGACAAAAACTTACTACAGAAAAAATCTGACCTGTTACATTCACATGACTTTCTCTATCCTCTATTGTTTATTAGTGTGTACACAAACTATTCTTATGAAAGCTTATTACTTTCTCTACCACGTACCTAGTACGTAGAGAAGGTGTGTGTGCGAACAGTGTAACTCAAAAAACGAAAAGACGGATCAACACCAAACTTGGTACTTAAGTATCTTCAGTATCTTCCAAATCTTTCAAAATTTTCTTTTCAAGAAAATCCCGCTACCCAAATTACCCTTTACATGGAATATCTTTCAAATTTCTTGATTTTCTAAAAAATGACTAACGATTTTGATTAAAATACCACATATTAAAGTTATTTACATGACACATTAAATGTACACCTTGAATTTTCTGGGAAGGGCCTATGAAGTCCTCTTCATTCGGAAGGAAGTTTGTATTATTTGTACAACTGGTAAACGTTAAGCGATAGACGGAAACGTCCTACACAAGAAATGTAGATTTCTTTAAAACACGCAATTTATTTCGAATAACTTTTTTGTGACATCAGCAGTTTCCGAAATATCTCTTATTAATGGTTTGAATGTTCATTACTTAGCCATTCTTTTAAATCCTGTCGACATTCAGTTGTTTCTCGCGATTGCATGGAAACAGTATGGTATTTTAAGGCCAGCGTATAGCGTCCAGTTCTTAAACATTTTACTATCCCTGTTCTCCTTGAATCTATAACGAAATATGTAATGTAGCTATTTCTGCAAAAGCTTATTTGGATTAAAATGAAGTAGATATAAAAATAAGCTTTAGTAAGACTAGCTTGTATACCCACTAATAAACGATAGAGGATGGAGAAAGTCATGTGAATGTATATCATATTTGTTTTTAATTTACTTCATTTTAATTGAGATAAACCTTTGCAGAAGTAGTTATATTACACAAAGGGAATAGCGGTAGTCAAATGTTTAAGAGCTGGACGTTATATACTAGGCTTAAAATCCACAGTGTTTCCATGCAGTCGCGAGAAACAAATGAATATCTAAAGGACTTTAAATTAATGCCGAAGTATTGAACAATTATTCGAATAATGGTTATGAACAATGAGCAATGCTTATGGCATAAAAAAGTTATTTTAAATAAATTGTGTGTTTCACAAAAATCTACAGCTTTAGTGTAGTACGTTTTCATCTATCCTTTACGTTTAGCACTTATACAAGATTATACAAAATTCCTTCCGAATGAAGAGAACTTTACAGGCTATTCCCATAAAATTCAATATATACACTTTATTTGTCGTGTAAATATCTTTAATAAATGATATTTTAACGAAAATTGTTAGAACCTTTTTTTGAGAAAATCGAAAAGTTAAAAAAGTAGCACACAAAGGGAATAGCGGTAGTCAAATGTTTAAGAAGTGGACGCTATATACTGGCCTTAAAATCCATAGTGTCTCCACGCAATCGCAAGAAACAACTCAATACTGAAAGGACTTTAAATTAATGATAAAGTTTGAACAATTCGAACCATTAATAACGGATATCTCGGAAATGGCTTATGGTACAAAGCTATTGAAATAAATTGTGTTTTTTAAAGAGATCTGCATTTTTTTTGTATGCTTTCGTCTATCGCTTAACGCTTACCAGTTATACATGATCATAGAAAGTTCCTTCTGAATGAAGAGAACTTTTCAGGTTATTCCCATAAAACTCAAGATTACATTTTATTTGTCATGTAAACATATTTAATAAATGGTATTTTAATCGAAAACGTTAGAATGATTTTTGAGAAAATCGAAAATTCTGAAAAATCTTCCGTGTAAAGAGTAGTTTGGAATGGGATATTTTCCTGAAAATCTTCGTGTCCTATTTTTGGAAGATACTGAACTTCTTTTCGTTTTTGAGTTATGCTGCTCACAAACAAATACACACACAGACATATGCATACACACGGACCTTTTTCTAAAAATGAATATTTTGATTCAGGGGTTTTAAAACCTGCATTTCCTGTGAAATCTCGCTACCGAAGTTTTGGGTGGAATACAATACTTCCTGTACTTACTATAGGTAAGTAATAGAGAAAATAAAAACATATATCTCGTAAAAACAAACAATTTTGTTCAATAATGTTTTCGTAGCGTTAACCGTTTTCAAAATATTCCTGGTTGCTAGTTTAAGATCTTCTCAAGTGTGCGTCATCTGACGCTTGGAAGTTTGCGATGATATTATATATGTATGTAAGTATGTATATATATATATATATATTCTTTATTGTCGCTTCAACTATTAAATCATATCGCGACTACTTTAGAATACAGAATGAATACAATGAAAAATACAATATTTTAGAACAGTAATAATACATACAACATTAAATTTTCTAGAATGGTGTGCTATACATTGAAATACAATTTTGACGTTTTCATAAAGTTTAAAGTTCTTTGTTTGTGTTCTGGTAGGTTGTTAGAGATGTCACATCTGTTACTGTTGTGCTGCTTTCTTTCCGCCGCAAGAGCTTGTTACCACGAATAAAAATTTGAGTGCTGTTTCCGAACGCTGTATACTTCTTGCTTCATTTATTATCATCATTCCTTTCTAGAATATAACGTGTATATAAGAATCATTTTTATATGAATACTATATAGAATATAACGCATATAAGTGAATTTATCGTTGGATGGGAAAGGCGTGTGAACGCATAACATCATATTTATGTACTAAAATGAGAATACATTTTAATTAGGCTTAGAGTATGAATAAATTTCATCGTACGTCAATAGTTACAAGTACGTGAATACTATAATTTAATTTAAAACATTACACTGTTATTATGAATGTCATTTAATAAAATGAGCATTAAAATCGGTAAAAATATACCGTTGTAGCAATACTTTGTTTCGGAATGCGTAAAATTATTCTTACATCGATAATTAACACCAGAGGTCGCATTCTATAGTTAAAGTAGGTTTAACAAATACATGTGTTTCGTAGTGATGTGTAACATTGGGTGATTCATAAGTGATAAAGGAGTGCCTTTTATGTGATTTAAAGCATCACAGTTTCATTAATATGTACAAGGAAGCGACAAAGCTCAATTTTGCAGAGGGGTCGCCATCAAAACTAGTGTTTTACAAAGTGAATGAGTCTGTTGTGGAAGGTTATGGAGGACGTAATCGCAACACAGTAAAATGGATATAAATGGAAATTAAGAAAGTTATCGGTAGTTTAAGAGAGAGGCCAACTTCTTGCTGTGTTACACAAGCATGAAAGGTGAAATTTGGCGACCACCAATTTAGTACTGTTAACGAAAGTAAACAAAATACACGATATTTCCCAGCAAGACTAAAAATAGTGAACACCATACAAATAAGGTAAGTTGTTTTTATTCCTTAGTGATAACACAATATCTTCCGAAAAAAAATCACACAACGATATTATACTGAAGACAGGAGCTTCCATAAGTTATGCAGGGCAGAGACAAGGAAGTCATGAAATTTCATAATCTAAACAAAGCCTGCAGGTGCTAAAAGAACAAGGGTTTATACGACTTTCTGTCTAAAATATCCAATTACCGTGTGAAAAAATATATTTCGATAAAATGTTCTTATTTCGGGAAAATCTTCATATTACCTCATACTTTGTGAATTTACTATTTTATCTTTTAAAACTAGATTTTATCCGAGAGAGTGATGCCGCAGTAACGTGTGCAGCTCGCTTTCGAGATGTCCTCGGTTTAAACATCCGGGACCGACCAACCTGACAAAAGGCTTTTTCGCGATTTTCCTCGGTCGCTAAGCGAATGGTGGGTTTTTATAATTTGATCCGCGAATTTTCCTAGCATCCCTTTCCTCACCATATTTCATTTCCTTCTTAACCGCCATACCAGGCATTGGACTGATCACTCATCCTGGATATGCTATGATCCAGAGTTTGCTTGCTCCTCGACAGACTACTGCCACAAGGCATTTGACTGATCACCCTCTGGGATATGTTATGATACAGAGTTTGCTTGCTTCTTGACAGACTACTGCCACAAGGCATTGGGCTGATCATCCATCCTGGATATGTTATGATCCAGAGTTCGCTTGCTCCTCGACAGACTACTGGCACAAGGCATTGGCTTGTAAGTCCTTGGGGGTGTAGATCTTACAAGGAGGCGGGTAATTCGTTGAAAAGAGAGTGAAAATTATATTTTAATTTCATATTTTGCACCATATTTTTCCCCTCCATTAATGGAATGGAATGAAAAGAGGAGGGGAGGCGCAGTGATCCAGGGAGTCCGGACATTGTGCCGTACGCCCCCACAAGGGGGCGCCCCCAGTTGGGAGGGATGAGGTGAAGGGAGACACCAGGCGGCCGGAACCAGGCGGAATGGTACAGCAATGAAGGGTCTCTATAGTTTTCAGACATTAAGCCCCGGCAGACCGTGGACCCCGCTCATATGGGGTCCAACGCCGACGCCAGGGGCGGTCCTTATATCCTGGTAACCAAGCGAAGATCGAAGGACGGAGAAGGTTCACAGAGAGCATCCTTTTTTCTTGCCACGCTGCACCGAAACTTCACTGCTGACACTGCCAACCCTGAAACAGACCAAACGGGGTGAAAGGTGAATGAAATTATTAATAGAATGAAATGGGGGGACAGGAAATTCGGGGATGTGATGATCCTTCTCAGAATTCGCCTGGCAACCCGAGGTAACCTCCGAAAACCCATGGGTCAGAAGGTTGGCCATGGGAATCGAACCCATGATCTGCCGAAGGACCACAGCAGTTAAAGAGCGGCCATAAATAAAACTCAATTCAATTCACCTCCGGTACCGTAAATAAATATTTTGTTTGTTAACGACGCTGTCAGTTGCCAGGATCATATCAACGCCGCCGATGTGTCGGAATTTCGTCCCGTAGTTCATTTACATGCCATAAATCTACTGACATGGGGCTGTCGCTTTTAAGCATACTTAAAAACCTTCGGTCTGGGCCGGGTTTGAACCCGCGACCTTGGGATCAGAAAGCCAGCGCCTAAGCAAGACCGACTATGTGGTATGGTGGTAGCGTGTCTGCCTCACATTCAAGAGGTATCGAGTTCGAATCTCAGTAAAGGTGAGTTACCTGGATAAGGTTTTTTCTGAGGTTTTTCCTTATCCTGAGAAGGCAAATGTCAGATAACCGTAGACTCTGAGGCTCTAGGATCACACATCTGGCACATCTGAGCATCATTTTAACCATTTCGTTTATATACCGTCCGTTATGACGTTAAACTTCAAGTAAAGTAAAAGTTTAAAACGATATTGTTCTATGGTGATGAAATGTGAAATTATGGTTAATGTGAGGTGCTCTAGCTTAACGAAACGTAATAACTTGAAATGTTTCGAATGCGTTTAGCATGTTAAATACAAGTATTCAGCTTTCATTTTCTGTACTTTCCCAATAAATTCTTTGGGCAATGGTATTAAAAACAACACAAAAATGTGATTTTCAATTCATTAAAATATGGGAAAACTAGCTTTGTGTACATCTTTCTGACATTCTTTCCGGTTTTAACCATTCCTAATATCAGTTATGTGAAGGAAGAAAGAAAGAAGGAAAAATAAAAACTTAAGTCAAATATGTTTTTTCCAAGTAAAAGGTAGTTTGGTGAGGTGTAATTTCTTGAAAATTTTCATGTCGTATTCTTGGAAGGTGCTGAACTTAGCTACAAAGTTTGGTATTTACTCAACTTTTCGTTTTTGAGTTATGGTGCTCTCTCTCTCTCTCTTTCTCTCTCTCTCTCTCACACACACACACGCACACACACATTGACGCAGACAGGTAGGCAGAAAAAACTACACAGACCGTTAACCAAAAACCTTTCTGGTTTTGGGAGGGGATCAGTGGACTTTAAAATATTATGTATTTACCTCGAAATTCAATGAATTTAATTTCGATGGAATACGCTACCTTCTCTACCTCTATAGGCATATGGTAGAGAAAGAATAAAGAAAAAACAATGCTTTCCCTTTGGAAGCTGGAACTCAATCCTTAAAACCGAACCTATTGTGGAATTAGCCTACCAATTTGAATTAACGTCACAAATTTAAAAAATATCGGATACGTTATTACAACCATACGACTCCTCGTACTACGTATAACTTGTTTTCGTATATACACAGGGATCCAAAAAATTTGCACGCTATTTGATCGTTAATAACTTAGTAATAAATTGAAATACAAGGCTCAAATTTGGTGAAGATGTATCTTAATGCTCAGCTTATTGAAATCACTTGAGGTGCTTAAAGTGGCCCCCATCAGCAGTCAAATACAGTCGATGCCGCCGAACAGTGCCACGAAGAATCTGCTCACAGCACACGGCAAATGAATGTTTTCGCGTAGTGCAGCCAGTGTAGGTGGCTCTGCCTGATATAAAACATCCATTAGGGTGCCCCAGAGGTAAAAGTTTAGAGGTGCTAGGTCTAGGGACCATGCTGGATATTCGATGGCACTACTTTGGCGTACCCATTGTCCAGAGAGAGTTTCATCAAAGTACTCACTGAAGTCTTGAGGTAGTGAGCCGGGGCACTGTCTTGTTGCAGACAAAACCTCTTGTCCCCATACAACTTTCGGATTGCAGCTAAATTGATTTCTTTGAATGATAGCACTGTAGTCGCCATTTGGCGTCACTGTTCATGTTACCTAAGTGAAGGTAAAGGCACATATCACGGAGGGGCTCCCGGAACGGGGGCAAAGCACCGCAAGTAGGCTAGTTGGCCCTTTGTACTTCCAACGTGATCCCTAGGACGGAAGGATGAGGGGAGAGACCCGAAGGGCGACCAGATCCAGATGCCGATAGGTACAAGCATGGACGGGATCCTTAACATTTCCAGATATAACGCATCCGACGCCGCACGGTTCCTGCCCACAAGCCACCAACCACCAGAGACCCCCGGAGCGGAGCCCTACACTGAGGAGAGACCTAACTGAGCGGTACCGCAGCGATGCCAGAGAAGAAACCTTTGCAGAGCGCAAGTCACCGCCCAGCCGCAACCCGCCGAGCACCGTCGCCTGGTCCTACAACCCTGAAACAGATGACAAGGAAGATGATGGGTACAGGAAATGGGAGGAAGGAGAGTCGTGGTGGAAGATGAGCCAACCCAGCATTCACATGACGACCGGGAGTCCTCCCATGGGTCAGAGTGGGCGGTCGCCGAGGATCGATCCCGGGACCTCCCGAATGCGGGTCACAGACGTTACCATCCTACTCGGTTCACCTAAATAAACGAAACAAACTTTATTAATCCAAGGCCACTTAAATCTTCTCAAATTTCAGCAAATTTGAGACTTGTACCTCAATTCATTACCAACTTAGTGATGATCAAACAGTGCATACATTTTTGGACCCCTCTGTATTTTAGAAATTATGCATAGAAAATATTAATTTTTATATATTCTACCAGTTAAACATGATAAATATTGGCAAAACAAAAACGATTTCAATTTGCATTTTATTATTGGTACACAAAAGCATACAGCAAGCTGTACAAGGGATGGGGGTAGTTTGTTACCTGCTACTTCTCTGTCTAACGTTCAGTAACAGTTCATCTTGACTTTAATGCTTAGAAATTTCTAAGCCTGCTCAGCAACCAGGGCTATTTGTCTTAGGTTCCGTGCTATATATTAGACATACATTCATGGTGTTCATTCATGCTTTCAAGCACTAAGGAGGATAATCAATGCTTCTAACCAAAGAAAATTACCCCTCCTGTCGGGAATCGAAACTGGGACGTTTAGGCTTAGGAGTTTCGTTTCCGTATAGGAGTGAAAGGACTGGTACTATACGTACTCATAGTAGAGAATAAACTTACACCAGTAATTGCAGCGGAACGCAGACCAGCTTTTTAAATTGGAATTGTTGGAATTCCAGTATGCTTTTCTTTTCTTACCTGAGCGGTACCGCAGCGATGCCAGAGAAGAAACCTTTGCAGAGCGCAAGTCACCGCCCAGCCGCAACCTGCCGAGCACCGTCGCCTGGTCCTACAACCCTGAAACAGATGACAAGGAAGATGATGGGTACAGGAAATGGGAGGAAGGAGAGTCGTGTAATTTTCCTAGCACTGCATTTAAGTACTCTTGCTTCTCACAAAACTCGGCCACGTTACGTATATGCTATAGTCGGGAGCACACACGAAGGCGAATGAGAAAGACAACTGCGCGGAGGAGACAAACGGACGGACAGACAGACATACAGAGACCAGAGGCTATTTCTTTCATTCTCGCTCGCTATGGCTGGCAGGTCACGTGACTCAGAGCAATGCTACTGCGCGCCCTGCACTCACCCGCCTCCATGTGTGCTCCCGACTCTAAACGCATAAGAAAGAGGAATAGCGGAGAGGTGTTGAACTGTTTTCTTTACACTTACCGTATCTGTTGCTGTTTCTTTGTCTTGAATGTTAGTGGGCACAAAATAAAGGAGGCTTAAGTTTGGATCATTATGTTTACGGTATAAAATTTGAAAACAGAATGAATAAATAGTCTGATAACCCTGCAGTTGTAAAATTCCGCCAATTCCTCCCCATTGATTATATCAGCAATAATAATGCACGTAAATGTATTTGAAACGATTAACCGATATGGAAGCTTTAAAATTGGCTGGAATTACGTGAGCAGAATACTCTTCCCACAGCATGAAACGGAAGTCTCGTTCTGTTATCTGCACGTTTGTGGTTTTTTCAGGAAGCAAAATGCGTAATATAAATTACTATACTATAGAAATGGCAGAGATGACTAAAATATAGTCCATTCAGCATCTTTGGTACTGTGCAATATGTTATGGATTGAGTAATTATTAAATTAATATCTATTTGATTCAGATGTGTATACTAAACTATTAAGTTAGTTTTTGAAAAACAGTTTCAGCTGTTTTTACTTTCTACACTGCTTACCTATAGTAAGTAGAGAAAGTGTCGCTTTCCAAAAAAAAGCTCGATATGGAGATTTTACTGGAAATACACATTTTGAGGTCCCCTGAATAAAAAAACCATTTAGAAAATTATTTCTCTCCCCCTTT
This sequence comes from Deroplatys truncata, assembly GCA_030765065.1. Taxonomy (NCBI): domain Eukaryota; kingdom Metazoa; phylum Arthropoda; class Insecta; order Mantodea; family Mantidae; genus Deroplatys; species Deroplatys truncata. The sequence goes on from CM060981.1 coordinate 119,607,215, forward strand.
GTGTGTGTGTGTGTGTCTGTCTGTCTGTCTGTAAATAGCACAACTCAAAAACCAAAAGTTGGTTAAATACATACTCCTGCCATGATCAATGATTGCACAAGAACTAAGATCATTCAACTAGTGAGTACATGAGGAAGTTCACGTCCTCGCTTCAACTGGCAGCACTAGAAGGAACGAGTTGATGGCAATACGCGTTAGCAGTAAAAATCTGATGTAATACATTCACACGACTTTCTTCACTCTAAACTTATTTTCCTATCTACTACATTTTAATCCAAATAAACCTTTGCAGAAATAGCTACATTACACATTTCGTTATAGATACAAACAGAACAACGATAGTCAAATGTTTAAGACCTGGAAGCTATGTGCTGCCTTAAAATTCCATACCGTTTCCATGCAATCGCGAGAAACAGCTGAAAGTTGAAAGGACTTTAAGAGAATGACCAAGAAATGAACAACAATAATAACGAATATCTCAGAAACGGCTTATAATCACAAAAAAAACTTATTTTAAATAAATTGCGTGTTTTAAAGAGATCTACAATTCTTGTATAGTACGTTTTCATCTGTCGCTTAACGTTTACCAGTTATACAAACTTATACAACATTTCTTCCAAATGGAGTGAACTTTAAGGCTATTCTCAGAAACTTCAAGCTATACATTTTATTTGTAATGTAATATGTTTAATATACGGTATTTTAATCGAAATCGTTAGAGCCAGTTTTTAGAAAATCAAAATTTTCGAAAACTCTTCCGTGTAAAGGGTAGTCTAGGGTGGTAGGGTTTTGTTGAAAATCTTCGTATCGCATCTTTGGAAGCACTGAACTTAAATACAAAGTTTGGTGTTGATCCGACTTTTCGTTTTTGAGTTATGCTGTTCACAAACCTACACACGGACCTTTTTCTAAAAATGCTTATTTTTATTCATGGGACCTCAAAACATGTATTACCGGTGAAATCTCGATATAGTGTTTTTGGGTGGAATAATACTTCCCTTACTTAGTATACGTAGTGGAGAAAGTGAAATGGGAGATACAGGATGAACCAGAACTCCACCGACAGGAGTTCCTTCTGAGTATATTGGTACAAGGGACCCATAGTCTCCGGCGGCTAGTTACAGAGCTAATAATGCAATTATGATTTATTCGATTTGTTACCCTACTCACCCTTCTTTCTGTGAAAATGTCTTCACAACAGTGAATAACCAAAACGTATAACATACAACACAGAGTAATCCAATATCCCGCAGACGAAACTTGTACATCTTTATCACAGTATTTTCAATCTGATCTGTCAGTGTACAGTATAGTACGTAACAAATGCAGAAATGTTCCCTTACAGATATTGCTCAAAATGTCGACCACTATGATCAGGTAGAGTGTACAGCGACGCACCATCTTACACCTCAAGCATTCTAAGGGTTTGGCGTACTACTTCCGCGGTTGCGATAATCCTAGCAACCAGGTCCATGCGAGTATCGACCGGAGTATCGTAAACTAGGTTCTTCACATGCCCCAGAAGAAGAAGTCCATTGGCGTCATGCCTGGTGACCGAGCTGGCCATGGAATAGGACCACCGCGACCAATCCATTGGCGCCCAAACTATGCATCAATGTAGTTCCTAACATCGAGTGCACAGTGTGTTGGCGACCCGTTATGTTTAAACCACATAAGCTGACAAATTCTCAGCGTACATTTTCTAGGAACTGTGGGAGGACATGCTGAAGGAACGTTTTATACATACGTAACTCCGTTAGTGTATCAGGAATTACGTAAGGTCCAATCACAAAATCGTTGACAATACCAGCCCATACATATATTCACGGCAAACTGCTGTTGATAGGATTGACACACCAGTGCGTATGGATTTTCGTAATCCCATTGATGGCTACTCCTACCTTGAACATGCCCTCTCTTATAAACTTTGCCTCAGCTGTAAACAACACTAAAGCAGGAAAATTGCTGTAGAAATCAATTTGCAAACTCCACTCGAAATGGGAAATCTCTGGCTGCAATGACTGCACCTTCTGTGGATGATACGAGTGCAATTGTTGTTCATGTACGACTCTCGAAACAGTTGATTAGCTTGTGTTCAGAGCTCGTGCAATACGCCAACTACTAGCAGTAGGGTTGCCACCAATCGCGTGTAACGCATTCTCTTCCAAATCGGGTGTTCTGGCATACTTCGCATGGCCAATACCTTCCATTCTAACACGGAAGGATCCAGTTTCTCATAGGCGCCCATGTACAGATGAAAGAATACTGTGTTGTGATTGCCGTCAGTGTGGGAACAGCTCAGCATAGCGTCGTTGTGTCGCTCTTCCATTGCATTCAGTGAACCCATACACGAGGTACACATCGGCCAACTCTTCATCAGTAAACCTCTCCATACTACTGTGTATCGCTGTTAACGCACAATTAACACTGCCGGAAAAACAAAACTCTAGACAGAACCAAGCAGTACTGAATGCAGACTTGAGGGCAACGAGTTAAAGAGGACACTACTGTTGTCAACAGCAGGTACCGTGAACGAATGGAAGCAATTTCTTTACAAATAAGACACACAGCGCATACCGTCAACATTTGCACTGCTGTGCAGTATTTTCAGTGCAATACAAACGAAATGCAATTACTCTGTAACGAGCCGCAGGAGACTGTGGGTCGCTTATACCAAAATACTCAGAAGGTATCCCTGAACGACCTCTTAAAGTTTGTCTGTGGAGTTCTGGTTCATCCTGTATAATTCATCCAATTGATTTGATGCATAAAGACCATCGGAAGAAGTAAACGTAGAGAAGAAAGATATATACGATCCCACAATACAATTTTTCTTGGATAAATACGGACTCCAAGAATTAGAGGTAATGGGCTTGATAGTGGGTGCCCATGGGATGATCAAGTTCTTCCTTGCCTCTTGGAATATTTTCGACTTAAATAAGAATAAAATAAAGGGTATTGTAATCACCACCCTTAGAGGATCAATAATTTTGCTTCCTAATCATTTATTTATACACCAATTATTATTATATCTAATTCATAACAATGTATTTGTATTTCTTTGATTTTCTTATTCTTATTGTTTCTTTTCATTATTATTATTATTATTATTAATTGTTTTTCTTTTATAACTTTGACCTATACTTTGCAATTCAGGCTTATTTGTTATCCATTTATATGTTCCTTGTTTTTCTCTCTTCAATTTTCAATTGTTATTGTCATGTATGCTTAGTCCATAATGGCAGCCTGTATATACAGGAAGCTGTATTTCAATAAAAATTAATAAACAAGTTCAGCGTCTTCCAAAAATGCGACACAAATAAATTTCCTCACTCCAAACTACCCTTTACAGGGAAAAATTTTCGTTGGTTTTTATATTCTCAAAAATGGCTCTAACATTTTTACTTTCTCTACTAAGTATAGTAAGTAGGGGAAGTATTGCATTCCACTCAAAAATTCGATACCGAGATTTCACCGGAAATACATGTTTTGAGGCCTCCTTAATCCAAAAAAAAGCATTTTTGGAAACATGTCCGTGTGTGTGTGTTTGTGTGTCTGTGAACAGCATAACTCAGAAATGAACAGTCGGATAAACACCAAACTTGGTATTTAGGTTAAGTATCTTCCAGAGATGCGACACGAAGGTTTTCAAGAAAATCTCCCCCAACCCAGATTACCCTTTACATGGAAATTTTTCGAAAACTAATTTTCTCAAAAATGGCTCTAACGGGTTTGATTAAAATATCATATGTTTAAGATATTTTCATGACAAATGAAATGCTCGAACTTTCTGGGAATGTCTCCAAAAGTATTCTTCATTGTGAACGACTTTTTCATAACTGGCAAACTATAAGAGATAGAAAAAATTCTACTACACAAAAAATGTAGATCGCGTTAAAATACACAATTTATGTCATATACATTTTTTTTTGAGTGAACCATTTTCGAGATATTGCTTGTTATTCCCTTAAATTTTCCAATAATTATACTTTTTCTCAAATAGGAATTCGTTATTCATTTTTTTTTGCCCTGGTAATGCAAAGAGGATGGAATACTCCACATAGCAACCAGCTCTTAAAATATTTGACTATCGCTTAAAGTCTACTAATTCCCCTTTCATCTGCAAGAAAATTAGCAATAAGATTAACATCTCGATATCTCGATTAACATGAAGTATATGGAGAATAAGCGTTTGTAAAAATAGTTTGTACAAGAGTAGAGAAAGTCATGTGAGTGCAACACATCAGATTTTTTATTAAAATACCATACATGTTTAAGATACGATATGTACATGAAACATATAGTTCTTGAATTTTGCTGCAAGTAGCCTGTGAGATCCTCTTCATTCACTTTTGTGTAATAGGTAAACCGAGCTTACTACACACAAAATGTTCTCGTTAAAGCACGCAGTTTATGTCAAATTCAATTCCTTTTGGTGGCGTTAGTCATTTACGAGACTAACAAGTTATTCCTTGTTACTGATTTGAATTTTCAACTATCTATAGTTTTCTCCGGTGATAAGTCGTTCTTTCTTCTCGTGGTCCTACAAAGAGCATGGGATTTCAAAGCCATCAGTTAGCGATACGCTTTTTTACAAATCCATGTGTTGCACTCACATGCGTTTCTCTACTCACTCGTCTATAAACTGCTCATAAAAAAGCTCATTATTCTATCTAGTTCTTGTTGAACCAGATAAACTTCCATTACAAGTTTACACATTTCGTTGTAGGATACAGTAGATAAAGCAATAGTCAGGCTTTTAAAGAGCGTGACGCCATTCGATGCTTTGGCATTCCATACTCTTTGCATGACCACGAGAAAAAAGAAACAATAGCAACATATCACTTGAGAAATATATTAGTATTTAAAAATTCAAACCAATGACAAGGAATACTTCGGAAATGATTAACTCCACAAAAAAAAATATTTAACATAAATTTGTGCTTTGACGAGATCTACATTTTTTGCGCAGTAAGATTTTATCATCTCTTGCGGTTTACCAGTAAATACAAATGTCATTCAGAATGAAGAGGACTCCGCAGATTATTCTCAGAAAGTTCAAGATATATATTATAGTTGTCATGTACATATCTTAAACATATGTAGTAGAGCCATGTTTAAGAAAATCAAAAGTAGTTTGGGGATATTTTATTGAAAATATTCGTGTCACATCCTTGGGAGATAATTTGGTATTTATCGAATTCTTTTTAATTATGGTATTCACAGATACACAGTAATTTTTCTAAAAATCCTTTTTTGGGATCAGGGGACCTCAAAACCTAAAATTTCAACATTGAGTTTTTGGATGGAACACAATGCTTACTTCCTCTACTTACTGTAGTAGTGGAGAAAATAAAAAATGTACTCGCTTTAGCACTCTATTCTTCTTATACCTATAATTAAATGTGTAAATGTAGAGGGAAAGTATATCTAAATTATCAAGAATTAGGCAGAAGAATAAGCCTTTGTAAGAATAGCTTGTAGAAGATGGAGTAGAGAAAGTCATGTGACTGCAACACATCAGATTTGTTTGTTTGCCTTTATTTATGTGGCTTAAATTTTAAGACCATAATTCGGATATATTTAGGTCTTTTTTCGGATGTGCTTGTGAGAAGCAGTCCACTTATACGAGACAGGTCATCATAGAGCTGTCTTTTATACCATCATTTTGAATCTGTTGATGGTGGCCAACTTGGAGTTTTCCACTACTGGCTTAAATGCTTTTGTCTTTTGCAGCAACATGACTGGCCTTTGTAAGTAATGAGAACTATATATTCAACCTGGTATTCATCATTGAGAGTAGAAGAGAAAATACTAGAATTGTAACCCCATTTCCTGCCGAATGCGCTCCTTCATTTTACCACTAAGCCATTTCGCTCGGTAATCTGGTAGATAATATGTCAGTTCTCATAGTACACAGTTGCGCCAAAGTGTTCCTCACTCACAATTTCTGCCAAGAAACTAAACTAAACATTAGATTGTTTAAATTAGCTCTTTCTCTGTGAAGTGCTTTATCATGCATTGCGGTATTATTTTGCACATTCGATTACCCTTTGATTTTGAGAATTAATTCCAGCTTCCAATGTGTAAACATCTTATGAACTGTGACTGAAATTAAGAATAATAGGCTTTAATCCAATGAGGTATGTTTCTTACGATATTGATAAAGCTGGAACTTTGCGCATTTTTAGTAAGGCAACAAGTGAGACTACAGAAGACGTCCGCAGAGTATACAACGTGAGTAAAGTAATGTGCAAAGTATTCATGGTTAATTCCTCCAATGATATTTTAGAAATGTATATATAAATAACTACTTTTTACTTTTTTACCACGTACTAGTAGGTAGAGAAGTCATTGCATTCCACCCAAAAATTGATACTGAGATGTCTCCGGAAATACATGTTTTGAGGCCCGAATAAAAAAATTAGTAAAAGCTTTGTGTGTGTGTGTCCGTGAACAGCATAACTTAAAAACGAAGTCGGATAAATACCAAACTTAGTATTTAGGTTCAGAACCTTCCAAAGATGCAACACGAAGGTTTTCAAGAAAATCCCCCCACCCCAAACTCTCCCTACATGAAACATTTCTCTAATTTTTTTATTTTATAAAAAAGACACGATTTTGATTAAAATGTCATCTAATATAGATATTTCCATGGCAAATAAAATATATATCTTGAATTTTGGGGAAATAGCCTGTAAAGTCCTCTTCATTCGGAAGGAATTTTGTATAACTGGTAAATATTAAGCGATTGACGAAAATACGCTACAAAAAAGTATATCTCTTTGAAACACAAAATAGCTGTTTTTCTGTAGCATCAGGCATTTCTGAGGCATACATTATTAATGCTTCGATTTGTTCAATAGTTTGTCATTCTTTTTAAGTCCCGTCGATTTTCAGTTGTTTCTGGCGATTGCATAGAAAGAGTATAGCATCCAATTCTTAAACATTTGACTATCGCTGTTCTCTTTGTATGTAATGAGGTATTTCTGCAAAGGTTTATCTTGATTACAGTGAAGTTGAATAAAAAATAAACTTTCGTAAGAATAATTTGTATATTTACTAATAAACAATAGAGGGTAAAGAAAGTTATGTGAATGTAACTCACAGTTTTTTTAAACTAGGTGTAATATAAATACAATATTCTCAAGCCAAATAAGTGTTCGTTTTAGCGAGTTTCTTTAGAACCACTGTCATTTTCCCAAAGAATACATATCTAGAATTTTAGTGAAATAGAAGTACTACAAGAAGGCGAAATATAAGGGACTGCTAATAACAGCCAAAGAAGAAATGCAGCCTTCAGTAAGAGGAAGAAAAGGGTGAGAGTCTTCATAGAAAGCTGCGGGTGCTGCAAAGAGCACAGAGCATAGGACATATCACCCTCTTCATTTGAAAACTCTTAGCTGTAGTAGGCTAAAAACAGGAGACAAGCATCTGCTGGAAGAGAATTAATCCAGTTCTGCAAGAACGCAAACGGAGACTGAAAAACTGAATGAAGAAGAAGAAGAAGCCAAAGGTTCTACATGTCTGTAATTGGCAACAGCATGGCTAGTCCATTACAGAGGATTAGATATACGAGTAACACAGTCATGAGCATTGTGTGTCGTTTAAGCACAGCATCGATTACCTCTGAATTCTGCTAAATACGTAATGAACCCTTCACCTTAATGAACATGAAGGAACCACTCGTTTTAAGGAATGGGTATAGTATTTAAAATATTTAATATTTTTCGCACCTCGAAATATAAGCAGCCCATTCGAATAGAATGTGGTTCGCAGTTCTCATACTTCACAGCACTCCAACATTATATCCGAGTATAGTTAGTAGTTCTCACATTCTATAACAGTCTAGCTATTCGATTCAACCGCCGTTCACTCTTTTTCTCTCTTCCCTCCTGGGAACCACCTCTTTGGTTTATGCCAACGATATTAGAGTTGAGGGCTCTATTTATCTGTTCCTTCTCTGACGTCCCCAAAACAACCATCATCGGTGTAATCTTCTGATGGTGCTATGATGCTATTTTGAAGCTATTGAATGAAAAATAGCGAATGAAGTCATCCTTGAATGACAAGTTATCAGCGTTGTCAGTAAGGTGTGTGGAGCGAAGCTCAATTCGGTATACCATAAGGTCTACAGAATTGAGAAGGAAGGAATGGTAGGTAGAGAAATAGTTTCTCCCTCCGTATTCTAAACTCTCAAGTAAACACACAAGAGGAAAATGACGAACTCTGCCAATGGTACAGAGTACACTGTGGCGTTCAGGAAAGGGATGGACGGATGACGTAACCTGGTTTATGGCGCATCAAACAGTTTTGCATGTTTGTTCAAGTATTCACAAGGATAAAACATACTAACTGCGCAATTTCCCCATTTTAATTAAATAATGAAGTTTATCGTTGCTAAACTTCCTTTGGAAATTATTCTGTCCATCAACGACAGGCTTATTTCTTAACTGCAAATTTTTAAGTATCTATGATGTCGCCTCCAGTTTATCTCCCCTCGTTGACTTTACCTCTTAGTAATGAGTTGATTTAAGAAGTTAACGGCTGTAGTGCACCAGTACTTAGCAGTATGTAAAAATATTAGTTCCTGTCTTGGCTATGATCTCTTCTTCCTGCACACTTGTGCATTGTGAAGCGAGTCGCGGCTCATTGCCATTCACAGCCATACCACCTCCTGACGTAGTTCCCTCGCCACGTGAAGTTAAAAAAAAGAAGGGACACCATAACCTCAAACTAATTTGTCAATTTATGATTCCTCTCCCTCCCAACCAACCCTCCCTCTCTCTTCTTCCGTCCCCATCTAATTTAGGTCATCAGATTTGTCACTTCCTCTTTAAGCGTCCTTTTCAAGATGGCTGCTAGTCGCGCTCGTCATTCACGTTGACTACAGATAATTTGAGTGGTTACTCGCACAAGACTTACTTAAAAAGTTTTTCTCTTTTCAAAAGCAATATAAACAACCAACTTATAACGCTTAGGAAGAACATTTAAATGTGAAATCAGCATAGGGACGTATTGTAGGTATCTCCGCTTAAAATAAATAATGTATTATGAAATCACTTATCCACACATAATACATGGTATGCCATAAAACATATCTTCAACAGATTATTTGACTCAATTTTGAAATAATAACACAAGATCTTAGTTGCTGAAAATACTGAAGGAAGACCCCCAACAAACTTATACCAGGGTTTTATATGCGTAACATTTATTTTAGTTTATTATGGATAGGTGCTCTTTAAGAATAGCAGATTATCGTGTAATGCTGCCAAACAAAGCATAATACCATAAATCACAGTATGCGAATAAAAATATTTGTTATAGATAAATGCTTGTATAATATTGATGAATTTTAAAATAGCTCATATTCTCTCAGCCAGGCAAATATTTATTGAAACTTATTCCCCACGGTATTTGTATTCTACGCTTTATATTATATTTCTGTTAATTAAATCTTTTCTTCTCTATGTACAGTGGAAGGTAAAGGTATTTATAGATTATATAGCGAATAAAAAATCTAATCTTTGCAATCACATCACCTTCTCTATCAGTTATAATTTATTTTCATAACTGTTCTTCAAATTATTCATAAAACGTTAATTTTTATGCACTACGTTTTAATTACGTTGAAATATATTCAGCAGAAATTGTTTCAGTATGTTATCAGGTACGTAGATATATATTTACAGAAGACTAGGGCGAAGTTGTACTGCTAAGAGGCAAAGTAAATACGCAAGTCTTGATATTGCTTACTCTCTGCATGGCTTAATGAGCAAAAACCATTGCTTTGGGACATCCGAGCGAGCAACTACAAATATCTCGTGAAGTATTTGATAGAAGGATATTTTACGTTAAGTACATATTGTTTGTCTATCTCTTATGGTTTCTACTTATTTAAAATACAATAAGAATGGGAAAGACTTCACAAAGTATTCACAGAAAAACCAAAATGTGCATATTATCTATCGTGCCAAAATCGTTATACTGATTTAAAACAAAACACACAAATACAGCAATAAAACTAACGAGATTGTTTGGGGTGAGGAGAATTTCCTGAAATTCTTTACTTTGCATAATTTAGAGTTGCTGAACTTATACACGAAATTTGATATATATATATATATATATATATATATATATATATATATATCCACTTTTCGTTGTGGTTACTATTTATAAACGGGCATACAAGCAAGACATGCGCTGTTTTTGGTTTCAGGAGACCTCAAATGTCATATTTTCGGTGAAAGCTAGATATCTAAATGTTAGATTGAATGCAATAATTCCTATAACACAGACAGTAGCGGCTGTTGTGTGGAGAGCACAACAGCACGTGAATACCCTAGCCTTTGACACCTTGCGGATTTGTTGTTTATTTTTTCTTTGAATACTGCTAAGTGTAACGTATATGCGGTGATTTAAAATCTACGGCGTTTAAACCTACCGCGCTACTCTAAACTTGATGAGACATTGCAACACTGTTGCTAGCACATCTTGTTTTGTGTACTTTTTAAGGAATTTCTGCGCATGCGCAATGGTATGACTTAATTACCTTATGGGGCCAAATGCATACAGATTGTGCACACTTGAAGAAGTGCACTAGCGCGGAAGTTTTCCACGCGCTCTGTTTCCACACTGTCACTATAATTTTACGTCAGTGCCATTAGATATGATAGCACATAGCAGAAGTTAGAGTCACTATATCAGAAGTAGGTAACGTGCACAAGGACAGAAACTTCTCCCGTTTTTCCGTACCATCCATAACCTCAACCACAATTTATTTACACATTACTTCGTTCTTACCTTAAAACGGTGTACTTAATTTTATTATGCACACAATAACATACATAAAAACTTTGTTTCGTTAGACAAGTTATGCATTATTATTGTTATTGTTGTTGTTTGTTTGTTTTAGCAGCGGCTGCAGTTGTATGAATTTGTTCATAATCATAACTATTATGCAGTAGATTGTATTTCACATTTTCAGGGCTGTCACTAAAATTTTGTGAACACCTAAAATGTATACTCGCGAGTCACTATTGTCAATAGGCAAGTTGTAGAGAAAGTAAAAGGCAGCTATATATATATATATATATATATATATATATATATATATATATATGTATATGTGTACTTTTTATTTGTTGAAGAGAATAAAATAAGTTGTGTTGAAATTTCTTACTTCGTACGTTTTAAAATTAAATGTTTACTTGCACCATTAAAGATTTTAGTGGCACTTATGAGTTTATCAGATAGCCTTTTTTTTTAATTTTTTTTAATGTTTTTATTTATGGACGCTCTTTAACTGCTGTGGTCCTTAGCGTCCCATTCTATATTGGGCGTGAAAGACCGGTAATTTTGCTCAGAGGCCTCTTTATCAGGCTTGAGGTTCTTTTACGTGCCGTAAATCTACGACACGGGACCACCGGCTTTATTTCCCTTCCGAAGGAAGCCATGCTACGCCCGAAAAAATCCATCGCCCTCCGCCGTGTTTGAACCCACCTCGGGAACTAGAGGCAAGCATGGTAACCACTACACCACGGAGGATGACTTATCAGATAGCGAATGAGTAAGAGCAAGTGATGGCAACATAGAGGAATGCGAGGACGTAAATCATTTCTGAATTTGAAAAGGAATAATAAGTGTGCGAATGCTTGCTGTTTTTACTGTCTCTAAAATTTACCCATTGTAGTTAAAGTATGGTATTCCACCCAAAATTTCGACATCGAGGTATATATTTTTATGTCCCATGCAGCAAAAACAAGCATTTATATAAAAAAAAAGGTCTGTGCGCATGAGTATATGTGTGTGAGAGAGAGAGAGAGAGAGAGAGAGAGAGAGCGCGAAAGAGAGAACACCGTTACACAAAAACGAAAGATCGGCAAATACCAAATTTCTATTCAAGTTCAACATCTTCCAACGATGCGACTCAAAGATTAAGAAAAAAAAATCGCCCACGCCAAATTATCTTTTACATGGAAAATTGTTCATTGTCTTGTTTCCTCAAAAATGACTCTGACGATTTTTATTAAAATACCATATGTTTAACATTGTACACAATTAATAATATGCATACCTTGAATTTCTGCAAATAACCTGTAAAGTGCTCTTCGATTTGCAATAGTTTTGTATAACTGGCAAACCTTAAGACAGACCAAAACAGTCTACACAAAAACTCTAGTTCTTATTTAAACACCAATTTATTCATATTTATTTTTTTGGCATTAACCATCTCCGAGATATTCGTTGCTATTGATTCGGGGCTTCCAATGCTTGGTCATGTCATTTTCTAAAGTGTTGGATCTTCATTTGTTTGTTCCATGTATCATGCAAAACGTATGGGATTTCAAAGCTAGCACAAAGCACTCCGCTCTAAGATTTGACTATCGGTTCTGCTTTCTGTAATTCGCTTGTACCTACAATTAAACGTGTAATGAAAACATTCTTCTTTCTTTGTTTCTTTCTTTAACGGAATACCCTCCTCTTTTTAGGACTTACAAGTCAATGCCTTGGATCAGTAGCCTGTCGAGGAGCAAGCAAACTCTGGATAATAGCATATCCAGGATAGATGATTAGTCTAATGCCTGGTATGACGGTGAAGAAGAAAGAAATGAAATGTAGAGATGAAAGGGATGATAGGAAAATTCGCGGATGAAATTATCCAACCCAGCGTTCGCTTAGCGACCAAGGAAAACCGCGAGAAAACCTTCGGTCAGATTGGTCGGGTTCGGGTTTGAAGCCGGGACCTTCCGAATGCAGGCCACAGACGTTATCGCCTGAGTCATCCTACTAGGTTGAAAGCATTTTTGCAAATTTTTATTTCGGATAACACGAAGTAGGTCGAAAAAAAAGAAGCTATTATAAGAATAGCTTGCAGAGTATAAATAAAAATAAACGATAACGCATAGAGAAACGCATGTGAATGCAATATATCAGACCTTTTTTCTTAAATTAAAGATGCGAACGCTCAAAATAACTTGAATCATATTAAACAAATCGCTTGGAATAATCATTAGGTTCAGATGCATCTATTAAATGTTTCTTCAACACGGGCTTGGCAACGCCTTCAATTTTCTGTTTACTGCAAATAGGGAAGTTGTATATCATTCGTTGTCTCTATCGTTACATTAAAAAAATGTGTACATGTTGTCTTTCTGTAGTAAATGGTTCATTTGTTTAGGCAGTTTATTCCGCATGAAATCGTTTATTTGTATTGCATACGATGTCGCTATTACAAGGAAATAAAAATGTACCCCCGGTATCTACGTAGAACATGATGTGTGGTGTAAATGGGAACCCACTTTTTCTTGTAAGTGTATCTACTCCTCTTTATTGGGGCGCGAGTGAATACCATGATTCCATTGTTTCGCTAGTGAATTTGATTTTGAGTGCCTGTATCTAGCACCCACCGCGTTGAGAATGCCGAAAAGACAAGTCAGGGTAAAGATCTAAAGGGCAATAGATTAACTGTAATTGAGGTCTGCTTTGAGAAGGCAATTGCTCAGGAATTCCAAGAGTGAAACGTCTGGGAAAAGTAAGCAATGCATCTTGGAGGCAGAAGGGACTGTTATCACGTGTGAAATAAAACGCCACAGCGCTAGTGGAATGGGCGAGTCTTAGGTGAGTTGGGTTCGATCCCTCGAGGGAGCAGGTTGTCTCTACAGTACTGCTAGATTGTTTCCCTACCTTTATACCCTAAGCGACATGACTCCGCAGTAACGTGTGAGGCTTGAGTTTGAGAAGTAGGGTTCGATTCCCGTTGAGCCGGTCACGCTGGCATTGGATTTTTCGCGGTTTTCACTGATTGATAGGTAAATGCTGGGGTTGAATTATATAATACAGTGAATTTTCCTATCCCCTATTTTCTGCTATTTCATTTCCTTGTCATGTTTCATGGTAGAAGGATCAGGCGAATGGATGGCGTGGTGACGGAGTGGCGGAGGAGGTTGCTTTGAGGTGAAGTCTGACGTGGCGTTCGACGTATAACTTCATAGAGACCTCTCCATGAGGAGAGGTAGGCCTGTGGCTGGCGTCAGGAAGTAATATCTGTAGACGTTAGGGGCCCCACCTGTGTCCGAGCCTGCCGCCACGGATCTGATCACCTTCTGTGTCCATCGCTTCACCCCTTCCGCTCAAAGCCAAAAGCACAATAAGCCTTCATGTATGTCTAATTCCCGAAATACTCCTCCGCTTCCTAAATTAAATTGAGTTTTATTTATGGAAGCTCTTTAACTACTGTGATCCTTAGCGTCCCATTCTATATTGGGTGTAAAGACCGGTAATTTTGCTCAGAAGCCTCTTTATCAGGCTTGAGGTTCTTTTACGTACCGTAAATCTAAAACACGGGACCACCGGCTTTACTTCCCTTCCGAAGGAAACCATACTAAGGATTTTTACGCCCGAAAAAATCCATCGCCCTCCGCCGGGTTTGAACCCGCGACCCCAGGATCTAGAGGCTAGCATGGTAATCACTACAACACGGAGTACGACCCTACGCTTCCTGATAACCCATAACCTTAAGAGGGCTAAGCGGATCTTTTGCCCCTTCCGTGCAATAGATACTACTGTATATATCATTTGATAAAATACTGCCACTACTTGCCACATTCAACATGAAACAATTCTTCAATGCTTTTACATTTAAAATGAAAGAAATATTCCAACTCTGTAAGCTCAGAGTATTAGGGTGCCTCACAGAAAGCAACATACAATCCAAAGTCAACACACATTTAGGAAATCCTGACTACAAAGGGCATAGCCGCTCACTTTGAATGCATATCAACCTGTCTACAGCGGGGGTCGCAAATTAGGTTTCATGGAGGTTCATTTTCAAAGTACTAAGTCAAGCTAAGCTACGTATTTAAATTAATAGTGAGAAAATGATTTTATTTTACGGAAATGAATTACACAAATTAAGCAAAGCATACTTAACATAAAATTATTCGTTATTAAGAAGATTATTCATGTGAAATTTATTTGAAATAAATAGTATGTTTTAAAGAGATCATATTTTGTGTAGAAAGCCTTTGCCTTCCTTAGGGTTTACCAGTTATACAAAATAATACAAAATTCCTTTCGAATGAAGAGGACTTCACAGCCTTATTCCTAGAAAATTTAAGATACGTATTTTATTTACCATGTAACTGTCCTAAATATGCTATATTTAAATCAAAGTCGTTAGGTGCACGTTTCAAAATGTTAAAACTAACATTTTGGTTTGAAAACGGTAGAGCTAGGAGTGGGGAAATTTTCTTCAAAATCTTCGTATCGCATCTTTGGAAGATAATAATCTTAAATGCTAAGTTTGATGTTTGCCTGACATTTCGTTTTTGAGTTATGTTGTTCACACACGCGTGCAGATGTGGACCATTTCTCAAAAAGTTTTTTGGATTTAGGGGGCCTCAAAACATGTATTTTCGGTGAGATCTCGATATGGAAATTTTGGGTGAAACGCATTACTTCCTCCACTTACTAGGTGTGTGGTAAAGATAGTAACGAGATGCCAGAGTTGTATGTAAAAGGAAGATATTTCCAATACCTTTTTAGTAAGAAGCATGCTTATTTTCATTGTAATTGTAACTTTAATTATGAGAATCTGGCTTCAGTTGCTCGGGAGTAGAGCTAGTAGAGCTCCGGCTGCCGCAGCCTGATCCATCTTACGACCGGCAAACTCGTACGAGATGATGTGGTATACTTGTAATCTTATTTAATTTGTTGAGTCCCACGTTTGGGAGCCAATTTGCGACGGTATTACTTATAATGTTTGTGTATGTGTGTTCACTCTGCGTGGTGAAGCCATTTTGTGACGTGATTCTTTGTTAGGTTTGTAGCTCCATCTGGTGTTAGCAATTTGCGGTAGTGTTAGTGTTCGTTTGAAAGAATGCTACTGTTATTTTATTTAATTTTGGTTTACTGTCCTCCGGCTAGCTATGATCTTTTTGGTCGAGCACATCTCTTTATACAGGTTGTGTAAACGGAAAGGAGTCTTTTATCCAAAGATAACACTGATGAAAGAATTTCTTTTACACTTTTATTGTCGAACACATTCAATATCACAATTTACACATTGATCTTGACACCCGCCAAACTGAAACTGTTATAATAACTTCATTACTGATCATTCCTAATTCGCGTACTTCAATTTTTTGTATAATTAACTTTACAACACTTTAGATTTTTCATAACTCTGCTACGCGTAACTTGTGAATCGATAGCCGATGTGTACTTTACAAATATTTTCGATGAACTGACGGACTGAAGGCGACGTGTAGTATACAAATATTTTCGACGAACTGACGGGGTCTATCTCTAACCTAGCCCTTTTTATACTCCTACACCCCGATATGCCTAAAGATTATAACTGAGCTGCAATTGGCTAATAAAACGCGCCAACATTAGCGTCTATTTTTATATCCAATGAAAATTATGAATACATATGCTCTAGGTATAATGTTCCAGCAATTTCTACAGAAAAACGCGCCAACATTACGTAACTTCCTTGTCTCTAATAATGATAAACAGCTCACCCCCTCGCTGCATTATTGCACGCTATTATTGTCAGTTTCAGTAAGGCAGTATAAACTTACTTCTCAACAATAATTACAATCAATATACTTCTCAAATCAATGTCACATAAAAATGCATATTCATATTACAATCATTCTTTACATTTAAGTAATTTGTGATACAAATTACTGCATCAGAGAAAAGCACTTTATTGGCATTCCCTATCTGTAATCGGAAAATCGGAGATATGTGAGTGTTCATAATGTTCTTTTTATATAAATTTAGAGACTGCTTAGTTACTTCAATACCCAACAAATAAGCTCAAAACTTGATTCAATTTATGGCACTATCATTTAAACCAAGTGCGCTGAAAACATCTTCGTTTCCTGAACCATAGAAATATGCACTATGCATGGCACCACCTAGCGATAGATGACTGCCTGCCTGCCAGAGAGAGTTCAAATGCAATCGCGAGTCATCTTTTTGCCTGTCTGATAAAAGCTTTCAACATTAATAACATGCTTGTGTTATCTGCGAATAGGACAGTATTAGCTACATCTTGATGGATAAACAGACATACTTTAAACAATTACACAATGAAAGTGATCTAGAATTCTCCCTTCAGGAACTCCGTGTTTATTCATTTCTCACTTTGCTGTCTTAACTGTATGTTTCACGAGACATTTCGTTTTATTTATGTTTTGTTTTATCGGAATAAAATATAGTTTTTGGCTTTTATTCCATAAACAGCTACGCTTTTTATTCTGAAACTTTTATGCTTGACACAATCAAAAGCAATCATTAAGTTATGAAATATTCCTCCTAAATGAGACTCTTCATTCAAGTCAGTAAATATATGATTAATTTAAACCTTGTAAATTGTCTTGAAATCCTCTGCGGCCAAATTAATCTTTAACAAGAATGTTGTTGCTTTCAAGTAAAGGACCTGTTAGAATTTGAGATACGAAAATATTCATACTAAACTCTAAAATAATTGTGAGAAGATTTTAGACGCTATGTTCCATGAGCGATATCAAACACTTAGCAGGTCTAGTAATTAAAACCAGCATAGTGCTGAGTGAAGTACATAGCTTAGTGGTTCCTCACGCGAGCCTCTTTTAGGACACCCGGAACAGGAGGGTGGAGGGGCATCAATTGAGATCACAACTCGGTATGAATTAAAGAATAAAAGACGCATCTCCCCTCCTAATCCAAACCTTTCTTCGCAATTGAAGAGGTCACCGGGGGCAAAAACAATCCAACTCACTATAAGTGAGAGTCGAGCAATTTTACCGCCTAGTCTCTCTAGGTATTCTAGTCATCGTGATTGCTACCTAATGCTTCGTTCTGTATCAAAATAGGGACTTCAGAAGAGTATCTGCCCACTGTAAAATATTCCGAAATATGCGCAGGAAAAGCTTAGATAATCGAGATTATGGAAAACTATTTTTCCATCGTTTTCTCTGTGTTATTTTAATAAGAATCGTTGGAGCGTTTCTGAGAAAATAAAAACTAACGAAAGTTTTTCAATGCAAATGGCGATTTGGGGTGGGGGAATTTCGTGAACATGCTCATGTTGTAACCTTGAAAGTCTTCTATGTACAAAAGACGTTTGATGTACATAAGAGTTTTGATGACATTCAACTTAACACTTTTGAGTAATGCTACGAAAACACACACACGCAATCCGTTTTTATGTTTTTTGTGGGGGGAACTCAAAATATGTTTACGGTGAAAGTTTTATAACAACTGTTTTGGTGGAGTATAACACTTGCTCTATCTACTATAGGTTGACGCTAGAATGTAAAAGAAGCATTTACTTACTAAACTCTAAATATTGCATTTAAGGTCCTTTAAAGCAACTCGCGATATAAATTAAAACTGAGTGGAGTTCTCTAAACCTTGATAAAATCATTCAGATGCAAAAACTCACTGTAATCTTTTGATATCTAGTAAATACTCAGCAGAAGAACATAAGATGTAGTTTCTTACCTCATTCATAAATATCTACCGGTAAACAAACTATTTGATAAGCATGCAAATCTACCTTGACTTGCCAGAAAATAAGTAGCTACAAAATTACATGAAAACGTGTTTTTTTATTTACAACTTTATTTAATGTTGCCTAACAGCATAAGTCTTACAGCGGCAAATTGAATGTTTACATAGCCATAATCTCAAATGCTAACAAGTTTAGAGATACCAACGTTTTACATTGTAACAATATTAAAATGCTAAAACAGGAATTCAAACATATGGCGATGTATTAATAAAGTTGGCACAATATGTTTACAATAAAGTGGCTAGTTTACAAGCTTTTAAGAATTTAAATGGTGATAATTTGATCGGTTCGTCTAATGCTGCCTGAAGATCTGGACGAACTTGGTGGGCTTATCCTGTAGTTGGAGTAGATTATAATGTGTTTAACTGTCACAGTGTTCACAAAATGGAGATTCCTGTCTGGTAAATAGATTGGCATGTGTTAATTCGATGTGACCAATCCTTAATCTTGAGAGTAACACCTGTTGATACAGCCTGAGATATTTATAGATGCATGGATATGATGTGTGGAATTTCACTTCATGCAATGTTCTGGATGTTTTCAGACCAATTGCATTTCCAGTGTTGTACCAGCTTTTTCTTGATATAAGTGTAGCATTTTATGTGATACTGATATAGGGAAATAAATTGGTGGTTGCCTTGTTGTTTCCTTTGCAATGTCATCAGCATCATTTGCTGTACATTGATGAGAAGGTATCCACATTAAAAATATTTTTTTACCTTCAAGAATAATTTTATTGAAAATACATTTTGAATTTCGTTATTTAATGGGTTATTTTACATGAGATTCGTGTATCGTTGGAAAAGTAATAAATTACATATATTCCCTTAAGTTTTACAGCTTCCAAGAATTTTTAATGGTAAATTGTTCACTGAAGAAGATGGCGTAGAGTTCGGCTAATCTGTATAATACTGTGCGTTTTGGAGATACAACAGAGCATCCATTTAAATAATGAGACTGGAAACAGTGCGAATTTTTATGCAGCCTTTGTTATGTACATTTATTTTTTTAAACATTTTTTGTATACAGTTCTAACAACTTGATTCTTGGCCTAAAAAGTCCTTTCCCAATTCTAGGATTGTAAATTTCTATGGCACGATTAGGTTATTAATGTCCCAGCTTGTTAACAGCGGAACAGATAATCCTAAATTAAATTAAACTAAGTTTTATGAACGCTCTTTAAATACTATGGTTTTTAGCGCCCCATTCTATATTGGGCGTGAAAGACCGGAATTTTTGCTCAGAGGCCTCTTTATCAGGTTTGACGTTCTTTTACGTGCCGTAAATCTACTACACTGGACCACCGGTTTAACTTCCCTTCCGAAGGAAGCCATATTAATGATTTTTACACCCGAAAAAATCCATTGCCCTCCGCTGGGTTTGGACCCGCGACCTCGGGAACTAGAGGCTAGCATGGTACCCCTAGATCACAGAGGACGACTCAGATAATCCTGGTTGTTTAAGATAAGAGTATGATCTTTCACTAAAGGGGACTGAAGGCTTTGTTGTCTATTTTCATGTATAGAGTATCAGGAACTTTATTTTTATTTGTTGAAGGAATCGATCTAAACAAGTAGGTACGAGTTAGCCTTTTCTTCTTACTTAAAGTGGTGGTTCGTCGTGCTTCTATTTGTACACTTTTTATAGGACTTGAATGATGAGTTCCAAGAATTATACGTAATGATGTTGTATGAAAAGCATCAAGCATTTTTTCAAGTTGAAGGTCTGACGGAGTTGTAAATTATGGATCCATAATCTATCTTCGTTCGAATCAGATTTCTGTAGGTTATAAAGGACAGAGTAATCAGCTCCCCAGTCGGCTGTTAATATATTGGGGACATTTAGCAGTCTTCTGCAGTCATCTCTAAGTTGTTTTACGCAGGAAATCCATGTGAATCATCTTTCATCTTTCTTTTAAAAATATTATACACTTCGATTGATTTCTGAGAATTTTAGCACAGTTTATTGCAACCAAGTTTCTGTATTTCATATTGTTGTTTGGAGAAGATTTTATGTTGTATTAATATTCTCGCCTTGACAGAATGTTTGTTGTTTGTTCATTTCTATATCCCCCTTTAACCTATGGTCATATCGCGGTCTTTGAAACATTTAGTGGTGTTTTTACACGTTCAACTTTTATATTAGGTTACTGTAGGCTTTTGTAGTTTTTAACTTATTTTCACACACTCACTCTCACATCCAGACTCTATGGAGGGTAAGGAATAATCCTAATTATAGAAAATATTCCTCCCCAGGAATCGAAGCCTGGACCTCCGGGTGAGAAGTCAGCTCGCTGACCACTCGACCATGGAAGCAGTGGCTGAATATTGTGAGATCATCGGCGAATAATGTTGAGTGATATTGATTAATATTGAATACTATATTATTAATAGCAATTAGGATGAGCCTCACTTTTAAAACTGAGCCTTCTGGTACACAATTTATTATATTTATCGGGTTAGAAAGTTGAACATTCAGTATTACTTGTATGCTTTTTGTTTCAGGATATATTCTATTAAATTTATCATACTTCAATTGATGTTTTCCAATACAACTTTTAATATAAATTCTTTAGATACAGTACCAAGCTCTTTTTATGCCCAGACTCACTGTAGCTAGAGTAGGGAGGATTATTAAAAGTTTTAATTGCATTTTCTAGAGCAATGAGGCTCTCTGTTGTGGAATGAAATTTGCGAAATCCACTTTGAATATCCCAGAAGAATTTGGTTTGCTCTAAGGTCCATCACAACCAATTGTTGATAATGTTTTATAAGAGTTTGAACATGCAACATGATAATGGTACGGGTATATAACTTTGAGGTAACGATTTGTCTTTATCGGTTTAAGGATGGTATTACCATGGCATTACGCCACCGAGAGGGATGGCTCAGGCGGCAATGTCTGTGGCCCGCATTCGGGAAATCTCGGATTCGATCTCCGACGACCGCCCACTCTGACCCATGGGCTATATTTCGGGGATTTTCTCGGGTCGTCAGTCGAATATTGTAATGGTTACTTTCAACCCCCTGTCTCTCCATTTTGTTCCATTCATTATTTCGATCATCCTTCATGCGTTGGTCTCTTTCAGGGTCGGAAGTGTCGGCGATGGTGTTTCGGTGCAGTGTGGCAGGGGAAAAAGATACTCTGTGTGAATTCTCTCCTTCCCTCGGCTTTTGGCTGGCTTCCGGGTTATCCGAACCCGCTTAAGGACTTTCAGCTGGGATTTTAATCCATTATATTCCATTGGATTGTAATTAAAGCCATAATACAACTTAAATACGTAAGTGAATGCAGATTTCTGGGGGGAAGTTGTTCTTCATTTTATTAGTCAGTTGTTTCTTCTTTTTTTCCCGTTACCTGCATAGGAATTCGATGTACATAGTTGTGGTGTATCTTTCAACAGCGCGAATGTGTGTGTGTGTGTGTGTGCGTGTGTGTGTGTGTGTGTGTGTGTGTGTGAATTTAATGTAATAACTCAAAGATTAAAAACTACTGTAAAGCGAGTGAACATCATTGCCCACGAGCAATTGTTCCTAAAGTAAAAAGCCGCCGATGTGACCCGAGGAGTTTAAAGCGGCATATAAATGGAACACAAAAATGTGTAATGGAAGTATATAAAAAATACCTAAGGCAGCCATTAGTTTTTTCTCCATTCGAGTGGGTGTTCTTTAAGTTATGATTGGGAAGGTAATAGTGAATTCTGCTTAAGGTTTCAACTAGTTCTTCTTGGCTAATTTCTAATTCTCCGTAATTTTAACAATATATTTGCTTTCGGTAGTATTCTCATAAAAGGTCAGAAGCTGTAAATGGTTCAGAAAAAAATCTTGAGGCGCTTCCTCTAAGATCTTTCTTACAGGTGCATGCAGGTCATTCATGCTGGTTTTTAACCTTCTTTACGGGTTTATAATTTTTTATGCGTTTTCTTTTTTAGACTCCTCTGAAAGATACTCATAAAAGCTGAACACAGGCTATCTGTACAACATATCGAGTCTACAGGGAATCGTTAGCCACCGAGTTGGCAGATTCAGTTTTCTTTTTTAAGTCAGTCAATTGTTTGCCAGGCTTTATTTCATGGATGGAGGGAGATTGCATTAGCTCTGAATTTCCCTGTTTGCTAACATCACATACTTTGTAGCTAAATCCTTATCCCTATTTTCTGTTTCAGATATATGTTATTTATAACCACTAGTTTTCCAACTTTTGTTTCCTGGTTGGTTGGTGTTTGTATTAGTTTTGAATTATCCTTTATGTTGATAACAGATACTTGTTTCTGGGTTATATGCACTACAATTTTATTGCTGGAGGTTTGTTGTACTTTAAAGTCATCTCACCATTTGAGGTAATTTAAGCAGCTGCATCAATCAGTGGAAAGTCAATATCAGAGGGGAACGGTGAATTTGGTTCCTGAAGATAAGCCTTTTCCGCTGCTTTACCCTGGTCTGTTTGTGTGCGCTGCCTGGCCACATTTCCTTCTTGTTTACACAAGAAGCACACAGGTGTATTAGTCTAAATCTAGTAGTTCGTGCTTTCACACTTAGCGTACTATATGATAGCCTTTCCATGTTCTCAGAATGTAAGTACATTAAGGTCAAAAGCTTAGGTTGTGAGAAAATCAGGGAGAGCAATCCCAGTTTTTGTATTTTACGTCGAAACAGATTGCATCCTTCATTCCCAGAGATTTTCCTTGAGTAAATGGTGTGGTATCACTGGGATAACATTTGATATGATTACTCGTTTATTTTTTTCAGGAGAGTCCTCATTTGGAGTGAAACATTTCTATTCATTAGTTTGGATGCTTGCTGGTTAATTCAGTTAAAATATATATATATATATATATATATATATATATATGTATACAAGGTACATGTATATGCTGTTGTTGGATACGCGAGATACAAATTGTATGTGAGCTGGGTGAATATATTAACATATTTGAGGAACATATTCTTTAACTGGAGTGTTATCCAGAGCTTCTATCACTATAGACTGTTCTCTGTTAGGGTGTACAGTTCCAAAATAGGATAACTCTCTAGCTGTTGCATTAATACTGAACATTATCAGATTCATTTTTCTGGCACCTGTTAGCCACATCCATTTTGTAGGATTATGTTTTTATACTGCTTAATTTGTGTAAACTATGTTAATAACAATGATAGGTGCTCACCAAAAACTATTCCAACAATCTGCAGCTAAATAAAATTAAATGTGGCGCTTCATATAATGTGGATACTAACGTTTGATAGTGATTATACTTATGTATAAGTATGACTTAAGCATCACTAGAACATGTAATACATGTCCATCGCCTCCATTATGTTTTAGAAAATATGGTGTATTTGAATTGGTCTTGCTTTGTTAATTCGCTGTTACACTCTTATCTTGTTTTTTCACCATTTGTTTATATTTCTATAATGCGAGTTTTGAGCACTTTCATTATACATAGCAAGCACATTTATGGCGTCCTGCATTTTTAGATTGGTGGTTAACCTGTCTTGTCAAGTGAATCATACTATTCATTGCCTTCATGACCTTGTACCCATCCCATTGTCATACAATAACAGTTAAGGTGCTGAGACAAAAGTATTTTCTCACCTTGAAAGCTGTATGATGTACCAAACATTGTACTTTCACAGATATTTTGCATGTTATTGCTACAAAAGTGGATATGTACCATATAATGACCTGCTCTATAATTACTTAATAGCTTATATTATTTGAATTGAAATCAAGTGTCCCGTTTGAAATGTGGAAGTTTGTATTACATGAACTTTGAAACATTCTATTTATTGCCAGCTACTCTAAAATGTAGGATCAAGTGCACAAATGAAATCCAAAAGTATTTGTTAGATGAGGAAGTTTCCGTAAAGTAATTGACTACTCTGTACACGTTTTGAACAAGCATTCGTATTAAAATAGAGGAAAAAGTTAACAGAGGAAATTCTATTGAAGGAAATAGTTGATACCAGAAAGTAAATGATGTGCGTTAATAATATGCAAATGATGTGCAAGCGGGCTGTTTATTACATATCTCTTTTTCTTCTGCTCCTTTTCCTTCTTCCCTTTCAAGGAAAATAACGGATATCACATTACTCTTCTTCTGTAACTAATGCAAACTCCTGCTTACCTCTGCTCTAAAACGAATCCATAGTATGGATCCTTAAATTAACTTGTTTCTTCGGATCTCCCGTTAATTTGTGCAATATTATTTTAAATAATTTATCAGGCCTTAATACCTGTATTTCCTAAAGCAATACATATCGAACAGTTATTGATATGTAAACTAGGGTTATTTTAGCACACTTTTTGTTTAATTTTTTCAAAAGTTTTACTTAAAACATAATCAATTCAAAAAAAAGTGCTAATGATCCCTAATGCATTATATAAGTACCAGAATTTAGGACACACAGTACTTAATGTGATTCTGCACTTTAATTGCAAGATATAAGTTTTTCGTTTATTTTCTTTTGGGACAATCGTAATGTTTTGGGGTATCCTTGTTCCATATCCAGTTGCTTAGAGACACGGAGAAACATGTGTGGGACAAAGAGGGACTTGGATTTGTATCTTAAGCTCTACAAACGATCACGCATTAAACTCCCTTTTTTTAACTGGCCAAAATCGCCAGAAATCAACCCCATATCTGTGGGTTCTATTTCTTTAAATATTAATATAAATAAACAAGCAATATAAGACTAAAACGTTGTCATCAGGTATCTTCTGAAGTATTGAAGATATAACAGAATGAATGGGCGAATGAATGGATTTATTCTTCTTAATTCATACAGTTTAAATGATAGATCTTTTGCTTTATTATTGTTATTATTACTATAATAATCTTTTATCAGGGCTTTTTTTGACAAAGAGGTGCCGGAACTTTCAAGATGAAAGTGAATAACTTCTTCTTCTTCTTCCATACAAGTCTTAGACCTAATGGTCTGTTACCATCTCACAGACGAGTTTTGTGTCCAGCACTTCTTTGGACGGCCCAGAGTCTTTCCTGTTGGGCGATAACGAAGCATGGATTTGGGAACTCTATCCGAACTCATTGTTCGCCAATGATTCTTCCAGTTATTCCGGTATTTTGTATATACTTGATGAGGATTTTCTTGCCCGTAAAGTCCATGCCATAGCAAAGTGTAGATCTTGCTAAAGTTTTGTATAAGCGTTGAAAAATGAAATTGAGTTCTATTTATGGACGCTCTTTAACTACTATGGTTCTTAGCATCCCATTCTATATTGGACGTTAAAGACTGGAAATTTTGCTCACATGCCTTTTTGTCAGGCTTGGGGTTCTTTTACGTGCCGTAAATCTACAATACGGGACCACCGGCTTTACTTCCCTTCCGAAGGAAGCCATGCTAAGGATTTTTACGCCCGAAAAAAATACATTACACTCCGCTGGGTTTGAACACGCGACCTCGGGAACTAGAGGCTACCATGACACCCCTAGACCACGCAGGACACTTTATAAGCATACTGTGGCATCCCTCTGCACTATTGAAGGTTTCATTATTGTTTATTATTCCAATGGTTTTGTTAACATAACTATTTTGTTTGAGATGGAAAGTAATGCAAGTGTTACAACTGGTTAAAATAACAAAACTTCCATGAATTGCTATTTCAAATTTAAAGCAGCTTCCAAACTTTAGACATGTCACTATCTTCTTCAGTTCGTTTCCGGACCTTGCTTTTGGGTCAACTGCTGAATGATATCCTTGAAGCAACCACGTTTTCACATACTTTATTGGATCAAAGAGTGTTAAAGGCGGGCCCAATATCTTTGTAAATAACAACGATAAAAAAATTACTGACATGGAGGTTTTTCTGTAGTGATATGTAGTAGAGAAAGTAAAAATTAATATATCTGAAACAAACGCACAAAGCTCATTGAATTGTTGTATGAAGTCTTTATATTACACTAGCTGAAATACCCGGCGTTGCCGGAGGTTTGACAGTTTATCTCTACTTCATTTAGCCTTAGGTTGCACTTGCCCAATAGCTTTTATAGAGAAAATCTCAGTTGGGAAGAAATAATACCAGTTTAAGTAATGTGAATACAACCTTGTCTATTCTGATTAACCAACATGTATAAAACTACTAAGAAAACACTAATCGAAAGACAAAACAAAAGAATCAAAATTGGCGTACAAAGGAGGAGGAGGAGGAGAAGAAGAAGAAGATGAAGTGGTACTTCGTCTGATTTGATGCATTTGATAGAATAGAACTACATCTTTTCCAATTTAGGGATTGTCAAAAAGACAAAGCTTGCCAATACAATTAAAAATATTAACAATTTAAATATTGTAAATAAAGGAATAGAAAGAAAACATAAAAAAGAACACTTTACTATCAAAAGTATACTAACATAATACGCATAGATAATAATGTATCTTTATTGGTTATTATACAGATGATTTCTCAAAATTGAAATTGAGCCTTTTGGTGCTGTAATGGCTATTTGTTTTTCGTAAAATGTTTTTCTAATTTAAAATCACGACAAAACTTAATGAAAAAGGAAGGCATTGTTCCTCTTGCATCGATCATTAAACAGTTACTGAGATGTCTTGGAGATCGTATTTTTCTTTGTAATGCTGGATGGTAGTGCATAAATATTATTTTTCTCCAGATTGACGTCACAGGGTTGGCCACTGTGAGACTCCATCGTGATTGTTGAATCTATTTTGGTGTCGATTCTGGCGGTGTGATCAACGGCCATCATATCAATTCTTCTGGTACGACCAGTTTCATACACTCCATGAATTTCCTCGTGTACTGAGAGGTTTTTCTTTCGTAGGTATTATTATATGATGTCTAGAATTACGCAACAGTTCGTCATATGGACAGGATCCCAAAACGTGTGCAAGGGTTTCATATTCACTCAGGCAATGCTTGCAGTGGTTATCGTTTTGGGATCTACCATGGATGGTTCTTACAGCGAAATATTGGCAGCCATTTTAATCACCTCTTTCCATTCTCCACTTGTTAGGCCTTCAGTTTACTGACCCAAGAGTAGGCGGGTGTATACTCTTTGAATAACACGACGCATTTGCCTTTCTGAGGTAGAGAACACCAACTTAGAAATTCCTTCGCACGGAGAGCCATTCCGACCCGAGGCACATTTATGTAGTTGTCATCAAGAACGTGTATTCGTTACCCATGCCCACTATCGTTTTTATGTCATTCAGTTTTTGTTTTTCTGCTTATAAAAACTTCATAAACATTGCATAGAGAAAGTAAAAATGAGAAACTACAAATTATAAGTGAGTATCCGAACATGTGAGTATGATCACAGAATGTATGGATATGAACTTCGACTTATTCATTATTATGTCAGCAATTCTTTAGCACCATAGACACTTTTATAATCAATGCGCTTATGTTGAATCCTTTTGTTATTTTATATCAACACACAATAAATAACTATACGAAGATTAATAATAATAATAATAATAATAATAATAATAATAATAATAGTAATAATAATAATAGATTGCGCAATCATAGACACAGGTGGCATTGGTGCTGTAATTATTTATTTGACTGTGTTATTACTCCATATGAATATCAGCGGGGAGATCAACGAATAATATGTGAACTTGCTGACTCTTTGTTATTTTTGAGGCCGTGAAAACCTGGTAATTATAATTCTTATGTTGGCAATGTTTGAGCTATTACGATGCTCGTTGAGAAAAATATAGATAGTCTTGCGAGCTTTTGTAGGCATAACATAAAATTAAATAATTAATCGTGTGAAATGGCGCCAAGTTTCGAATTCTAAGCTAGACAGTAATTTTTACCTTGGGTAAAACTATCGAATTTAGATTATCGTTAAATAGTTTTATAAACCGTAAAACGATCAGGAAGATTGCCTTAGAATAGTGTTTTGTAGTAGATGTTGACACTTCCAGATCATGTGACGCAATCATCCAACCTTTTAAGGATCCTTTCTTTTATAGTAAAATTCTGGCTTAACGACTAGATGTGCTAGACTGGCGATGTTTTAACGAATTTTTGTTCTTCCGCATAGGCCTTTCCAAGGGGTATAAGTGTAATTCACAACATAGGTTATCTGAATCCCGTTGATATACACACAATAACCTAGGCGTATTATAGGACTAGCATTAATTGCGGAGGATATATCACTTCGACCTGCAAAACGTTTGTGCCTGGAGCCCTAACAGGGTCCCTCCGGGAGAGATGGGTGAGGCGAGAGGAGACAGAAGGTGGCCGGACCAGGAGGTACGACAGGGTAGAAGGCAGGGTCCCCACGTTTTACAGATTGAAATTCCCTATATGACAGATTGTGCAATCGGCTTTCCTCCTCCCTGCGAAATTGCACAACCCCATGAGGCGCCAGGGACTCGAAGACCGCCCTACTTCCGGGAACGAAACGTTACACAGAGCATCCTTTTCTCCTGCTATGCAACACAGAGACTCCCGCCGAAGTTTACCAGTCCTGAAACTAACCAAGCAGATGAAAGGCGAAGTGAAATGAGAACGTAGGTGGAATGGGGAGATAAGAAATTCGGGGCATGTAACCACCTTCCTAGCATTCGCCTAGCAACTCGGGGAAACCCCCGAAAAAGCCCATGATACAGGAAGGTCGGCCGTGGAATCGAACCCACGATCATTCTAATGCGGGTCCAACACTTTACCACCTGGGCCATCCCGCTCAGTGTCAGCTTAACCTCAGGCTATCGTTCATATGCACACATTAACTTAGGCGCCGTGGCGCAACCTCGGGCTTAACTTTGACACCACAAGACTATGTCATCCTCTTCATACACACACACACACACACACACACACACACACACAAACCTAGGCGTCGTAGCGTAACCTTGGATTAATTTTGATATCACTGGACCCTGTCACACCGTTGACATACACACATTAACCTAGGAGTCGTAGCGTAACCCTGGGCTAAATTTTGATATCGCAGTACTCTTGTCATCTCGTTCATATACACACGCTAACCTATTCGTCTTACCATTACTCAGGCTAAATATTGATATCACAGAACTCTGTCATCTGGTTCATATACACACCTTGCCTAAGTTTCGTAACGTAACCTCCGGCTAAATTTTATTACCACAGGACCCTGTAATCATTTACATTCACACACTAACCTAAGCGTCGTAGCGTAACCTCCGGCTAAATTTTGATACCACAGGACCCTGTTACCCCGTTCATATGCACACACGAATCTAGGAATCGTATCGTAACCTCGGGTTAAATTTTTATACTAACGCCGTCATCCCGTTCATATACACATTAACCTAGGCGAAGTGTAACCACGGGCTAAAATTGGATACCACAGGTCTCTGTCACCCCGTGCATAAACACCTAACATGGGCGTCCTAGCGTAACCTGGGGCTAAATTTTGATACCACAGGACTCTGTCATCTCGTTCATATACACACACTAAGCTAAGCGTCGTAGCTAAACCTCCGGCTAAATTTTGATATCTCAGGACCCTGTCATCCCACTCATATCCTCACACTATCGTATGCGTCGTAGCATAACTTGGGACTAAAATTTCAAATCACAGGACCCTATCATCGCATTTATATGTACACTAACCTAGGCGCCGTAGCGTAGCCCCGCGCTAAATTTTGATATCACAGGACCCTGTCATCCTGTTTATGTACAAACACACACTTACCTAAAGATCGTAGCGTAACCTCGGGCGAAACTTTCATATCACAGGTCTCTGACATTCCGTTCACACACACACACACACACACACTAACCTAAGCATCGTAGCGTAACCTCGGGCGAAAGTTTCATATCACAGGACCCTGTCATCCTGTTTATATACATATATATATACACACACTAACCTAAGCGACGTAGTGTAACCTCGAGGTAAACTTTGATACCACAGGACCCTGTCATCCCGTTCACATATACACTAGCCTAGCGTTTTAGCGTGCCCTCAGGCTAAACTTTGATATGACAGGTCTCTCTCATCCCGTTCATAAACACACTAACCTAGGCATCGTAGCGTTCTGGCTGAATTTTGATACCACTGGAGACAGTGTCATCCCGTTCATATACACACTAATTTAGGGTCGTAGCGTAACCTCGGGCTTCGACGCCTAGGTAAGCCGTGTGTTCATATACACATGTTTTGATATCACAGGAACCTGTCATCACGTTCATATACACACACTAACCTAAGCATCGTAGCGTAACCTCGGGCTAAATTTTGATATCAGTACCTTCTCATCCCGTTTTTATAGACACACTCACCTAAGCGTCGTAGCGTAATCTTGGGTTAAATTTTTAGATCACAGGACTCTTCCATTCCGTTTATACACACACAAATACACTAACCTAAGCGTCGTAGCGTAACTTCGAGCTAAAGTTTGATATCACAAGACCCTGTCATCCCGTTCATACATTCACACTATTCTAGGCGTCATAGCGTAACTTGGGGCTAAATTTTCAAATCACAGGATCCTGTCGTCGCGTTCGTGTGCACACTAACCTAGGCATCGTAGCGTAACCTCGGGCTAAATTTTGATATCATAGTACTCTGTCATATCATTCATATACACCACTAACCTAAGCGTCGTAACTCGGGCTAAATTTGGATATCTCGGGGCTCTGTCATCCCGTTCATATACAGACTAACATAGGTGCGTAGCGTATCCTCTGGCTAAATTTGATATCACAGGACCCTGTCAACTCGTTCATATACACACACTAACCTAAGCCTCGTAGCGTAACCTTGGGCTTAATTTTTTATATTACGGGACTCTGTCATCCCGTTCATATACACAGACTAACATAGGTATCGTAGTGTAACCTCGGGCTAAATGTTTGATGCCACAGGACTCTGACAACCCATTCATATACATACACTAACCTAAGCGTCGTAGCGTAACCTCGGGCTAAATTTTGGTATCATAGGACCTGGTCATCCTGTCCATTTACGCACAATAACCTAAGCAACGTAGCGTAACCTCGGACTAAATTTTGATACTACAGGACTCTGTCATCCCGTTCATATACACACACTAACCTAGGCGTCGTAGCCTAACCTCGGGCTAAAGTTTGATATCACAGCACCCTGTCTTCCCGTTGTATACAAACACTAATCTAGGTGTCGTAGCCTAATCTTGGGATAAATTTTGATATCACAGGACCCTGTCTTCCCGTTGTATACAAACACTAATCTAGGTGTCGTAGCCTAATCTTGGGATAAATTTTGATATCACAGCACCCTGTCTTCCCGTTGTATACAAACACTAATCTAGGTGTCGTAGCCTAATCTTGGGATAAATTTTTATATCACAGCACCCTGTCTTCCCGTTGTATACAAACACTAATCTAGGTGTCGTAGCCTAATCTTGGGATAAATTTTGATATCACAGGACCCTGTCATGCTGTTCGTATATACACACTAATATAGGCGTCGTAATCTAACCTTGGGCTAAATTTGGATATGAAGGATCCTGCAATAAACTATTAGAGCCCCCTAATACGTTCAAGTGGTATTAGGTTAGGCCCCCCTAAGAGATGCAAGGAGTTGGGTTAGGGTCCCTAATATGCGCAAGGTGGGTTGAGTTAAGGCCTCCTAAGAGGTGCAAGGAGTGGTAGGTTAGGCCCCCCTTAAGAGGTGCAAGGAGTATTAGGCTAGGGACCCCCTAAGAGTTGTAAAGTGTAATATTAGGGCCGCCATTGCGAATAAAGGGGTGCAAGGAGCATTGGTTATTCGTGAAAGGATGGTGCTGTTTGATAGTCATAGCGGTGTTGGTTAGTCATATGTTGGCAGCCCTGCAATTCTGAAGACAAGATGAAGCAAGCTCAGCGAGACGGGGGAAGTGGCATTTGTCGGGAAACTCCGCGTGTACTACCGGGACCCTACATACGATAGTTTATTGTCGCCTTGTGCCGAGGCGTAGCATGGGAGGGGGTATTGAACTCCCTTGTTAAAAAGATGTAAAAATTAATAGCAAAAATAGCTCCGTTAAAATAGTAATAGCGCCTTTCTAGGTTGGCAAGAACGAGATAATTGAATCACTTTGCGCTGTATTTACGCCGCATGTCTTGGACAATATGACCAAAGTTTGACAGTAGCGGAAATTACGCTTAGATGGCGTGGGTACACCCATGTTATGATATCAGGACATGTTTTCATTCTGGTGCTAAAATTGAGTGATTCCCAAATGAGTGCAATATTTCAGAGCTTTGAAAATAACTAGAAACCCTATTTTATAGTGAAATAAGATGGCTGCAGCAGAAATATAAAATACTTTACATAGATTATAATACACAACACCGCTTAGAATACACAAAAAATTCTATCCTAATTTTAATTCAAATTTCTGTACCTCAATCTGTGAATACAGAATCGATTTAGACAAATATTTCAACTCAGAGTTAATCCATATTTATCATTTGAATTGATATAAATTGTTTTAAAAATGGACTCCTTTACATAACGTCCCCCTTGATAATTTTTTGGCTACGCTACTGACCTTGTGCCAATTTTGGTCGAAATCGGTGCAACGATGTAGAAGCCTATAAGGAACTTACACACACACACACACACACACACACACACACACACACACACACACACACACACACACACAAAGAATGAATCAGAATAACACCGAATAATTTTAAGGTGTGCTTCAGGGGTTCTATTTGAGTATTTTCTTTTAGTGAATGTACGACCGTAAACATCTTGTTATTGAGATAGAGGGAATTAATGTTTTCGAAACACTACGTGTGGTTATACCAAATTCCGCCGAACAGGTCGCTACGCATCTTTTGCTACTAGAAATTGGGAAAGTTTTGAAATAAGAGTAGCCGCCAGTATCTTTAATGTTGAGCAATGGAAAACTGTCCTTAATTGATTTAGTAACATGTGAATCTTTATTTAATTATATGACACTAAATTCATGTGCTCTGAAGTAGGCCAAAATCTTTTTTTTAGCCGATCAGCAGCTGTGAATACAGGTTATTGTCAATAACATACACAAATAATGCTACTGTTGGTAAAATTTTCTCCATCATTATATAAATTACTTGAGAAAAGTTAAAACAGTGTTAAATGATGCAAACATGTGTTTTTAAAAGGCTTCAAAAATAGTTAAACTAAGAACAAATAAAGAATTGAACAAGTGCATTAGTATTTGTAAAATATGTTCAAAATGTCGACCTTTGACTCTAGAGCATAGTTGATAGCTTCGTTATAATGATTGTCGATTTTTTTCCAAAAATATCTTGCATATCATGAATTGCATTAATTGCTACAAAGACTCCGGCCATGAGCTCCTCTTCACTATTAACCGTACACAAGAGTCTGAACATTTCTCCAAAGGAAAACGTTCTGGCCATGATTTTGGTGCTCCTCTAGCGATCTAGCGATCAGGATACGTTACACTTGGGGAATCTCTTACATCACCGGAATAATGCACAGGTGTCCCATTGCTTTGGAACCAAATTAACTGACGTATTCCTAAAGGAACATCTTCCAGAAGTTCTGGCAAGGTATGTTGTAAAAACTGTACGTAAATGTGGCCCGTCAAACGTAAAGGTAGTAAATAGGGTCAGTGTGTCATTCACAGTGCCAGCCCAAATGTTCGCTGTAAACCGGTGTTAGTAATTTGTAACTCTAATAGCTCTAGGGTTTTCCTGTGATCAAATGTGACTGCTATCTGTGTTAACCACCCCCCTTGTGTAAAAACCTTCTCGTCCATCCACAATATGGTTGTAGGAAATCGTGGTTGATCAAAGCAGTTATGAAGAAATCACTGAACAAACTGTAGTAAGGGTGGAAAAGTCATTTGGCCCCAGTGCTTGAACTCGGTTGAGATGATACGGATGTAATTGCTGTTCGCGCAGAATTCTAGTAACCGAAGACTGGCTTGTATGCATGGCATGTGCTATTGTCCTCTTCTAGAGTCACTGTTCTTACATTTGTTTGGACTCCCGAGCGATGCGCTTGTTTTTGGAAAGTTTCCGTTTCTCGCAGTCGATGTACGACAGTAAAGGTGTTGTGATAAAATGTCTCCTTGAGAGTTCCGCATAAACATCCCGTGTCCTTTTCGCATTTCCCCAAGCAGCACCATAAACGTAATCCATGTCTGCTAGTTCTATGTAAGGGGACATTTTTATAATAGGCTGTAGAACTGAAAGGAATTTTAGTACATCCTGATAGCTGAGATTGATAACCTACACCTCTTGTAGGAACCACAAGATATGCGATGGAATCCCTTACCACTTAAATAACCAAACACAGGTTTTAGATTAATAGTGTTATAAACAATGTTAAAAACAGAACACAAGTGATATTCCAAAATGCAAAGAAAACACAAGCGGTATTCCAATGCTGTGTGGGAACAGGGATCTCTTTGGCAGAATTGAGTTTTGTATTTATGGACGATCTTTAACTGCTGTGGTCCTTTGCGTCCCATTCTATATTGGGCGTGAAAGATCGGTAATCTTGCTTAGAGGCCTCTTTAGCAGGCTTGAAATTCTTTTACGTGCTGTAAATCTACGACACGAGACCACCTGATTTACTTCCCTTCCGAAGGAAGCCATGCTAAGGATTTTTACGCCCGAAAAAATCCATCGCCCTCGGGAACAAGACCCTAGCAAGTTTGACAGAATTTCATCTAACCCGACGTTTGAAAAGCGACGCGGCGTTTGAAAAATGTTAATGTCCTCTAGCTCGATAACAAGACGTTTATGGCATACATTCCCTATAAGAAAATACTCAAATATAACCCCTGAATCACGCCTTAAAACCATTTGGTGTTGTTCTGATTCATCCTGTATACGCACATAACACTGATTTTTATTCGTCCTCAGTGGTCTAGGAGTACCATGCTAGCCTCTATAGTAGTTCCCGAAGTGGCGGCGAGGATGGAGAGGGGGGGGGGAGCGATGGCTTTTTTTCGAGCGTAAAAATCCTTAGCAGGGCTTCCTTTGGAAGGGAAGTAAAGCCGGTAATTATGTATCGCAGATTTACGGCACGTAAAATAACCTTAAGCCTGATAAAGGGGCAAAATTTCCGGTCTTTCACGCTCAATATAGAATGGGAAGCTAAGGGCTAGTAGTTAAAGAGCGTCTATAACTAAAACTCAATTTTCTTCACTGGCTTTTATATATTACGATTACCATATTGCGATAAAACTTTCAGGTCACTCAAATGAAAACGCAGCATTTTAAGGTTTCTCACAGGTGTATTACCCTAAATATTTAATCTCTGAAATACTTTATTACTTTCTCTACTTACTATGGTAAGGGAAGTTTTGCATACTACCCAAAAATTCTTTACCGAAACTTCACCGGAATTACACGTTTTGAGAATCCCTGAATAAATAAATTAACAAATAAAAAGCACTTTTAGAAACAGATCCGCCTCTCTTTGTGTGTGTGTGTGTGTGTGTGTCTGTGTCTGTGTCTGTGAGTGTGTGTGTGTGTGTGTGTGTGTGTGTGTGTGTGTGTGTGTGTGTGTCTGTGTCTGTCCGCCTGTGCTGTTTCTCTGTCTGTGAACAACATAACTCAAAAACGAAAAGTCAGATAAATACCAAACGTGGTATTTAAGTTCAGTATCTTCCAAAGATTCCACACAAAGATTTTCAGGAAAATTCCCCTACTTAAAACTACCCTATACATGGAAGATTTTCGATTTTTTTTAAAAAAAAAGGCTCTAACGATTTTGATCAAAATACTATATATTAAAGATATTTACGTGACAAATAAAATTCATATCTTGAATTTCCTAAGAATAGTTGTGAAGTTCTTTTCATTCGGAGGGAATTTAGTATAATCTTGTATAACTGGTAAATTTTGAGGGATAGACGAAAACGTACTAGACAAAAAATGCAGATCTCTGTAAATAACACAATTTATTTCAATTCTGTTTGCGATATAAGCGATTTCCGAGATATCCGTTATCAGTGGTTCGAATTGTTCAATATTAATAGATTCTTTTAAAGTCCTTTCGATATTCAGTTATTTCTCGCGATTGGATGGAAATATAAACTTTTAAGGCCAGTATAATTATAACTCCAGTTCTTAAACACTTGACTATTCCTATTCCGGAAAGGAATAGGAATAGTATTGAATTAATAACAAAAAATGTGTAGTGTAGTTACTTCTGCAAATGTTTATCTCAATTAAAATGAAGTAGATGTAAAAAAACAAAACTTTCATAAGAATGGTTTGTATACCCACTAATAACGATAGAGGGTAGAGAAAGTAATGTAAATGTGACACATCAGAACTCCCTCTCCTTACTTCCATTTCCTTTAATTTAGTTCAAAGCTTCTCTCTCGATCAAAATATTTTTTCAAATAAAAAGGTATAGGTTATGTATAATCCACACTTTTTGTTACCTGCCTAAACATTTATATTTATAAGTTTTTTATTACAAGGACATTGTCAAGAGTCTTCTACCTTACTGCATGTTGCCTGAAACGCTGGCAAACTATCTTGCATATCTGTCCATTTATGCAATCTATTCCAAATTCATGTAAAAGCCTAATTGCTAATGCCATATGTAGACAATGGTAATAGACAATTGCCAATTTTAAATGTTCATTTTTAAATGTTCTACATCATTACCTTCCAAATGTGAGCAAAAAACAAAGCCCTGGCAATAACATAACCCAGATTTACGGTACACGATAAGTAAATATCACGGAGTTGAGTGACACTTATGCAGATTTCACTTTGTCCTCTTCTCATATCACGAAGCACATCCCTACGGTATTCAGCACATGCTGTAACATTTCCCAACAATGGTCATCAAAGCTCGGTGATGCGATCACAGATTTTGTTCGGTGTTTTATTGTTTCTGGTAATTCTGAGAATAAACAAAGTCTTCAACGCAACCCAAACAATAGGGGAAAAAATCACAAAACGTAACGTCCAGAGATCGAGGAAGGAGCAGAAACGAATCGCCCTCAGAGCTTCTATCAGTTCAGTGTGTAGGAATTTCTCCTTTAGATGACATTTCTGCTGCCAGTAAGGCGAAGCTTCATCTTGCAGTTATATGAAGTTGATAGACTCTGACTTTATAAAAATAACTAACTAGAGCATAACCAGTACTATACGTGTCACAGTTTTCTGAGTGAAAGGTGCTCACTTCTCAGAAAGCAAAGAGGGCCCTGATAGGAGGAAATCTTCTTGATAATTTAAAATAGTTGAGGCATTTCTGTCTTCATATCCGGCATTGCGGCAGGTAAAGTTAGGTTTCAACATAGAACATCGGGTTCTGATCATGCTGCTATTGTGCCTTGCCGTGTTATATGACCTGGACATCATGAAAGATTCGCTTAATTTACGGGGAATAGGTTTCCATTTCCACGCATGCTCTACCATCATGACCGCCGTGCGGCTATTGTTCTCTCTGCTTCGGTCATTGGAGTGATTCACAACAGGGAGTGGAACATGGGATCGCAAGGTGTATGCAGTCGTCAACATCACCCATGCAGATTGTCGGTTGTTGGAAATGACCACGATACGATACTGCGGAAACAGTAGGAGCTTGTCGCTTTTTATGCTTTGTACAGCAAGAAGCGCAAGTACTCGCCCCAGTACTGCATCACTACAACTAAGAGATTAGTGAGGGTACACACAAGACATCTGTTTCATTGTTTAGTACCTCCGAATAGACCAATGTTGCAGACACAATGAATCATCATCGTGCTGCTATGAGAAAAAATGTCATATTTATTCAGGAATTATTGTGTCAGCTACTATTGAAGAACATCTTATGAAGGAAAGCAGAAGATTTGGATTTTCTCTGAATTCTACTTTGCTGACGTTTACACAAAAGCAAAAGCTGTACTCTACGTATTGACAATAGGCGCACTAGTGTCTCTCCACCATTCCAGAACTGATACTCGTGTGTGTTGAGTTGCAGCCACTTCATTTAGTAAAACAGGCCATCTTCTGTTCGCTCGACTCGCGCCAGTTCTCGCAATTGCATGAAGTTGGTACTAAACAGAAAGTTTAAACTATGCGACTGTAATTATATTTTCCGGAGTACTTAATGTTCAGCATTAAACACATGTAAGCAAGGCATAACTGTTGCATTTAAATGAAATGCCCGCTAAATACATATCGTTTTCCAAATAATCTGTTGAATATCCCAACAGTAAACAGAACTTGCGCTGCCATTAGTCCGCTATAAGGAAGTTATTAAAACATTTGTGTCGTTTTCTGTGATCTATTAGTAATGGCGAGTGTAAGCTACAATTTTGACATTGTTTTACTTTAGAGCTCCAGAAATAGCCAAATATTTAGTATACATTTGATCAATCATGCATGCCGAAGTTTATTTCTGCAAACGCTGCATTGCAAAAAATCCAGACCAGCTGAGTAGTAGAGGCCTCAAATGAACGGAGGTGACAGAGGACCGTTTTTTTACTTCAACGCGAAACTGACATCGGATAACCTGTCTGCTAGTGGAGCGCTACTTCCGAACCACAACATTTGACAGAACGTGTCACTGTCTCGGCTATGCATATGAACCGTTGTGTCATCAGTAATTTTTCTGACTGATTACGCAAGTACTTAGTCAATAAAAATAATCTTATTTTAATAAGCCAGCGCGTTTATTTTACAATATTTTATTCTGATATTCTTACGTTCACAACTCTGTATTTGTCTAGTTAAAACACTTTTTGATAAGTTTAATGATAAATATGTGTAAATGTGTAAGCTAGTGCTGCATAAACTCATTCAAGAACGGCAAGGCAGGTACATTAGTATTATTCATGTTTAGGAAAATAATTTGAAATGTTATTATTTTGTGTTTAATGTAGGAAAAAGGTAAAAAAATCGAAAAAGAGGACTGAAAACATGGAATGATGATATAAAAGACGAAATACAACAAAAGAAACAAACATTTTATAAGTATTTACAAACTAAATCAGGAGAAGATAGAACTAATTTAAATTAGGATGTGTAAGAGTTAAAAGGGAGACAAGAAAAATAAACAGACAACACTGGGGAAAATACATAGCAGATATAGAGTACAATGTACATGGACCTCAAAGAAAGGCATACTAAGCAATCAAATATTTGATTAAAACTGATATACGCTTCAGTTTAACCCAATAGCATTAGAAGAATGGAAACCACATTACACAAAATTATGGACAAATATAAACCACCCTCCTTGGTTATTAGCAGAAAATGATCCATATATAGATTCTACCAGTTTGAATGAATTAAAAGAAGCCTTAAAAGCAATTAAAAATAATAAAATGTCCCCAGGCACGGATAAGATAAATACTGAGTTTTTAAAATACGTAAGTGAAACATTTTTAGAGAATTGATAAATAGTTGGAAAGAGGGATTTGCCAGATAAATGAAAAAAAGCCATATTAATACCACTGTATAAAAATGGTGACAGCAAAAACTGTTCAAATTACAGGAAAATAAGTCTTTTGAATTATTCTCATAAATTTTGTGCAAAATTTTTAACAAACCGATTAAACACAATATCAGAAACTATTTTACTAGAGTAACATGGCTATGGAAAAGGGTGTTCAGTATAGATTTTGTGTTTGTGATTCTCTCAGCCGAATGGAAAAGAGAAAAGAATACAATCTTCCAATATATATATATATATATATATATGGATTTTATAGATTATGTAAAAGCTTTTATAATGAATAAAAGAACTTATTATGGGAAATTCTAAAGGGAAAAGTTTTCCGCAACATCTTATTGTGATAAAAGAAACAAAGAACATATTTTAATAAATTAGGGGTTCGATAAGGGTGTCCATTATCATCATGTTGTTTAATTTATACATTGACCAAGTCATCAAAGAATCGCTAGATTCCACAAAGAAGTTTTATAAACTTGACTTGTCACTCTTCTATTTGCTAACGATCCACTAGTACTAGCTGCTTCAGAAGATAGTCTCCAGAAATTAATATATGAATTACAACCCACAGCTTTTAGCTATAATCTAAGTATATCTAAGTATATCTAAACAAAAACAAAAATTCTAGTTCAAGGAAAAAACACAAGTGCGGTGTAAAACGGTAATTAACAACAAAATAATAGAACAAGAAAATACTTTAAATATTTATGTGGTTAAATTGGCAATACAATAGAATTAGATCTTCAAAGCAAATTGAAAAATGTATATCGAATATGTGGGATAGTTAGAAGAACCTTCATAAATAAAATTCGAAAAGTTTGAAGTTTTATGAAGTTTTAGCAGTACCGTCTCTTCTTTATGGCTCATAATGCTCGACTATCACAAAAAATCAAAAGCAAAACATATCGGTATCAGAAGTGAGATTCTTGAGAGCGATCGCTGGGTATAGGAGGACGACAAAAATACGGCGATGAAATAAGAAAGAAAAAAATCTGATGTGTTACACTCACATGACTTTCTCTACTCTTGTACAAACTATTTTTACAAACGCTTATTCTCCATATGCTTCATGTTAATCGAGATATCGAGATGTTAATCTTATTGCTAATTTTCTTGTAGACACAAGGGGAATTGATAGGCTTTAAGCTATAGGCAAATATTTTAAGAGCTGGTTGCTATGTGGAGTATTCCATTCTCTTTGCATTACCAGGACAAAATAAGGGATTT
Source organism: Deroplatys truncata (assembly GCA_030765065.1). NCBI lineage: Eukaryota > Metazoa > Arthropoda > Insecta > Mantodea > Mantidae > Deroplatys > Deroplatys truncata. The sequence goes on from CM060981.1 coordinate 119,648,389, forward strand.
CCATTTGAGAAAAAGTATAAGTATTGGAAAACTTAAGGGAATAACAAGCAATATCTCGAAAATGGTTCACTCAACAAAAAAAAAGTATATGACATAAATTGTGTATTTTAACGCGATCTACATTTTTTGTGTAGTAAAATCTATCTCTTATGGTTTACCAGTTATGCAAAAGTCGTTCACAATGAAGAATACTTTTGGAGACATTCCCAGAAAATTCGAGATATACATTTCATTTGTCATGAAAATATCTTAAACATGTGATATTTTAATCAAAATCGTTAGAGCCATTTTTGAGAAAATTAAAATTTTCGAAAAATGTTCCATGTAAAGGGTAATCTGGGGTGGGGGATTTTCTTGAAAACCTTCGTGTCGTATCTCTGGAAGATACTGAACCTAAATACCAAGTTTGGTGTTTATCCGACTGTTCTTTCTTAGTTATGCTGTTCACAGACAGATAGACACACACACGGACATGTTTCCAAAAATGCTTTTTTTGGATTCAGGGTGTCTCAAAACATATATTTCCGGTGAAATCTCGGTATCGAATTTTTGGGTGGAATACAATACGCAGTAGAGAAAGTAAAAATTGAACATGTTTTATCTAAATAAAAGAATAATAAGAGAAGTGTTATGGTCATGTGTGACAGATGCCAGAATCTCGCATTCCCAAGAAGATCCTACATTACAAACTTAAAGGAAAGAGAGAGAAAAGAAGACCCGTGAAAAGATGGATGGCTGGTTTCTTTGAGAGAACGGAACAGGTTGACAGTATTGCCAATTTAGCTATTTTATGGCTAAATCTAGCATTTTTACAGTAGCGTTTAGCCATATAAAATCGTAAAATGCTTATAGCCTGAAATCTAGCCTATTTAACAAAATCCTTAGGCAAAATCTAGCCTAAATAGCATAATTCAATCTGCGCTTTAGCTATGCAAAAGGAATAAATGGTTAGGGTGAATCCTCAATACCTGTATAGCTGTATTATGTTCCTACGAATCAGAGTCGTGGCATGTCATCAAAATGTGTACTAATCATAAGGCCGACTTTCTGGAGTATGCGCTCAAAATCTATGATTTTTAACACACAGAGTTGGTCAGTTTTTACACATTTTATCTAAAGAATTTCAGTAAATTTCATATCTCAATATCAGATATATTTCACGTGCTTAGCAAAAATATACCTTATTCCATTACAATTTTATATTAAATAAATTATTCTTTTACAATATTGAAATAATATGGAATTATCTAATCAGTTATATTTAGAATGCCGTAATGGGGTTTAACTTCTGCAAACAAAATATGGATAGTTTTAGACGCCGATTATATCTAGCCTTTTTTTGTTCAATAATGCCTTTTTAAAGATAGCATCTAGCCATTATTTGCGAGGTAGTGTTGGCAACACTGCAGGTCGAAAGACCTAATCTCTGACGCTGGTGATGATGACGACGATTAACACAGGCCTGCAACATTTAGGACATAAACACTTTTCTGAATTCCGTGATACGTTGAAGTTACAGTCCTTTGTGGAGGTGAATCCAAAACTCGGATCATGTAGGTACCATTTTTCTTAAACTTGCGTTGACACTTTCAGCACTACGATTATAGTATTATTCAGCTTACCAGGAAAAAAGTAGTGAAGTAAAACATATATTAAGATATATTTTGCAAAAATTATTTGGTTATCTTGGTAACAACTCAAACTCATATTGCTATTCGTCCTATGCGAGTTTCTAGAATGTCGCATTTACAGCATTCATGATCCTCGTTTTATTAACATATTACCGGCCTTCGTTATCTTCTTCCCATATCTTTAATATTTTGATGGAAGCGCTACTCTAGCTGTTCGCTGATTGTACCATGATTTCAGGGGAAAATCCAAATGGAGATTTACAAAAATTTGATGTATTACATTCACATGGCTTTCTCTAACCACTATAATTTATTTTTATATAGCTTCTACAAACTACTCTTATGAATAGCTCTATACTGTGAATAATGAATACTTCTTCTTTTTCTATTTCATGTTAATGGAGATAAACTTTTGCAGAAATAGCTTCATTACACATTTGGGTAGAGCAATGGAATTTCTTATCCGCCTACATAAGTGCACATGCCGATAAGAAAGCAAGTGAATAAGAGAAGAGAGAATATACAGAAAACTAGGAGAAAGTGGAAGGATCAGGAGATGAGAGGAAAAGGAAGTTTAAGAGGAAGGAAGACTGCCACAATCTCAACATTCTCTTCTCCAGATAGCGTGCTAGCTTCGGATTTAATAGTGTTAGCCTTTATGCTTCCTCTGACAAGATTCATAGGACGAGGAATGTTGGAGTGCATTTTAAGAGGTTCGTTTGCAGCAGTGCGATTAAACGAAAACTGTTGCGAGAGTCCACTTTTGCATGGAGCAGGATGTAATTGCTGGCTGGGTTATGCAGCGGGCGTTATATGAGGGCAATCAAAGAGTGCAGGAGTGGCAGTGCTGACGAGACTGTAGTGCAGTGTACAACTATGTGGTCCAGCAGAGATGATCGGCCGTGTGTTGTGATTCATTCTGTGACAAACAAGTAAGTTAAACAAACAGCGCTGATAACATTGGTCATCGAGCAACATTTCTAATGTTAGTATGTCCTGGACGGTGCCAAGATGTTTGCATTTCTATTGGTATTTGTTATCGTAATGTTTCACGTGGGAATGGATGGAGATTATCTTGTAACTAAAACTGTAAGCAAACTTTGGGGTACTGATAGGAATAATGATGTCGTGATATTTCCTTTAAAACATTTAGTATTTACACATTCTCTAGAACATATTGTTTTTTCTGAAGATGTTCACCTATGAGGCATTTATAATTCCAGGAAATATTTTGTGTGCATCCATTGGTTTGACCAGAATACATTTTGGGAAGTTAAGTCATTTATTTATCTGTAATGAGGGTGATATTACTATTCTCTTAAAACTTCATGGTATTGGAATACACGATAACGTTTGTCTTTGAAGATGAGTTCACAGTGCAAAAGCCTGACTTCTTGGTGAAAGCTTTACTCTCTAAGACATGAACATTCTGGCGGGGAAATCACCTTCCGAGTACTTTCGTGTTTTTTTTCCTTAATATACTTACATTTTTGGGTTATTCATCATTACTGTTTTGATTGGATTTTGGTGTTAGGATCAATGTTACAGATCAGCTGAAATAGGTGTATTCAATACTACAAAGGTAATATTTAGCGAAAATCTTACGCATCTTGCTCAATCTAAACTAAGGCGCAATGTAGGATTTTGTATGACACTCTTGCCCCCAGAGGGCTGATATGTCGAAAACGTCCATTGTACCCAAAACTGGAAAGAAAATTAGGATAATTATGTTATAGATTAAAAATAAAGCAGCGTTGAAGTCACGACAAATTTCAACCATTTGCTATCTGCACTTAGCTTAATGTATAGATTTTTTCTGTAACTATCACATGTTACAGATAGGGGATACTTTGTGTGCAGCTTTGATTTTGAAGTAAATTCATTTTCAAATGTTAAGACTTTTTGTATTAAAATACAAGCTTTTTGGTTAGAACACCTCAGTCATGTGTTCGAAGAGGAGTTAAAAGCGAATGAGATAAATACAGAAAGAAATCATGCTTATAAGGATAAATCATCCTAAGAATTTCTGTTTAGGACATTTAAATTCATTATTAAACACCAGAACCTGCAAATATTACTACTTTATAATCCAAATAGTGAATGGGTATTACTCCTTGTAGAAGATTGCTTTCCTTCTGGCAACATTACGAGTGGTAGGCACTTTTTGTTTTCATACTTTTGGCGGAAGTAATACGGATTTATGCGATGTGCTATTCCAACGGTATTGATGCATTCCTAGGAGTCTTAAATCCATGTAGGATTCGTTGAGGAAAATTTCCGGAAGTAACATATATCAGACATGGTGTTATTTTGTGCACATTTTAGCTTCGGTGTCATTTAACATATTAAACTAATATTATTAAGATTATAAAGAGACATTTTGTATGGATGTGTATGTATGTAGGGTAATCTCAAAAACTATTCGATCGATTTTGATAATTCTTTCACCATTGAAAAACCTTATTCTTTCTGAAGGACATGGGCTATAAAACACAATATTTCGATTTATAAATTACTAAAATACTAAAAAGGATTTAAAAGCCTTCGTTGAGACGCCATGCAGTGCAAAGTAGTTGCCGTACTCAACAGAAAATGCGTGTAGAAACAAAAGCAGGTTAGTTGCTGTACTCCGCAGAGAATGCATGGTAAAAACAAAAACCAATTTACATTTCATTCCAAGCTGTATACATAGATGGCCATGATGTTATATTTAAGCAAACAGAAAACAGAGGTTAAAAAGAGACAATAAATCCTGTTTATAACGGTATGAATTGTATGTTCTATTTATTTCTTCAATTACATTTATCAAATACTGCAATGAAAACGTCAAAAACCTCTGTATAACTCTTTTCTGATTCTGTAGATGTATGTAAGAAGTTTCTGGATGCCAAAATCTTTTGCTGACCGCCATGTAGAAAATGTTTGCTTTAATTCCCTTGTAATTATTTTGTAATCCGTTCGTTAGTAGGTATGCTAAATAATTATATAAAGAGAGAAAAGTGCCAATATATATTAACAACCGAGAAGATTATTTTTTCTCGATGGTCGCACACTATGTCTTTTCCAAAAAGGTTAATTTGGTGACCTGGGAGTGTGGAATCTTCACATTCGCTATAAAAACGAGTAGCTTTTATGCTATTTAATAACTATGGGACTAAAGAGAAGGCGTGGATTAAAATTGCATCTAAATTATAAGGGGTAAAAGAGAGGATTCACCATAAAAATCACTGTACAATAATTGCATTAAGTATGGGGAAGGTAAATGAAATTAATTAATTCTTCATTGGAGTTTTAAAATGTCGAGTAAGCCAGCTAGTTTAATATAATTTTTAATTTATGGTAACATAACATTGTTTCTCTATGGAGAAAGGAGATTTTTCATCTATTCGGACACACCGAAATGTAGTCGTAACAGATTGATGATCTTAGATCAGAAGAACACATATATTACTTTGTATACAGTTTATAGTAATTGTCAACTGAATTTCCAACAGTGCTTGGGACCTGACCTCATGTAGCTTAACCAAAAACTTCCAGTTTGGTACTCAAAGGGCAAAACTGCTGCTAAATTTTATATCCGATACACTATATTTCGGATACCCCATAACGTAGTTGTAAAACTATCAAAATAAGACTATCCCATCTGTTGCTTAACTTCCTATGATTTTATCGCACCGTATTTTCAATTACTCGTAGCAAGGAAACAAAATAAACTGAAAAGTACTTGCATGTCTTTCTCTATCCATTACATAGGTAAACTCACAAATATATTACCTGTATTGTGTATCGTACCAAAAAAGTGGTTCTTCTATCTGTGTTACATTATTCACGGCGCGTGTTGCCTAGAAATTATTTCAAATAAAGTAGTAATGGCTTAGTTACATTAAACATGCAGGGATAATGTTCAAACGTTTAATCACGTGCATGGAAGAATAAATTCTGAAGTCGTAGTGAACAGCTCTTAGGAAAGAAGAGAAGGAAAGAAAAGAAAACAATTACAACCGTTGCACTTACGCTTAGGAAAATGTGATGATACAAGATGTGTATTTCGAAAATGACTAATGCGAGGAAAAATATCATTTGACAAAAATGGTGTATCATAATGAAGTCCACTTTTTTATTGTAGCAAATTTTAGTCTAATTCTAATTGTTTTGCAGTTGCACAAAATTGGGCAAAATTCAATATGAATGAAGGGGTTTTCACAGGCTATTCCATGAAATTCAAGATATACCTTTCATCCTTTAAGTCATTCTCTTAAACGTACGATATTTTAAAAAGTTGTAATAGCGCGTTTGAGAAACTAAAATACAACGATTTTTACTTTCTCTAGTACGTATAGTAAGTAGGGGAAGTATTGTATTCCACCCAAAAATTCGATACTGAGATTTCACCGGAAATACATGTTTTGAGACCCCCTGAGTCCAAAAAAAGCATTTTTGGAAACATGTCCGTATGTGTGTATCTGTGTGTGTGTGTGTGTGTGTGTGTGTGTGTGTGTGAACAGCATAACTCAGAAACGAACAGTCGGATAAACACCAAACTTTGTATTTGGGTTCAGTATCTTCCAGAGATGCGACACGAAGGTTTTCAAGAAAATCCCCCACCACAGACTAGCCTTTACATGGAACATATTTCGAAAATTTTAATTTTCTCAAAAATGGCTCTAACGATTTTGATTAAAATATCATATGTTTAAGATATTGTCATGAGAAATGAAATGTATATCTCGAATTTTCTGGGAATGTCTCCAAAAGTATTCTTCATTGTGAACGACTTTTGCATAACTGGTAAACCATAAGAGATAGACAAAATTTTACTACACAAAAAATGTAGCTCGCATTAAAATACACAATTTATGTCATATACATGTTTTTGTTGAGTGAACCGTTTTCGAGATATTGCTTGTTATTCCCTTAAATTTTCCAATACTTATACTTTTTCTCAAATTCGTTATTCATTTTTTTTATGTCCTGGAAATGCAAAGAGAATGGAATGCGCCACATAGCAACCAGCCTTAAAATATTTGACTATCGCTTAAAACCTACCATATTCCCCTTGCATCTACAAGAAAATTAGCAATAAGATTAACATCTCGATATCTCGATTAACATGAAGCATATGGAGAATAAGCGTTTGTAAAAATAGTTTGTACAAGAGTAGAGAAAATCATGTGAGTGTAACACATCAGAGTTTTCCCATGTAAAGGGTGGTTTGAGATGTAAAATTTCTTGAAAATTTTGCTGTTTTATCCCTGAAAGATACTGAACTTAAATTCGAAATGTGGTATTCATCCAACCTTTCGCTTTTGAGTTAAGTTTCTCTCTCTCTCTCTCTCTCTCTCTCTCTCTCTTAAACACACATACACAGTGAATCTGATATCGAAGTTTTGGTTGGAATACAATACTTCCTATCCCTACCAGAAGTAAGCGGTAGGGAGAGTAACAAAAGTCATTAGATATGTAAGCATATTAAACTAAGAAAATATTAACACTGTTGGAATTTTATTGTTCACGAACATCCTTTGCAAATAACACTCGTTTTTCAACTCTGTCATTAATTTCCTCCTCCTTGCTATGTTCGTAGTCTAAGAATTATAGTAATTGTTAACTGAATTTCCAACAGTGCTTGGGACCTGATCTCTTGTACTTAACCAGAAACTTCCAGTTTGGTGCTCAAAGGGCAAAACTGCTGCCTGTTTCATATTCGGTACATTATATTTTGAATACCCCATAAGTATCAGCAGTAATAGTAGAATAGCAGTAATAGAAGACTTATTACTACAGATAAGAACGAATACTGTCGGAAGATTCGAAATGTCGAATTGCAGCAAGGGAATTTTTCCAAGTACCGCTTCTTGCACCATCTCAAGTCACTTTGGCGAATGAAATTAGCACTAACTTCATCATGGTTGTTCTGCAGTTATAAGGCGATTTTCAGTCTTTGACATTGTGCCTTACTGACGCATAAGAAGTGTCAACTACTGATAAAGGTTCTATTAGTAGCTTTTCATAATTCTCTTTGGCAGTTCATAGACCTATATATACGCTCTGTCCAGTTGTACACTCTTCATACATTTGTCCACAAATCTATTCCAGATTCCAAGTTGTTTGGGGTAGGGGAATCTCCCAAAATTTTTCACTTGTGTCCTAACAAGTATTCATTTGTTTCTTCGTTTCTTAGTTATGCAACATATTAACAAGATGACAGACACACATTAAGAAAGTCGCACATGTAGAAAAGGACGTTTTTCTAAAAAGCTTTTTTTCTTTCTTTCCTTCTTTCTTTTCTTTTTCTTCTTTTTCGTTTATTTTTTTATTCATAGGACCTGATGAATGTTTAGTGAAATTCCGTTATAGATTATTTTTAATCTAATGTAATGTTTTCTCTGCCACAGGTAAGCGGTAAATGTACCTAAGACATCCCAGCTTCGATAACTAACGTTACCCACTAATCATGATGCAAATTTTCTATCTACGAATAAGTTAATTATTTGAAAATGAAGCAGACTTCGCTTAGAGCGATAAGCACCAGGAATTGTGCACTCTTCCCTATCGAAATAACCGTTACTGGTTTATCGCCAGCGTCGGTGAGTGATCAAAATTCTGAAGATCTGGCCCCAATGAAATGTGTACATGTTTTTGTGAATAACCCAGTATCTGTAGTTTCTGTGTAAAGGATGATGCAATTAAAACGAAAATTAAAAGTCGCTACGAACAAAAATAATTCTTATTCCTGAGGAGCTTAAAAACAACATCGGCCGGCGAGAAACCGAAAATATTTTCCAAAGTAAATTCTGCTTGTTTTCCGCAATGCGTTCTGAAGGACTGGATTGCACCTCAAGAGCAGAGGGTCAATATTTCGAGCACCTGCTCTAAGACAACGTTTAAGTTACGTTGTGTGGTTTCTAACCGCAAACTTCGTATTCAAGTTGCCTGTGAAGGGATCCGCATTAAAACAAGCAAGGTCCGTACAGACTCTGGGGTCCAGTTGCCTTGCTAAAGGCAGAACATATAAATTCTCTCGTGAAGAATTTTGTCCAAAACTAGTCTGGAAAATAGAATGTGTAATTCAGTCTTTTACAGCTTCAAAATGGCAAATGCTGCTTTAGTTTCCTACAAATCACTAGGAAAGCTATGCGGTTTTTCTGTAGCTTCTCTAGTGATTCTAAATTTTACTGAAATACGAATCTGCCAATATGCATGTCATCAGGGAAGAAGTCTATAGATTAGGAAATGTCGATGTGATCAAAAACACTGCGCTGTCGTTCAGGTCAAATGTGGGAAAACAGAACAATAAAAATAGTTCCACTGTTCTCCGTCTTCTTTAACTAACCTACTGAACGTAAGGAAATATACATGACACTGGATAAACACCATGTAATGTAGACCGAAACACAGCTGCTGTCCAGATAGAGAAAGGAAATATAGTTCCATCCTTGTTTTTATCATAATCTTATCACAAATGACCAGTTTAACTTGTAAATAAGTCTGTAATGTGGCACATTGGAATTAATATTCTGTATGTCTATATAGGCTTGCGAAAAAAGTTAAAAGAATGAATACAGACATTTGGCTTATAAATGCAGCCTTCGAAACCCGTCACAAACGTTTTAGGAGAGGAAGCTCTCACTCGCTCTGCGTACACCACTTTGCTAGCAATGAATGGACTTGAAAGTGTTCCGTCTTCCAGAGGATTTAAGTATTTACGAAAAAATAATGCAGACAGTTTACATTATCTTTCGATGGACAGTTATACTTGATTCATTGGTGTCTGTCTCCGCCTCTTTCATCACATGACACATAAAAGCATTTCAGAGTTTGGGTTTTACGGTAGGGTTAACGAGGAGGAGGAGGAAGTGTGATATTTCAAGACCAATCACAAGTCAACAGTGCAGATAGATACTTAGGTAATCTTTACACCCGGAACCAATTGCATAAACCTTACAAATTACAGTTCAAACGTTACAAATCATTAGTTGGATGAATTTCTGTTTCATAAAGTAAACCACGATACACTCAGACCACATAGGAGCAATTTTTATATAATTCAGTACGAACATACAATCTTTAAAAGAAATAATCGCAATCTTAGAGCACGGTTAAATTGTATGCACCCGTGCATAAACCAAATGAACAGGATGGGTAGAAGAAACTTTTAAATATATAGAATGCGCAGGAATGTTAAATAGATAAAGTACCTTTATTGGTGTCAAGTTATAAAGTTATTATACAAACACCTGGTGTATGGGTCATTCATCTAATGCTTTTTTAAAATAGAATTTAAATGTGAAGAAAAGAAAGAAAAAAATCTGATGTGTTACACTCACATGACTTTCTCTACTCTTGTACAAACAATTTTTACAAACTCTTATTCTCCATATGCTTCATGTTAATCGAGATATCGAGATGTTAATCTTATTGCTAATTTTCTTGTAGAAGCAAGGGGAATTGGTAGGTTATAAGCGATAGTCAAATATTTTAAGAGCTGGTTGCTATGTGGAGTATTCCATTTTCTTTGCATTACCAGGACAAAAAAAATTGAATAACGAATTTGAGAAAAAGTATAAGTATTGGAACGTTTAAGGGAATAACAAGCAATATCTTGAAAATGGTTCACTCAACAAAAAAAATGTATATGACATAAATTGTGTATTTTAACGCGATCTACATTTTTTGTGTACTAAAATTTGGTGTATCTCTTATGGTTTACCAGTTATGCAAAAGTCGTTCACAATGAAGAATACTTTTGGAGACATTCCCAGAAAATTCAAGATATACATTTCATTTGTCATGAAAATATCTTAAACATGTGATATTTTAATCAAAATCGTTAGAGCCATTTTTAAGAAAATTAAAATTTTCGAAAAATGTTCCATGTAAAGGGTAATCTGGGGTGGGGGATTTTCTTGAAAACCTTCGTGTCGCATCTCTGGAAGATACTGAACCTAAATACCAAGTTTGGTGTTTATCCGACTGTTCGTTTCTGAGTTATGCTGTTCACAGACAGACACACACACACACGGACATGTTTCCAAAAATGTTTTTTTGATACAGGGGGTCTCAAAACATCGAGTAGTAGAGAAAGTAAAAATATTGTCTCTGATTAACTGAACACATTCGATCCGGCTTCGCGCAGGAAACTGCCCATTTGTTGCTGGTTCAACGGTCAGCCAGTAAATCCTATCATGCCAATCTCTTTCCTACTGGACTTGAGAATTAATCTGTGTATGTAATTTTTAGCTGGGTTTTCCACTGTCCACATTTCGTCAAAGTATATCCTCAGTCTTCATCCCCACCACTTTAATGGTTAGATTCTCCAGCCAGAATTGTTAATAATTTTCTGTGACCTCCAGCCTCCCGGTTTAAACCATGCCATTCCTGACCTTTGCCTTTCGTAAGCAAGTGTATGTGCCTCTTTACCCCACTTCAATTTTTATTTTATTTTCTAGGCTTTGAAAAGGCTTAATTTTACAATCCGGTTCAATTTGTTGTCGATCCATGTCTATTAATCTTCTTTTGATACCTTTCCACATGATTTTGTCGTTTGTTTCGCCTCTTTTCCATACTGAGCCCATGCCTATTCTTCTCAAATCTATTTCCAGCTCAGGTGCCCAAAACTTAGGAGACAGGTTTTCTCGCTGGTATTTGTAACATTTGCCGCGTAGTGTGGAATGATCTTGCATTAGCCTCAGCATCGGCAGTTGCACTTATCTTACAGTGTACCGTGTCTTCATAACATCTCACCTCCCTCATTATCTAAATATGGAGGCGCGTTCAGGAATTGTAACATGAATGGGAAACTGAAATTGTGAAAAACACAGCAGAACGAACAAAGAAGTAATTCAGCTGCATTTGAATACCAAACTCGAGATTCTCGTGAACATTTTTGTTTATAATTTTGATTTTTGTAACACACATAACTTTAAAATATTAAATTCTTGGGCATACTTGAAACTGTGGTAGAATGGTTTCACGGTCTAAAAAGTACGAAGTGACATAACGTAGCGTTTTTCTAATGTTTATCATGTAACTTAAAAACACTGTATTACATTCACTTCACTTGCACCACTTTAAATAAATCATTCAAGAGATAACATAAAATCAAAACGCAAAGAACGAGATTAATATCCTATAGAATTAAACTTCGTAATGATCGCGATGGGACAAAATAGCAATCAGTGTTAACCGTGATCTCGTCACTGCAGTTAGTATTATAAAGTTCATATTAATTTAATCATTTAAGATTTATTGTCTCCGTCATTAACCTCTTCGTGTAACGAAACATGCAGAATTGCGACAAGTGCCAGAAACTAAGCGCTCTGTAGTATGTTTTTAATGCACAAATGCGAATGCAACAAGTTTTTATTCATTAATTTACAAATATATAATATTTGCAAGTTGTTAGAATCATTGTAATAGTCCTACAATACTGCAAACACTTATGGAATTTGTATTGATTTCACAAGAATTTGTGCATGCGAAGTGAGCTTTACGAAATGAAACCACAAATTTCTTTATAGAAATGCAATTATTGTGATTTGTAGTTTATTATTGTTGTTTTATGAAACGGAACTTCAGTCGTAAATTATTAAATTTATAGCTTGTATTATCTTGCAAAGAAGAATGTGTACGTTTTATGAAATAGGACCCTAGTATCTTATAAAGTATCTTATATTTGATGGATAATAGCATGTTTCACTGACCTAACAATTAAAGAGATTTATGGAAACTTGAAAAGGTTACTGCTCTAGAACTGTTTATAGGTGTTACCGGCTTCCAAACGTTGTCATTAACATAACAAGTGCAACATTAACATTATATTGTTTTGGTCTTCAGAGATAAGGAAGAGTTTCGTTTTATTACTTAAAGAACCAAAATCGAATTTTAGAATGCCTGCATAAATCTCTTTGTATACCCAAGGGTTTCGAAGCATTTAGAAAACCATTAAAATATAGAATAGTGGGGGATAATTGAGTAGTCTGAACCTGTTATGAGTATACTACTTCAAAACTGATACAGTGACTCGATTTAAAGATGACATAATTTTACTGGATTCAAATTCTAAAATAAGCTGCATGTAGGTAGGAACCACGTAGGTAGGAAAAACCGTGCCGTTGCAAAACATCATGTTGTAAACATCTTGAGAGTATAAAACCCATAAATTCAAAGAGCACCATTTACATTTGCAAAAACTGCTGTGTTTAAATTAATTAAAATAGCCTTTGATTCATAGTTGCAATATCTGCTACTTTTGTCTGCATTAGTAAAGTTTAAAATAGCAATGAATTTCTCTACGGTTGAAAATTTTCTTGAAATTACCTAACACAACGAATGCAGAAAGTGTGTGCTTTTCTGACAGGTTTGTTACACTCAAGCATCAAGAATTTTCACAGTCATAATGAGCCTCTTGCTATAAATATGTAAGATGCAGTAATCGTTCTCTGCTGGTGTATTAAGTACATGCAAGAGAATAAATAAAAATAATGGTATGAAAATACAAGATGACGGAAAACGATACTGCAAGCAAACCAAGCAGATCAAAGAAGAAAGTCGCATGACTTTCTCTACGCAATTTCAAATTCATAATATGTAATCTGTCATGTCTTACAAGTACTTATAAAAAGATATTCTTCTATCCAAGTTAAATTATTCACGATACAGTATGCCCAGAAATGATTTCAAATTAAGCAATAAGTGTTTAGTGACATATAACATGAGGAAACAACAAACAAAAGTTTAGCCTTGGAAACTAGCTCTTTCGATGGAAAGAAAAAAAGAAGAATCGCAAAGTTTTAAACATGTCCGTAGATGACGTACTTAGGAAAATGAAAACATGCAACACAGAATACTTCGAAAGCGGCTAACGCTACGAAATGTATTATTTGACACAACTTGTGTGTAATAACTTTTCTTCTATTACATTTTTGTGTATTCTGCGGTTTTCAAATTGTATAAAATTCCACAAAATTCAATTAGTACGAAGACGACTTCACAAGCTATTCTCAGAAAATTCAAGATCTATATCTATATATATATATTTTCTACCATTACTATCTCAGACATATTATGTTTTAACCAAAATGTTAGAACCATTTTTGAGAAAATAAAAGTAGGAATTGATTTCCATGTAAAGGGTACTCCAGGGTGAAAATGTTTTCTTGAAAATCCTCATGGATTGGACTTGAGAATTAATCTGTGGTATGCTGACTGTTATGGTATGCTTAAATGTGTCTGATTCAAGTATGAATTTTTGTATTATCCGACTTTTCGTTTTTAAGTTATGCTGTCCAAAGATAGACACGCTGAGACACACACACCCATACACACATATGTATATTTTCAGTAAAATGTCTATCAAAGTTTTAATTAAAGTAATATATTTATTCTAGGTGTATACTATAGGTAAAATTTGCAAGGGGTGTCTAAGAGGGCTCTGAACCATAAAGTAGGTAATTATTATTATTATTATTATTATTATTATTATTATTATTATTATTATATCCGGTTTTACCATGTGCAAACATTTTTCCGGCACCCAAGACTACAGTTTTTAACATATTCTTATCACTTTTCTCCAATCTTGCCTGTTGGATCATAAATATTCCTCAATTTCCCAATCCATCATTGCCCCTCAATCCCTTGAATCCACGTGCCATGCGGTCTTCCTTTTCTGCTCCTTCTTGTGTCGTCCACTCCATTATTCTTTTGTGTTGTGTTTCATCTTCCATTCTGTTAGCATGCCCATACCATTCTAATTGTTTCTGTTGAATAAAATCTAAAATTTGATTTTGAACATTCATATTATCTTTAATAATCTAATTTCTAATAATTTTTCTTTTAGATATCCTAGCAGATCTCCTCCAATAATTCATTTCTGTTGCCAATAATTTTCTTTTTAACTGATAGTTCAGAGTCCACACGTAGGAGCCATAGGTTATAATACTTTCAACTATTGTTTTAAAAATTGTAGTTTTACGTAGTTTCTTTTGAGACCTGTTTATCCCATAATATACCATTCAAAGTAAATGTTGTTATTATTATTATTATTATTATTATTGTGCATGAATTCACTAATGGTGACGAAACATTTTATTTGATATAGCTTTCTTCCAAATTTGGGCGTAAATATTTGCCTTCACAAGTATGTATGATTTCGTAATATAATAAATAAATTGTGTCGTTACACTTTGTATTTCTTTTGTATCATACTCAATAAATGTCTTATATCTATATCACGTATGTCTTATTTCTGTTACCATAAAACAGCGGCAAAATACAAATACTGCTGCAAAACTAAGTGAACAGCCGAGTTATAAAATTCGCATCTACAAAATAAATAGTATTATAGCACATTTCCTAATATCCGGACATTTTAAAAGATGCGATAAAAGTATTACAAACTTCTTTTTAAATTTTGAAAAAGAAGAAAATCATCTGTATGTCATGTTTCGGTAAGTCACTGTACGTTTTTCCTGATTTTTCACAAATAGTTTATCATGCAATATCTGTGCCATTCAGTTATACTTTCTGGATGTGGAGTGGATAATATGTAGTTATCTGTAATACGGACGAAACACTATGGAGATAGTATTTATTGAGTGTGAATGATGTAACAGTGTTCGTTACAATGACAACCACACTGCATCTAGTCCAGCCAACGTTTACTTTCTCTACCACGTACCTATGTACCTAGTAGGTACGGAAGGATTCAACCAAAAATTCGATATCGATATTTCACCGCAGATACATGTTTTGAGAACCCCTGAATCCAAAAAAGGAGTTTTAGAAAAAGGTCCATGTCTGTGTATGTCTGTCTGTTTATAAACAGCATAACCCATTAACGAAATGTCTGATAACATCCTCGTTCAACATCCTCCAAAGATGCGAAACGAAGATTTTAAAAGAAATCTCCCACCCAAACTACCCTTTATATGGCGTATTTTAGAAATTTTCTATTTCATCAAAACTGGCTCTTAATGATTTTAATTAAAATAACATATTCAAGATATGACAAATGACAAATAAAATGCATATCTTAAATTATTTGGGAATAACCTGTAAAGTCCTCTTTACTCAAGAAAGAACGTTTGAAGCAGTATTTTTAACACTTAATGATTTCAGTCAAATTATATAATATGTAAATTCAATAACAGGCCGCCTTGAAGCAATATGTGTATGTAATAATTTGTAAAATGTATATAACAGTCATTGCATATGCTTATATTATTGTATACATGTTCAATAATGTTATGTGAATGCATTACGTAATTTAATAATGTAGGAGCTGTGAGAATAATAAGTTAAATGTTTCTAACAATGAGGTAACAATGAGGTAACCTTGAGGAAATAATGAGTTTGAGAGTTTAACAATACTACTTCTGATTCTTGGAAGCAATAATGTAAATTTAATGACAGTTTATAAAATAGCCAATCAACAACCAGAAAAAGCTTTAGTTATATGAAGGTATTCTATTGGAGTAGGATTAGCCAATCAGAAACTGAAACGGAGAAAATTTTACAAATTTAGAGTTCAGTTGCCTGCAGACAGTGATTGTAACCAGACGCAAAAAGTGTCCTCAAGAAATATAATATGTATTCGTGTGAGACGAAAAATAAGTTTACGTGTTAAAAAGTATAATTAATTAATAAAAATAATCTCTATATCGGTGAAGTGTTATTTAAATCGTGCCAATCATTAATAAAACGAGTGAAGTAAAATTAAAATCCGTGTAAGCCTACATTCTTGTCGCATCACAACCCTGCTAAGAGAAACGTGTCTCTAACAATAATACTGACGCAGCCGAGGCAAACATAAATATTTAAAATTTAAAGAAACAGTCAAATTACAAAGTTAATATTTTTTTAAACTTGGGGCAAAGGCCACCTGAAAGTACATTTGGGGCGAAAGCTACCGGAAACTCTCTACTATACGTGCGGTTGCAACTACTACAAATTCGGCTCCCCAATAGTTGAAATATAATACAACTCCTTCAATACAACCTACTTTAAATTGACGCCCAAAGCGTGGTGCAAATAACGTAACAAACCATCTACTTCACGTTGTATAGTTTTGTATAACTGGAAATCCTAAGAGAGACAAACACATACTACACAATAAATGTAGATGTCTTTAAACTACACAATTTATCTCAAATAACTTTTTATGTAGCACTAAACATTTTCGAGATATCCGTTGTTATTAGTTTGAATTTTCAATAGTTTGTCATTTTTCAAGTGCTGTCGCTATTCAGTTGTTTCTCAAGATGCCATGGGAAAAGTCATGGAATATCCAGGCCAGCATACAGCGATCCGGTTTTTAAACATCTGTTCGATTCGGTTTCCTCTACCCCTTGTACCTACAACGAAATGTGTAATGAAGCTATTTATGCACATGTTTATCTCGATTAACATGAAGTAGGTAGAGAGATAAGCTTTCGAAAGAATAGTTTGTAGAAGCTAAATAAAATAAAGGATAGTAGGTGGAGAAAGTTATAACAGATCACAATTTTTTTTAGGATAGAAGTCTGATAAAGCTGAGAAGCGAGTGATAAAGATAGTTCTCAGCGTTGGTGTATAACATTTAACGACGAGTCATACTTTTTTTCTTCCAACGCAAGTGTGAACTATTTGTAAGTCTGTTTTTACTGTTTCTATATCCGAAAAGAGTTGTTGTATGAGGTTGATAAGCCCCGCTTAAGTTGGGAATGTGAACCATGGACATTAACACCTAGGAACATAATTACTGTACCACATGTGCTATAAACTTCGTCTGCTTGAAACAAGTGCTACATTCATAACATTACTTTCTTTTTCTTTCTCTCTGTTTCTCCTCTTCGGCTACCCAGTTCATAGGAATGCGTCACCGATCAGAGTCTCTTGCTACAGTCGTAGAAGCTGAATACAGCACTAAAATAAAGTTAAGAAAAACTACACATTACTTTGATGTTACAAAAACTGTGACATCTCATCCAGCATGCCAGAAGTCTGCTGTGATATACAGAACATTCTAGACCAATGAATGGTCCAAATATTGATCCCAACGTGGCTCAGTTTTCTAAAACAAGGCAAAACCAAATATACGGCCTGCAGACTGAAGAGCAATAAACGCTTTTCTAATTCTTTTTAACGCTTTTCACGTTTTGGGACGCTGAAGCCAAAATTTAGCTCAGTTTTTCTTTATCATGCGCTGTAGTACTCCCTATGACAAATATGAAAATGCATATTTTGCCAAAACTTGGTGGGTTCATAACAATGGTAAGCCATTGCCGCTTATGGCTGTTTTATTTTGGGGCTTAATAAGTTTTCCTTTTACACTATCCGTGCTTGAATTGGGTCTGGAGAAAATGGCCAAATTAGTTGAAACGCGTAACATGTTCAGGATAGCGTACAGGTAGTTACAAGTCGGTCTGGGTGGCTCACTTGGTTAGGTGCTTAGTTTCTGATTCCAGGTCGCGGGTTTAAATCCGACCCCGGTCGATGGGTTTTAAGTATACTTAAAAGTGACAGTCAGTCAGTAGACTTACTAGCATGTAAAAGAACTCCTACGGGACGAAATTCCGGCACACCGCGGCGCTGATATAATCCTGAGATTGACAGCGTCGTTAACAAGCAAAATATTTAAATATTTTAAGTAGTTAGAAGCTACTTAGAAGTAGCGATTTTTTTTTTAGTTTTATTTATGAACGCTCTTTAACTGCTATGGTTCTTAGCGACCCATTCTATATTGGGCGTGAAAAATCGGTAATTTTGCTCAGAGGCCTCTTTATCACCCTTGAGGTTCTTTTATGTGCCGTAAATCTACGACACGGGACCACCGGCTTTAATTCTCTTCCGAAGGAAGCCATGCTAAGGATTTTTGCGCCCGAAAAAATCCATCGCCCTTCGCCGGGTTTGAATCCGCGACCTCGGGAACTAGAGGCTAACATGGTAACCACTACACCACGGAGGACGACTAGAATTAGTGGTTTTTTGTTATTTCTCAAGATGTGCATATGTGTTTTGCTTTCTTTGAAAATATACTGTGTAAAGCTGTAACACATATATGATAATCATTCAAGTCTCTCTCTCTCTCTCTCTCTCTCTCTCTCTCTCTCTCTCTCTTAACACAAATACACATCCACAAGATAGTTTGGAACAAATAACTCATTTTAGTGGTTTGCATGAGTGCAATTTTGGTAGTGTTTAACGTCTGTTTTTTTACTATACGCAGCATTACAGATGATGACACTTACGATACATGAACTTCAATGATAATTGCGAAAGGAAAATTGAGCAGGCCTAATTTTAAGATACTTCAACAGCATTTGCTAGTAATGAAGACTGGGGAAAACCTGGAAGTCAGGGAAGACTGTCGTAGTGACATTTGAACCGCGGACCTCCCGTTCATGAGTCCGTGCCCAAACGACCTATCCATGCATGAGTGCAGTATATCAGCCTTCGAAAAATAACAGTTAAAAAACACATAATCGACTTGTTCTTAAGAAGCAAGTTTTGGAACTGAATGTTTATTACTAACATCACAGTGATAGGGTGACATAACTCTCCAAACTTGCTCTGCACTAATAATGGT
Source organism: Deroplatys truncata (assembly GCA_030765065.1). Taxonomy (NCBI): domain Eukaryota; kingdom Metazoa; phylum Arthropoda; class Insecta; order Mantodea; family Mantidae; genus Deroplatys; species Deroplatys truncata. The sequence goes on from CM060981.1 coordinate 119,667,589, forward strand.
TACACTTCTATCTTTAATATATGAAGACTGTGTTAATGAGAGGCACTTTTGATACATGCTGTAGCTGGGACAGGTCTGCAGAGTTCACAAAACTGGGGTTACAGTCACATGATCCAACGATTATACAGTTCAAGAGGTCATCACCGCTCGGAGAATTTCTGGTTCAGGGGTCACACATAACGTCTAAATAATATCGTGCAGTGTTAAAAAGCTTGAGAAACTGTTTTTCTTATCCATTCTGGAACCACGCCCCAGCATCATGCATACCTCACGTTATGTCACTTGTTCTTGCAATGATCAAGTGACTATTTCTTGATGTTCATTCTAGCTTAATTTTTCTTTACTATTGGCAACAAATGCATATATTTATATTAAACTTTTGTAGTTGTGCGTACTTACAGTATAGATTTCCAGAACTCTGAATATTTTTAAAAATTGAATATATTCTACGCAAAGTCGATGCTTAATACGTAACGTAACAGACAAGGAAGTTAAATACTTTGATATGCAGCACACGACTTTGTCTATTAAAACCTCAAATGATATATTTTAATATATATTGCTTATATAAATATCCATATTACATTATTCAGGACATAAGTTTGCTTAGAAATTATTTCAGACTAAACAATAAGTCTTTAGTCAATATAACATTCGGCAAGACATTCAAATATTTACAATATAAATCGTAGTAACGGGCTCTTGCGAAGGAAAAGGAAAGGTAAAAAAAAAAGAAACACAAACTTCCAGACAAGTCGTTATATGACCTACTTACACTTGGGAAAATGTAAGCATACAACGTGGAACATTTCGAAAACAGCCAACACAGTGAAACAACTATACTACACAAATTATGCACTTCGATAGGCTCAATATTTTTCCTGCAGTACGTTTGTGTTTATCCCTTGTGGTTTGCCAGCTGTATGAAATTACACAAAATTCAATAAAACTGAAGAAGACTTCAGTCAAATTACAGAACATTCAAGATGTTATACATTTTATTCTTTATTCCATTATTTCAAACACATTATATTTTATTAAAAATGGTTATAGCCGTTTTTGAGAAAATAATGAAACATTTTCCATTTAAAGGATAATTTTTTGTGAGGACATTTCATGGACGTTCTCGTGTTGTATTTTTTAAATACGCAATTTAAATACGAACTTTGGTATTCATTCGACTTTTGATTTTAAGTTATGTTGTTCCTACAGACACATTTTTCTAAAAAAATGTCTTGGGGAGGGGTTCAGGTAGCGAGGTTTCCGAAAATCTTGGTATTGAATTTTTGGATGAAATGCAATATTTTATGTAACTACCATAGGTACGACGAAGTGTCGCCCAGTAACTGGAGCACAGCACTGCATGTAGGCCATAGTGGGCCCTTTATGCTTTCAACATGACCCGTGGTAGGAAGGGATGAAGGGGAGATCCGAAGAGCGACCTAATCTGAATAACGAGGTCGTTAGCAAGGACGGGGCCCCTAACGATTCCAACATGGCACCAATCCTGACGCCAGCTGGCCTGACCTTAGCCAGCCACAACTGGTGGATCCCGGGAATAGATGAGGTACTCCCAGGAAGGAAGGGGACCCCAGCAGTCTCCCAAGTGCCAAGGAGAAATCTTTCCATAGCGCAAATTTTACCGTCCTGCCGTAACAAAGCAACCGCCGTTGCCTGGTCCTACAACCCTGAAACAGATGAGGTGAAACAAATGAAAGGAAATGATGTAGACAAGGTGGCAGGAAATTCTTGGTAGAAGGGGAACCACCCCACTTGCCTACCAATCCGGGGGAACCATAAATATAAAACATAGCCAGAGCGGCCGACCCGATGGGAATCTAACCCTAACCTAACCTTACACGTTACCGCAAAGCCATCTCATAGGTAAGCGGTAGAGAAAGTAAAAATATTTATATTTGTTACTTCTAACAATGCTTATCGAAATCAAAGCGTACTTTTAACATTGTTTTAAAATATTTTATTTTAATTTGCACTAAATCTGCAGTGAAAATTTATTTAACCTGACCATTTGTCGGCTTGTTAATCCAACTTACAGTATCACAGCAGATATTTTCCTTTCTATTTTCTTCAATATTTCTACAGAGAGCTTCTAAGAGTATTTAATACAAACATGATTAGCATGTTCCAAATAAATGAGAGAAAAATTAAATATACAATTAAATCCATACGTCTGAGTGCCCTAGGCGCCAGAGATGCCTGTTTACCAAATAATGCTTCTTCTTAAATTAAAATAATGCACAAGCTACCATTAAAAATGAGTATCGGAAATTTAAAATCCTTTAGGCCCTCTCTCTCTCTCTCTCTCTCTCTCTCTCTCTCTCTCTCTCTCTGCCAATTCCGTTGCAAATGTTTGCTTCTTGCAGCTATTCCCATTAACAAATGTCCCTATAAAAGATAATTCAAGATAATACATGTGAACACCAAAATACACCACAAACATCACCATTTGATTGCTCCATTCTTCCGTATAATAAACAAGAAATAAGTCCTACTATTGATGTCGATTATGGTATTAAAGAATATAAGGCACTTGCACATAACATGAAATGTAATTGTTTTTTTTTAGGTGAAAAAAGTTATAGCTATAAATGGTAAACATTCACTTTGTGTACATATCACGTTAAACAATTATAATGTAATACATTTACATGACTTTCTCTACCCTCTGTCGTTTATTATTGGATGTACAAACTATTCTTACTGAAGTTTATTTTTTTGTCCTACGTTTTAATCCAGATAAACCTTTGCAGAAATAGCTACATTACACATTTCGTTATACATACAAAGAGAACAGCGATTCAAATGTTTAAGAACTAGATTCTATACGCTGGCCAGAAAATTCCATACTGTCCCATATAATACCGAGAAACAAATGAATGTTTACAGGATCTAAGAGAATGACCAAGAAATGAACAATTCGAACATTTAATAACGGATATCCCAGAAACGGCTTATGCCACAAAAATAAACTTATTTGAAATAAGTTGTTTGTTTTAAAGAGATCTATTTTTTTGTGTAGGACGTTTCATCTATCGCTTAACGTTTACCAGTTATACAAGATTATATAAAATTGCTTCCAAATGAAGTGGACTTCACAGGTTATTCCCAGAAAATTCAAGATACACATTTTATTTGTAAATATATTTAATATGTGGTATTTTAATCAAAATCGTTAGAGCCATTTTTATAAAATAAAAAATTTCGAAAAATCTTCCATGTAAAGGGATATTCTTGAAAATTTTCGTATCGCATCTTTGGAAGGTACTGCTCTTAAATACCAGTGAGTTATGCTGTTCACAGAGAGGCAGACACAGCCACAGCCACACCACATACCACACAGATGCACACGAACACACAGACACACACACACACATGGACCTTTTTCTAAAAATGCTTTTTTTTATTCAGAGAGCCTTAAAATATGCATTTTCGCTGAAATCTCAATATCGAATTTTTGGGTAGAATACAAAACTTCCCCTACTTACTATACGTAGTAGAGAAAGTAAAAATACAGAGCACTGCAATTTTTTTTGGAAAACTAACCCACTGTTTTACTGCAAAAACAATCAGAGTCATGAAATCAAATCTTTGTAATAGAAGCACAAGTTATGGTTATCCACGTTACGTTATTCACTATACATTTTTGCGTAGAAATTATTTCAGGTTAAGTAAGAAGTACTTAGTGGAAACAACATCCAAAAGTGTATTTCAGAAGCACGGGGAAATAAATTCAGAAGTCGTAGCAACGAGCTCATGCGAAAAAGAGGAGAAGAGGAAGATGAAGAAAAAGAAGAACAATAAGCGCAAGCTTTCAATAATTCCATTAGAGAACACATTCACACAGGAGAATTTTAAATTTGCACCATGGAATATTTCGAAAATTAATTATTTCATGCAAATTGTGCCTTTTAATGAACTATAATTTCCCTATATTAAGATGTTGAGTATCGCTTATAGTTTTTTTTTTAATTTTCGTGTATTAAGTTTTTAAGTATCTCTTATAGTTTTTGTCTTTTTTACAATTTACCACTCATACGAAATCAGCCGGAATGAGGAAGGCTAGGAGATATCCATTTTAATAGTAATGCAATTATCTTAAACATTGACATTTTTTATAAAATAAAAATAATTAAAAAGTTTACATGAAAGGTCATTTGGGGTGGGGGATTTCTTGAATATATTCGTGTCGTAATCTTAGAAGACGCTAAATTTAAATATCAAGTTTCGTCTTTGAGTATCTATAGTACCGCTCGCTCTCGCTCTCTCTCTCTCTCTCTCTCTCTCTCTCTCTCTCTTTTGCAAACAGACAAACAAAGACCTGTTTCTGTAAATTTACTGTCTAATCCAGGGGTCCTCAAAACTTCTACCTATTTCGATGACAAAATGTTGGATGGAATACAATAGTGCCTTTACCCACTGTAGGTAACTGCTAGACAAAATTATAATGCTTGTTTTTCTAAATAAAAGCAAAACATTTTATCTGAAGCAATGTACACATGCACACACACACACACACACACACACACACACACAAACACACATGTACATATATTTTACTAGTGTCTTCTGGTTTAAACGAATCTTGAACTGTATCACCAAATTTTTCTCAAGCTCTTACATATAAAATCTCATAAACATTAAATGAAACAAATTGGATATGTTATATTCATATGACATCCTCTACGCAATATATTTTATTTTTATATAACTTCCAACCACTATTCTTAATAAAGCTTATTTGTCTATGTACTTCGACAGGGTTTATCTCCATGTTAATCGAGATAAACCTTTGGAGGAACAGTTACATTACACATTTCGTAGAGTTACAATGGGGCTAGAGGAAACCGAATTGATAATAAAATGTTGGGATACTATACGCTGGAATTAAAATCCATGTTCTTTCATTGACATCTCCAGAAACAACTGAATAGCGACAGCACTTTAAAACAATGACGAAAATTCAAACCAGAAATAATGCATTCCTTGGAAACGGCGTCCTTAAAGGTTATTTGAAATAAATTGTGATTTTAAAGAGTAGCACATTTTTGTCTATTTCTTAAAGTTCATCAATTATACTAAAATTTCTTCGGAATAAAAACTTGGCGGGCTATTCCCAGATAATTCAAGATATACACTTTATTTGTCATGGTATTTTAATCAAAGTCGTTTGAGCCATTTTTGAGAAAAGAAAAGATGTCGAAAACTTTTTCGTGTAACAGGTAGTTAGAGGTGGGAGCATTTCCTTATAATTTTTCGAGTCACATCTTCGAAAGATGCGAACTTAAATATTAAACTTGATATTTACCCGACATTTCGTTTTTGAGTTATGCTGCTCACAGATACATACAGAAACACATACACACATGGACCTGTTTATAAAAACGCACTTTTTTATTCAGGGAGCCTCAAAACGTTGCTTCCGTTGAAATCTGACATCGAATTTCTGAGTGGAATACCCACTATAGTTGTAGAGAAAGTAAAAAGTAGATTAAAATATAGTTCTGAAGCGAAAAGACATATTAATAGCCACGGCTTTCCAGTAGCAAAGGGCTCCGTTACCCTCCTCTGCAGTGAAAGTTTTATAAAACAATAATTATTATCTTCTTATATTTGTTATGAAATATGCGGACAAGACTGACAACAATGCTAGGTTAAGTTCCACTGCGAAGTCAGCACCTCACAAGGGTCATAAACAGGCATAGGAATTTCTAAGCATTAAAGACACGACAGAAGGAAACAATGTTGAACATAGGTAATCCACCACACTCCATCCCTCGTACAATCTTTTGGTGTTTGCAGACACCGCTCAAACCGGTTTAATTCCAATGCTTGGTCATAAATATGTCAAGTTACCCCCTAGCGAAATGCTTCCGACGGAGGCATCCATTCGGAACGTTGGGATTGAAATTCCGTGCACCGGCCAATCTGTGTGGCTTTCTCGTGGTGTGCCTCAAAGGTCAGGCAAACAATGGATTGTGTTTTCAATAGCACGATCCAAAGTTTCACAACGCAAAACAACAGAAATAAAATAAATGGTATAGGCAGGCGATTTGGCAACGCAATTTAACCAAGTAGCAGGCGAGTACGCAGCTAAGGCCCATGTTCAGCTTCTCACTGATTATGTCTATACAGAACAGCAAACACACAATAGAAATTCACCTTCCGAAGACAACTGCACAACCAGGCCGTCTGTACCCGACACTTGGAATCTACGAGGCGTGTTTTTAATGTAAGTACCTATAATTTTTTTAAAAATAACAGAACATTATTTTCCAAATGCTTTATTATCATTCATTACCTTACACTTTACACTACACATAATCACTGCCGTTATTCAGGCACTTATCGTAACGAGAAATCAGTTTTGTATCCCTTCGTCAAAGAACGATGCCGCTTGTGATGAAAGCCAAGTCTGCACTTCTTGTTTCACAAGATAATCGTCGTTGAAATGTTTACCAGAAAGGAATTTCTTCAAATTAAGAAACAGATGAACATCTCTTGGTGCCAAATCCGGACTGTAGGGAGAGTGGTCGATGGTTGCCAACCAAATGATGCGATCAGATCCAGTTTGTCTGGCTGTGTGTGGCCGGGCATTGTCACTCATTATTGTTTCCCCATAACCTCACACAATTGACATGAATGTTTGCTGGCGTAACATTTCTCGCATTCAAAAAACGAATCACTGATCTGACTTAACAGTCGGCGGGTCGTTCGATTGTTTTGAGCATTTCAAAACGCTCTAACAAAAGGAAAACACAAAGTGGCGCAAGCTCAAAATTACGACTGCAGCGCTGTCGCGGCAAAATATTAAAACGGTACTTACTTTAAAATCACATTTCGTATGTAATAAAAAAAACCCTTACAAATTACCGTCGCGATATTACGTAAGAGCTTGAAGCGTCGTTAAAACAAGAAATAAAAAGGAATTTTTTTCTCAACGACAATGAAATTTGAAGAGGCAGGGAGAGGCAGTCTTTCATTTGTATTTCGGTCGCTTCTTAAACACTTTTTGAATGAACTTCCAATCGCCGTCCCTGTGACTTCTTAAGAAGTCCCAAAAGGCCAGTGAGCCGATGCTGTATTGTTTAACTCCAAGTGTCAAAGTGAGTGTTCAATTAGCAGTTCAGTCAGGCAGCACATACTTTAATAATCACAAGCAGCTGTGCAGTTCTTTATTCACGTTAACGTATGTGGAATTACTAAAAAAGGCAGCTGAGATGCTAACCCTCTTTCTTTTCCCTTAGAATTTACTTGTTGCCATTTTGGACGCAATATGGAAAATGAACTTTACGCTCTAGTTAACTGTTTTATACATTACATGCTTACCAGCATACACCAGGAAGAATGTAATAAAAATGCTTCACGGTAGTTTAATAATGCAAATTAAAAAATATCTGTTTCATGTCACGTCGTACTTGTAATAATTAACATCTTATGCAATCCTTGTAACGTTAATAGGTGGTTGTCACATTCAAAAACCTTCATTATCGGCTAATTATGGCACGCGTGCTAAACCATCGCTAAGGATGATTGCCGCCTTCTGTACACAATTGCATGCGTTACCTTTAATAAGCAGATTTATTACATTCACATTACTTTCTCTGTTATCGTTTGGTTTTATATACTTCTACAAACCATTCTTAAAAGAACTTATTTTTCTATCTCTCTCATGTTAATCGAGACAAGCCCAAATAATTACGGATATCTTGTAAATGGTTGACGCCACAAAAATGTTATTTTGAAATAAATTGTGTGTTTTAAGGAGGTCTACATTTATTGTGTAGTACGTTTTTTTTGTCTACCTCTTATGGTTTACCCGTTATATAAAACTTATTTCGAATGAAGAGGCAATACCCAAAAAATTCAAGATATAAATTTATTTGTCATGTAAATGTCGTAAATATACCTATGGTATTTTAATCAAAATCGTTAGAGACAATTTTTGAGGAAATAAAAAATATCAAATCATTTTCTATGTAAAGGGTAATTTAGGTTAGGGAGCTTTTCTTGAAAATCTTCGTTTCGCATCTTTGGAAGTTACTGAAAAGTGCCAAATTTTGTATTAATCCGACGTTTCGTTTTTTAGTTATGCTCTTCAGACACGCGCGCGTGTACCTTTTTCTAAAAATTATTTGTTTTTATTCAGGGAGACTCAAAACATTTATTTCCGGTGAAATTTAGGTATCACATTTTTAGGTGGAAGATTTCCTCTACCTACTAGGTATAAAGTAAAAGTATAATTTAATCAGTTAACATTTGAAGACGCGTGTAAATATAGTATTATGTAATACAAAGTTATTGTAAAGTCCGTTATCAGCTCAACTGGCCACAGCTTTATCACTATTTAGGTTCTGAAAAAAAAATAAAAACACAAATTTGTTCATAAAGAAATTGGATTTTACTATAACATGAAGAAACAAGAAAAATGTATATGTAACCACCCCATGTTATTCAATGAGAATTAGCCTTATTTTATGCTATAAACAGCCTCCCTCGGAATGTTCTCAATAATATCCGATATCGATTGTTTCAGTTCTTCATATGCGATAACTTTGCTGAGAAGGACCCTTTCTTTTTGATAACCCCAAACGAGTAGTCATCCGGATTTATATATGGTGACCTAAAGGGCCAATTGTTCACAAAATGTCTACTATTATATGATAACCAAAATGTGTTATGTAATAATGTTTTTACACTAGTGTATGTGAGTTCGATGGCTACCTTGCATGAAAACAACATTTTTATTTAATTATTCTGTAATTCTGGTAGTATAAAGTTTTAAAACATTTGAAAATATCGCTCCCCGTTTACCGTTACTGCTTTCGTTTGCCCATATTTCGTTTCTTCATAGGAATAAGGGCCTATTAAACGTGACGTAAAGCCACGCCATACAGTAACCTCCTCAGCAACCAGTCCTTGCTATACAGTTGCGTTCAGATTATTTTCCGCCATATCCTGCAGTTTACCCCTCCATTTATTCAGTAGATTTGGTTTAATAATTCAAAGTTGTTCTGAATTTCAGCAAAGCGAAAGTGAGGAATCTGTTCATCATGCACTTTTCATTTTATAGGTATAGACCTGAACTGTCTTCTCAGTGTCCCCAAGCAGCTCAATAACTCATCTCTAGACGCTATGTAACTTTATTAGCACTATAAACAGATAACACGCAAAATTGTCTCGAATTTCCTGGACCTCTTGTAAAAACTAGAGCAGAAGTCACCTAATTTTTTAGTAATTTTGATCTACCAGTTCGCATTCTATTAGTAATTGAATCAGTTTCTTCAAGTGTGTTAATTAGCTTACGAAATTATTTTAGAGAGTAGAGTCCTTATCTTAAACCATGCACATTCTATATCTTCTCAGTGCATATGAATGCATTGCATTCATAATAACATTAAAGGACGCCGATACAAACTCGAAAATATGACAATTTTTCTTCTTCAACTTCTGTCAATATTCTAAATAAGAATTATTTATATAGGCAGAATACAGTTACCATATCAGCGAAAGATGAGGAAATTGCATATCAAAAAAATAAGATCCCTCTGTAGCATAATGGTATCAATACGGAACTAAACTGTTGATATGTACAGAAGATACAGCAATTTCATATAGGGAACAGAATTTAGAATAATATATTTAAAAGGTTCAAAATACATGAAACCATTTCGAAGAACATATTTTTGTTTAACCTTTGTTTTAATTAATGTCATATTGGGCCGCTTGTAAGGCGCACCTACATTCGGCCAGTAGAGCTGAGGCTAAAAATCAATATGAGAATGACGTGTCAGGGAAGGCCTTAAAACTTAATCTGTCTATGCCATGATCGTCATGAAATCGTCTTAAGAAGAATAAATTCCTATGCATTTTTACTTTCTCTACTACGTATAGTAAGTAGGGGAAGTATTGCATTCCACCCAAAAATTCGATACCGAGATTTCACTGGAAATACATGTTTTGAGACCCACTGAATCCAAAAAAAGCATTTTTGGAAACATGTCCGTGTGTGTGTCTGTGTGTGTGTGTGTCTGTGTGTGTGTCTGTGTGTGTGTCTGTGTGTCTGTGAACAGCATAACTTAAAAACGAACAGTCGGATAAACACCAAACTTGGTATTTAGGTTCAGTATCTTCCAGAGATGCGACACGAAGGTTTTCAAGAAAATCCCCCCACCCCAGACTACCCTTTACATGGAACATTTTTCGAAAATTTTAATTTTCTCAAAAATGGCTCTAACGATTTTGATGAAAATATCATATGTTTAAGATAATGTCATGAGAAATGAAATGTATATCTCGAATTTTCTGGGAATGTCTCCAAAAGTATTCTTTATTGTGAACGACTTTTGCATAACTGGTAAACCGTAAGAGATAGACAGAATTTTACTTCACAAAAAATGTAGATCACGTTAAAATACACAACTTATGTCATATACATTTTTTTTTGTTGAGTGAACCGTTTTCGAGATATTGCTTGGGATTTTCTTAAATTTTTCAATACTTATACTTTTTCTCAAATTCGTTATTCATTTTTTTTATGTCCTGGACATGCAAAGAGAATGAAATGCGCCACATAGCAACCAGCGTTAAAATGTTTGACTATCGCTTAAAAGCTACCATATTCCCCTTGCATCTACAAGAAAATTACCAATAAGATTGACATCTCGATATCTCGATTAACATGAAGCATATGGAGAATAGGCGTTTGTAAAATTAGATTGTACAAGAGTAGAGAAAGTCATGTGAGTGTAACACATCAGATTTTTTACATCATGTCACAAACTTTATATAAGAAAGGTGTCACTCAAAATGGCTTTCTCAAGACATCATTAAAGCAAAGTCCTACGGGAGCTTTGAAAAGAAAATTCTAGGATCAAAATATTAGAAAATAATGTTTTAGCAACAATCTAGTAAATAATTTCCACAAGATTCCGTTTAAATAAGGTGAAATATAGAACGAGATTATCGCTGCACGACTACGAATCACTGATGCATAAACCTAAAAACGCTCTAATATTCGAACCTTGACCAGGAACGGGGTTCCTGACCTTCGATGTTAGTAGTCTTCAAACAAAATAAAGGCCAGAGATCAAAGATAAAAGCCATATATTATGTGGCCCTTGAACTAGGTCTCTGAAGAGAACACACTTGAGATAGCGTGTTTATTGCCAAGCACGTTTTTCCAAACATAAAATACTTTTGTTTGCAGCAAAGCTATCATGGATGATCAGGAAAGTTCCAACTCCAAATTGGAAAGGGAATGGCTGCTCTAAAGTTAATAGTTTTCCAACAGAAATGGTTATTTAACAACTCCTTAAGACGGTGGTGCATTTCATAACATATTTTGTTCCACGCAATGTGCGTATAAATTAAATAATTTTCATCAAATGTTGAAATCTATGTTGAAGATATGGACAGACACTGTTCGTCACACAGTAATATAAACAATAGTTTTGGGGATATTTTTTTGTGGAAAGTGGTTTTAGAAGGCTTTGAGAATTAAATTACGCTAAACAAAAATTCATATCATATATTTCTCCTTAGCACAGTGATTTAAAAGAGTTTCACATACTCAAGTATGATCAGTAGAAACAAATATGCAATTCACATTTTTTTATTATTGTGAACTACTTGTAATTTGAAATACTCTAGTAGGGATTAGATTTGTTCTGGGGTATGTTGCTAAACAAGTAGTGGGAAAATTCTGTAATAAAATATTAAGCTTCATTTTTCATAGTGTTTTCAGTTTGGAAATAAGTCTATTTCGACATAATGTGCCGAAAAAGAATTGAAATGAACACTCGAAGACAGATGGTTTAGGAGCATTATTTCAAAGGCCACCGTTGTGTTCAGAAGTGTAATGCACTTTTAGATTTTGGGATACAGATATAACATTATTATTATTATTATTATTATTATTATTATTATTAAACCACAAAAAACGTTTTCGCCAGTTGTGGTCCAAATGCAACTAAACTGTTTCATAGCATACTAGCCGGCTTATTCGACGTTGCACAGGGAGCTTTTTAACCTCGAATGACGAATTAATTAATTTCATTTACTTCCTTCCGTTCTTTATGAAATTATTGTACAATGATCTTTACCCCTTATAATTTAAATTTCGCACAGCCCACCTATTCCTAATAATGGATGGAAAATCCCCTGATATTCACGCAAAAGTTGTGAACATCGGCGGAACGCCTGACTTCCTTAACCATCCCCCAACAGTCTTCCAAGTTCTGGTAATGCTGCATAGTCTATATGTACGCTTTGGCTGTGGAACAATCATCGATCGGAATGGTCGAGTAATTTTTAATTACATTTTAAACCTTTGTGCGTTTTTTGGCCCCACAGTTATTTAGTAACATAAAACCTACACAGTTTTTATATACTTCACAACGAAATAGAGGTGAACTGGTGTATATAAAGACCACCAAGTTAACCACTTTGGAAAGATGCATAGTCTGCGACCATCGAGAAAACTAATATCCTGATTTGTTAATTATAAAACATCAGTAGACCTGATTTCTAATGTTAGGTGGACACCATTTTCTCTCTTTATACAGTTATATAATATAACCTGCTAACGATCTTGATTATAACGCACAAAGGAAATAAAGCAAGACTTTCTTACTTGAGGGTTACTAAAATATGTTGGCATTGATACATCGCATGCGCATCGTAGCGTTGTAAACTTCGCGGCAGAAGACTTCTGGAGTGGTCTTTCAGCCCTTAAACCCCTAAAGCTGGACCTTGAGTGAGTAAGCGACGCGTCGGCAAGTGGATGGATTGTCGGATCTGTACGGCGATGTCGGCTGACAGTTCCATTCTTTTAAATCCGGAAGCTCCACTGGGGATTCCAAAAGCACAAACATAAAATTGAAGGTAGCAGGAGCTCCAAAAGGGGAACGTGCTACCCAAAGTAATCAATGGAGGTGGAGACGGTATCTCAAAAAGATGTGGAGAAATAGGCTTCGCCTTCAGAGGTTCATGAGATCACAGACAACTTAGGACACCGGCCAAGGAGATTGGTTCCCTAAACCTGAAGACAAACAACCAAAGTGGTGCTGAGAAAAATAGGAGGAAGAGGGCTAGGCAACTGACTCAGAGTGGAAGGGGAGAGCTGGCTACCTTAAGGGAAGGCCTCCAGAAGCCCCACCTAATGCCTAAACCGGGCCTTCGTTTTTTTTTCGTGGGTGGAAAATGCATTACTGCATTCGACCCCCAGCCGAATCCTTAATAGGGGAATATAAATCCCTCGTAACCTTCATAGGGAGGTCCAGGGTTCCTCTGAAGAAGGACTAACATCGTGGAGAGTGATTTAGAATGTAGCAAGGTTAGGCTGAAAAGATAACTTACATACAGGCAACCCCACAACAGAGTATTACTGCCTATACAGTGTTATGTAGTAGCATAAGAAGGCAGAATTTGGAATTCGCCATAATCCAAGAACCTCGGCTTTGGTAAGGCCAGATTGTGGAACTAAAAATAAAGGGTTATTCTTTTTCAGCACTTCTGCTCATGATAAACCCAGAGCTTACGTATTGACAAGACATAGGAACACTTGGGCTCTGCCAGACTTTCTTAAGAGGAGTCTGGTAACGGTCCTGGTAAGGTAAGCGGACTGTCCCGACAGGTGGTAGTGTGCTCTGCCTATTTTCCATATGACTCTGAAGAATTTCCACCACCTTAGGAGTTCGGGAATATTGTGTTGTATTGCAGAAATAGGAACCTTAACTTTCTGAATGGTTGTGACTCCAATGTCTACTACAGCGTTTTGGGGGAGCACCGACATCAATGTAAGAGGGAGGTAAAGGTCGAGTTTTGAGCACAACCGATCTCAAGATCTTGAATCAATGGGACGTTCCGGGATATGTGACTTGTTGGAGGGAGGAGATCCTAGACTTGACCCTGGCGTCCTTCTGGACGCTAATTAAGAATAGAGGAGTTTGTATGGAATCATCCGTATCCAACCATAGACATATCCCTTTTGATCTTAGGGAAAAGGAAAGGGATCGCCTATACAGGAACCTCAAAAAGGACTAATTGGGACCCGTTTAGAAGGAGCTGGAAGGTGGGCTCAGGAATGGACCTCATATCAGGATAAGGAATGCGGAACCTTGATCTCTGCTTACAGAAGGAACTACCCTCTCATTCAAGAATCACGTGCATAAACTAAACTTCGATGGAATTTCTATCTAAGATCTATCATGATTAAGACACTAAGCCTACATAATGCGTATATGGCTAATAAGTGTCAAGTAACATGCAAGTCTTACGAAAACTTCCAAAGAGTACATAAAAGAGAGATCGGAGTAGTCTTATGCTGCACGACTACAGAAATTTCTGGTCTCGACAGGTGGGTTCACGCTGACCACTTTGCAGGCCCTATCTGGTGGAGGGAGGACTTTGAGGTTGTTGCTTGAAACTCACTTCCTTGGGACTCGTATAACTGAACAAGAACCAGTCTCCGTCAGAGCACGCAGGTCTTTGCAAGAAGGGTAGAAAATGAGCTCTGAGATTGTGACACATAAAAGAGTTACATGGGAAATCTTTTCTTTTGACCGCCTATAAAAGCGCGAGTGAGGATGACGTTTACCCGGCTCTTCTACATGAAGGCGAGTGATTATACTCCCATACCCGGTGAGGATTCTCAGGACCTATCAAGTCATGAGGCATGTTTATCGTCTCTGGGGCAGATCAAAGTGGTATTTATAAGGCCTGGTAGACAGTCTTATAGCAGCCCTAAGGATTTTCGTCATATCAGTCTAACCTTCATGTTTAAGGCTCTGGAAAGACTGACAGATAGATATTTAATAGAGGGGGTGTTGGTAAATAGTTCCATAATCCCCAACATTATGCCTATTGGCCAAATCCGTGGAATCGGCGCTCCACCAGCTAGTGGTAAGATTGGAGGAGACCCTCAGCTGTGGTGAACTGGCCATGGGAGTCTTCCTAGACATCCAGGGTGTCTTTAATAAAATAACTAGGCACCATTATAAAGTGTCTAGAGAATTGTAGAGTCGGTATAGTTATACGGACTGGATAATGATCTCCTTGGAAGGCCGACAAGCTGTGGTGACTTTGGGGAGTGAGACCATATGTGCCCCAATGCCCTAAGGCGGAATTTTGTCGCCCAGTCTGTAGTGTCTGGTGGTGAATGATCTACTGAACAGCCTCAACAGGGGGTGGGAATTCTGCCCGAGGCTATGCAGATGACATATACCTTGTAGGAATTGGAAAATTCCCCAGTACTATTACGGAGCTCATACAGGGCTCCTTACTTACTCTGGAGGAATGGTGTAAAGAAATTGAATTGTCCGTTAATCCGGACAAGATTTAATTAGTAGTCCTCACAAGAAGAAAGGGCTGCCTGATAGGGCAGAGCCCTTTCTGTTTGGGAAGAAATTGAAGCTATTTGGTTCGTTAAGTGCCTAGAAATCATCCTAGATGCCAGATTGATATGGAAGAAACATGTGGAATATAAAGTAAACAAGGCACACAACGCTTTGTGGGCCTGTTGGAGAACTTTTGGGTGAGGTGAGGCACCCGACCAAGGAGTCATGTGGCTCTATAACTCGCTATAAGGCGCTGAATAGCTTATGCCATTCTGGTCTGGTAGCCTGTCTTTTCTGTGAGAGCACTTGTGGGGAGGGTAATAGTCTGCAAAGATTATCATGTTTGATGATAACCGAAGTGGTGCGAACCACCCCACAGTTCGCCTTAGAAATTTTGGTGGACCTTCCTCCTTTAGAATTGTTTGTGAAGGAGGTCGCTGGGTGAGTGCGCATCGTCTCTAGAAATTAGGAAAGCGGCGTTTTAAGTTACCCATTAAGGGACATTTCCTTATTTTAATCAAGTTTCAAGAAATTTTCGCATTAACCTGAAGGGAGGGACCTAATGAGGCCAAGATATAATTAAGTCAACTTTTTTCAGTGGTAATACCTCCTAGGAGCGAGTGGGCCCAGAGAAAGGATGTCCTCTGAAAGCTGACGCCAAACGTAGTTCACGAAACAGGAACGGGAGCTGGGGTCTGGGGCCCCAGAACCATGCTTGCCATTCCCTGGGAAGTTATACCACTATTTTTAAGGCTGAGATACATGCAATCCTAACCTGTGTATTGTGTATCATTCATAACTATGCCAGGCTAACGGGTGGAAGTGATATCTGATCGGACAGCCAGGCAGCTTTAAAAGCCCTTAAAGGCGGTTTAAACCATACACAAATTAGTTTGGCAATGTCAGAGGATGTTGGATGGACTCTATGCCAGATGCCCGGTTAGACTTGTTTGGGTCCTCGGACATGCTGACATTAGAGACAATGAGGTGGCAGACATACTCGCAAAGAGAAGCTCGGAGCTTAATTGTATAGGACCCGAGCGCTTTTGTAGTGTGTATCCCAGAAGTATCAAGAATGAGCTAACCCAACTAACTTGTAGAGATCATTTTGAATTTTGGAATAAACTGCTGCCAGGCAAGCCCACGAATTAATTTATGAAATAAAATTATATGTTTTATAGACCATGACCGTTAGAAAGAATTGGGCTCTTAATTGTGAAAGAATTATCAAATAGTTGTGTGGATTTTGAGATTACCGTCCCGTCCCCCACAGTAGGTGTACAACAGATTGTAGCTGAACTTTGCAAGACACGTTCGGGCTTTTACTTTATTAACCACCTATTAACTATTTTACTCCACACGAACCTTCGATATCGAGATTTCACCTTAAATATGCGTTTTGAGGTCCACTGAACTCAAAAAAGTTTTTAAAATGATGGGAGAGAGAGAACAAACAGAACTGGAAAACGGAAAATTGGAAAAATACCAAAATTTCATGTTTGAGTCAGAGACTGTTTAAGCATACAAGGCGAAGATTTTCAAGAAAAATCCCCCACCCCAAACTGCTCTTGCATTAAAAGTTGTTATTTTCACTTCCTCAGAAAGGGCTCTCATTATTTTTTATTGAAAAGCTATACGTTTAAGACATTAACGTGATCAATAAAACGTATATCTTCATTTTTCTGTGAATAGGCTGTAAAGTCCTCTTAATTTTGAATAAATTTTGTGCTATTTTTATAACTGAAAAACCATAAGAGACAGACAATACCTTACTGAATGAAAAATATTGAACTCATTGAAGTATTACATACATTTTGTCAAATAAATTTTTATATCACTGGCTGTTTGCAAACTATTCCTTGTTACATTTGTTAATATTTCTAAATTCTGTCGGTATCTATAAAGGATTTTATTCGAATCCTTTTTTCCCCCATCGGTTCGATATTGACAAAACGAAAAAGAAAAACCACCGGACTTAAGCTATCGAGCAGTTGGGTGAGTGTGTTTTTTGTATTTAGTTTTTATGCGTATAACCAAACCTTATTATGTTTACTTTGAGATTATGTTTAAACAAAAAGCTATCGCAGTAGCATAGCATGAAATAAGCGTTTATTTAAAGTTATAAAGGGCAGAGAAAGTCATGTAGAAATGACTCAACAGATTTTTATAAGCTGTTATTAAATATGTTAACAAATTTTATAAGCTGCTCTCATAAACTGCATCTCAATGACAGTAAATCAATGAGTGTCCTAATCTTTTGGCAAATGCTTCGCTTTTATAACATGGAATCTATTCTGTCAGAGTTCTATACAGAGCATCCCACTCGCTACCGAACGGGGTTTTTCTCAGTAACTGTAACACAATTGAAGATGCAACAAAAGTTGAAGCGGACTTAATCAATGCCACCTTTTCTAGTAGGCACAACCTATTTGGTGAGAAATGTGATGATGTCACAGCACAGGCTGGAAGTGTCTGCTATTTACATGACTGAACCCCTACTGCACCAGTTTTGAAACCCTTACTCGTACGTCCGCTGGTATTGAGTGGATTTCTTTAGTAAGATTACTTTCAAGGTGTCTTTCATTTTAAAGCTTTAATGCCCAGCTTTTATGAAATTTTAAATTAGTTGATGTAATTAAGTAAAAGTAATTTTGTTTATTGTATCTTGTGTATCAGAGCATATTGCAGTTAATAATAAATAGTTTTTCTTCTCGAATTTGAAAGATTTAATTTATATTTGCATAACACAATAAGGCTTTGCAATGATACGGTTGCCAGATAAGAGCTCCAACTGGTCATGAAGTATGATGCCGCTCTATAATGAAGCGGGGGTCAGCAGGTATTCTTGTGTGTTGTATGTTAAGAAAGGTCGTATGTTTACTTCGTCTGCCACTTATCTTTGGTAGGTAAAGGAAGCGTTGTATTCCACCTAATGTCCATAACAAGATTTCACTAGATACACTTTTGAGGTCCATTGAACCAGGAGGCTTCCAAGCGTGCGTGTGTGTAGTGTGTGCACGGGTATGTATGTGTGAGAAAGAGAGAGAAGGAGAAAGAAAAAGCAAACACAGCAAAACAAAAAAGAAACGAAACGCCAGATAAATACCAAATTTCATAACTTGAGGCAGCCTCTGTTTGAGCTTACTAAACGAATATTTTCAAGAAATTCCTATCGCCCTAAATCACCTTTTACATGGAAACATTCTCCTAATTATTAATATTCTCAAAAAGGGCCTCTAACAATTTTGATTAAAATACAATATAGTTCAGATATTAATGTACAAAATTAAATTATAGCTTGAATCTTCTGTGAATAGCCTGCGAAATCTCTTCATAGCGATTGCATTTTATACAGCTTTTTATAACTGGAAAATCATTGGAGATAGACAAAATTTTAATATGGGAGAACTGTAGGGCTTATTAAAATCAGAATTTGTGATAGATGCATCCTTTTTGATAGAGTTAGCTGTTTTTTTTAAATATCCCATGCTGCATGTTTACATTTAAGTGTGTATCTGAGAATATACTTGAAAGTTTGCGAGGGTTTTTTTTCCCCCCGTCGCAAGAGTTTGTTACCACGACTAGACATTTGAATGTTATATATAGCTCAACACTACGGCTTAATTTGAAATCTTTCCTAAGTAAAAATGCACCATGAATAACATATAACCGTGAATAACCGTGGATAAGAGAATGATTTCCTATTGAATAAATAGAATATAACGTATATATGTGAATTGATCATATATAGAGAAAGTCGTGTAAGTGTTAGCGTAAAATTTCTTACATTTACATCGTGTTATTGTACATATACGATTTTCAGTGCAATTGATTTCATGAAAGATGGAATTTTACCGGAGAGAACAATAATCGTTTGCTCTTTCACGTAAACCAGGGTAGACCATTTAAGTTGAGACTGCGCAATATCTCCAAAACTAAGCGTTGTAGAAAGTAATGGCTTGAATAAAATATGCTTGATATTATGGGGGAAAGTAAATGCCATTAGTCGTGTGGAGGACGCTGCGATGGTTATTTTAGGATAAATTTAAATTGAACCTAATTGTAGGTTCCCATTTAAAAAATTTAAATTGACCCTTAAATGCCCATCATAACATGCTCCAAACAAAACACAACTAATGGCATTTACTTTCTCACATAATATCAAGCATATTTTATTCAAGCCATTACTTTCTACAACGCTTAGTTTTGGAGATATTGCACAGTATCAACCTAAATGGTCCATGCTATATATTATTCTATTGATAAGCTTTACTTGGTATAAAATGTTGAATTTCATTTCTGGAATGGTGCCTATTGCAGAGTATATTTCGCTAACAATATTTGAACTTTGTGTACTGAGTAATAAATAAGATATTGGTTAGGTAGAACCACATTGAAAAATCTGAATCTGACGCGAGTCAATTAGGGATTTAATGTCATATTGGCATGTTGCTATGATGATAGCTCACTTGGTTAGAGCAACCGCACGGAAATTGGAAGATCGGTGGTTCAAATTCTGGATATGGCATCGAATTTTTTATTCTGATCCTACATTTTCAAGCTTACCCTACACCTGCTTGTGTGAAAGCCGTATGTAGGCTTTTATTAATTATCAAATAAAGTATTCTTCATGAATTGCTACATGGGAAATATCATCTGCGAAGATTATTGCACCAGTCTGCAAATTTCGATTGATTAGAGCAAATTCAATGTGCATTTATTGTTCTCAATTTCTTAATGATTATGTTCCCATAACATTGAACACGAGTGCTGGAATGATGTATGCATGTTAAAACCTTGTTTGAAACAAGAATCAATAAATCCCCATTAAGAAGATTTTGATGCTTACTTCTATCAGAGATTAAATATTAAGGTATTTTAATCTTTCATATTTTATATTAATTTTAATTTATTTTCTTCTTCTGAAATAGAGATTTCCCATAGACAAAGAATATCACATTTCATTGAAATAACAATAAAATTAAAACTTAGGGAAATGCATAAGAGGGAAAAACAGCAAAATAACAGTTAAATGGTGAAATAAGAAAAGGAGAACAAATATAAGCATTTTAAGTTTGAAAAGTAGTAAAAGAGTAACATAAAAGATTATGTGTTGATGTACAGCAAATAAATGATTTCATAGGATTTTTAACGGTTCTTTAAGTGCCAGAAGACCAATTTTCTTTAAGAAGTTTATTTTTCATTCCGAAGTTCCTCAGAAGCTTACTATTTTACTGCATTTTAAAAATATTGAGATTATGGTTCTGATTCTACTCCATGTTTAGGCTTTGTTTTAACTTTGCTCACTAAACATGGGGTTTTGGTTTATAGCTCCCACATCTCACTTCGTATTATGGAGTTTTGAGCATTTCAAAATCGCTTCAAATGGCATTAAAGTGTGCAAATGAACATGTAGTTTCTAAATTATCTAGCACTCGCCGTTTGAGTGTCACTGCAAGCTTTAAATTTATTATTATTATTATTATTATTATTATTATTATATTTGCTTTTACACAGGGCGTAGCTTGAAACGAATTACACAAACTCATTAGGAACATACCAGATTCTGTGAGCGTTTTGAATCGAATACTTTGAATAACATAGGAACGTGGAAAAGATTTTTTGCTTCAGGACGATGTCCAAGAATGATTGGTGAAGATTTAATCAAGTAATTTTGAAACAGGGAGTGCTTGGAATTGTAGTTCTAAAGATAAAAGAAGTTGTTCAGAAATTGAAAACATGTGTTCTTGTACTTCATTTAGGAACTGTTCTACCGTTTTGAACTTTTGTTTTCTCACTGAAAAGCGAGCTCTTTCCTGCTGTCATAGATTTTGTGGTTTTTCAAAGGCGTTGAAAGGTATGGGAATGTTGATCGAATGAGAAATCTCCTATGTCAACTTTCCTGCACTTTCGATAGTGTTTCTATAGTTCCTTTCTGCCCCTTTTTAACGAAGTGTTTGGTTTAATAGAAGGTTCAGCATAGCTTAGCTTAGAAACGCACAACATTTACCAGCGAAAGACTGTGGAATATCTCCAATTATCAATATACGGCATTTTAAATATATATATTATATTATAGATTATATATATATATAATATGTAAAAATCCAGTTGCTCAAAATAAGTTACTGTAAAATAGCAAGCTCCATAAAATTCCATACATTCTTGACGAGATCTCTACAGCTATTAGTAATTGTTATTTCCTGTTTAATTAGGTTATGGACTTAGGACTGCCGTCGTTACACTTTCTAACGGTCACGTTTCCAACTGTTATGAACGTCAGAATCTCCATGACTCATGCATACAGACGACCGTGACGTGTGTCCCAAGAAAATACATACTCAGCAGAAAACAAACTTAATTTCCAGCAGACTAAATGAGGAAATACAGAGCGCTTTGACGCCGCTGCTTATGAACACAAAATGAGGGAATAAACTTTCTAAATGACTCCATTTTAATTCTTTGTTTTAGTTTTATAAATTTAAGGTTTGCTGTAATTAATTTAAAATTTTTATGTTAAACTATTCCGACTTCTTAGAGATTGTAACATACGAGCCATGTGTGACAATAATACCACTTTACATACATACTGAGAAATGTTTTAAGATTACATAATATGGAACTTCTTATGTCGAGAACGTAGAGACTATCCTCACCTTTCGTGTCAAGTCGATTTTCGATATTCATGACTTAAGAATTTGGCTTTGAGCTTGTACTCGTTTTCAAATGTTCATAAGTGTAACATAAAGACAGTCCATCAAACTGGTCTTCCACTGGGATTGTTATGCACATAACGGCGATAATTTAAGTTTTTTTAAAGGACCCGTCTGCTTTAAGTTCCGGTATGCATTTCAGCCAACAATCCTGTATCCTTAATGAATATATGCAGTCCTATGAGGGGGAGAGCTTGCAAATTTTCAGATTCACCAAAATGGAATTCGAGATACCTGTGTCTTCTGTGAACCAATTCTTCACAGATGCTGATATGATGGTCTGTTTCCTCTCTTTGCCACAAAATCTGCAGTCCAGAGTCCCTTGATACAGTCGCATATTACTTAAGTGTTTGCTTACTGGTGCATGTCCTGTAATGAATGTCACTATTGTTTTGAGTTGGTATCTCCTGAGCTTCAGCAGTAATCCAGCTACTTTTGAACATAGTTTACTAATATATAGTTTGCCATGTTTCAAACCTCGTCTTGTCTTCCAAACTATTCCATGCTTTTTTTTTTCGAGTGGAGGAGAAAATGATTTAATCACTTACCTCAGCCCCGATGGGAGTCGGGACTGAGAGTGTGGGACTCACCAATAGTCGGCATACCCACTAAAAACTCCTCCACCGGAATGGAAATAAGGAAGAAGGAAGAAAGAGGAATTCTGAGTGATAATGCGGCCGTACCGTTGTTGCACCGGCGTATTCAGGGTAAGGATATATTGGCCGGCCACTAGGGCCTAAGCCAGGTGAAGGTGAGGCGCCAGGACGCAAGCATGACCGAGGCCCTACTTGCGCCCTTGGGAATTCAGGAGTGAAGGGTAAAGGAAAGTCATGAGTGGTAGTATGGCAGCAGTTCCCAGGTTGCTGCCGTGGTGAGTGAAGTGTGTTATTCAATGGTTCCTCGGGTTCCTGGCGCGGCCACTGTGTGTCGTGCCCGGCCAGTCCGTAGGAGCAGTTGTTGGTTGATGAACTTTCCTGACTTCATCTATGATTGCACGTTCAATTTGGTTGCGGAGTCCGTTGATGAGTCTACGGGTCTCCCCACTGAGAAATGTTACGTTCTGCGATATGCAGTTGTTGGTTTCGGTCTGGAGCTCTCGAAGCCCCGCAACTGAGGCCTCAAGGGCTCCCAGTCGCGTGGGTCGGTCGTCGGTTTCCGCCTCTGTGTCATCTGGTTCGACGAGGTGGCCCTCGATGCGTGCCAGCTTGCGATGGACCGACGCGAGGATCCCGTCATCACCCTGGAGGTCTGAGATCTGTTTGGAGAGTGCGAAGATTGCCCTAGCCGAGGTCCGCTGCTTGGCCTCCACTGCCGCTAGGCGCGTGTTGGTTGCACAGCGTAACTCAGCCAAGCGAGCGGTGAAGTCTTGGAGAGTAGCCTGCATCGCAGACAGCGTGTCTTGTAGTTCTGGGTGAGTTGGTTGTGATGTTCCCCTTACACGGGGAGTCGTCGGCGGAGGCTGTTGGTTGGTCGTCGGCGGAGGCGGTTTAGTGGTCGTCGTCAGCGTAGCTGACCCAGCTGGTGGCTTGCTCTGGGGGTACAGGGGGCACTGAGCCTGCCCCGTGAAGTGCGTGTGCCCGGAGCAAGTGGCGCAGAACCTGCGACGTCGGCGGAGGTCGTGAGCAGTGCAGTTTGCCGTAAGACAAGCTGCTCCGCAGTAGTGGCACCGAGGTGCGGCGTTGCATGCCTGCGCTGTGTGACCGTAGCCACAACAGCGGCGGCAGGGTACCGGACGTTCACTCCTGCTTGCCTCGACACGCAAACACTGCCCGAGAAGAGGCAGGCTTGGTCGCAAGGCCGCCTGAGCGTCCTAGGCGGAACCCAGATGGAGGCGTACCAGCGGTGTTGGCCCTCTGGAAGAGGCTATCCGGGAGGCCCGAATATCAGAGCACCAGTGGTGCCTTGCAGCATCCAGCACGAAGTGCACTGGAAGATCCCTCGGCACTCCACAGATGACGACACTGTGGCGGCCATCTGACGGAGGATGCGTATGCGGCGACAGTGGACTCACCAGTGGCGGTAAGCCGGCGGTAGTCGGTGGCGTTATACAGCCCTGTGTAGGAGAAACAGGGCTGGTGGCAATCTGTGGTGCAGCAATGCAACCGGGTGAAGCAGCAGCCGAAGCGTAGGTGGGCCCGGTCAGCGGTGGCGGCAAAGCGGCTTTCCCGGCGGATGCCGGTGAAGCTGCCGGAGAGACGGCGGAGTCCGCGGCCGGAGCCGGGGAAGCAGCGGTGGAATCCTCAGCGGCACGACGTTTTCTCCTCTTCCCCATTTTATTTGCTTTCAATTGGTCGATCTTTTAACTCTCTCTCGCTCTCTCTCTCTCTCTTTCTCTCTCTCTCTACTGCCAGACACTTAGGTATCCAAAATCTGGTTCTGGACCAATCAATGGATACGCCGTACCTTGCTTTGCAAGTTCATCGGCTTTTTCCGCAGCGCCCCGGAACCCAGATGAAATATACCTCATTCCTCGCTGCAAGCACACATAGAAGTTTTATGCATTATAATATCAGTCCGGATAAGGATTACTTGAAGCCCCAAGTGCAGCCTGACTAATAACAAAAAATCTTTAATAAAATAAAAATTAAATTTTAACATCCTTAAATCAATAACAAATTCTAATGTCAGAAAAAATAAGAATTCGCTTATTGTTTTAAGCTCTTCCTAAGTTTTCATATACACATTGTATTCTTGAATTTATTTCGTCTGGAATGCGTAGCATATACCCAGGGGCAGACTTGAGTCCACCTTTGGTCGCATACCGTGCATTGCAGATTATGTACCTGAGTCTGGCTTTAACCCCGTACACCAGATCGTGGTGTGTTCAGGAAAGGTTCTCGCCATATCTTCCCAGTAACTGGGACCGATGATAACTTTATATTTCCTCTGGAAATTCTACTCAGGAATGATATGATCCGACTTCATTTCCAAAATGTTCCCCTTCATTTCATCCCTTATTGTAAGAAGCCCATAATTTCCGAAACATGGGCTTGTCTATAATTTTCTAGACTGTAAAGTGTTATTCTTGCTCTTCTCGAACTAGAAGTTCTAGCTGGATCAGGCCTAATAGCACCTCTAGAGCTGCAGTAGGGGTAATTTGAAAAATAGTTTTGTTAGTTTCTCGAAATAAAAAAGTTATATAAATTGCATACCTTAATTAGCTCAACAGGTTCCTATAACAAGTGCATTTTATGGTTTTCCAATTACATAAAATTCAATGAGAATAAAATATCTTCACTGAATGTTTACGCGGAGATTAAAGCCCTATCCCATCAATATTATATCTGCTAATTCATGATCACTATTTCAGAAACTATTTAAGATATCATACTGAAATTTTAAGATGTAGATGCATACTTTCTAAGTACATTGGTCTACTTTTATTCCATAAATTTGTTTATTAAACAAGATAGGATTATTTTCATAATTTTACCATGTTTGTATTAAATGTATCAGGATTTTTTTTAAAAAATAATAGGCATCAAAGTAAATTCATAACAGCACTTAGAGATTTGTTTATTATCCTATAGTTTAATTTAGCTATCTTCAGTAGTTTCTGATAAAACAGGTCATTTATACCAGAAAATACAATTTACAGAAGGATAGGCTAGAAGCGGAGGCGAACGTAGCACTTCGACCTACGCAGATCTTTTGAACTTAGGCCCCTGATGGGCCGCCCCCAGGAGGGAGGGAGGGAGGGAGGGAGGGAGGGAGGGATGAGGTGAGCGGAGACAGAGGACGGCCGGATCAGGAGGCTTGACATGCAGAGGACAAGGTCCCTACCTTTACAGATTTAAACTCCCCGGTAGCAGCTGGTGCAGCCGGCTTCCTCCTCCCGTGGGCTTACACATCCCCTGGGGGCCCGCGACCCGGAGACCGTCCCCATTTCAGGGGACGAAGATTCACTCAGAGCATCCTTTTCCTCTGCCATACACACGTCGAGACCCCGCCGACACTTGCAACCCTGAAAGAGACCAACCAGATGAAAGGTGGAATGAAATGAGAATGGAGGTGAAATGGAGGGACAGGAAATACAGGGGATGTACCGCCTGAGCCATCCCGCTCTGTTAATTTACAGAAAAAGCTGTTCAAAACAAAAATGGAGAAAACAAACTGGCATATTGTGACATTTGTAATATCATTAGCATTATTGCGTACGTGACCTGGTGGGCCAGATCGGATATTGTGCAAGAGTGGAGGGGATGGAAAACCAGTTCTAGCGTAGCGTACCCACGCCGAGTTGAGCGTGGGTTGAGTCAGTCGAGTCGAGTTTCTGCTGGTAGCAAGGTCAGAGTGTGTGCCGCTTGTCCATGCGTGCAGCATGGCGTCCCCACCGACAGCCAAGGAGGCAAGGAGGTATTATAATTTCTTTTTATAATAAATATTCGCCATCCGAGTGATCTTAGTATGAATTTCTATAGTAGATAGATCCTTCCCTCACCCACATCATGAATTAAGAATATTGCTAGGGACTTTTTAGTTATATTTTCAGAATTTCGTTGAGCGCGCCTCGTCGGACCTCGCATAATGTGTGATAAATATTCTATATGTTCACGGTATCTGTTGCTCTACCCCCATAGAGCTAGAATAGTAAAGAGGTTACGACAATATATATATATATATATATATATATATATATATATATATATGCAAAGAAAGAAACCACATGGCTTGAGAGCACCGAAGCTCCACACTTAACAGCATACCAATTTGCAGAGCATAGTTTCCCTTTAAAATGGGCTTAAGTTCACCTCTTTACTCCAAGAGTGTAGGAGTTACGATGTTTTACTGCATAGTGGTGCAGAATTATCACCAAAAATGCAGATGCAGTACCGGTTTTAAAATATAAGTATTCTGCCTAAAATGATTATATACCATATGCGTGTGTGTGTGTGTGTGTGTGTGTGTGTGTGCGCGCGCGCGCTCGTTTGTGTAATTAAAGAGGGAATTCC
This sequence comes from Deroplatys truncata, assembly GCA_030765065.1. NCBI lineage: Eukaryota > Metazoa > Arthropoda > Insecta > Mantodea > Mantidae > Deroplatys > Deroplatys truncata. The sequence goes on from CM060981.1 coordinate 119,694,610, forward strand.
ATTTAATAAGACCGCACAAAGAAAACTAAGTATGTTATTTTCGGCAATTTTCTCCATTTAGTGTCCCTTTAAAGAAAATCACAAATAAAGATATTATATGTCTTGCCAATATCTCAAGCTTATGATACTTCAATAAAAATCGTTGAACGATTTTTAAAATAAAAAACAACAAACATTTTTCTTGTAAGAGGTTATATTTCTAAATCTTAGCTTTGCATTCTTAAAACTAGCCTAAAAGGCAGAAAGTTTAACATTTATCCGCCTTCCCGTTCTTCAGTTAAGCCACCCACACACACACTTACACACGGAATAAGAGAGATGAAGTATCTTCTGCTTAAAAAAAAAAACTCCTTTTGGATTCAGGGTACCTCAAAGCGGTAACTTACGGTAAAACCTGATAGTGAAGTTTTGTATCAAATGCAATACTTCTTCCTCTACCTTACGTACGTGATAAAGTAAATGCAATGTATAATTTTACAAATGGAGCATTATCTTCAGAATTATATGTTTATAAGTCTATGGTTTTTCTTGTTTCTTTGGAGGAACACCTATCTGTTTGTTATCTTAGGTATTAAGTCAGATTCCCAAACTCAATAGAGCGGGATGTTGAGGGATTGAGAACTAAGGCAGCTTAATCAAAATAAGAAAGAAGCATATGATCTGATAAACACAGATATGAATTATATTATAATACGTTTGTAATCAATGATAACCATAGAATGTTTTGTCTTTGTCAGCGTATAAATCACTGTAAATTAGATTAGAAATAAGCATTAATTAAAATTACATATAAATTCCTCCATGGATTACGCAGTAGTGCTCAATATATATTTACATAATAATTATTATACTTTAGTGACCTCTTAAAATGTTTCACTTGTTTGGTTTAATATCTTTGATAATTTTATTGTACGCGCTCCAATACCGAAGGACATTTTCACACATTCTCTTTGTGTGAAAAGACCTCATTGTCAGCATAGAAATGATAATATTTACTCTAATAGTTAGGAGCATGAGTTTCACCATTAATTTTATTTACATTACGTCGTTTCAATAAGAAACTAATTCGATAAATATATAAGTAAGCAGTTTATTGCCATGACCTTACAGTTATAGCAACTTCAGTACACATAAATTAGTTAGTTCACATTAAAAACAATATTCTAAAATTCATCAATATTGTAATGATGTAGAATTTATAAACCATGTATAAAAATGTTTGTCGTCTTTCTGTATTTAGTTTGCTTTGTATAAACATTTTTCTGCTTCGTGTCAAATATTGTGATATGATGAACACTTGATACTGTCGTTTAAATTAGCCCTAGCATATAAGAAACATACGTACGTAAATTGATGTAAAGTAAAATGCGCACCTTTGATAATCTTGTTTGCATTATAGTCACTATAAGAACACCAGGCTAAGCTAGCTTCAAGACGAATGCCAAGAAACTTAGTAGAACAACAGTGGTTATACAGCATGATTTATGAAGAACTGACACATTTCTTTCTTTAATTATTCTGTTCGAAATTCACTCATTGCCCCAATTTTAGCACCAAATTAAGCAGAATGTTCTGGAGTTTCGATTGTCTGTCACCAGATGTGCAGATGTTCTTGTTTTATTCGTAATTGTTAGTTTTGTTGTCGCAACTGTTTTTAAGATTTTGTTCTAGTCAACGTGAAAATGCAGTACACATTAAATGAACGACTCTTCCTTGTAAAGCAATACTGGATTACGAATTCAATTACAGCTACTCAAAGGGCATACCAGAGAGAATTTGGTGTTCAGAATCCTCGCCAAAGAAACACAATACTGGGACTAGTAAACAAATTGGAAACAACTGGATCTCTGGCGAGTGAAAAAGGCAAAACTCGTTCATCTAGCTTCCCACGGTTGTTGACGTAAGAGCACGACTGGACCAGTCACCCAAAAAATCATTAAGACGTTTGTCGCAGGAGACAGGGTGCAGCTACTCAATGTGTCAGAGAGCTGTGAAAAGTGCAGGCCTAAAGCCGTATAGGATTACGGTTGTCCATCAGTTACAGGAAGCAGTTAAGGATAGACGACTGAATTATTGTCGTTGATTTCAGGCGTTCATTGTGCAAAATCCTTCCATATTGTCTATCACATGGTTCACAGATGAAACATGGTTCCGTTTATCCGGCTGTTAAAATCGGAGTTTGGTGCGCAATATCCGCACAGAGAATAGTAGGACCAATTTTTTTTTAAAACGATGTGAACCATGCAGAATACCGACGGATTTTAATGGAGTTTACTGAGCAACTAGACGATGTAGAACTGAGTCAAGGATATTTTCAGCAGAACAGCGCTACATGCGATACATCAAATGAATCCATGGCACTAATTGCAAGTTTCTTTGACGACCGGATAATTTCCAAAAACCTTGGCTACCGAGATCGCCGGATTTGACATCGTCGGACTTTTTCTATGGGGTTACTTAAAAGACAGAGTTTATGCCACACATCCCCAGACATTGGACGATCTGAAGCACAACATAGCACAGCAGATTCAATCTATTGATAACAGAGTCCTCCAACGAGTGGTCAGTAACATGGAACGACGTGTTGAGTTGTGCCTTATGCAGGATGGAGGACATTTTCAACATTTGCTACAGAGGTAAATAATCTCCTAAAATTCCTCTGCATTCCAGGTATAATAAGTTGTCGCTAGCATAACTCGTTTTGAAACAATTAAAGAAATAAATGTGTCAGTTCTTCATAAATCACCCTGTAATTAGATGCATGAAGTCAAATCGTGTATCAACAGTTTTAGTGGCACTGATACTGAGTTTATTGGCACTACATTATTCATTTAGCTTCAATGAACAACTCACTGACTTTAATATCTAAAGAAATATCATTTTCTGAAATAACTTCAATTGCTAAGCTGTAAACAAATAATGAATCGAAGATTCACTATCAATACTGGCTGAGAGATCACTAATATAGATAATAACTAAAAGCGTCCAAGCATAGAACCTTGTGAAACACTATGCAAATAAAGCCTATAATGAGAAAATTTATCATAGTAGTAAACTGCCTGATGTCTTCCTTTTAGATAATATTCTAAAATAGTATTACTGTTAAAACCACAAAAAGTTGCCTTCTAAAAGAGTAGGTAGTGAGATATAGAGTCAAATGCCTTAGTAAAATCGTAGGAACGCTCACGAAGCTCATTCCATGTTTCAATTCAACAAAACACTAAGTAAATGTTACAACAGCTTCAGTGGTAATATGTGCTGATCTAAAACCATACTGATTCACAAATAAACAATTATGCTCAAAGTAACCAGCAATTTGTTTGTTTGTTTGCGATTTTTCGAATACCTTAGATATCACCTGAATTAGGCGTATTGGTCCATAATTGGAATAATCAAGTGGTTCCTCGTTTTAAGCATAGGAGTAACTATAAGGTATTTAAAGATATCAAGAAAAGGCCAATTATTAATACAATAGTTAAATATGTTTCAAGGATTCACAGATAAATGTAGGAGCAAGTTTCATAAATTTAGAACTAATATCGTAAACATCAATGCATGCGTTGATTTTAAGCAACAACATTGCTAAATAAACCTCCTCTTCATTAAAGTGAGCGAAATAAAATGTGAACATGGGCTTATTAAATCACTGAAATGACATAAACAAATAACAATAAAGAAAAAAATGCCATCATATAGAAATGTGTCTGCTACGAGAATAAAAATAAAGTTAGAAAGTTTCATGGAAATGGAAATAATTTTATTGTTTATTTAAATTCCCTTTCGAAGCTAACACTGTAGATTTGGAGCATGCAGTTTCCAAATACTTAACAAGATACAAGAGGGAAATTAAATGAGAGGAAATGGGGAGAGGGGAGAGGAAATCCGCGGCAGAATACACCGCTCCGGTATTCGCCTTGGCAAGCCTGGAAAACCATGAAAAACCCATGACCAAAGTGGGCGATCACCGGGAATCGAATCCGGGACCTCCCGAATGCGAGCCTCACCGCGGAGCCATCTCGCTCCTCGGTTTGTCACTCTTTTGAAGTCCTGTCGACATTCAGCTGTTTCTCGCGGTTATATTGAAAGAGTAAGACCAGCATATAGCGTCCAGTTCTTAAACATTTGACTATCGCTATTCCCTTTGTATTTGTAACGAAATGTGTAATGTGTCTATTTCTGCAAAGAATTATCTCGATTAAAATGAAGTAGATAGAAAAATAAGCTTTCGTAATACTAATTTTATAGACATAATAAACGATAAAAGATAGAAAAGTCATGTAAATGTAACATCAGATATTTTGTTTTATTTGTTTATTGCGGGGTTTATTTGAGAGTATATTTTGCAAATTGTTCATCAAGAGGAAGCAAAATGCTCATATATGATTTGCTTAAACAATTAGAATGAGATATGACAGTATTATCTACTATTATCTACCAGCGGAACCCGCAGTTCTGCTCGTGCTATTGCATTAAAACCGGAAATTCTGTTCTATGTCGCTCCCTCTGCCTCTCCCTCTCTCCATCCATCTTTCTCCCCCTCCCAGTTTCCCCCTCTGTCATTCTAGCTTTCTCCCCCTTTCTCCCTTTCCATTCCATCTTCATTCTCTCACTTTCTTCTCCTCTTGTCACCTCTCTATTTCTCTCCCTCTCTCTGTGCAAAATATAGGTATGGCATGTAATAATTTTTTTTCTTCTGGGATGTAAGTACAAATTAAAAGTTAAGTAATAGTTATGTACGATGTAGGACCGTTATATAGAACTGAACATGTGAAACATCGACGGAACCTCTGACTTCCTTAACCTCCCCTGACAATCTTCCAAGTTCTGGAAATGCTGCATAGCCTATACGTACCCTTTGGCAGTGGAACAATCATCGGTTGGAATGGTCGAGTGATTTTTGGATAATTACAGTAGGTGAAATTTTAAACCTTTGCACTTGTTTTTGGTCCCGTAGTTATTTAATAACATAAAAGCTACATCGTTTTCACATAATGCAGAAACCTTTAACATATACAGCGAAATAGAGATGAAGCTGTTATGAAGATTCGTGGTCCCAGACCACCAATTTAACTTCTTAGGAAATGACACATAGTCTGCGACCATCGGGAAAAATAATCTTCTCGGTTGTTAATTATAAAAATCGGTTTACTGATTTCTAATGTTAATAATTTTCTCTCTTTATACAATGATTTATGCTTACGAACTTGGTTACAACATAAGTTCAAAGGAAACAAAGCAAAACCTCTTACAGGGGGATTATTAAAATATATTGGCATTGCTATCGCCTGTGTATCATAGCGTTATAAGCAAATTCGATTCTCTTTTGTTTTGCTGCTAAATCGTGTGCATATATTGGTTGGAATGAAATATCGGCGGCATTTGCCTTATTTTACATGTATTTTCTGTGGAGCTCCATGGCAATCTCAACGTAAAGTCAAAGCCTTCTTCCCAGGTATGTTCTTTTACGAGTAACTCCAATGCGTTTGTATTATGGTACATAGATTTTATAAATCCTTTTTAATCTTTTGCTTATTTATGTATTAATTGAAATTATAAGGTGTTTTATAGCCCCAAGTCCATAAAAAAGAATAGGGCTCTTCAGTGGTTAAAGAATTATCAAATCGGTTGAGTGGCTTTTAAGATTACCTTACACACACACACACAAACACACACACACACACACACACACACACACACACCGAAAAAGTATCAAAATCGGTTTAGTGGTCCGAGATTACTCCGTACGCATGCATACATACATACACACACATACACACACATACACATATACATATATACAAGGTTTCTCCTTAATATAAATGTAGTTTAGAAAATTAGTTTTGTAATATGCGCCTTTAACAATTGTAGAAATTTAACATTTTCCTGAGGAAATTAAAATTCATTTGTTTTTAAATCCACTGGCAACATTGAACATGTTGAGTTCTTTATAACATTGTACGACGCTTTGTGGTATTCTTAATTGTAAATGTTAAATGGAATATAATTTCATTCCGCCTGGGCTTAGAATAACTGGAAAAACTATTTAGTTATTTCGTACTTAAGCGGAATGTAGCCAAATTCTGACTCTTTGGTAAGCAACAATGTGCTGAAAACAAAACACTGTACGATTACGGTTCAAAATTCCAGAACACAAAACACTGTAGGATAACAGTTCGAAATTCCAGAAAATATTTGCAGAAAACAAAATTGTTGACTACAAAATTTAAATTGGACACTCTTTAACTGCTGTGGTCCTTAGCGTCCCATTCTACATTGGGCGCGAAAGACTGTAATTTTGCTTAGAGGCCTCTTTATCAGGCTTGAGGTTCTTTTACGTGACAATCTACGACACGGGGCCACCGGCTTTACTTCCCTTCCGAAGAAAGCCATGCTAAGGATTTTTACCCCCGAAAAAAATCCATCGCCCCCCGCCGGGTTTGAACCCGCGACCTCGGGAACTATAAGCTAGCATGTTAACCACTATACCTCGGAGGACGACATTGTTGACTATAAAGTTGAATCGAGATTTATTATTCTTTTAAAGAAATGGATATTGATTTAGTTCTTGTTGTAGTGTTGCAAGAACTGGAGAGGTATGCAGCAAATTAACTCCTGAAAAATTGCGTGTTTGCTATAATAAGATGTTCGCTTTTAATTTAGATTGATTCATAATTCGCGACCGGATCTCGGCAGAATTTGTGAGTATAATAAAATAATTGCATATAAATTAATTAATTAATAGATGCACAGTAATAACAGTAGTATCTGTAGTGGATGTTAACTGTAGGAAAGGAAGAGAGCGACAGTGGTATCTAGTGAAATCCTCAGTCCGTAAACTTTAAGTTTACGTACATGGAGAGAGTTCTGTTAAACAATGTTTACGATTAAAAATGTGTGCCATAATAGCTAATTACGCAACTAGTGGGATATGCGCATCATTACCGCTCGAATGTGTTTTGCGAGAAGAGGCGTAAGCCGAGTTCTGTAATTACATGAGAGAGGTAATTATGTTCATTCCTCTAGTTGCACATAATATTTTATTCGCAACCATTTAATAATGTCTACTTACCTTACTGCGTTCATGATACGATCGTTGGCTAATAAATGACAGCATCATCATTCCATGAACATTGTGATAGTCTGTGATTCAATGTAAACCAAAGCCTAATTAATGCGTTGATCATAGTAAAGTTGGTATAGAAACAAAAACAAAAGAATTAATGTAACAATATTAATTCGTTTACGATAACAATAGAATGGTATAGATTGTCTGGAATAAAAAATCGACTAGTTCATTCTGAATAATGAATGATTCTGAAGAAAATACCCATTCAGATATTGAAGTAGCGGCTTCGACAGTTGTTGCATCGCTTTTGTCAAGTAGGTAAATCGAGGATAAAGTACCTATTAAGTGGCATATGAACGCTATGGTAAATAGTGCGAAATTAAGAGTGAGTATTGTCGTACACGAGAAAGCTTTGCTTGCAATTTTTGAGCTTTTATCACAATCTTTAAAACATCAAGAGCCTGCTTTTGTGGTGTAGGAGCAACGTGTCTACCTCACGTTCAAGAAGTCCCGAGTTCGAATCTCGGTTAAGTTGACTTACCCGGATAAGGCTTTTTTCAGGGGTTTTCCCTTATCCGGAAAATATGAATGTCGGGTAACTTTAAGCTCTACTCATTCTGGGCACATTTGAGCCTTATTTCACCTATTTTATTCATTCATCGTCCGATATGACCTAAACGGTTAAAGCACGCAAAAAAGAGGATTTTACAAGGAGCCGTTTTGAATTTTAAGCATGACATGTTAATTCATTACCAAGCGAGATGGCTCAGGCAGTAACGTATGTGGTCTACATTCGGGAAGCCATGTGTTCGATTCCTGTGGCCGACTTTCCTGACCCATGGGTTTTTTCAGCAGTTTCTCCGGGTCGCCAAGCGAATACTGGGAAGGTTCATTACATCCCCCGAATTTCCTGTCTCTCCATTTCATCTCCATTCTCATTTCACTTCACCTTTCATCTGCTTGGTTTCTTTCAGGGTTGCAAGTGTCGGCGGGAGGTTTCGGCGTGTGCATGGCAGGAGAAAAGAGTCCTCTGAGGAAGCCTTCGTCTCCTGGACTGCGAGCGGTCTCTGGATCCCGGGCCCCCCAGGAGATGTGTAAGCCCACAGGGAGGAGGGAGGCCGGCTGCACCAGCCACCACCGGGGAGTTCAAATGTGTAAATGGTATGGACCCTGCCCTCTGTCTGTCTTGTCTCCTGGTCCGGCCCCTCTCTCCTGGGGAGGGCCCATCAGGGACCTAGGTACAAAAGATCCGCGTAGGTCGATGTTTCAAGTCCCCCTCCGCTTCTAGTCCTATCCTATCTATATTATAACTCATTTCCATTGGATATGACGATGGATAAGTAGCCAAATGGTCGCGGTTTGACAGTACACAACTTGTGCTGCTTGCAGTGTGATCGGGAGTATACATTCTCTTGTGGTTAGCGGTTTAGTACAGAAAACTTGTGTAACTTCTTAAATACCCGTTCTACATGCAAACTATTAGTCAAGAACCCATGTTTCCTATAAAATAGTCCAGTGCTCGAGAATGCATACATTGTTGTAACCTACGTACTTACTGTCAAATTATTGCTGGTTCCGTTGTCTGTCAGCAATTGTCTTAACTAACGAAACGTGTAATTTATGCACATTTACTTATTAGCTACATGTTGGCCATAAGATGTGGGCTGTTGCAGTGTGTCGTTGCCAAGTGACGTCATTCAACCATTTGTCTACCAGCAGCTAAGTGGCTTCAGCTTAAATCTTGTCTATTATCTTGAACAGTGGCATGCATTCAACCCCAACTATCCCGCACTACTAAGGTAAGTTAAGTTATTATATCTGACTGTTAAGTTATTTATAATTAATACAGCACTTAATTGTTATTCGAATAACCCGTGTGCCAGCTGTTAACACAAATCAGCCGTTTACGCTGCTGTCTAGTAACTCAGCTGGCGTGTGCGTATTTCTGTGCGTAAGGGACAGGGATGGGAAAATGACGTAGTAAGCACGTTGAATTACACTCACAATGAAGACATAACGCTAAAATAACGCAGCATAAGCGCAGGCGTGAGATAAGATCATTCAGAGTGCAGCCGTAGGCATAACGCAAGAAGCTGGCACGGGTTTCTAGATCCTAAATTGCATGCGGAAATCTTCCGAGCATATCACAAGTTTCAAACTGAATAACATAATTAATAATATATGACAGTTCATCCAGTTTCTGTAAATAAATAAGACATAAAAAGTATTGTACCAAGCAAACAACAGATCAGCATCTAGCGTCAGCACTTAAAATGGCGTGGCATGGCCAAATGGAAGAGCACCATGATTGTGCAGTAGAATGAACTAAAATCTCGCATTGCGATCGTGTGTTGTTCAGCATCCGGCAATGCATGGAGAAAGATGTGCAGAATTATTCCTCTACGCAAGCAACGCAAGCATAAAGTTTGGAGTTTGCACATTCTTGCGCTACGTAGCGCGTTGCGTGACTCAATGTGAATGCTTCCTTTAAATAATACGGGTGCAAAGTCTTGCGCTTATACTGCGTCTGCGCTTACTCTTCATTGTGAATGGAGTCTTCAGTTACCTGAGGCAGCGTGACGTCATTGAGAGGCCGTATTCCGAAAGGAAGCATGTGCGTTTGTTCATGTTGTAGTATGTGGCTGGTTGCGAATATGTGTACATCCTGGTTGTATTTAGTTGTGATTTAGTGTTAAAGGGCAGGCATGATCAAATGGAGGAAAACAAGGTAAATGATTTCAACATTGTTTTATCATACTTTCGATCCCCTTTACCTCTAGTTTAGCTATTTTGAATTGCCCCTTTTTACTTTCTCTACTACGTATAGTAAGTAGGGGAAGTATTGTATTCCACCAAAAAATTCGATACCGAGATTTCACCGGAAATATATGTTTTGACACACCCTGAATGCAAAAAAAGCATTTTTGGAAACATGTCCGTGTGTGTGTCTGTATGTGTGTCTGTCTGTGAACAGCATAACTCAGAAACGAGCAGTCGGACAAACACCAAACTTGGTATTTAGGTTCTGTATCTTCCAGAGATGGGACACGAAGGTTTTCAAGAAAATCCCCCCACCCCAGATTACCCTTTACATGGAACATTTTTCGACAATTTTAATTTTCTCAAAAATGGCTCTAACGATTTTTATTAAAATATCATATGTTTAAGATATTTTCATGACAAATAAATGTATATCTCGAATTTTCTGGGAATGTCTCCAAAAGTATTCTTCATTGTGAACGACGTTTGCTTAACTGAGAAACCATAAGAGATAGACAAAATTTTACTACACAAAAAATGTAGATCGCGTTAATATACACAATTTATGTCATATACATTTTTTTTGAGTGAACCATTTTCGAGATATTGCTTGTTATTCCCTTAAATTTTTCAATACTTTTCTCAAATGGGAATTCATTATTCATTTTTTTGTCTTGGATATGCAGAGAGTATTAATCTGTGGGAAAGAGAATGGTGCTGCACCTAGCAACCAGCTATTAAGATATATGTCGATGCTTAAAGGCTACTGTATTTCTATATTGCCCTTGCAATTACAAATCAAGGGGAACATAGTACCCTTAAGCGAGTCAAATATTTTTAGAACTGGTCGCTATGTGTAAAATGTAATTCTCTTTGCATGTCAAAAGATCGTTTCTGCAAATGTTTATCTCGATTAATATGAAGTAGATGGAGAATAAGAGTTTGTAAAAATAGTTTGTACAAGAGTAGAGAAAGTCATGTGAGTGTAACACATCAGATTTTTTTTGTGTCCTGGACATGCAAAGAGAATGGAGTGCGCCACATAGCAACCAGCGCTTAAAAGATTTGACTATCGCTTAAAACCTACCATATTCCCCTTGCATCTACAAGAAAATTAGCAATAAGATTAACATGAAGCATATGGAGAATAAGCGTTTGTAAAAATAGTTTGTACAAGAGTAGAGAAAGTCATGTGAGTGTAACACATCAGATTTTTAAGGATTAATACGCCAGTATTCTTGTCATGCACATTCTGCGGCCAGTTTGCATAGGGACCACAACACTTCATGTCGCTTATTGAATTTTCTACTTGTACTCTGAGAATGTTAGGAACCTACATGCTTACACAGGTTTACTCGCTAGGCTAGGGCAGTTTTGTTACATCATTATTTTAAAACTTGATTGCTAGTTTTTATTTTATTTTTTTAGTGTATTAATTGTAATATGGCTTCCTTTTTCCGCTTTCTATCGTAACATTTTGACATAATTACATATTGAACTACATGGATCCAAGAAGAACATACTACAACATACTTATTTATCAATGTTTACGAGTACAAACCAGAAAATTTTGCTGTTCTTTGATTCGGAAACCATGAAACAATTTTACAGTACGCTGATACGTATGTTTCATTTTGAAAGTGATGAAATGTTACATTTATTTATCTGCGAATGACTACTTATCCAGCGCCATATCACGGTAGTGATGACTAGAGCCCAGAAGTTGAGATATTTATTTTGGTTAAAATAGGCAGGCAAAAGGGCACTTAAAATACCGAAGATAGGCAGTAATATAATTAAAGTAGACTAATTAGAAGTGAAAATAGAGAGTACCCCATTCTTTAATAAAAGTAGTTATCGAAGATACTTGATAATTTATTTATAACAAAAGCTAGGTACTTACTCTTACCTTTCTTGATTACAAGAAATAAGAAGACTTTTCAAAGTGTGAACAGTTATAGTCAGCTGCCTGTCAGAGAGGTTTGATTTTCATTGTGGAAAAATATCGCTCTACTTCCACTGAAATGATTGGACCAGCATTAAAACAAGCTACTTCGGAAGGACTCATATCAGTTACAACAGAACACCTTTCAGGACATTACAGATGTTCTAATGTATCACCTTTTTTCCTCCAACTTCAAGATTGCTTCCGATACCACACTATAATGTGCTACTATTAAGCTAGATCGTTGCTGAGTTCTTCATTTTACAGCTTCTTTACCTCGCGAACTGAAGCAGTTTTGTCTTTTGATATTTATCAAATATCTCGCAATCTTGTCCAAATTGCTGCTGTAATATATGGCTGCAGAGATCCATGTTTCCCATCTGGTGTGAACTGGCTGTTGAGGTAAAGCGAGCTCTGGTGCCACGTCCTTAAAATTCGGGAGGGTGATTTTAGGAAAACCTTATTGGTGTTGGAAACCAATTTGCCCACAAGAGGATACAAACTTCTTACTTCTTGGTGATTCTGTGTAACCCGTAGGCTAGACACATGAGATAGAGCTCTTTCGGGAAGAGCTTACTTTTTCTTGTAAGGGGCCAGCATTCCTTTCATAGGTTCTGCTATTTAAAGAGCTCAATTGAATCGTTTGAGAAGGTAAGTTTTCGACTGCTTGAAAACCAATAAATGCATTTATACGGAACAAGATACTTAGATATTTTTATGATGTGAATGTGTTAGTTCATTATTTTTTCTCTCTTGCATACACTGAAATTGTTTATGCGTTTTTTAAAGGACAATATCATCTTACAGTGTGCCCCACGGCGATGAATATGATGTGTTATATTGTCCAACAGATGTCACACTATGCCATGCACTAGCTCAACACATGTCACGTATGTCATACGTTTATGCTGCCAACATATAACAAATTAATGCCGCGAATGCGGAAACGACCACAGAGTGTAGCCCAGGGATCTTAGACAACCTGTGCTTTATGAATTAACGGAAGGTTACGCTTACGTTAGATTTTCTATTTATGTAAGCTTTCGAAAGGTTAGGTTTAGGTTAGTTTTTTTTATATAAGCTTACGTTTCTGAATTCACGAAAGGTTAGGTTTAGGTTAGTTTTTTTTATATAAGCTTACGTTTCTGAATTCACGAAAGGTTAGGTTAGTTTTTTTATATAAGCTTACGTTTCTGAATTCACGAAAGGTTAGGTTTAGGTTAGTTTTTTTTATATAAACTTACGTTTCTGAATTCACGAAAGGTTAGGTTTAGGTTAGTTTTTTTTATATAAGCTTACGTTTCTGAATTCAGGAAATGTTAGGTTTAGGTTAGTTTTTTATATAAGCTTACGTTTCTGAATTCACGAAAGGTTAGGTTTAGGTTAGTTTTTTTATATAAGCTTACGTTTCTGAATTCACGAAAGGTTAGGTTTAGGTTAGTTTTTTTATATAATCATAGGTTTCTGAATTACATTTATATATATCCTTGTTTTAATTTGTTACCACTGTTTACATCAAAGCACGCGAGCGAAGCGAGCGTGCGTTCCTAAACTTACGTTTCTCATTCACGGGAGGTTAGGAAAGGTTAGGTTTAGTTTTTTTTATATCAGCTTATGTTAATGGATTCACGGAAGGTTAGGTTTAGGTTAGTTTTTTTATATAAGCTTATGTTTCTGAATTTACGAAAGGTTAGGTTTAGGTTAGTTTTTTTATATAAGCTTACGTTTCTGAATTCACGAAAGGTTAGGTTTAGGTTAGTTTTTTTATATAAGCTTACGTTTCTGAATTCACGAAAGGTTAGGTTTAGGTTAGTTTTTTAATATAAGCTTACGTTTCTGAATTCCCGAAAGGTTAGGTTTAGGTTAGTTTTTTTTATATAACCATAGGTTTCTGAATTACTTTTATATATATCCTTGTTTTAATTTGTTACCACTGTTTACATCAAAGCACGCGAGCGAAGCGAGCGTGCGTTCCTAAACTTACGTTTCTGATTCACGGGAGTTTAGGTAAGGTTAGGTTTAGTTTTTTTTTATATCAGCTTACGTTAATGGATTCACGGAAGGTTAGGTTTAGGTTAGTTTGTTTATATAAGCTTACGTTTCTGATTCACGGGAGGTTAGGTTAGGTTTAGTTTTTTTTATATAAACTTACGTTTCTGAATTCAGGAAAGCTTAGGTTTATGTTAGTTTTTTTATATAAGCTTACGTTTCTGAATTCACGAAAGGTTAGGTTTAGGTTAGTTTTTTTATATAACCATAGGTTTCTGAATTACCTTTATATATATATGTATATATATATCCTTGTTTTAATTTGTTACCACTGTTTACATCAAAGCACGCTCGCTTCGCTCGCGTGCGTTCCTAAACTTACGTTTCTGATTCACGGGAGGTTAGGTTTAGTTTTTTTATGTAAGCATACGTTTCTGAATTCAGGAAAGATTAGGTTTAGGTTAGTTTTTTTATATAAGCTTACGTTTCTGAATTGACGAAAGGTTAGGTTTAGGTTAGTTTTTTATATAACCATAGGCTTCTGAATTACCTTTATATATATCCTTGTTTTAATTTTTTACCACTGTTTACATCAAAGCACGCGAGCGAAGCGAGCGTGCGTTCCTAAACTTACGTTTCTGATTCACGAAAGGTTAGGTTTAGGTTAGTTTTTTTATATAAGCTTACGTTTCTGAATTCAGGAAAGGTTAGGTTTAGGTTAGTTTTTTATATAAGCTTACGTTTCTGAATTCACGAAAGGTTGGTTTTTTTATATAAGCTTACGTTTCTGAATTCATGAAAGGTTAGGTTTAGGTTAGTTTTTTTTTATATAAGCTTACATTTATGGATTCACGAAAAGTTAGGTTTAGGTTAGTTTTTTTACTTTCTCTACTACGTATAGTAAGTAAGGGAAGTATTGCATTCCACCCAAAAATTCGATACCGAGATTTCACTGGAAATACACGTTTTGAGACCTCCTGAATCCAAAAAAAGCATTTTTGGAAACATGTCCGTGTGTGTGTCTGTGTGTGTGTCTGTGTGTGTGTGTCTGTGTGTGTGTCTGTGAACAGCATAACTCAAAAACGAACAATCGGATAAGCACCAAACTCGGTATTTAGGTTCAGTATCTTCCAGAGATGCGACACGAAGGTTTTCAAGAAAATCCCCCCACCCCAGACTACCCTTTACATGGAAGATTTTTCGAAAATTTTAATTTTCTCAAAAATGCCTCTAATGATTTTGATGAAAATATCATATGTTTAGGGTAATGTCATGAGAAATGAAATGTATATCTCGAATTTTCTGGGAATGTCTCCAAAAGTATTCTTCATTGTGAACGACGTTTGCTTAACTGAGAAACCATAAGAGATAGACAAAATTTTACTACACAAAAAATGTAGATCGCGTTAATATACACAATTTATGTCATATACATTTTTTTTGAGTGAACCATTTTCGAGATATTGCTTGTTATTCCCTTAAATTTTTCAATACTTTTCTCAAATGGGAATTCATTATTCATTTTTTTGTCTTGGATATGCAGAGAGTATTAATCTGTGGGAAAGAGAATGGTGCTGCACCTAGCAACCAGCTATTAAGATATATGTCGATGCTTAAAGGCTACTGTATTTCTATATTGCCCTTGCAATTACAAATCAAGGGGAACATAGTACCCTTAAGCGAGTCAAATATTTTTAGAACTGGTCGCTATGTGTAAAATGTAATTCTCTTTGCATGTCAAAAGATCGTTTCTGCAAATGTTTATCTCGATTAATATGAAGTAGATGGAGAATAAGAGTTTGTAAAAATAGTTTGTACAAGAGTAGAGAAAGTCATGTGAGTGTAACACATCAGATTTTTTTTGTGTCCTGGACATGCAAAGAGAATGGAGTGCGCCACATAGCAACCAGCGCTTAAAAGATTTGACTATCGCTTAAAACCTACCATATTCCCCTTGCATCTACAAGAAAATTAGCAATAAGATTAACATGAAGCATATGGAGAATAAGCGTTTGTAAAAATAGTTTGTACAAGAGTAGAGAAAGTCATGTGAGTGTAACACATCAGATTTTTAAGGATTAATACGCCAGTATTCTTGTCATGCACATTCTGCGGCCAGTTTGCATAGGGACCACAACACTTCATGTCGCTTATTGAATTTTCTACTTGTACTCTGAGAATGTTAGGAACCTACATGCTTACACAGGTTTACTCGCTAGGCTAGGGCAGTTTTGTTACATCATTATTTTAAAACTTGATTGCTAGTTTTTATTTTATTTTTTTAGTGTATTAATTGTAATATGGCTTCCTTTTTCCGCTTTCTATCGTAACATTTTGACATAATTACATATTGAACTACATGGATCCAAGAAGAACATACTACAACATACTTATTTATCAATGTTTACGAGTACAAACCAGAAAATTTTGCTGTTCTTTGATTCGGAAACCATGAAACAATTTTACAGTACGCTGATACGTATGTTTCATTTTGAAAGTGATGAAATGTTACATTTATTTATCTGCGAATGACTACTTATCCAGCGCCATATCACGGTAGTGATGACTAGAGCCCAGAAGTTGAGATATTTATTTTGGTTAAAATAGGCAGGCAAAAGGGCACTTAAAATACCGAAGATAGGCAGTAATATAATTAAAGTAGACTAATTAGAAGTGAAAATAGAGAGTACCCCATTCTTTAATAAAAGTAGTTATCGAAGATACTTGATAATTTATTTATAACAAAAGCTAGGTACTTACTCTTACCTTTCTTGATTACAAGAAATAAGAAGACTTTTCAAAGTGTGAACAGTTATAGTCAGCTGCCTGTCAGAGAGGTTTGATTTTCATTGTGGAAAAATATCGCTCTACTTCCACTGAAATGATTGGACCAGCATTAAAACAAGCTACTTCGGAAGGACTCATATCAGTTACAACAGAACACCTTTCAGGACATTACAGATGTTCTAATGTATCACCTTTTTTCCTCCAACTTCAAGATTGCTTCCGATACCACACTATAATGTGCTACTATTAAGCTAGATCGTTGCTGAGTTCTTCATTTTACAGCTTCTTTACCTCGCGAACTGAAGCAGTTTTGTCTTTTGATATTTATCAAATATCTCGCAATCTTGTCCAAATTGCTGCTGTAATATATGGCTGCAGAGATCCATGTTTCCCATCTGGTGTGAACTGGCTGTTGAGGTAAAGCGAGCTCTGGTGCCACGTCCTTAAAATTCGGGAGGGTGATTTTAGGAAAACCTTATTGGTGTTGGAAACCAATTTGCCCACAAGAGGATACAAACTTCTTACTTCTTGGTGATTCTGTGTAACCCGTAGGCTAGACACATGAGATAGAGCTCTTTCGGGAAGAGCTTACTTTTTCTTGTAAGGGGCCAGCATTCCTTTCATAGGTTCTGCTATTTAAAGAGCTCAATTGAATCGTTTGAGAAGGTAAGTTTTCGACTGCTTGAAAACCAATAAATGCATTTATACGGAACAAGATACTTAGATATTTTTATGATGTGAATGTGTTAGTTCATTATTTTTTCTCTCTTGCATACACTGAAATTGTTTATGCGTTTTTTAAAGGACAATATCATCTTACAGTGTGCCCCACGGCGATGAATATGATGTGTTATATTGTCCAACAGATGTCACACTATGCCATGCACTAGCTCAACACATGTCACGTATGTCATACGTTTATGCTGCCAACATATAACAAATTAATGCCGCGAATGCGGAAACGACCACAGAGTGTAGCCCAGGGATCTTAGACAACCTGTGCTTTATGAATTAACGGAAGGTTACGCTTACGTTAGATTTTCTATTTATGTAAGCTTTCGAAAGGTTAGGTTTAGGTTAGTTTTTTTTATATAAGCTTACGTTTCTGAATTCACGAAAGGTTAGGTTTAGGTTAGTTTTTTTTATATAAGCTTACGTTTCTGAATTCACGAAAGGTTAGGTTAGTTTTTTTATATAAGCTTACGTTTCTGAATTCACGAAAGGTTAGGTTTAGGTTAGTTTTTTTTATATAAACTTACGTTTCTGAATTCACGAAAGGTTAGGTTTAGGTTAGTTTTTTTTATATAAGCTTACGTTTCTGAATTCAGGAAATGTTAGGTTTAGGTTAGTTTTTTATATAAGCTTACGTTTCTGAATTCACGAAAGGTTAGGTTTAGGTTAGTTTTTTTATATAAGCTTACGTTTCTGAATTCACGAAAGGTTAGGTTTAGGTTAGTTTTTTTATATAATCATAGGTTTCTGAATTACATTTATATATATCCTTGTTTTAATTTGTTACCACTGTTTACATCAAAGCACGCGAGCGAAGCGAGCGTGCGTTCCTAAACTTACGTTTCTCATTCACGGGAGGTTAGGAAAGGTTAGGTTTAGTTTTTTTTATATCAGCTTACGTTAATGGATTCACGGAAGGTTAGGTTTAGGTTAGTTTTTTTATATAAGCTTATGTTTCTGAATTTACGAAAGGTTAGGTTTAGGTTAGTTTTTTTATATAAGCTTACGTTTCTGAATTCACGAAAGGTTAGGTTTAGGTTAGTTTTTTTATATAAGCTTACGTTTCTGAATTCACGAAAGGTTAGGTTTAGGTTAGTTTTTTAATATAAGCTTACGTTTCTGAATTCCCGAAAGGTTAGGTTTAGGTTAGTTTTTTTTATATAACCATAGGTTTCTGAATTACTTTTATATATATCCTTGTTTTAATTTGTTACCACTGTTTACATCAAAGCACGCGAGCGAAGCGAGCGTGCGTTCCTAAACTTACGTTTCTGATTCACGGGAGTTTAGGTAAGGTTAGGTTTAGTTTTTTTTTATATCAGCTTACGTTAATGGATTCACGGAAGGTTAGGTTTAGGTTAGTTTGTTTATATAAGCTTACGTTTCTGATTCACGGGAGGTTAGGTTAGGTTTAGTTTTTTTTATATAAACTTACGTTTCTGAATTCAGGAAAGCTTAGGTTTATGTTAGTTTTTTTATATAAGCTTACGTTTCTGAATTCACGAAAGGTTAGGTTTAGGTTAGTTTTTTTATATAACCATAGGTTTCTGAATTACCTTTATATATATATGTATATATATATCCTTGTTTTAATTTGTTACCACTGTTTACATCAAAGCACGCTCGCTTCGCTCGCGTGCGTTCCTAAACTTACGTTTCTGATTCACGGGAGGTTAGGTTTAGTTTTTTTATGTAAGCATACGTTTCTGAATTCAGGAAAGATTAGGTTTAGGTTAGTTTTTTTATATAAGCTTACGTTTCTGAATTGACGAAAGGTTAGGTTTAGGTTAGTTTTTTATATAACCATAGGCTTCTGAATTACCTTTATATATATCCTTGTTTTAATTTTTTACCACTGTTTACATCAAAGCACGCGAGCGAAGCGAGCGTGCGTTCCTAAACTTACGTTTCTGATTCACGAAAGGTTAGGTTTAGGTTAGTTTTTTTATATAAGCTTACGTTTCTGAATTCAGGAAAGGTTAGGTTTAGGTTAGTTTTTTATATAAGCTTACGTTTCTGAATTCACGAAAGGTTGGTTTTTTTATATAAGCTTACGTTTCTGAATTCATGAAAGGTTAGGTTTAGGTTAGTTTTTTTTTATATAAGCTTACATTTATGGATTCACGAAAAGTTAGGTTTAGGTTAGTTTTTTTACTTTCTCTACTACGTATAGTAAGTAAGGGAAGTATTGCATTCCACCCAAAAATTCGATACCGAGATTTCACTGGAAATACACGTTTTGAGACCTCCTGAATCCAAAAAAAGCATTTTTGGAAACATGTCCGTGTGTGTGTCTGTGTGTGTGTCTGTGTGTGTGTGTCTGTGTGTGTGTCTGTGAACAGCATAACTCAAAAACGAACAATCGGATAAGCACCAAACTCGGTATTTAGGTTCAGTATCTTCCAGAGATGCGACACGAAGGTTTTCAAGAAAATCCCCCCACCCCAGACTACCCTTTACATGGAAGATTTTTCGAAAATTTTAATTTTCTCAAAAATGCCTCTAATGATTTTGATGAAAATATCATATGTTTAGGGTAATGTCATGAGAAATGAAATGTATATCTCGAATTTTCTGGGAATGTCTCCAAAAGTATTCTTCATTGTGAACGACTTTTGCATAACTGGTAAACTATAAGAGATAGACAAAATTGTACTACACAAAAAATGTAGATCGCGTTAAAATACACAACTTATGTCATATGCATTTCTTTTGTTGAGTGAACCGTTTTCGAGATATTGCTTGTTATTTCCTTAAATTTTCCAATACTTTTCTCAAATGGGAATTCATTATTCATTTTTTTGTCTTGGATATGCAGAGAGTATTAATCTGTGGGAAAGAGAATGGTGCTGCACCTAGCAACCAGCTATTAAGATATATGTCGATGCTTAAAGGCTACTGTATTTCTATATTGCCCTTGCAATTACAAATCAAGGGGAACATAGTACCCTTAAGCGAGTCAAATATTTTTAGAACTGGTCGCTATGTGTAAAATGTAATTCTCTTTGCATGTCAAAAGATCGTTTCTGCAAATGTTTATCTCGATTAATATGAAGTAGATGGAGAATAAGAGTTTGTAAAAATAGTTTGTACAAGAGTAGAGAAAGTCATGTGAGTGTAACACATCAGATTTTTTTTGTGTCCTGGACATGCAAAGAGAATGGAGTGCGCCACATAGCAACCAGCGCTTAAAAGATTTGACTATCGCTTAAAACCTACCATATTCCCCTTGCATCTACAAGAAAATTAGCAATAAGATTAACATGAAGCATATGGAGAATAAGCGTTTGTAAAAATAGTTTGTACAAGAGTAGAGAAAGTCATGTGAGTGTAACACATCAGATTTTTAAGGATTAATACGCCAGTATTCTTGTCATGCACATTCTGCGGCCAGTTTGCATAGGGACCACAACACTTCATGTCGCTTATTGAATTTTCTACTTGTACTCTGAGAATGTTAGGAACCTACATGCTTACACAGGTTTACTCGCTAGGCTAGGGCAGTTTTGTTACATCATTATTTTAAAACTTGATTGCTAGTTTTTATTTTATTTTTTTAGTGTATTAATTGTAATATGGCTTCCTTTTTCCGCTTTCTATCGTAACATTTTGACATAATTACATATTGAACTACATGGATCCAAGAAGAACATACTACAACATACTTATTTATCAATGTTTACGAGTACAAACCAGAAAATTTTGCTGTTCTTTGATTCGGAAACCATGAAACAATTTTACAGTACGCTGATACGTATGTTTCATTTTGAAAGTGATGAAATGTTACATTTATTTATCTGCGAATGACTACTTATCCAGCGCCATATCACGGTAGTGATGACTAGAGCCCAGAAGTTGAGATATTTATTTTGGTTAAAATAGGCAGGCAAAAGGGCACTTAAAATACCGAAGATAGGCAGTAATATAATTAAAGTAGACTAATTAGAAGTGAAAATAGAGAGTACCCCATTCTTTAATAAAAGTAGTTATCGAAGATACTTGATAATTTATTTATAACAAAAGCTAGGTACTTACTCTTACCTTTCTTGATTACAAGAAATAAGAAGACTTTTCAAAGTGTGAACAGTTATAGTCAGCTGCCTGTCAGAGAGGTTTGATTTTCATTGTGGAAAAATATCGCTCTACTTCCACTGAAATGATTGGACCAGCATTAAAACAAGCTACTTCGGAAGGACTCATATCAGTTACAACAGAACACCTTTCAGGACATTACAGATGTTCTAATGTATCACCTTTTTTCCTCCAACTTCAAGATTGCTTCCGATACCACACTATAATGTGCTACTATTAAGCTAGATCGTTGCTGAGTTCTTCATTTTACAGCTTCTTTACCTCGCGAACTGAAGCAGTTTTGTCTTTTGATATTTATCAAATATCTCGCAATCTTGTCCAAATTGCTGCTGTAATATATGGCTGCAGAGATCCATGTTTCCCATCTGGTGTGAACTGGCTGTTGAGGTAAAGCGAGCTCTGGTGCCACGTCCTTAAAATTCGGGAGGGTGATTTTAGGAAAACCTTATTGGTGTTGGAAACCAATTTGCCCACAAGAGGATACAAACTTCTTACTTCTTGGTGATTCTGTGTAACCCGTAGGCTAGACACATGAGATAGAGCTCTTTCGGGAAGAGCTTACTTTTTCTTGTAAGGGGCCAGCATTCCTTTCATAGGTTCAGCTATTTAAAGAGCTCAATTGAATCGTTTGAGAAGGTAAGTTTTCGACTGCTTGAAAACCAATAAATGCATTTATACGGAACAAGATACTTAGATATTTTTATGATGTGAATGTGTTAGTTCATTATTTTTTCTCTCTTGCATACACTGAAATTGTTTATGCGTTTTTTAAAGGACAATATCATCTTACAGTGTGCCCCACGGCGATGAATATGATGTGTTATATTGTCCAACAGATGTCACACTATGCCATGCACTAGCTCAACACATGTCACGTATGTCATACGTTTATGCTGCCAACATATAACAAATTAATGCCGCGAATGCGGAAACGACCACAGAGTGTAGCCCAGGGATCTTAGACAACCTGTGCTTTATGAATTAACGGAAGGTTACGCTTACGTTAGATTTTCTATTTATGTAAGCTTTCGAAAGGTTAGGTTTAGGTTAGTTTTTTTTATATAAGCTTACGTTTCTGAATTCACGAAAGGTTAGGTTTAGGTTAGTTTTTTTATATAAGCTTACGTTTCTGAATTCACGAAAGGTTAGGTTAGTTTTTTTATATAAGCTTACGTTTCTGAATTCACGAAAGGTTAGGTTTAGGTTAGTTTTTTTTATATAAACTTACGTTTCTGAATTCACGAAAGGTTAGGTTTAGGTTAGTTTTTTTTATATAAGCTTACGTTTCTGAATTCAGGAAATGTTAGGTTTAGGTTAGTTTTTTATATAAGCTTACGTTTCTGAATTCACGAAAGGTTAGGTTTAGGTTAGTTTTTTTATATAAGCTTACGTTTCTGAATTCACGAAAGGTTAGGTTTAGGTTAGTTTTTTTATATAATCATAGGTTTCTGAATTACATTTATATATATCCTTGTTTTAATTTGTTACCACTGTTTACATCAAAGCACGCGAGCGAAGCGAGCGTGCGTTCCTAAACTTACGTTTCTCATTCACGGGAGGTTAGGAAAGGTTAGGTTTAGTTTTTTTTATATCAGCTTACGTTAATGGATTCACGGAAGGTTAGGTTTAGGTTAGTTTTTTTATATAAGCTTATGTTTCTGAATTTACGAAAGGTTAGGTTTAGGTTAGTTTTTTTATATAAGCTTACGTTTCTGAATTCACGAAAGGTTAGGTTTAGGTTAGTTTTTTTATATAAGCTTACGTTTCTGAATTCACGAAAGGTTAGGTTTAGGTTAGTTTTTTAATATAAGCTTACGTTTCTGAATTCCCGAAAGGTTAGGTTTAGGTTAGTTTTTTTTATATAACCATAGGTTTCTGAATTACTTTTATATATATCCTTGTTTTAATTTGTTACCACTGTTTACATCAAAGCACGCGAGCGAAGCGAGCGTGCGTTCCTAAACTTACGTTTCTGATTCACGGGAGTTTAGGTAAGGTTAGGTTTAGTTTTTTTTTATATCAGCTTACGTTAATGGATTCACGGAAGGTTAGGTTTAGGTTAGTTTTTTTATATAAGCTTACGTTTCTGATTCACGGGAGGTTAGGTTAGGTTTAGTTTTTTTTATATAAACTTACGTTTCTGAATTCAGGAAAGCTTAGGTTTATGTTAGTTTTTTTATATAAGCTTACGTTTCTGAATTCACGAAAGGTTAGGTTTAGGTTAGTTTTTTTATATAACCATAGGTTTCTGAATTACCTTTATATATATATGTATATATATATCCTTGTTTTAATTTGTTACCACTGTTTACATCAAAGCACGCTCGCTTCGCTCGCGTGCGTTCCTAAACTTACGTTTCTGATTCACGGGAGGTTAGGTTTAGTTTTTTTATGTAAGCATACGTTTCTGAATTCAGGAAAGATTAGGTTTAGGTTAGTTTTTTTATATAAGCTTACGTTTCTGATTCACGAAAGGTTAGGTTTAGGTTAGTTTTTTTATATAAGCTTACGTTTCTGAATTCAGGAAAGGTTAGGTTTAGGTTAGTTTTTTATATAAGCTTACGTTTCTGAATTCACGAAAGGTTGGTTTTTTTATATAAGCTTACGTTTCTGAATTCATGAAAGGTTAGGTTTAGGTTAGTTTTTTTTTATATAAGCTTACATTTATGGATTCACGAAAAGTTAGGTTTAGGTTAGTTTTTTTACTTTCTCTACTACGTATAGTAAGTAAGGGAAGTATTGCATTCCACCCAAAAATTCGATACCGAGATTTCACTGGAAATACACGTTTTGAGACCTCCTGAATCCAAAAAAAGCATTTTTGGAAACATGTCCGTGTGTGTGTCTGTGTGTGTGTCTGTGTGTGTGTGTCTGTGTGTGTGTCTGTGAACAGCATAACTCAAAAACGAACAATCGGATAAGCACCAAACTCGGTATTTAGGTTCAGTATCTTCCAGAGATGCGACACGAAGGTTTTCAAGAAAATCCCCCCACCCCAGACTACCCTTTACATGGAAGATTTTTCGAAAATTTTAATTTTCTCAAAAATGGCTCTAATGATTTTGATGAAAATATCATATGTTTAGGGTAATGTCATGAGAAATGAAATGTATATCTCGAATTTTCTGGGAATGTCTCCAAAAGTATTCTTCATTGTGAACGACTTTTGCATAACTGGTAAACTATAAGAGATAGACAAAATTGTACTACACAAAAAATGTAGATCGCGTTAAAATACACAACTTATGTCATATGCATTTCTTTTGTTGAGTGAACCGTTTTCGAGATATTGCTTGTTATTTCCTTAAATTTTCCAATACTTATACTTTTTCTCAAATGCGTTATTCATTTTTACTTTCTCTACTACGTATAGTAAGTAGGGGAAGTATTGCATTCCACTCAAAAATTCGATACCGAGATTTCACCGGAAATACATGTTTTGAGACCTCCTGAATCCAAAAAAAGCATTTTTGGAAACATGTCCGTGTGTGTGTCTGTGTGTGTGTGTGTGTGTCTGTGTGTCTGTGTGTCTGTGAACAGCATAACTCAAAAACGAACAGTCGGATAAGCACCAAACTTGGTATTTAGGTTCAGTATCTTCCAGAGATGCGACACGAAGGTTTTCAAGAAAATCCCCCCACCCCAGACTACCCTTTACATGGAAGATTTTTCGAAAATTTTAATTTTCTCAAAAATGGCTCTAACGATTTTGATGAAAATATCATATGTTTAAGATATTGTCATGAGAAATGAAATGTATATCTCGAATTTTCTGGGAATGTCTCCAAAAGTATTCTTCATTGTGAACGACTTTTGCATAACTGGTAAACCATAAGAGATAGACAAAATGTTACTACAAAACAAATGTAGATCGCGTTAAAATACACAACTTATGTCATATACATTTCTTTTGTTGAGTGAACCGTTTTCGAGATATTGCTTGTTATTTCCTTAAATTTTCCAATACTTATACTTTTTCTCAAATTCGTTATTCATCTTTTTTATGCCCTGGACATGCAAAGAGAATGGAATGCGCCACATAGCAACCAGCGTTAAAATATTTGACTATCGCTTAAAAGCTACCATATTCCCCTTGCATCTACAAGAATATTACCAATAAGATTAACATCTCGATATCTCGATTAACATGAAGCATATGGAGAATAAGCGTTTGTAAAATTAGATTGTACAAGAGTAGAGAAAGTCATGTGAGTGTAACACATCAGATTTTTTTATGTCCTGGACATGCGAAGAGAATGGAATGCGTCACATAGCAACCAGCGTAATATATTTGACTATCGCTTAAAAGCTACCATATTTTCCTTGCATCTACAAGAAAATTACCAATAAGATTGACATCTCGATATCTCGATTAACATGAAGTATATGGAGAATAGGCGTTTGCAAAATTAGGTTGTACAAGAGTAGGGAAAGTTATGTGAGTGTAACACATCAGATTTTGTCCTGGACATGCAAAGAGAATGGAATGCGCCACGTAGCAACCAGCGTTAAAATATTTGACTATCGCTTAAAAGCTACGATATTTCCCTTGCATCTACAAGAAAATTACCAATAAGATTGACATCTCGATATCTCGATTAACTTGAAGCATATGGAGAATAGGCGTTTGTAAAATTAGATTGTACAAGAGTAGAGAAAGTCATGTGAGTGTAACACATCAGATTTTTTATATAAGCATAGCACGTGTTGAGTTAGAATGCTAAAGACAGTATTCTCACATCCCGTGCAAACCATTTTGCTTTATATTAAATACGCACTGTTAATTTGCACGCGTTGCGTTTCAACAAAATCGCAGAACAACAACAACAAATAGCGGTAACAACCTCGCATCGCATTTTTAGCCGATTTCACATTTTTATTTACGTTGGCAGTACCCAATTTGCATGTAATGTTTTGCAAAATGGCTACGTTTGTTTACTTCCTGACGCGATTTTCCTATATAACTAAAATACTTTAAACGGGCGAGCAGGTGGGCACCAGCTATAGACGAGACCACATCGTGTTCTAAGCTCACTCTTAAGGTAATTTATTCGCTTTCCTTTTGATTTTATAAGCATTTTCTACGGGCACACTATAAGATAATATTAGCCTTTTTAAAATGTGTAAATAATCACAGCAAAACGTCATGACGATCCAAAACAGGCAAAAAAGGCTTTAAACTTTAAAATAGGCAACAGAAGCCAATATACACAAAAAAGGGTAAAATAGACACTGGTCCTACCTCCCTAAATGTACAGAAAATGTTTATCCTGTTTAACTCTTTATTACCTATATCTATCCGAATAGAGAAGGCACTTTCCTAACTTACGGGCTGCAGTCATTGCGGTAGCGAATTAATATACTTACATGCATAGAACAATATGTCCACAGAGATGAAGGTTTGTAATATTGTAATAAAAGCTCAAAATATGCAAGCAAAGCTTTCTCATGTACGACACTACTCGCTCTCTTAATTTCGCACTATTTCACATGCTCACATGCCACTTAATAGGTACTTTATCATCGATTTACTTGGCAAAAGCGATGCAACAAATTGTCCAAGCTGCTACTTCAATATCCGAAGGTATATTTTCTTCAGAATCACTCATTATTCAGAACGAAATAACCGATTTTTTCTTGATTCCATATAATATATACCATTTTATTGCAATCGTAAACAAATTACTATCGTTACATTAGTTGTTCTTTTTACTTTCTCTACTACGTATAGTAAGTAGGGGAAGTATTGCATTCCACCCAAAAATTCGATACCGAGATTTCACCGGAAATATATGTTTTGAGGCCCCCTGAATCCAAAAAAAGCATTTTTGGAAACATGTCCGTGTGTGTGTCTGTGTGTGTGTGTGTGTGTGTGTGTGTGTGTGTCTGTGTGTCTGTGTGTCTGTGAACAGCATAACTCAAAAACGAACAGTCGGATAAACACCAAACTTAGTATTTAGGTTCAGTATCTTCCAGAGATGCGACACGAAGGTTTTCAAGAAAATCCCCCCACCCCAGACTACCCTTTACATGGAACATTTTTCGAAAATTTTAATTTTCTCAAAAATGGCTCTAACGATTTTGATGAAAATATCATATGTTTAAGATAATGTCATGAGAAATGAAATGTATATCTCGAATTTTCTGGGAATGTCTCCAAAAGTATTCTTCATTGTGAACGACTTTTGCATAACTGGTAAACCATAAGAGATAGACAAAATTGTACTACACAAAAAATGTAGATCGCGTTAAAATACACAACTTATGTCATATACATTTCTTTTGTTGAGTGAACCGTTTTCGAGATATTGCTTGTTTTTTCCTTAAATTTTCCAATACTTATACTTTTTCTCAAATTCGTTATTCATTTTTTTGTCCTGGACATGCAAAGAGAATGGAATGCGCCACATAGCAACCAGCGTTAAAATATTTGACCATCGCTTAAAAGCTACCATATTCCCCTTGCATCTACAAGAAAATTATCAATAAGATTGACATCTCGATATCTCGATTAACATGAAGCATATGGAGAATAGGCGTTTGTAAAAATAGATTGTACAAGAGTAGAGAAAGTCATGTGAGTGTAACACATCAGATTTTTTCTATACCAACTTTACTATGATCATCGGATTAACTAGACTTTGGCTTACATTGAATCACCGAGTATGACAATGTTTATTGAGTGATGATGCTGTGTTTTATAAATCAACGATGGTATCATGAACGCAGATATGGTAAGTAGCCATTATTAAATGGTGGCGGATAAAATATTGTATCTGTGGGATGTACGTAATTACCGCTCTCATCTAATTACAGAATTCGGCTTATATCTCGTTCTTGCAAAAGATATTCGAGCGGTAATGATACCCATATCCCATTAGTTGAATAAATACCTATTACACAATCACAGTCAAAATAGTACTTAATTCGTTCTGATTGATATACCTACCGCAAAGGTTCCCTACCAATAATAACATATCCATTGAAACGAATGCATTGTTACTTGATCCATTCTATTTACCTTCGACCTGCAGAATTATAAATCCGTTATAACTAGCCTCTAGTTCCCGATGTCGCGAGTTCAAACCTGGCGGACAGCGGTGGATTTTTCCGGGCGTAAAAATCCTTAGCATGGCTTTCTTCGGAAGGGAAGTAACGACGGGGGTCCCGTGTCATAGATTTACGGCACGCAAAAGAACCTTAAGCCTGATACAGAAGTCTCTGAGCAAAATTACCGGTCTTTCCCTTCCAATATAGAATGGGACGCTAATAACCATAGCAGTTAAGGAGCATCCATAAATAAAACTCAATTTCATTTATTTAGTTAATCATTTCAAATGTCATGGAAAAAAAACGAATACATGGGAACTGACCGTCACTTGGTTGCGTACGAAACCTGAATGAAGAAGTTAAAACGTGGTGTGTTTATTATAGGATATTGCTATATTTTGGAATATATTGTTAAAATAAGAAGGAGAAGAAACAAGGAATCGAAGAAAAGAGAAAGAAAACGGGAGTTAGAGCTAGGTGAGGAATATGTTAACACTAGAGGAAATGTCTCTAAAAAGTGTTTATTGATTCGCCATGCAATTTGAACAATTGCATGGTACCCAAAGCATAACAGCAGAAAGATTGCAGAGAATATTCAAACATCACTACAAAATGAACTGGGATTTTAAATCTGCTTTCATTATTAGTAATGTTGAATGTATTAATAAAAAGAAACAGTATATTATGGGCAATTCTTCAAGGCGGGAGTATATGAGAAACTGTAAGTGATTTGATGATAATGAGGACATTGTTGTGTTGAAAACTTTTCTCGAACAAACGTTACGGACTTCTGATGGTAAAATTGACTTCACCTTAAAAAAGAAGCAGATAAGAGGAGGGCCAAATACGGGCAGACATAGTTGACATGAACCGCACAATAAAACAGCTCGTGAGAACAAACTTGTTTGTCTTTTAATAAATTAATTTACACCATACCATTCACACTGCAGTATGAATGACAATGGAAGTAGAAAATACTTTCCTCCAGGCTGAATTTAGCTATACTCTACAGGGTGTATAAAGAACGACGTAAGAAGAGTTGAGAAACTTCTCTTCCTTCCTTAACATTTTCAAGAATGAATTTAATTTGTTATTCTATATTCCTAAGAGTGACATCTGTAATCAATGTGATGCTTTCAAACAAAAGTTGAAACAGACGTTGGAGATGAAAGACAACAGACAATTGGCTGCCAGTAATGTCATCATAAAAAAACTAAGTGACAGGTTGAGGAAGGATAAAGAGGTAGGTGAAGCAAAATCAGTGAAAGAAATAAGGTTCTCATCTTTGATATGCAGAAAACTATGCCATCTCCTCTTTTGTCTAAAAATGTGCCTTACTATAAACGACAAATATGGACATTCATCTTGGACAACACATATTGGCATAATGTATGTTTGGAATGAAGGC
This sequence comes from Deroplatys truncata, assembly GCA_030765065.1. Taxonomy (NCBI): domain Eukaryota; kingdom Metazoa; phylum Arthropoda; class Insecta; order Mantodea; family Mantidae; genus Deroplatys; species Deroplatys truncata. The sequence continues at coordinate 119,724,439 of CM060981.1, forward strand.
ATAATTTCAAGAGGAGCACAGGAAATAGGATCCTGTCTTTAAAAAAATCATTCAAAATTATATTCCAAAGTATAGTGACAACTGCGGGTGTCAAAATTGCAACATAAAAATGTCAGTTCTTCTCATGCATTTAATACAAAATTCTCAAACATTGGAGATTATTGACCGACATTTTTTTATTCCAGGACATGAATGAATGTGACCAAGACTTTCCAGTCATTAAAAAGCTAAAAAGTATAATCCTGAAGTATACATTCTAAGCCACTGGTTGAATGTAAAGAGATCTCCAATGTTTCATGTGCTTGAGATGACATGTGATGATTTCTTTTGTGCCTTACAGCTTGAAAAAAATATAGTGAATCGAAACATATTCATTGGTAGCAAAGTAGGGTGGCTTAAAACGTTTTGGATCAGAATTGAAAAAGGGCAATCCAGATTTCTGAAAATGAATCAGAGCCATAATGGTAATGTATCATTTTCAACATTGGACTTAAATAGAAGAGTAAAGGGGAGGAAGAGCTGTTTTGAAAACATTCCACTACCCATGCTGTTCCCGAAGGAATGACATTAACACATGAAAAGCTCAAAGATGTGATAGATTTGTACCACTATATTTCACCTGTCCACCATAAATTTTATAGAAAGTGATAACAATAAGATATTTCCATTTAGAAATCTAAATAGAAAAATCAACTTGTTATTTCCCCAATTTTCATGAAATATGTAAATAATTTTGGCACCAATAATTACTGTATACTAAAAACAAATTGTGGCACTTTAACTTGAAAACAATATAATTGTTATGCCAGAAATGACTAACATTTTTAGTTTGAAAAGAGAAGGGTATTCTGTTTTATGCCATATATGATTTTTTATGCTTTAAAAACAAGATTTCTTGATTAAGAAGTTAGTATTTTTCACACTTATAGGTTGCAAATAAATGTTGTGTGGATACAAACAGTTGCTGTGGATTTAACTATTACTTCATTCCTTCACCTTACTATATCTCCAAACCTCTCTCTCCTGGCTTAGTCACCTTTGACTTGCAACCCTTCAGATATCAGATTGGTTTTGTCTTTGGTGCAAAAGGTAGTCATTAAATAACTGCGTTGGAAATAGTGACGTACTACGTCACCAATACGAACGCATATCTGTTAATGTCCATATATAGTATTACCTAAAACGTTGCGAGCAATTCGTGTGTTCTCTAAAGGAAGCTTATTCTTTTATCTTCTTGTAGAAATAGAAATTTACCAGATTTGAAAATACGGAGGTCATTGAATTCAGAATCCTGCATACACTAGAAAATCAGCGAGCATTCCAAAAACACGCGACTTGCACCGCGTGTAGTAAACTCGATGTCAGATGTGTGCGCGTTTACCAGGAACTCTCTGCGAGGAAATTCCAGATTATATCTCTCATAGATAAGAAACAGAACCGTTGCGGTCACTGCTAGCTGATCATTATACGTGCCAACAACACATTATCAAATGCGCTATCAAGTATGAAAGTAGGTTCATCCTTAAACGTTTGATTTTAATTTAATAATAATAATAATAATAATAATAATTATTATTATTATATCCATGACAACATGGACTGTTTTAATGTGTAAGATAAAATAATATTGGTAGGAGGATCGGACGAGATGGCTCCGCGTAACGTGTGAGGCTCGCATTCGGGATATCCTGTTTCGATTCCCAGCGTCCACCCACTCTGACCATGGGTTTTTCGTGGTTTCCCCGCGTACGTAAGCGAATGATTCCTCTTCCATCACGACATCCTGACCATCATTTTCTTCATCACCATCATCATCATCATTATCGTTTCAGGGTTGAAGAACCAGGCGACGGTATTCTGCATGTTGCGGCTGGGCGGTGGTGGTGCTTTGTATGAAGGTTTCTTCCTGCCGACCCGCTCTCTGTCAGTGGCTTCCCTAAGGGACCCCCGGAGGGCTCAGGGTTTGTGGCAGGCTTGAACGGCGTCGAATGCGTTCAATCTGGAATCGTTTGGGATCCGTCCACACCTGCGCATGTCGTCTCCCGGATTTGGTCGCCTTTGGGATCTCCCTCTCATCCTTCCCTCCCAGGGGTCGCTTTTGAAGCACAAAGGGCCACATTGGTCTACTTGCGTTGGTCGGCCCCGGTTTCGAGATATGTACCTTTACTTGGTAGGAGGAAGGAGTATTCTGGTATGCAGGAATGACGCCAACAGTGCAGTTTTGGTGGCCTCGCCCAAATGTAGCTCGATCCCTCCCCGGATGAAAACGAATGCCAAATTAAATAATTATATGTTGTTTAAAAATGTATTGAAATTTTATTCTTTAAATAATGCATAATTATTATACCGAAGATCTTTAGGTTAAAACCTATTCCTTTCCTGATTTCCTAGTTGCAGATAAAAATTGTATCTACTTATACTCTACATGACCAATTAAATTATTAACTATTCATTTTATAGCAATTAAAACAGCTATTTTGTTAGTGCCTATTTTACCTTTAAAATCCCCCCAAAAAGTGCCTACTTCGTTTAATGTAACATAAAATTTACAGTTTTATTTTAAAAATTTAAAGATTAGAATTGCTTCCAGGAATCTAACCTCCTCTATTTACTGGAGGAGGTTAGAAGAAAAATTACCAGGGAATCAGGTGAAATGGAAGAAAAAGTGTACGGAAAAATGCAGAAGGTTGTACAGAAAAATAACGGCTTGAAAGAGTTGCATGTTGCAATCAGCTCTCCTATGACAGAAGGCAGCGTTCTCAAGCAGTTCGGTACGTATTCAGTGTGAGACATAAGAATTCATTACGGCGTGAATAATACAAAGTTTACGTGTTTAAAAGTACACTTAACAATAATCTCACAGCTCTACAGTAGGATATATCAGTGAAGTGTTATTTAATCGTGTGAAGTATTAATAAAAAAATCTGATGTGTTACACTCACATGACTTTCTCTACACTTGTACAAACTATTTTTACAAACGCTTATTCTCCATATGCTTCATGTTAATGGAGATATCGAGATGTCAATCTTACTGGTAATTTTCTTGTAGATGCAAGGGGAATATGGTAGGTTTTAAGCGATAGTCAAATATTTTAACGCTGGTTGCTATGTGGCGCATTCCATTCTCTTTGCATGTCCAGGACATAAAAAAAATCTGATGTGTTACACTCACATGACTTTCTCTACTCTTGTACAATCTATTTTTACAAACGCCTATTCTCCATATGTTTCATGTTAATCGAGATATCGAGATGTCAATCTTATTGGTAATTTTCTTGTAGATGCAAGGGGAATATGGTAGGTTATAAGCGATAGTCAAATATTTTAACGCTGGTTGCTATGTGGCGCATTTCATTCTCTTTGCATGTCCAGGACATAAAAAAAATCTGATGTGTTACACTCACATGACTTTCTCTACTCTTGTACAATCTAATTTTACAAACGCCTATTCTCCATATGCTTCAAGTTAATCGAGATATCGAGATGTCAATCTTATTGGTAATTTTCTTGTAGATGCAAGGGAAATATCCTAGCTTTTAAGCGATAGTCAAATATTTTAACGCTGGTTGCTATGTGGCGCATTCCATTCTCTTTGCATGTCCAGGACATAAAAAAAATGAAAAATCTGATGTGTTACACTCACATGACTTTCTCTACTCTTGTACAATCTATTTTTACAAACGCCTATTCTCCATATGCTTCATATTAATCGAGATATCGAGATGTCAATCTTATTTGTAATTTTCTTGTAGATGCAAGGGGAATATGGTAGCTTTTAAGCGATAGTCAAATATTTTATCGCTGGTTGCTATGTGGCGCATTCCATTCTCTTTGCATGTCCAGGACATAAAAAAATGAATAACGAATTTGAGAAAAAGTATAAGTATTGGAAAATTTAAGGAAATAACAAGCAATATCTCGAAAACGGTTCACTCAACAAAAAAAATGTATATGATATAAGTTGTGTATTTTAACGCGATCTACATTTTTTGTGTAGTAAAATTTTGTCTATCTCTTATGGTTTACCAGTTATGCAAAAGTCGTTCATAATGAAGAATACTTTTGGAGACATTCCCAGAAATTTCGAGATATACATTTCATTTCTCATGACATTATCTTAAACATATGATATTTTCATCAAAATCGTTAGAGCCATTTTTGAGAAAATTAAAATTTTCGAAAAATGTTCCATGTAAAGGGTAGTCTGGGGTGGGGGGATTTTCTTGAAAATCTTCGTGTCGCATCTCTGGAAGATACTGAACGTAAATACCAAGTTTGGTGTTTATCCGACTGTTAGTTTTTGAGTTATGCTGTTCACAGACACACACACAGACACACACACAGACACACAGACACACACACAGACACACACACGGACATGTTTCCAAAAATGCTTTTTTTGGATTCAGGAGGTCTCAAAACATGTATTTCCGGTGAAATCTCGGTATCGAATTTTTGGGTGGAATGCAATACTTCCCCTACTTACTATACGTAGTAGAGAAAGTAATAACGAATTTGAGAAAAAGTGTAAGTATTGGAAAATTTAAGGAAATAACAAGCAATATCTCGAAAACGGTTCACTCAACAAAAGAAATGTATATGGCATAAGTTGTGTATTTTAACGCGATCTACATTTTTTGTGTAGTAAAATTTTGTCTATCTCTTATGGTTTACCAGTTATGCAAAAGTCGTTCACAATGAAGAATACTTTTGGAGACATTCCCAGAAAATTCGAGATATACATTTCATTTCTCATGACATTATCTTAAACATATGATATTTTCATCAAAATCGTTAGAGCCATTTTTGAGAAAATTAAAATTTTCGAAAAATCTTCCATGTAAAGGGTAGTCTGGGATGGGTGGATTTTCTTGAAAACCTTCGTGTCGCATCTCTGGAAGATACTGAACCTAAATACCAAGTTTGGTGCTTATCCGACTGTTCGTTTTTGAGTTATGCTGTTCACAGACACACACACACACACACGGACATGTTTCCAAAAATGCTTTTTTTGGATTCAGGAGGTCTTAAAACATGTATTTCCGGTGAAATCTCGGTATCGAATTTTTGGGTGGAATGCAATACTTCCCCTACTTACTATACGAAGTAGAGAAAGTAAAAAATGAATAACGAATTCCCATTTGAGAAAAAGTATATTGGAAAATTTAAGGAAATAACAAGCAATATCTCGAAAATGGTTCACTCAGCGAAAAAATGTATATGACATAAATTGTGTATTTTAACGCAAGCTACATTTTTTGTGTTGTAAACTTTTGTCTATCTCTTATGGTTTACCAGTTATGCAAAAGTCGTTCACAATGAAGAATACTTTTGGAGACATTCCCAGAAAATTCAAGATATACATTTTATTTGTCATGAAAGTATCTTAAATATATGATATTTTAATTAAAATCGTTAGAGCCATTTATGAGAAAATTAAAATTTTCGAAAAATCTTCCATGTAAAGGGTAATCTGGGGTGGGGGGATTTTCTTGAAAACCTTCGTGTCGCATCTCTGGAAGATACTGAACCTAAATACCAAGTTTGGTGTTTATCCGACTGTTCGTTTGTGAGTTATGCTGTTCACAGACACACAGACACACAGACACAGACACACAGACACACACACACACAGACACACACACGGACATGTTTCCAAAAATGCTTTTTTTTGGATTCAGGGGGTCTCAAAACATGTATTTCCGGTAAAATCTCGGTATCGAATTTTTGGGTGGAATGCAATACTTCCCCTACTTACTATACGTAGTAGAGAAAGTAAAAATGAATAACGAATATGAGAAAAAGTATAAGTATTGAAATATTTAAGGAAATAACAAGCAATATCTGGAAAACGGTTCACTCAACAAAAGAAATGTATATGACATAAGTTGTGTATTTTAACGCGATCTACATTTGTTGTGTAGTAAAATTCTGTCTATCTCTTAAGGTGAGTCCACACTGTTCAACATATCAACAGTTAACATTCAACAATTAACAAAATGTCTCATTCAACATGTTAAATGCCTTCAACATGTTGTAACTGTGAACGTTTAACATTCTATCCACACCAGTTGACTTGTTGGGACAACAAAATCTAACTAAAAGCAAAATGGACTCCAGTGATTAAGATTTGACTATTGCTATTTGTATCTGTGTTTTATATGTAATAAAAAAAGTGGAAGGTGATGAGGCTCTATCTTGTTAATCGGCACAGGAGTGAAAATATTTTGAATGAGTTTAAAATTCGGAGCAGGTTTGACTTCAATTTCTTGAGAACAAGTCAAAGTGACTTCAACTTTGTTTTAAGCAAAGTTTCTAACCTATAATTCACAAAAAGAACACACATTTGAGAGCAGCCATTCCAGCTGCCAGACTTGAGCCTTTTTTGCAATTTTCTAGCAAAGTGAGGTTTTTATTTTTACTTTCTCTACTACGTATAGTAAGTAGGGGAAGTATTGCATTCCACCCAAAAATTCGATACCGAGATTTCACCGGAAATACATGTTTTGAGACCTCCTGAATCCAAAAAAAGCATTTCTGGAAACATGTCCGTGTGTGTGTCTGTGTGTGTGTGTGTGTCTGTGTGTGTGTCTGTGTGTGTGTGTGTGTCTGTGTGTGTGTCTGTGAACAGCATAACTCAAAAACGAACAGTCGGATAAGCACCAAACTTGGTATTTAGGTTCAGTATCTTCCAGAGATGCGACACGAAGGTTTTCAAGAAAATCCCCCCACCCCAGACTACCCTTTACATGGAAGATTTTTCGAAAATTTTAATTTTCTCAAAAATGGCTCTAACGATTTTGATTAAAATATCATATGTTTAAGATAATGTCATGAGAAATGAAATGTATATCTCGAATTTTCTGGGAATGTCTCCAAAAGTATTCGTCATTGTGAACGACTTTTGCATAACTGGTAAACCATAAGAGATAGACAAAATGTTACTACACAAAAAATGTAGATCTCGTTAAAATACACAACTTATGTCATATACATTTCTTTTGTTGAGTGAACCGTTTTCGAGATATTGCTTGTTATTCCCTTAAATTTTCCAATACTTATACTTTTTCTCAAATTCGTTATTCATTTTTTTATGTCCTGGACTTGCAAAGAGAATGGAATGCGCCACATAGCAACCAGCGTTAAAATATTTGACCATCGCTTAAAAGCTACCATATTACCCTTGCATCTACAAGAAAATTAGCAATAAGATTGACATCTCGATATCTCGATTAACATAAAGCATATGGAGAATAGGCGTTTGTAAAAATAGATTGTACAAGAGTAGAGAAAGTCATGTGAGTGGAACACATCAGATTTTTTTTTTCTTATATTGCCTCTGGAACAATAATAAATTGCACGTAGTTTGGTATAATTGTCCATCCTTTTTATTACATATATTACAGTTTTCCATAATGATAGCCTCAAAAAAGATTTTATTAATGAAAGTGTCTTTTCTTTCATCCATTTCATAACTTCACATGAAGCGAACCAAATCAAAGATATAAGCACAGAACGAGTCAACATGGAACTACAAACACAATAGCATGAAGGAATCACAATAGGTGCCATGTTTATAGTCTGGAAACTTCCGAAATTCACCCAATCACATACACAGAGAGCGAATTGACTTAACAAGTTTTCCATTAAAAGCGGAAAACATCCAACATGTTAAAAGTGTCAAGCACAACTGTTTCGGTTAACATGTTATGTCAATTCTGCAAATGAAATTTGGCCAACATGCAAATGTTAACATGTTGCATTTGACAAGTTTTGTTAAATGTTAATCAGTGTGGACAGGGCTTTATGGTTTACCAGTTATGAAAAAGTCGTTCACAATGAAGAATACTTTTGGAGTCATTCCCAGAAAATTCGAGATATACATTTCATTTCTCATGACATTATCTTAAACATATGATATTTTCATCAAAATCGTTAGAGCCATTTTTGAGAAAATTAAAATGTTCGAAAAATCTTCCATGTAAAGGGTAGTCTGGGGTGGGGGGATTTTCTTGAAAACCTTCGTGTCGCATCTCTGGAAGATACTGAACCTAAATACCAAGTTTGGTGTTTATCCGACTGTTCGTTTTTGAGTTATGCTGTTCACAGACACACACACAGACACACACACGGACATGTTTCCAAAAATGCTTTTTACTTTCTCTACTACGTATAGTAAGTAGGGGAAGTATTGCATTCCACCCAAAAATTCGATACCGAGATTTCACCGGAAATACACGTTTTGAGACCTCCTGAATCCAAAAAAAGCATTTTTAGAAACATGTCCGTGTGTGTGTCTGTGTGTGTGTGTGTGTGTGTGTGTGTGTGTGTGTCTGTGTGTGTGTCTGTGAACAGCATAACTCAAAAACGAACAATCGGATAATCACCAAACTTGGTATTTGGGTTCAGTATCTTCCAGGGATGCGACACGAAGGTTATCAAGAAAGTCTCCCTACCCCAGAGTACCCTTTACATGGAAGATTTTTCGAAAATTTTAATTTTCTCAAAAATGGCTCTAACGATTTTGATTAAAATACCATATGTTTAAGATATTTTTATGACAAATAAAATGTATATCTTGAATTTCCTGGGAATGTCTCCAAAAGTATTCTTTATTGTGAACGACTTTTGAATAACCGGTAAACCATAAGAGATAGACAAAATTTTACTGCACAAAAAATGTAGATCGCGTTAAAATACACAATTTATGTCATATACATTTTTGTTTTTGAGTGAGCCATTTTCGAGATATTACTTGTTATTCCCTTAAACTTTTCAATACTTTTCTCAAATGGGAATTCGTTATTCATTTTTTTGTCTTGGATATGCAAAGAGTATTAAGCTGTGGGAAAGGGAATGGTGCTGCACCTAGCAACCAGTTATTAAGAGATATGTATGTGCTTAAAGGCTACTGTTATTCTATATTGCCCTTGTAAATATATATTCCCCTTACATCTACAAGAAAATTAGCAATAAGATAGACTCTGCAAATGTTTATCTCGATTAACATGAAGTAGATGGAGAATAAGCGTTTGTATAAATAGTTTGTACAAGAGTAGAGAAAGTCATGTGAGTGTAACACATCAGATTTTTTTGTATTCAGTGGGTCTCAAAACATATATTTCCGGTGAAATCTCGGTATCGAATTTTTGGGTGGAATGCAATACTTCCCCTACTTACTATACGTAGTAGAGAAAGTAAAAATCTGATGTGTTACACTCACATGACTTTCTCTACTCTTGTACACACTATTTTTACAAACGCCTATTCTCCATATGCTTCATGTTAATCGAGATATCTAGATGTCAATCTTATTGGTAATTTTCTTGTAGATGCAAGGGAAATATGGTAGCTTTTAAGCGATAGTCAAATATTTTAACGCTGGTTGCTATGTGGCGCATTCCATTTTCTTTGCATGTCCAGGACATAAAAAAAATGAATAACGAATTTGAGAAAAAGTGTAAGTATTGGAAAATTTAAGGAAATAACAAGCAATATCTCGAAAACGGTTCACTCAACAAAAGAAATGTATATGACATAAGTTGTGTATTTTAACGCGAGCTACATTTTTTGTGTAGTAAAATTTTGTCTATCTCTTATGGTTTATCAGTTATGCAAAAGTCGTTCACAATGAAGAATACGTTTGGAGACATTCCCAGAAAATTCGAGATATACATTTCATTTCTCATGACATTATCTTAAACATATGATATTTTCATCAAAATCGTTAGAGCCATTTTTGAGAAAATTAAAATTTTCGAAAAATCTTCCATGTAAAGGGTAGTCTGGGGTGGGGGGATTTTCTTGAAAACCTTCGTGTCGCATCTCTGGAAGATACTGAACCTAAATACTAAGTTTGGTGTTTATCCGACTGTTCGTTTTTGAGTTATGCTGTTCACAGACACACAGACACACAGACACACACACACACACACACACACACAGACACACACACGGACATGTTTCCAAAAATGCTTTTTTTGGATTCAGGAGGTCTCAAAACATGTATTTCCGGTGAAATCTCGGTATCGAATTTTTGGGTGGAATGCAATAATTCCCCTACTTACTATACGTAGTAGAGAAAGTAAAAAAAGTGGAGTATAATTATAATTTGTCTAAGCCTTGTTCTTTAGCCGTACTACCCCTGCTAAGAGATACGTGTTTCTAAAAATTACTACTGACGCAGCCGAGATATACACATATAATACTTAAATAAACATTAAAAATACAAAGTTGATTTTTAAACGTGGGGGCGAAGGTCACCGGAAAAGTGAACGTTGGGGCGAAGGCCACCAAAAGTGAACGTTGGTGCGAAGGCCACCGGAAAGTTTGTATCGTACGTGGGGCGAACACTCCAAGAAACATCTCCCGCAATAGGTGGGGCAACTACTACTTCAAGTTTGGCGCCCAAAGCGTGGTGCTAATAACGTAAAGATATTCTATCTGAAACTTTGTATCATACGTGGCTCTACAACAGCAGCAAATTACCCTCTCAAAGTCCGCAGTCTAATAATAACATGCAGACATTGTAACGGATTTTCCAACAGTAAGTCCCCATTAACTATTCAGTCCTACGAAAGGAGCAATATAACTGTTGTTGAATCTGTCTGTTTTGAAATGTAATGAAAATTTAAGTGTATACCTTGTGCTTTACTAAGTTTCCTGACAGTTTTGTTTGGAATTTGAGGAATAGTTGTAACCATTCCTACATTCAAGTGATGGGTGTGAACATTTCCGGCTATGAGGCTTTTAAAAATATTCCAATGAAATAAAATAGATGATCATTGTCTCAGCGATCTTGCTGTCACTGCAGTGAAGAGATCAGCAACTAAAACTGTAGAGTTAAGACTATCGACTCCCCCCACTCCACAACAATCGGCGAATCAGACTTTACTGAGGTACAGTTTTCATTTTTCTTGTATTATATAGTTCTAGTACATTTCGATTAGGCCTTAACTAGGAAGGAAAGTATTCGGAAGTTTTGCATTCTAATATTCTGAGGAGTATATAAATGCACCAGTGTACATTAATTTCATCTAAAGCTCCAGTACTGAAAAAACCAGACAATATACGCAATACTGTGATGTAAATCCTTGGAATTTATCTGTAAAATCTCTAGAGTATGCTCGCGCATGGCGTTACAGAAAGAGGGTGGTTACAGAGACTGCCAAAGCTTGCCCCACCGTTTTTGTATGCAAACTGAAAACAAACGCAGACATTGCTTGTGCCTCAACCACTCCAATCCGCTAATTTCAGGAGGAGCTGACCGAACACGGACTAGCCGTGGAGAGTAACTGCACAGATTGCATATTTGTACTTCAGCTCATGGAGGGACAATAGTCTGGTATGCAGTACACAATGACTGAGTGTAACATGTCTCAGTGATAACGAATATTGTAGGGAAATTTCGCCTCCGTTATAATTGTCTCCCATTTCCTTTTAATTGTAGTTAACTGATTAGTATCCAGTATGAATACTAACAATTTAACTAGAAATTATGAACCAGTTCATAGCACTGAGCAATAAACAGCAAAGAAAAACGTAATTTCAAAAATTGTACGTCTATAGACCTTTCGTAAATAAAATCACAATCTTACGTACACTTGCGCAAATAAGCAATTTATGTTATTAAAATAACTAAGGTTGTAGACTTAGCGTCTATTATGCATAGAAGAGAAGCACGTGTCTGCTCAGTTCGAATTAAGGGTCGCGGTGAGTTTCAAAGGTAAAGGCAAAAGACGCGAAGGCATCAAAGCAGATATGGCTGGCAGTGGTTAGACAATTCACTCCTTTCATTTACAAAAATTTGCATTCTCGATCGACTATGCTTTACACTTCGGGGTAACAAATTGAAACTGTGATGAACAGCGGACTAAACGCCAAAATGTGTTGCATCTCCCATAATTATCATCAGTATACCTACGTGATGGCTGTTCTACTGGTGCATCAGCACTTGCGGCAGTCTGGGTGTTGCCACCGTTATATAGACATTTTTTTTGTTCCACTTATACCCCGCTTTTAACTGGAAAGGTCATATCGGCGGCCTATAATGGCAATTGATAAGCAAATGAAGCGATATATGCTGCGTAAAACCGTTTGTAGAATACTTTCATTTCGTTTCTATAGTTTTCTCTCTCTTTTCGGAAAGAAGTCCTTTGCTTTTACGTTTCCATGTTATATGTTGTAGTAACTAACCACGTGTTTTAAGTTTCCTATATGTAGGTTGCAGGCGTGAAACCTGTCTGGGAGTTAATGCTATATGATCTGCCGAGGTTCAGCTCTCATATATCCTATACACACCATTCCTACTGTGTAATCTCAAGGTAGTACGAAACCGAAAATTTCGGTCCTGGAAACCTCAGTCTTTAAGAACTGAATTAACTCATCGCCTCCACGGTTGCCGAAGCTGAAGAATGAGAACAGATCCCACCCATCCAATTAGTGGGCTGCTGGTCACGAAAGCCCATGCCAAAGCAATGCGCAATCGCCGTCTATCTAAAGCTTCTTACTGGCGAAATTGGGATCAGCAAAACCAGGCTTCCAGGAGGCCATGTAATTTTATAAATACATTGAGTTTTTTTATGGATGCTCTTTAACTGCTGTGCTCCTTAGCGTCCCATTCTATATTGGGCGTGAAAGACCGGAAATTTTGCTCAGAGGCCTCTTTATCAGGCTTGAGGCTATTGTACTGTCGTAAATCTACGCCACGGGAGCACCTGCTTTACTTCCCTTCCAAAGGAAGCCATGCTAAGATTTTTACGCCCGAAAAAATCCATCGCCCTCCACCGGATTTGAACCCGCGACCTTGTAAACTAGAGGCTAGCATGGTTCTCCTACACCTAGGCCACGGAAGACGACATATATTTTGCAGAACTCATTGTGTAAAATGGAAGTGAATCTAACGAGGTTCCTATCCAACTTTAAGAATCATAAAACCTTAAAATTAAGAATATCAACAGAAAAATATTAAATGCTAATGAATCACATTGTGAAGAGAAAGACGATGGAGTTTGCTTGTTGATCTGAGGAGTGGACAGTACCTGCTTTTAAGCCAGGCTTCTTGTTGATGTAAAGTTTGTGTGAAACTACCCATGCTGTTTGTTTTCTTCGTGGAAAATCCTCGTGAACAATTCCGATAGATAGTTACCTATAGATATGTTCGAAGGAAGATGATTGTACATTTAGACGAGGTAAAATATAAAAGAATGGTATAATACACACTCATATCCGCGCAGCTAATTGCAGATCACGTATATCTTATGTAAAAGAAATTGAGGCACAAAATTGATCCTTGTGGAACTGTGCTGTAACCGATGTGGGAGCTGATTTAAATCTATCTGTGCCAACGAAAATTGGCATCCTTATTAAGTTCTTGATTATTTGAATAAGATAATCTGTAGCTCATTTCAGCAGCAGTAGTCTGTACTACACTCCATCGAAAGCTTCAGCGATATCTAAGAAAACACTTGTGGTGTGCTGGTTCTTTTAAAATCAATTTACAATGGATTCGTAATACTCCAATGAGATTGGGACATTTAGGATGAACGCAACTAGTTAAGCTAAATTACACATTTCATATATGCATCTCTCAAACCAGCTGTCATGTTCAATAACAGGTGGCCAATAAATTAATCTTATTTTGATGTAAATGTTACATTAAGAAACATGTGCCGGCCAAGATGCAGCATTTTTCAATTACTAGACGGGCATTTGTTTATTTATTTATTTTGGGGGGTTTGTCATCCATAAATTACGATATTTTTTTTTTGGAGTTGCCGAACAAAAAGCTGAAAAATCGAGAGCTTCATGATTCTTCAGCCCTAAACTCCTCGATTTTCTCCATAGACTGCAGAAAGCGATGTTTACTTAGAATAAACAGCTCTGGTATGGGAATGGCACCCATAAAGCAATGCATCGCAATTTTTGCCATTCATTCATGTTCCAAGGAAATCAGTCCAAGAAAGATTCTTCTGTGTTGATGTTAGCAGCAGATGTGATAGCCCTTTTTTCCCCTCTTTCTTCTTTTTTTAAGGAAGTCATGAGCTGCACGATACTATATCAAGCGGCAGCAGCATCAACTGCATTACAAGGTCAGAAGATTGGATCTGATTGGCTGTGGTATTTACTCTGTTAATACAAGCAGCAGTCAGTCGACTGCTAGCCATCTTGAGCCATGCTGTGCTACCGACATGGACTGCTTTGCAAGCAGGACGTAGTTCATTTAGCCCACATTGTTGTGTAACCTACAGGAAGCGAGAAAATTACCGTTTTAAAAAGTGAATGGAAGTGCTATTTAAAAGAGAGTCGAGAGTGGGGATGGCGGAGGGGAAGCTTTTCATCATGCCCGTATGTATAAAGATTGACAGGAAATATTGTTATAGTCTATTAAGAGACATAATCTTTACTTATGTGAAGAGCACCGGATATTTGTAGCTATATCAAATCTGTGCTTCAGCTCGCCAGCACATGTAAATAAAATTAGTTTCACAAGTGAATTTTAATTCACATGGCATGACCAAACAAATTTATTCAAAAGGGCCAGAATCGATGTGCTCTTTATCAGTCTTTCTAAATGCAAAAAAGAGAGTTTGTCCTCTTCTATTTGCTAAGCTTTCTTCATTATTATCCAAATATTTTATTTACCGCATTTACGTATCGTTGATGTCTTTCTCACGTCATTTTTCGAATAATTACTCTATACTCAGGTGTTGTATGTACTAAATAAATTTGTTACGCGATATAAAATACACCCCTGAAGAAGCATTTCTATTAAAAGAAACTAAATTAAAATTAATATCATTAATTTAATTTGCATTTAAAACCGAAACGATAAAAAACTCTATTTTTCAAGCTTTCAAAACTATATATGTATAAAGAATAAAAATATTATACGTAGCAGTTATACACTTCTTTTTCCAGTTGTCATTTATTTTCATAGTTGTACAAATTATTCACAAAAGAGTATTGCTCTATGTGTGCTTCCTCTTAATTATAATAAAGATTCACTAGAAGTTGTTTCCATATGTTGTTAGAGGCACACAGGAATATACAAAGATTGGTGCGACAAGCCGCTGTTAAAAACCAAATTTAATTTGCAAGTCTTGATGTTGCAGTCTCTTTGCTAAAGCTGATAAGAAACAAAAGCATAGTCAAAAGTATTTCAAAATTATATTGCTATAAATATTGTAAAATTCAAATAAACTACAGGAAATGTCTGATACACAGCGGAAACTACACAAATTTAGCACATATTACATATTTTAATGAGCTGTTTGTTTTGTTTCTATATTACACTTTGCTTATCTATTACTGTTCACTAGTTATATACAGTTCCATGGGAATGAAAAACTAATTATGGAGAATTTAAGATATACATTTTATTTGTCATGTTAATATCTCAAACATACAACATTTTAATCAACATCATTACGGCAGTTTTTTAAAAAATAAAAGTAACGTAAAAATGCCCGTATGAGTAGTTCTTTGGGTAACAAAAATTTCATAAAAATCTTTGTCTGCTTCCTTGAAAGACGCTGGATTTGAATATGTAGTTTTGTTATTTTATAAATGCTACTTTTTTATTCAGAGCATCTAAAGTAGTACGTTTCCTGTGAAATCTCGATATCGAATTTGCGGCTGAAATAGATACATTATTTCCTCCGCCTACAATAGGCAAGCGCCAGATAAAGTAAAGGTACACTTGATGCAAACAGATGACGGTTTTCAACAACTCTCAAACACTCTGGAAACAAGTAAATGGGAAATGGAAAGCAGTGTCTTATGATTGTGTCCTTTTTTTCCCTTTTTCTTTGACGTGGTTGTTTATTTCTTAACATAGAAATATTAAGACCGATATTATCTATTACTTTGCACTGAAACAATCATTTTCCTTCTAAACATTCAATGTATGGAACCTAACGATTAGCAAATAAAAAGAATTTTTGTCATCTAAATACCTTTTAAAACTAAATAGTTGTACTCCATTACTTTTGCTGGGTAGATTTGTGCTTATTTAATAGTTTCCAATTATATATTGCCGCCTTAACTATTACGGCCAAATCGGCGGCTACAAGTAAATAAACCTTCCCTTTTATTTCTCAACACATTGAATCACATCTACATTCACTTTCACATTTATATATTCCAGATTTCGTTGGAGAATAGGAAATAATTCAATTTAAACAAACATCCCACATAGCCGGAAATTGAACCCGGGACCCCTGGATTGATAAGCCAACTTACTTATGACTCGAACTCCTCACGGGGAAGGAGGGAGACATTGAAGGTTTCTCAAATTGCCTTTTAATCTTAGGTTTGATGCACGCTTCAGATGATAACGGATTATTATTATTATTATTATTATTATTATTATTATTATTATTATTTCGTTTTTATTTAATGCAATTATCAGCAATAACGTTAGAAAAAGATTTGATATTTTAATAGTAGCTTTACATATGTACTAACATTCATTTTATATTGTGAAAAAATAGCCCTTTATAAAATACCTAGTTGTATTTTTCTAGTAAAAAATTGCGGGTATTTAAGCCATTATTACAAATTCAGTGGTAGATTTTTAGACAGTTCTTGAAAAATGTTCTCGAAAATATACCTTTAAATAAAAACACTGTGCAAATTATTACGTTTCTATGACAGAGTAGCATGGGAAATCGTCTGAATATTTTATACGAAGATACCCACACTTAAAATGTAAAGCATCATTATGCTGTTCTTAAACTTATTTCCTTTGCTAATTATCCCAGAGCAATGCTATGAAACTTAGTGCTTATCTCTGTTGTGCCGGAATGAAGAACGTAACAAATATTAAAGAAGGGTCACACTTTTATCTCACCGAGATTTTCTGAAACACGTTCCATAAATGCCAATCTTTACAAACCCAAATACAAAACTATTTTAGGATCATCAGAGTATTCTGTTTGCAGTGTCCGCAAGGTACAGTGTATCTTCTAAAGCCACTAGCTCATTTTAGATACAAAGCTCAACGTTATTAGCAGAGCAGCATAAAACAATGAATTACGATTGCTGGACACTCGTTTGTTTTTTTCCCTGAACAACCAATTGATACTTCCCACATGGCAAGAACGCTACTTCGGTTGGCTAAGCAACAGCTATCGGCTTGAGAGGGATACACTGTGTAAATGCTGTTCTTTTTGCCTGTCTTCGTGGCATGCCATACCTTCTTTCCGTTTTTTAATCCTCAGTTTTTATGCTCATATTTATTTAATATGCACTATCAGAGTCTTGAATGAACATTTATCTGTGCTTCTTTTGTTAAAAAGCTAAAAACCTTATTGAATTTCTGATCCCTTTACTTGTACACTCGCCTTCTTGATGTGTAAGTCTATCGGAAAGCCTAATCCTAGGAGTCGCATTTTGGACGAAGAGAGGTCAAAAATGTCCACGACTAAAATTCATTTATTTGGGTATACAATTTGTCTATAAATAACTGAACTTTTATTTTAAGGAAATAAACATTAAATATTGCATAATACATGAAATGTCATAAATTACATTAATTATTCTGAGGTACTTTTAGACTTTTCAAACTATCACATTCATTAATTCAAACACATGCGGTATAATGTATTTTCAGAATGCTTACCCACATACATATCACATTTGATCGACACAATAGTCGTTTTTGTTTGTTTCTACATTTAAACTTTTCACATTAAAACTGATCACAGGTGGAATTAAAGGAGCGTATTTTGCATCCACCTCGCGATTTCGCTCATATGATTGGATTTTGAACTTACAAGACAAGATTGCCATTACTATATAAAAACTTAATTTATTTGTGACAAAAATTTAAGATATAAGATTTTAGCATGCATTGTAAACTTTCTAAAAAAGTGTGGACCCCAAATTACCCTCCTCTCTTTATGAGCATGAAAATAACAATAAAGTGTAGATTAAATTGTTCAAACCTGTTATAGTGTGTTATAATAGGATGCATTTAACTGAATATTTATTACGACGAATCAAGATGAGCTAGCATTGTTTTAAGTTCTTAAAGAATGCCATAATATTTTTGTGCCGTCCAAGTAAGCATAGGTACCTATTTCAATAGGCATTAATAAATCCTAACAAAGGGAAGATGGTTTAGGGCTGATATTTCTGTCATACAATGAAGCAATTATCATTTATTCCTCAAAATTATCCAAGGGTTTATTCTTCAGCGTCTTTTGGATGAAATAGTTATGCAGGTGAAATTAATTTTGAAACTTTTACAATACGTACGAAGGTTGACGAAAACAACATTTGTTGGTAGAACAGTGAACAGTCACTACAAACCTTTTATAGTAGGAGAGAGACTTTGAGTTAAATCATAAAACAAAAGAATACATACTGTAGGTATTCATATGAGAATTGAGACATCCTTTTCCGAAATCCGTATCATACCCAGTTCACACAATTTTTCAGGAAAATGGAGCAAAACGAAACTATATTATGGAATAAGAAAGAGTTACAATACTGTTACTTAAAAACTTACTGCTACTACCATTTACTGTGGTCATTTTCCTTTATTCGTTTCAGGTGCTTTCACAAATCACAGCTTTTGACTTGTTTACGATACAAAATAATTTGGAATTTCAAGTGCTTCGTTTTTGCAGAAAACAGCGAATTATGTAACTATTTGAAGTAAAGGTATAGTTCGATATATTCTACAGGATGGTAGCCCTAATTTAATTTCTATTTTGAGCAGACTTCACTTTTTTTAATGCTGATTTAGTTATTTGCAATTCGCGTTAGTGAAAATCAGCTTCTGCATTTATGGCGAATACCCGATGTCAATGAAACATTCATGCCAATGTATGCTCTTAAAATATTTTATTGTCTAAATGTATTTATTCCTAATAAATGTTTATTTCTGGGAGGTGTGAAAAGCGCAGTTATATCCTTGTACAGTAAGGAATTGGGGGCTAGGAACAAGGAGTATGCTGTTCGTTTGTTTGTTTGTCTTTGCCAATACATACGAGGGCATTCCCAGAAGTGCCCGACCTGACGTATATATAGCGGTTGTTGTTTCAAACAAATGACCATGATAGAAAGTACCACGCTTATAAAGCTTAAGTTTGAAGTTTGACGATTCTACGTTGTTGAGTAATTGACAACCATTAATAGTGAACTCTCTCAGCGAATTTGTAAACATGGATAAAACTGGCCATCGTTATGTGGCCATACTTTCATCTGAAAGCTCTTAGTCCAACTAATATTAAAGCTGAGCTAGATTCTACTCGGGGGAGTCTGGTCCTTCGTTTACAACAATAAAATATTGGGTGGCAGAGTTTAAGCGAGGCCGTACGGGCTGCCAAGACGAACATTGCAGTGATCGACCAAATGAGGTGACCACGTCAGAAATTGTGAAGAAAATCCACAAAATGGTATTGGATGACCGTCGACTGAAAGTGCGCGAGCTAGCAGACATCGTAGGCATTTCAAAAAGTGCTGTACATCGCATACTAACTGAAAATTTAGACATGAGAAAGCTGTGCACAAGAAGGATGCCGCATATACTCACAATGGAACAAAAGCAGCGTCGTGAGGATGTTTCAGTCGAGTGTTTGGCGATGTTTCGCTGCAATAAAGCCGAGTTTTTGCGCCGATTCACCATGGATGAAACATGGGTCCATCACTTCACATGTGTCGTCCTCCGTGGACTAGTGGTACCGTGCTAGCCTCTAGTTCCCAAGGTCGCAGGTTCAAACCCGGCGGGGAGCGATTGATTTTTTTCGGGCGTAAAAATCCTTAGCATGGCTTCCTTCGGAAGGGAAGTAAAGCCGGTGGTCCCGTGTCGTAGATTTACGGCACGTAAAAGAACCTCAAGCCTGATAAAGAGGCCTCTGAGCAAAATTACTGGTCTTTCACGCCCAATATAGAATGGGACGCTAAGGACCATAGTAGTTAAAGAGCATCTATAAATAAAAAATTCACACCTGAGACGAAGGAACAGTCAAAACAGTGGATTGAAAGGGGAGAATCGGCTCCAAAGAAGGCGAAGGCAGTTCCATCTGCAGGCAAGGTCATGGCGTCAGTTTTTTGGGATGCGCGTGGGATAATTTTCATTGATTATCTTCAGAAAGGAAAATAAATCAATGGCGAGTATTATACAAACTTATTGCAGCGTTTGAATGATGAAATCAAGCAAAAACGGCCGCATTTAGCGAAAAAGAAAGTTCTGTTTCATCAAGACAATGCACCAGTTCACATATCCATTATCGCCATGGCCAAAATCAATGAGTTAAAGTTCGAATTGCTTCCTCATGCACCTTATTCGCCAGACTTAGCCCCCTCTGATTATTTTCTATTTCCAAAGTTGAAGAAATGGCTTCGTGGTAAAAGATTTGCCAACAATGAAGAGGTGGAGTCTACAGTTAATGACTATTTTGCCAAACTCTACGGTTCTCACTATAAGTAGGGTATCGAAGCGATTGAACACCGTTGGGAAAAGTGTATCGAGCTGAAAGGAGATTATGTAGAGCAATAAATATGTTTTTTCCCAAAATGTTTGCGTTTTTTTTTGTTAGGTCGAGTACTTCTAGGACAGCCCTCGTACGTGTATTAAGCGTAGGAGGCAGATATTATTATTATTATTATTATTATTATTATTATTATTATTATTATTATTATTATTATTATTCTCAGTTGCCCAGATAACCAACGAGCGAGGTGGCGCCGCAGTAACGTGTGCGAATCGCATTCTGGAGGTCCCGTGTTCGATCCCCAGTGACTGCCCATTCTGACCTATGGGGTTTTAGGGTCGGCAGGCGAATGCTGCGGTGGTTCCTCTTCTACCTCGACTTTCCTGCACCCATAATTTCCTGCATTATCATGGTTACAGGGTTGTTGGACCAGGCGACGGTGTTCGGATGAGCTGTGAATGTGCGCTTTGTAGAGGCTTCTTCTCTGGCGTCGTCGCGAGACTGCTCAGTTACGACCCGCCTCCTAGTGGACCCTCCAGGGAGTCTGGAGGATTGTGGATGGGTCTGGACGTCATCGGATGCGTTCGATCTGGAAATGTTAAAGACCACGTCCATGCTTGCGCCCGTCATCATCCAGATCCGGACGCCCTTTGGGTCTCTCCCCTCATCACTCTCTTCCAGGGATCACAGTAGAAGTGAAAGGGGTCGTTGCGGCCTATTTACGGTATTCTGCCCCGGTTGGAGGAGGTCCCTCCGTACCCTCACATTTACCTTTACCTTTATTCAGATAACCTTAATGTGTAAGAAATTACTTTCCCTGCTGCATTCCATCAACCGTGAAATACCACAATTAGTGATAAAATACTATTACCAAAACGCTTGTAATGTATCACATCTATTATTGCAGTTATCCTTATTCACTAATTTAGCTTCAATATTAGCTGAAATATTTCAAATGCTTATAAACTGTGCGTTAGATTCATCCACATTACTCGCAAATTTGATCATGTAACATTACACCTAGAATTGCTTTCGTGGACTCCCCTGAAGGAACGAAGAACATTTCTTTACTGTTCTTTTTTAAGATATTAAATGCTTCCACTACGAATTACTTGGCTTCAAGTTTTCATTTTCTCACAACTACACGAAATAAACACTCGCATCTGAAATTCTCTATTTGTTATTCTGAAGTATTGTCGTACATTGTCTTAATTTACAGTTTAGAGAATTGTCCTTTAACAAATGGAATTTAGGCGTAGATTTGTTAATGTGTAATATCATTCGCCATAAGTAATGTAAATAACTCCCTCCCTCCTTCTACCCCCTTTTTCTCTTCATTGTACATGTTTATTTTTGTCTAAACTTAAACAGGGATTAGAATTAATATGTTTATTAATATTCTCGTTATTATTGTGCTGTTTTCACTTGAGTTTTGGACCACTACTTGGACTTACTGTGCTATGTTTCTTTCAGAAATGTTAAATTTTTTGTATTGCGGTATTTTATTATTATTGTATTATTTTTCATTCCATTCTCTTTTGTAGTATTTGCATTTCTGTTAAGTGCAAAAGAAAGCCGGATAGTCCTAACTCCACTTGAATAAATAAATACATAAATAAAGAAACATTTTGGACATGTTTTGCTTATGAGAAGAGAATGCAATACAGTAGCTTATTTAAGCTTTTGTTTTTTCTTCTTTTTCCTCTGCTAATCAGGTCGTTAATGAGTTATGCGTTTCAGGTCCTAATGTGTTATGAATGGCTATGGTATGAAAACACCTGGAAAATGAGTACCCGCATAGGTGCACGGTGAGATGAAGTGGAAGTTACTGCTCCCCTCTGACTTTTAGTCGGTGAAGGAGCGAAAACAGTCACAAACTATGTGGGTGTATTAACAGTTTCGAAAACATCATATGTTCATGCACACCAACACGACTTTCAAATACTGAAAAACTTTGTGGCAATATTAGTTCAAGCATTAGATATACTTAGTACTAAACACATTTGCATTATAACCCTCCCATATTTATCTTTATTTTACATGTGACTATGTAAGTCTTAATATTAATCGTCACCCGTCTTTATTTCAGCATTCCCCACCATGAGGCAGTCGTAACACCATCATCGAGGCATTTCTTGTTGTACTGGACTGATGTGAGTGGACAATGAAGAAAATCTGAAGAAATTTCAAGGAGGAAATCTGCACTTCCCAGGAGCAGCATTTACGAATTTTCTGTTAATTCCGTCTTATCAGTTATGACAAAAAATTTAAGTATATTAGAACTCTGTACTTTTGATGCAACTCTTTTTACTTTCTCTATTACTTACCTATAGTAAATAGAGGAAGTGTTGTATTCCACCCAAAAATTCGATACCGAGATGTCACCAGAAATACACGTTATGAGGTTCTCTGAAAAACTTTTTTAAAGAGAAATGTGTGTGTGAACTGCATAACTCAAAAACGAAAAGCCGGTCAAACTTGCTATTTAATTTCTGAATCTCCTAAGAATGCGACACAAAGATTTTCAAGAAAATGTCCTATCTGAAACTACCCTATAATTGAAAAAAAATGTTCATTAATTTTAATTTTCTCAAAAATAGCCCTAACAATTTTTATTAAAACCTATGTTTAAAGTTATTTACAATATAAGTAAAAGGTATAACTCGAATATGCTGGAAATAGCCTGTGAAGTCCTCTTCATTCTGAATGACTTTTATGCAATTTATAAATCGTAAGAAATAGATAACATTTTACTGCACCAAAAACGTAGATCTCGTTAAAGCACACAATTGGTCAAATAACATATATTGTGATATTCACCATTTCCGATATATTTTTCTTATTGGTTTGAACTATCGAATACTTAAACTCTTCTCAAATGGGAAGTCATTCATTCTTTCATTTCTTTATTTTTCTTGTAGCCACGCAAAGAGCACGCAATTTCAAAACTATCAAATAATGACACACTCTAAAATTCTGACTATCGCTTTACCTACTATATCCTACAACGAAATGTAAATGTAAATTGAAAGTTTATCTGGATTAACAAGAAGTAGATACAAGGATAAGCTTTAGTAAGAAGAATGAGCGTGTGAGTGGAACACATAAGATTTTTTAATTACGTTTTCAGATTAGAGAGTGTATACGCAGTTTTGATCTGCAAAACTGTACTTATAACTCTGTTAACTCCATAAATACTGTAACACTGAGAGCTTGAGTTATATGTGCGTTTTGGCATGTACGTACACCTTTTACTGTAAAATTAAGTATCAGCAAACTTTGTAGGAGATCTGCATGTATGTAGCCTGGAATTGAAATAAGTGCACAGATTGAAGGAGACGATTGCATTCAACAATTGATATAAACATATATGAATCATTTTAATTGAATGAATTATTAAATTCAGATTTACGTGTGGAGTCTGCAAGTTACAACACCGCGGAGCCGTGAAAGCGTCAATAGGCAAAACCTTGTTTCTTAGTTTTAGCTGCTCGAGTCGCTTATTTGCAAATGCTTGACCGTAAAATGCGCCGTTCTCGTTATGTTTTAGGGTATAACTGTTCCTTAAACTTTTTCTTTTTAACATCTCAATCCAAACGCCTTCTTATGACCATAATTTGTTCATACTCTTATTAGGTCAGTACAACGCGAAAGCAGAATCGTGGTACAACATATTTTGTACCAAGGATTCGCTTACAAACATCTTTTTCTTTCTCTACCATGTAACTAGTAGGTAGAGAATGTATTGCATTCCAAAAATTCAATATCGAGATTTCAACGGAAATACATGTTTTGAGATCCCCTGAATAAATTAAAGGCCTTTTAGAAAAACGTCCGTGTGTGCGTGTATCTGGGTGTGTCCGTGTGTATCTGAACAGCATAACTCAAAAACGAAAAGTCGGATAAACACCAAACTTGGTATTTAGGTTCAGTGCCTTCCAAAGGGCGACACGAAGATTTTCAAGAAAATCCCTCCATCCCAAACTGCCCTTTACATGATACATTTTTAGAATCTTTCTATTTTCTAAAATAATGGCTCTAACGATTTTGATTAAAATACCATACATTAAAGATATTTACATGTCGAATAAAATGTACATCTTGAATTTTCTGAAATTTTCTGAAGGAATTTTGTATAATTTTGTGTAACTGATAAACGTTAAGAAATAGACGAAAATGTACTGCACAAAAATGTAAATCTTTTAAAACACACAATTTATTTCAAATAAGTTTTTTTTTTTGGTGGCATAAGCCATTTCTAAGATATCCGTTATTAATGGTTCGAATTGTTCATTACTTTTAAAGTCCTGTCAACATTCAGTTGTTTCTCGCGATTGCATGGAAACAGTATAGAATTTTAAGGCCAGCATATGACTATCGCTATTCCCTTTGTATCTATAACGAAATGTGTAATGTAGCTATTTCTGCAAAGGTTTATCCGAATTAAAATGAAGTAGATAGAAAAATAAATTTTCGTAAGTATAGTTTGTATACCCACTAATAAAGTTAGAGGGTAGAGAAAGTCATGTGAATATATCACAGATTTTTTTCCCTCCTTTCTTTGTTTCTGTTTTTCATTTCTACTCGGAAACTGTTTGCACGCTTATTGGCTGTAGTATCAGTACCATTTACTGGTCACG
Source organism: Deroplatys truncata (assembly GCA_030765065.1). Lineage (NCBI taxonomy): Eukaryota > Metazoa > Arthropoda > Insecta > Mantodea > Mantidae > Deroplatys > Deroplatys truncata. Next base: position 119,749,525 of record CM060981.1, read on the forward strand.
CTTTTCCTTTTAGCAACGGTAACAGAGGTGCCATGCGAAAAACTGGAGTTCGTTTCAGTAAATTTTTGTGACTATTTACTTAATGGGCCAAGCTTTCAATATTGACCAACCCAATTCACAGCCCGTGTTGTTTTGAACTAATCGCGGTAGGCTATGATTGAATTAATATTGACGAAATGAGATTGTCCCACCTTATTCGCACTTTTCTGGAAATTGTAACTGATTACAGTTGTTTCCGAATTTTACTTTCTCTACTACATAAGTAGGGACAGTATTACATTCCACCCAAAAATTCGGTACCGAGATTTCATCGGAAATACATGTTTTGAGGTGCCCTGAATCAACAAAAAGCATTTTTAGAAACATGTTCGTGTGTGTGTCTGTCTGTCTGTTTGTGAATAGCATTACTCAAAAACGAAAAGTCGGATAAACACCAAACTTGGCATTTAAGTTTAGTATCTTCCAAGGATGCGACACGAAGATTTTCAAGAAAACCCCCCACCCAGACTACACTTTACATGGAACATTTTTCGAAACTTTTAACGATTTTGATTAAAATGTTATCTTTTAAGATATTTTCACGGAAAATAAAATTTTATTTTGTATTTTCTGGGAATGTCCCCAAAAGTCCTCTTCATTCTGAATGACTTTCGCATAACTGGTAAACCGTAAGAGATAGACAAAATTTCACCACAAAAAAATGTAGATCTCGTTAAAATACTTTGTCACATACCTACTTTTTTTTTGTCCAGTGAACCATTTCCGACATATTCCTTGTTGTTTGAATTTTCAAATACTTAATATTTTTTCTCAAATGAGAATTCGTTATTCGATTTATTTATGTCCTGGACTTGCAAAGAGAATGGAATGCTCCACATAGCAACCAGCTCTTAAAAGATTTAACTATCGCTTAAAGCCTACCACATTCCCTTTGCACATACAAGAAAATTAGTAATAAGATAGTTTCTGCAAATGTTTATCTCGATTAACATGAAGTAGATGGAGAATAAGCGTTTGTAAAAAGAGTTTGTACAAGAGTAGAGAGTCATGTGTATGCAACATATCAGATTTTTAAGCTAAGGAAACGAAAAAAAAACTTTCTTAGATATGGTCATTATAATATTGTTATTCAATAAACTCAATTAAAAATAGAATGCCTCTTGGTTAGCATGCTCACCTCCAAATCCAGAGACCACGGGTTTGATTCCCGGCTGGATGGCGGGAATTTTTCTTTAGCCAGATTATTCCCTATCCTTAGTAGAGTCTGGAAGTACGAATGTGTGTGTGTGTGTGTGTGTGTGTGTGTGTGTGTGTTTGTGTGTGTGAATTTAATGCAATAGTAACCCAAAGTTTAACAACACTGTAAGCGAGTGAACATCATTGCTGAGGAGCAATTGTTCCAAAGGTAGTCACCGATATGACCCCACGTGTTAAAGGAGGCATATAATTGGAACAAAAAAATTAAATAATATTATGTAAAATGCATGTTATTTTCATTTTATTAATATAGATCTTAGCAAATACCACTCGTAAGTTCAATTCCACTCGGGCAACTATCGGCAATATCGAACTCACTCGTGGTTTTACTTGGTATTAAGGACTCGGTGTAAAATCAAACAAAATAATAAATTTTATATATTAATTATTGTAATCTTATAATTGAGAATTAAGAGCATGCGCACAATACATATCGAATTAAGAAGCAGCACACATTACCGAAAATATTGTTTAGAAAACGTGTACACGTAATAGCAATATGATAATGAACGTTTACTCGTATGGCATTCAACAGGAGGAATCTCATAGTGAAAACTGCGAACTTATGTAATTTTCACCGTGTATAATGGGGTGTATTTGTTTATAATCTGTAACACTGAGACTAGGTAATTCCTAGATTCTGTCTGGGACTCATGTATCTAGAATTCTTTTTATATCCACCATCTAACTGTGCCTAATTCTTAAGAGAGTTTTACTCGTGAGAAAGAATTACACTCATTGTGAGAACAGGCTTTGGACGAGAAGTGGATCCAGGTAAGTGCTTAAGAGAGATGGATCTACAACCCTGTTCCGTTCCTAAGTACTAGTGCCGCAGGAGTGTGAGTACAAATTTTCTCCTGCTGCTCAAGTGCTTATCAATGGGAAGGGACACACAACACTTGACAGATATCAGCAACTCAAATCTCTCATGAATTACACACGAATAATATTGTATTAATTTAAGAAAACATTTTATGTGTATATTTATGTATGCTTATGCTCAAACATTATTAAAAAGAAGATAACTAAAGCCACCATTTTACAGTTCTGAGATAGAGGGATTCAAAGCTTTGGTCCGAAGTTTTCACAACTCGTATCAAAAGCCCAACACTATGGCGGTACAAATTGTCCCGGCCACGTAGGCTGGCACTTCTCTTGGTGCGACGTGGCAAGCTGTGACATTAGACGTCTCTCCCCTCCACAGCTGCCTGCCTACCTGGGAAGCGGTACGAGTTTGCATCGAAGAAACTACTCAAAACACCAAGACCAGTAATAATTCCAAATGCTGCAATACAAAGAATGCTTAGATATTCATTTAATGGTAGAGGTTTAATGGAGCACTTAAAGGTTTTTAGCTTGCCTTGAGTGCATTAGCATTTATTTGGTTTTATTATTGAAACGGATTGGAACTGTTAAATTAGAGCTTGCAATAACAGTAAAGAGAAAGTCCCCAGTTAAAGTGATTACTGATTCCTATATAGATTTTAATTGTTATGTCAGAATTGTAAATTATTTATTTTATATGTGATTGAGTAATTTAATCTTTATTCTGAAGATTGGTGATTCGCAATTGAATTATAAGTTATTCATATTATATACTCAAACTATCTTTTAATGCAATTTAATATATAATATTAATATATACAGGGTGTCCGGAAAAAGGATTCCAGTGTTTACAGAGGAGGTAGTATGCAAGAAAAGAAGAAAAACAGTTCCATATAAACATTGGTCGTAAATTTAATATCTGCTGAGTTATGGTCTACTACAGTACCATCAATAATTACCATGTTCTTGATCTACTCTTCACAATAGGTGCTCGATGTGGCCGCTATCCCCTTTCATCCTGCGTCTCATGGAATCACGCACTCTTTGAAGCACCTCTGTTTGTTGGCGGAGTGTATCACAGGCATTGAACACGTAGTCTGCACATCATTTATGGGGACTGCACACACTTTAAGGGCCATGTTCATAGATTTCACGTTGCTCTAGACTATCTCCACACTCATTTGGGCTATGCTGAATTACTTTGGTCTTCATTAAAAACGTTAATAAAAGCTAAAAGAAAGGGAATAAATTACCTTAGGAGTCAGTTTAGCAGCTGATATTGTCTCTATATCTGGTGCCCAATTGCCCACCCAGCAAGCGGAAACAGGTCGCCCAGGTACACCTGGGCGGAATGAAAATCGCAACAATACCTAGCCGCTTTACCTGTGCGATAAAATAAGAAAAACAGAGTTTTACGCAAACTTTTTGTATTCTGTCTATGGGCAGAGTTTAGCTTTCTGCACTGCCATCGGCTGCGTCTCGGCGATCCCACCTGGGTGGACAACCGTCCATGTGGTGACCAAGCCCAATACTGTTTAACTTTGGCGACCGCTTGCGAAGCAGGCCGGCAAGACAGCAAAGCAGGATGGAATTTAGGTTATGGTGTAAGGAATATCCAAGGTAGCAGACGGGCGGGTAACCGCTAGACGGTCACTCATCCAGCTAGTCACCAAGCCCGATACTGCTTAACTTGGGGGAACTTGTGATGGGTAGGATTGGCAGCCCTTAGCCTCGGGGGCCCAAGCCGTCCTTCGATAACCGGTAGCTCTTTCTTCGCCTTCGTGCCTTATGGTCATAGAGACCTAAAGAGTGCACAAGCTGGTTGGTGTGGTAAATAAGTTTCGTGTACATGGTGCGGGTTCTCTCCCGCACCACGTCCACAATGTATGGGAGACCGGAGTGTAGCATGGGCGCCGTGACGCCGTTATGTCCAGGGGATTTGTTTGGTTTGAGTTTGTGGATCTCGGAAGTCACCTCTTTCGGGGTGACTATTGGAAGATGGACCTCCTCGTGGCGCGGTGGTGGCTCCTCATAAAGATAGTCCACAGTTTTAGGTGTTATACTTTTATAGAAAAATTACGACGTGAAGATAACAAACGCAGACATCCTGTCCTTATCGCACATGCGCAATGGGAACTGCCAACCTAAATAAGAAGTGAAATCCGCGGAAAAAGCGATGTGTTGTTACTTCTTCTTCATTTTATATTGCCGCTGACAAAAACGCAACGCATTGTTATTAAAGACTTTCCACCAGAAGTTTAATTTTTTGATTGTTATAGCGAAAGTTGTGTTATATTAAAATGTTATTTGCATTAAAAGTTTAATAAAGAAGTTGCCTTACAGTAACACTGGTAGATAATTAGTGTTAGATAGTTAACCTAAGTTTATATATAAAAAAATAAACCTAACCTAACCTCCCGTGAATCAGAAACCTAAGCTTAGGAATGCACACTCGCTTCGCTCGCGTGCTTTGATGCAACCATTGGCAACTAATTAAAACGAGCTTATATATATATATATATATATATATATATATATATATTAGATTTTTTCTTTCTTCATCGGTTCAGTGATCATTCCTCGCCCTCAGTAAAAAAATTGAGATAACCAAGAACCGTGCACTAAAACGGTCGGAAGAGAAAAATGTCTGTTTTCCTTAATACAAAAATTCTGATGTGTTACACTCTCATGACTTTCTCTACTCTTGTACAAACTATTTTTACAAACGCTTATTCTCCATCTACTTCAGGTTAATCGAGATAAACATTTGCAGACTCTATCTTATTGCTAATTTTCTTGTAGATGTAAGGGGAAAATATATTTACAAGGGCAATATAGAAAAACAGTAGCCTTTAAGCACATACATATCTCTTAATAGCTGGTTGCTAGGTGCAGCACCATTCCCTTTGCCACAGATTATAGCTATTTGCATATCCAAGACAAAAAAATGAATAACGAATTCCCATTTTAGAAAATAAGTATTGAAAAATTTAAGGGAATAACAAGCAATATCTCGAAAATGGTTCACTCAACAAAAAAAATGTATATGACATAAATTGTGTATTTTAACGCGATCTACATTTTTTGTGTAGTAAAATTTTGTCTATCTCTTATGGTTTACCAGTTATGCAAAAGTCGTTCACAATAAAGTATACTTTTGGATACATTCCCAGAAAATTCAAGATATACATTTTATTTACCATAAAAATATCTTAAACATTTTTTGAGAAAATTAAAATTTTCGTAAAATCTTCCATGTAAAGGGTACTCTGGGGTGGGAGGATTTTCTTGAAAACCTTCGTGTCGCATCCTTGGAAGATACTGAACCTAAATACCAAGTTTGGTGTTTATCCGGCTGTTCGTTTCTGAGTTATGCTGTTCACAGACACACACACACACACACACACAGACAGACACATAGACACACACACAGACATGTTTCCAAAAATGCTTTTTTTGGATCCAGGGGGTCTCAAAACATGTATTTCCGGTGAAATCTCGGTATCGAATTTTTGGGTGGAATACAATACTTCCCCTACTTACTATACGTAGTAGAGAAAGTAAAAATGAATATTATTCAAAGCAAATCGGTTTCTACAAATGCAAACGCAAAAAAGAGGAGGCATGGAGGAAGATAATATATAGCCCGTTTTGTGTATGATTCTAACCTATTGCTACCCCTCCCTTTTTTGGAAACGTTCTTATTCACCAAATGCGTATTTTCATGGCTTTGTTGTAAGAATTTAACTTGCTGGAATATTAACTTTTAACCTTAAAATTAAAGAATGAAATCGAATTTAAATAGCAAGCAACATTTGCTGTTATTAAAATGTATCTCACCCTGGATCTTAACTAAATAATTATTGTGTGATAGTAATTATACAGAAATAATTACCCGAGGAAATCCTGATATATCATAAACCTTCCGGGAATTTTAACCCTCCTCTCCTCGCCGGGAAAATGTAAGCAAAGCCTGAATTACTTTGAACTTAACCTAAGTGACAACGTGACGTAAGGTGAAGGTCTTACACACTGTATTAAGTGGAGCTATTTAGGGTTGTCTTAACGTGACTAAATTTAACGCGACCTAAGTTAAGGATTTGGCAGTGTCAAACTTTTCCTTCCCATTAAGTCAAGTTTAATGTCGCATGATAATTAAACCAATCAGCGTTAGGCAATAGTATGAAGTAATAAAAGAACAATAAATCAAGATTCATTCCCGTTACGTTAATTGCATCCTAATTAGACCTTTACTTTAGCCGCATTACCTAACTTCGCGTTACGTCCCGTCATGTTACGTAAAGTTTATCGTAATTCCGATTTAACGAAGGGAAGTCTAGCAATGCACATGGGACATTAGTTATAATACGGCTTACTGAGCCTTACTAAGGTCAGTAGTGTTTTCTTGATACTCTCCTTCTCTTGCATAATATGGAAGTGCTATTAGCATTTGTGTATCAATTGAGATACTCATCCCTCGGTTATCGTCTCTGTCATATAGGTTAGGATGAACCAGTTTTATCAGCCTTCTAACCTTTACTTTACTAAACCTGTATTTGTTTTGAAGTTTAGATCGTTGCTTGGTAATAGTTTTACTTCACCGTCTCATTTCGCGAATTCTACGCACAGTAGCCACGCCCATCACTCCATAGTCATTCATTCTGTAAAGATGATCTGCCTTTAATGTACCCCTCTGAGGTAGACCAAAATTTGGTCCGCATCAAGGCGTTTGATCCCGGACCAACACAAGTCCCTGTCTATGAATAAGAAAATCGATGATCCGCTGTAAATCCCCGGAAGTAGCAAATTATTCCGGATAAGCTCGACTATGAATACCGCCCTAAATGTCCCCAAAGTCAAAGATCTAAAGCGTTAAGATCAGGAGAACCGTAAGGCCAAGGTATTGGCCTTCCCCGATCAATTCATTGCTCATGAAAGATTTGTGTTAGCTGTGCTTAATTCTATGATAAAAATGGGCCGGTGCTGTAAGTCCAGAGAAGGAAAAGAAGACAAATGACAGTACTGCAGTGTCACAACAAAGTATGCGCCATTTGAGCATTACCGCACACCAGACGTAAATAACATACCTGACTGAATACTTAGGTTGACTACTCTTATGTTCTGTTCTTACTTGATACGTCATATGTAAACACGATGTGCTGCATAATAACAAACCTCTACATATAATGTGTTATTACTCGTTTCGTGCCAAAGCCTCGGAGTGCAATATATGCTCTTCGTACAAAATAAGATCATAACTCAAAAGATATTAGGTTTACGACCAATGTTTATAGGAACCGTTTTTCTTCTTTTGTTGCATACTACCTATGTAAATATTGGAACCTCCCCCTCCCCGGATTTAAGTTGAGACTGTACAATACCTCCAAAACTAAGCGTTGTAGAAAGAAATGTGTTTAATAAAAGTTGCTTGATATTATGGGGGAAAGTAAATGCCATTAGTCGTGTTTTGTTTGGAGGGCGTTATGTTGGTCATTTTAGGGTCAATTTAATTTTTTAAAATGGGACCCTACATTTTGTATGTTGTTTTCTCGTTGGAAAATTGTTTATAAAAAGCTGCTTATTTTGTGATAAGGAATAAGGAAACAAAATAAAAAATGTTGGTTCCCAATTTGACCCTCAAATGACCATCCATGGATGGTCCAACCTTGCGCTCTTCGTACACAGCATTCCGAATTTTGTTGTTATTTACGTTGGCGTAAGAACAACTGCAAAGTGTTTTATAAAATGTTATTTAGTTTTTTATGAGGAGTGAGAATTTTTCGGACGCTTCTTTACCAGGAGCATCCAAGGTCATATTTATATTCACTCCTCCACCAGCTGGGAATGGGGAAGGTTCTACCATAATTACCCACCGAGTCGAAGCTACTTCAAAGACTTTTGGTGGAGGAAAGGCAGCGTAAGTATATTCTTTTGAAAAAGGGAAATAACGCTGCAGAGTGAGTGTGACTGCCGATCGCGATTAATTTGCTGCATTCGCGCAATACTTGATTCAAAATTCTTCGTAAGTATTTCATGAAATTTTTGTTGTATTTTACAACAGCTACAAAAGGAAAAAAAAAACAAAAAAAAACGCTGCAACACAAGACTACTTGCCCCTCAAACGCACGTGCGAATTATAAAGTCAATGGCACGAATGCCCAAAAAAGGGCCAGGGGTTATTGCATCTATCTTCTTTCATCCACAAAGGACTTCATATGACCAGAAAGCTATTTTGGGGTGGCATGTAAGCCAGCATACCGAGTTCCACAGTTCTATATACCATGAGACGCTATTTCTCAGTCAAATAGGCTAAGTGTGCCCCATAATAGATCTCTCTGAGGGAGAAAAATCTCATATCGGTGCGGGGGATCCAACCCAGGCTCCCTCGTATGGAAGGCAGCAACGTCATCTGCACTACTGGACATTTCGTTCCATTTGGAAAATTTTGACCCAAAAATTCAGTAGTTTGATGTTTCGTAACTGTTTTATCAGTGTATTAGTTCAGAAATAATTAACGTAATATAATCTGAAGAAACAATTTTACTCTCCAGTTATCAATTACACACACTGTCAGCAATGGTGCGTACAAAGACACGAAACTAATGTTGCTCTTCATGATTTTCCTTGCGCTCAGCATTATGAATGGCTAACGGTATTCCCGTTTCTTCGTTTACTTACCTCTTAAGCAATCTACTGTCTTAAATCCTGATTTTTGTTTCTTTTCAAAGAATATTGCCAAGAGGAATTACTCGCAGGTTTGTGGTTCCAGAGAATTGAATTACAACATCATAGAATGGAGCAGTTTCTTATGGGAAACAAGGTTCTATGACGTCCGCATCCTCTTTACTGGTCCTAATAATTGTCATTGGCAGTCCAAAACTGGGACAAAAAGTACATAACAGCATGTTTAAAGCGCTGCCTTGCATCCACCCCAACCTGAAGGATACGTATGTGTGAAGTGCTTTATTAAGTAGTTTATTAATGTTTATAGCCCTACTTTTTTCATACCTTTATTGGATTTTGGTCAATCATCTCTATACTTTGACCACACTTAAGTCTCTATATCAATTTCGATTCTTTTAAGAGGTGGGTACATCTACACAATTTTAGAAAGAAAGTAAAAATTTAGTTTTTGCTCCTCATGTTATAACAATTATTACTGCTTTGGAACTACACGAACAACTGCTTCCTTTTTCCTTAACATTTTAGAGTGCTTCTAGATCAGGGGTGAAGAACTTGGAAGGGAGGGGAAGGAAAGGCCTAGCTTTTCCTTCCATAGCACAGACAAAGATTAAGAACACTTCTGCAAACAAGACAATATGTGCCGTTTAAAATTTTGTAAATGCCACACTCCCTCGCTGTGCCTTTCGCCGAAACACATTACCATGCACAGTTCTTCATACCTTCTCTGCATCTTTGGGATTATTTTTAGGAATGCAAACTTGGAACCTGTTTTTAGTATGGAATGATTAGTTGAGGGACGTAATCGTAAGACGGGATGAGTTGTTGCGTGAGAAATGGTTGGAACAAAATTATGCAGTACATCCAAATAAGCTTGCAGAGGATGAATTCAACAATGGCGTGGCAAAAATAAACTGCGTTAAATAACGTGGTATTCAACCCAGGCCTTAAACTTCCTCTAAATGATTATTTCCTCCCATGCTTTGTGCTGAGTAGAAAACTTCTGTTATGAACCATTTGCACTGCAGGTGATTTGTTGCTGTTACTGATTTTCGAATGGGATAATATAGGTTTTCTCATCTTTTAACCCTTGATTTTTATTTAACATTTTCAAGTAATACAAGAGGGGTACATACCTTAAGCACATCCAAGTACAACAGTATTCTACGACCAAAAAGCATCCGAAGTGACTGTATGGCAAGTGTGCGAGCTGTTACCAGCGAAGCTATTTCGTCACGGCAGCAATACTCTGCAAGTTTCCAGAAGACTATACTGAGCTGAATATGCAGGAAGTGGAAATTCCTTAATGCATTTGATATTTTTATGGTTTTCAGCCTCCAAACACTGCAAGCAAATATAGTCTGTTCATCTGACGTCATATAATAAAACGTGTGTTAATGGATTATTGTATTCCATGTAGAAAGCACGCAAGCACAGCTCGAGAGTAGCTTACTTGACGAGCATTTTAAATCAGTTATCAGATTCAAACTGAGTGTATAACTACATTGTAATACTTGCATAGTTTAGCAACAAATTGGTTCATGAGGTAAAAGCAACAATTGTAAAATGTTGTCTAACAATATCTGTTGTCTGCTGTGGGCAGAAAATACATGAATTGAGTAAAAACGCAATTGGTTTATATTTTATAATATAAATGTTTGCATGGAAATCACAAACTCCTTGCATGAGCTCACGAGAACCTCCCCTCCAAATAACACACCCAAAACATTGATTAAAACGTCAGTTAAGTTAAACGAACAACGATAAATGTTTCGGAAATGGAGAAAACGAGAAAAAATTGTATACAGATGTAACAAAAATATACGGCATAAATTTCAGGACGCATTCCCCACACGTAGACGAAGAAATTATGTTATACGAACATGGGTCTGGAAACGTTTTGTTTCCATGTTACAACTCATTTTCTCCAACTCATTAATTATGCGAAACACACAAGAATAGAACGATAGAATCATGGGGAACATGCACTCCTGATTACGTCTGGTTGCGTTGTCATTATCGTAGGTGCACTGCCAGTGTTTTGTCTCACATGTCCCTGTTGCCATGCGACATACGTCATTGCTTGTTTACAGGTAATATCAACTGTTCCAGTGAGCAGTACGACCTTGGCAAGCACACGGGTTACTACGTACTAGTAAAGTTGATCACAGACTTGGCTCGTGCAATGGCAGTGTACACAAATGCAGAGATGGCAGATGCCCATTTGATGTATGGATTAGCAGACGGCAATCGCGTTTGTACCGGGAGAGATTTCCAGGACGAACGTGCCCCGACAGGAAAACGTTTTCAGCCGTTGATCGTTGTCTTAGGGAACATGGGACATTTTAGCCTGATACTCGCGATCGGAGAAGGCCTAGAAGGACGAGGACACCGCAACGGGAGGCGGCAATTCTTCAGGCAGTTGACGACGACCCTAGTGTCAGTACAAGAAAAGTCGATGCAACAATGAATGTTGACCACATGACTGTCTGGCGAGTGTCACACGAGGTCCGGCTGTATCCATACCATTTACAGCGTGTGCAGGCACTATCAGCAGCTGATTTTCCTGCACGGGTACGCTTCTGCGAATGTTTTATGCAACAATGTGTCAACCCTAATTTTAGTGCAACGGTGCTGTTCACAGATGAGACGTCGTTTCAACGAGATCAGATTTAAATTATCACAATCAGCATATATGGGCTGACGTCAATCTTCACGCAATTGTTGAAACAAGTCATCAACAAAGATTTTCTGTCAATGTTGGTGACTGTTTGGTAGGGCCTCACATTCAGGCTCAACGTACAAAGTTACCATAATTTCGTAGAGGATGTTCTACCTGTTCTGTTAGCAGATGTGCGACAAAGACATGTACTTCATGCACGATGGAGCACCTCCTCATTTTAGTGTTAATGTCCGTTGGCTTCTAAATAACAGATTCGGTGACAGTTGAATAGGTAGAGGTGGACCAATTGCCTGGCATCCACGATCCCCGGACCTACATCCACTGGACGTTTACTTGTGGGGGCATTTGAAACCTCTCGTGTGTATCGAACCCCAGTACCAGATGCCCAGAGTCTCCGTGCCCGTATTATGGAAGGCTGCGAAACCATACGCAATACTCTAGGGATACATAAGCGCATCCGAGATTCACTACGACGGCGGGTTGATGCATGTAGCAATGCTCACGGAGGGCATATTGAACATCTCGTGTGAGAAAGAGTTGCATGTGGTATGCTGGTACGTTCTATTCTTGTGTGTTTCCCATGATTAATGAGTTGGAGAAAATCAATTGTAATGTGGTAACAAAGCGTTATGTTCATATAACATAATTTCTTCGTCTACGTATGAGGAATGTGTCCTGCAATTTGTGCCGTAAAATTTTGTTACATTCTGTATTCAAATTATATCTACATTTTTCCTATAACGCACTTTTGTCTATATCTTATGGTTTCTTATTTACTTAAACATATTAAATGAGAATGAACAGTTAACAACCTATTTATAGAAAATTTTAGGCCATGTATTCATTTTGTCTGTAGATCAAATAAATACGTTAGGCACTTTTGGGAAAGTAAAAACGAATGAAACTTTTTCTATGTGTAGTATGGGGAAATTTTCTTGAAAATCCTTACATTACATCCTTACAGGGTACCTGACTTAAGTATGAAATCTGGTAATTATCTGACATTTCGCTTTTTAACTGTTTACAACCAGCTTAGCAGACATACGAACAAAATTACTGATAGAAACATAGCCCCGTCAAAAAAATAGCGATGCTCCAAACATGCATCTCCAGTAAAATCTCGATGTCGCTTTTTTTTAATAGAATGTAGCGATTCCTCTGTCTTGGGTAAGCGATAAAGGAAGCAAAATGAAATATACAAATAAAAATACGTTGAAGTATAATATTTGTAGGTAGTTGGCAGATGCTCCATGTTTATATGCACCACGTATGGGAGCCAATTTGTCGCTTACTTCGTGTTATCTTATTTCTGAGCGCCTGTTATTGTTTTATTATTTTGCATTTTGGGTTCATTGTCCTCCGGCTAGCTATTATTATTATTCACTCGAACAAATCTCTTAAACAGGGTGTGTAAACGGAAAGGATTTGTTACTGAAAGATAACACTTATAAAAGAATTTGTTTTTACACTTTTATTACCGTCACAATTAGTTAATTTCACATACTGACTCTTGATACACGCCAGACTGAAACTGTTATATTTTCTAATATCACTATAATCACTTATTTACTGCACATTATTAATTCGCGTGTTTCACATTTATAATAAACTTTAAGACGCGAGAGATTCTGTAGAATTGCGACGTGTAACTCGCGAATGATTCTGATGAACTAAGCGACGTTTAACTTCTGAATGATTCTGTTGGACTCAGCGACGTGTAACGCGTGGATGATTTTGTTGAACTGGACAATACTTCCAGCAATCCAGCAATCCAGCAATGCCTCTGGCTTTAGCTTTTTATACTCCCACACCCCGATATGCCTAAAGATTATAACCGAGCTGCTATTGGTTAATAAAACGCGCCAACATTAGCGTCTATTTTTTATATCCAATCAAAATTACGAACACATATGCTTTAGGGAAGATGTTCCCTCCATTTCTCAGAAAAGCGCGCCAATCTGACGTCATTTGCTTGTCTCTAATAATTGATAAACAACTCATCCCCTCGCTCATTGTTACCCGCTCTTATTGTCAGTTTCAGTGAGGTCGTGTAAACTTATTTCCTAACAATGCATATAATTAACAAACATCTCAAATCAATGTCATACAATAATGCTTATTTACACTACAATCACTCTGGCATTTACATTATTGTGATACAAATTACTGCCACAACGTACTTTAAAATAAGAGCTAAAGCTTTCCTGGCGCCATAATAACCAGCGTTAGGATTTTTAGCTGCGCACCTTTTTTCTTTGGGTAAGTTAAAGCTATGCGGAAAGATATCACAGTGTGAAATTTTGTTTCTAGTTGCGAAAAGGGGCATTTTTTCTCGCACCTTTTTCCCTTTTGGGGGGGACCTTTACCCCTTTTTGGCACCTATCCCATTTCCCCCCAACCATGCCCATAATCCCCTTTCCCCCCTTTTTTCTTTTAAGTTTCATCCCAATTTATTCTTTAACTTTGAATTAATGTCTCCTCAGCTTACTGTGTACGAGCGAATAGTAAGCCTACCTCTTTCAGTAAACGCCGCGAGGGAATTGAAAGCACACCCGCAACAATGGAAAATAATTGTGTGTTCGACGAAAACCTCTTTCTCTCGCTTTACCGCTATAAAGTAGCCCGCAATAATGCAGTTGACAATGGGTGATTCTATTCCACCAGAATCAGTAGCCTTCTGTTCGTGAATGTAAGTTTGTTACTGTGAGAGACGTCATCTGTTTGCGTGGAGGCGAAGGCTGGGCACTCAGAGACGGCAGTAACCTCACCCGCGCAGTTCCGAGAATTATTAAGACTGGGTTCTGCTCGAAACTACCAGAAATCGCTGAGAATGAAGTTCCAGCATAAATGAGAACATTCTGGTAATTGTCGCAGTGTTATAAGAGAATGTGGACAGCGAATGGGCGCAAGGGTGAGTAGTGTGACAGTCGCATTGTGTTAGCAAGTGAACTAGTGTTAGATCTATGTTACATTACCAAACGAGTGTACTAGTACTAGGTTTTACCATGTCAAAGGTGTCCAGTGCTCGATTTATTGTTCTGGCTGAGGAATTCAAACAAGATTTCATAGACACTGATGGAACTGTTATGCGATGTACTATTTGTGATTCAGGAATTTTGTTAGATGAAAAATACCAGCAAGATCGCATCAAACAACACATTTCCAGCTCTAAGCATAAAATGAACAAGACTCTTCAAGCAAACAAATCACGGCAACCTCTACTACGAAATGCGTTTCAACAGAGTTCTTCAAAATGCCAAAATTTGAAGGAATTAAACATTGATTGGTGTGCAGCTCTTAAACAAGCAGGAATTCCACTCAATAAGGTGAACCATCCAACCTTCAAGGGATTTCTTGAAAAATACACAAAGATGTCAATGTCCGATGAGAGTACTTTAAGAAAAAACTACATGGAGCCTGTTTACCAAGAAACCATAGAAAGAATCAAGGAAAAGTGTCTGATTGCGATGTGGGAATCAATGGAACGATATGTTTTGAACATTTTAGTTTTTCCCTTAGCAGGGGAGAAAGTTAAGCCCATGTTGTTAAAAATGTACGAGCTGCAGAAAGCTAATGCCACTACAGTAATGCAATTCATTTTGGACTTCTGCAAAAAATTCTAGCCTACTGGTATCGAGTTTGAAAAACTTCTTCTTGTGGTTACGGACCAGGCTCCATACATGGTTTCAGTTGTTAACCAATTGAAACCTTTATTTCCTAACTTGAAGCATGTGACATGCTTGGCTCATGCCCTTCACAGGGTTTGTGAATCCATAAGGAACGAATACGACATCGCAAATAAATTCATCTCTGCCCTGAAGAAGATTCTACTGAAAGCTCCGAGCCGTGTTGTTTACTACAGGGAAATCATTGGCCTGCCTCTTCCAAATTTCCCGGTCATTACTCGCTGAGGATCTTGGATTGAGTGTGCTGCTATGTTGTGTGAGAATTTTGACAAAATTAAAGAGTTTGTGCTTTCTTTGGATCCATCCGACGCAGGTGCAATTTCCAAGGCACAGCAACTTCTGTTACCGGAGAAAATACATAATTTGCAGACAGAACTATATTGTGTCCATAGTTACAAGTACCTGCCTGCAACTATTAAACGATTGGAAGAACAAAGTCTGGAAAAGGAAAAACAATGGGATATTTTTACTTCCGTGAGGGAGCAGTTAGATGGCTTTGCCAAAGACAAACTTGAATCTAGTCTTCAGAAGAATCCAGACATTGAGGAATTCGCCACATCTGTAGAGTTGCCATTCCGAGTGAATACAAGGTTTGCCCCAGTGGTTTCTGTGTATGTTGATAGAACCTTTAGCATCTACAAAGACATTCTATCTCCTAATAGAAACAGACTTACTTTTAAAAATGTGGAGATGCTTAATGTCTTGAAGTACAACAGCTTCATGTTTTTTCCTTCTTTTGATGAGTGATAATTTGATGTACTTGTTTGTAGTTCAATAAATTAGAATAGAGGAAAGAGAAATCGTTGAATTAGTTAAGGGATTGCACAACTGTAATTAACCCAAAATCTCAAAAAATCTAATATATATATGTTCCCAAAAATTCTCCAATGCTTGTAGTTTTAGAATCCACTTTTATTTTTCACCTAGCGAACGCCTCAGGATCGTTACGAGACTTTTTAAATATCCTTGCGCATTTGGTTGCTAGCTGTTTATATTTTTAAGGCGTTCATTTTAAGGCGTTTCTTATTTTTAGCATTTCTGCATATTCAAAATGTTCCACACGATGTAGTTTTCATTCATTCATATTGACAATTTTTATGCTTATTTCAAAAACCCAAATAAAACTGTCACATAATTTTTCTGTGTAATGAATAGTTTTTGCGCTACTAATTTTTGAAGATAACAATGTATACAAAAAAACGAAAAAAATGCATATACAAAACTGTAAAACCTTTTTTTCTCTTAAACTAAGAATGCTAGAAAAAAATGATATGATAGATTTGTAGTTCCTTGACATAGAAGCAACATAAGTTTTTTTTGTTTTTTTTTTAAAATGCATCATGTGTTGCATTTTGCATATACCCATAATTTTATATTTTGAAAATCAATAACTTGAAAACTAATTAAGATTTTGGCTTGAAATTCACAAAACAGTTATATCTAAAGAAGACTGACATGTGATTAAAATTTCAGCCCAATTGAATTGATAGTTTAGAAAATAGCATTTTCAGTTGTGCATCCCCTTAAATAAACCAGCAACTTATTGTCCCCTTTTTAACCTAATTTGAGTACCTTTTCCCTTCCTTTTTTAATCTGAAATTTGCACCTAAAAATCCTAACCCTGATAATAACTCGGGATTCTAGTGAGGTAAATAGTTGGTTCGAAATGTCGCTTTCAACCAACTATTTACCTGGTTAGAAGTCGAGAAAATTATAGTTAACGTGTGCTTTGTCACAAAGATGTAAAATTAAACTTATGAACATGTGATAATTCTCAATTAATGTCACAGTAGTGATGACTTTCAAAATAAGGACCACAAAACAGTCGAGTAGTACCTATACGATTTGAAATATTGGAAGAGGAAATGTTATGCATGTTGCGTTTCCATTTCCTGGATTTGGAAACTACTCGTATAGGATATGACAGGCTAAAACAAAGGAGGCGAAAAGCCAATTCGCAATGACATTCGGATTTTCTCCGCCCCTTCCCCTCAGAATGATTGCCCTTCGATTTAATTTAAATTCTATCTGCTGATATAAGGTATCACACAGGCTAAAACTGGATTTGGAGAAGGACGGCATTTTCGCCAGTCCTAGGCTAAATTAAACCAACAATCGCATTTAAAATAATATAAAAATATCTATGCTTATGGAGCATACGTTAGCTCAAACAAGTCTTTTACATCCCCGTTCTGGGAGTAGGCTAGAATAACCCGAGAATGGCTAGGATACACTCTCATATTACCACCGTGCACTGGGATAAACTAGGCTTCACATTGCCGTTCACTTGGGCTAAAACTAGTATAGATTTAAACTTAGCAGTTCTTTTACCGCCGCGTATTGCGAATAAACTAGCATGGACTAAAATGGGCTAGTCCCCCCTCCTATATTATTCATAAACTTAGGATTCCTCTAGTATAAGTTTGATAGGCTAGGCCTCTCATTTTTTTTTTTTTTTTTTTTTTTTTTGTAGTGTTTAACGCTATTTCTTACTATATGTGACACCGCAGGCGATGGATACTGATATATACAATTAAACGACAGTTCGGAAATAAATTTTGTGAAGGAAACGTTCCAAGCCTTAGTTTAGCGTACCTACCTGGCATTTGCCATAATGACTGAGGAAAACCCTGTCAGGGAGAACCGCAGACCTCCCGAATGCGAGCCTAACACGTTACGTAGAGCCATTTTGCTTGGTAGGCCCCTGAATCATATATTACTGCCATAATATAGGTACTAGCTAGTAAAGGTTGACGTAGGCTGGGCTTCGCGCTTTTATACGAACCGCCGTGTACTTTAGATAGGCTGGCAGAAACTACAATCTCATATGCATGTATTGTGAATAAGCTAGTACAGGCTGACATAAGGTAGGCTTCGCGCTTTTATATTACTGACATGTATTGTAGATAGGCTGAAAGAGGTTAGACTTCACAGTCTCATATTACCGCCTTGTATTGTAGATAGGCTAGCAGCGGCTGAAATAAGCTAGGCTTCACAGTCTATTACCGCAATGTAGATAGGCTAGCAGAGGCTGAGAGGGATTAGACTTCACAATCTCATTTTACCACCTTATGTGTAGATAGGCTAGCAGAGGCTGAGAGATGTTAGGTTTCATAGTCTGGTTTTACCGCCTTGTATTGCATATAGGCTAGCAGGGGCTGAGATAAGCTAGGCCTCACGTTCTCCTTCTATCGCCATACATTTGGATAGGGTAGCAGAGGCTGAGAGGGGCTAGGCTTCACAGTCTCATTTTACCGCCTTGTATGTAGATAGCCTAGCAGAGGCTGAGATATGCCTCAGTGCCCCATTCTACGGGGCCTGGTGGTGGGTGATTTACTGTACAGACTCAGCCAGGGGGGAATTCGCTTTCAGGGCTATGCCGATGACAAATGCGTTGTAGCACGTGGAAAACTTTCGGAACTCCCTTCATACTCTAGAGCAGAGGTGGCGAAAACGTGACTCACGAGTCATTTTGACTCGCAGGCGCCGTTCCCTCTCTGCAACCGTCCCTTTGTTTTTCACATGCTGCTCAGTGATGCAGTGCACGTTGCATATTTGGTGACTCGCGGAAGGAAGTCGTTTTCGCCACCCTTGCTCTAGAGGAATGATATGAGGAAGCAGACTTGTTCGTTAATCCAGACATGATAAACTAGGTAATGATCTTCACAAGGAGGAGACTGCCTGGATTGATAGAGCCCCTTCTTTTTGGGAAGAAACTAGAGTTATCTTGTTCGGTTAAGTGCCTAGGAATTATCCTGGATATTGGACTGAGCTGGAAGAAGCATATGGAATATAAAGTAAAGAAGGCTCACAATGCTTTGTAGGGCTGAAGAACCATTGGGCTGAATTGGGGCCCCCCGACCAAAGGAGGCCAGATGGCCCTAAACCTCGGCCATAAGGCCCTCAATATCCATGCCACATTGGTTTGGTGGTCTGCCTCTTCTATGAAGGCTGTAGCTGCCAAACTTAATTTGCTGCAAAGATTATCATGTTTGATGATAACCGGGGTTGTGCACACTACCCCACAGTTGCCTTAGATATTTTGGTAGACCTTCCTCCTTTGCATTTGTTTGTGAAGGAGGTCATAAGGATGAGTGTGCACCCTTACTATTTTAACCAGAGTTCAGGAGATGTGTCCTATTACAGTTATACTTACTCAAGACCCTTTGTGCAGGAAATGTGAGTGAGAACATGAAACTTTCCAGCATACACTATGCGAATGTGAAGGTTTCACTATGCATAAATATGTATCCTGAGGCTCCTCTTTCTTGAAAGAGTGCAGATATCAGACATGGTCTACTTTATCGGGATCATCAGATTTGATTAAATGTCCAGTCTGAGGCACAAAGAACTCAGTCTACTCGTGGGTCTCCTTGAGGTCACTCAAATGTTTCATCATCATCATCATCATGTATCAAACTCGGCTGTTTTGTCCACTTTCAGTTTTCTTCCTTTTTCTTCTTGAAGCCGTTTTGTACATCTTAATCTTAACTTTTTTCGATGTCAGCATTTTCATATGCCATACATGGAGCATTCTCTCAAATATATTCAAATCAACTACCATACAAGTTTATTACAGTCCCAATATTGATATCAACACTGCAAAAATTTATTTGTGGAATTAAAATCTCTTCAAGAATGCTGATCAAATTTTTGTCATTATTGCAGTTTCCAGACATTGTAGACTGCTCAGCAATCCAATAGCCTCACATCTTCTGTAGCTATTTGAGATTCGTCATTTTGAATAACTTTCACAGCTGATATCATTTCTGTCCAACTAAAATTGCGACTATAGCAGGCGTCATGATGCCCTGACCAGCACATTTCTGAAAACCATTTTACGGAGGCTGCAGTATTTAATGCAATGACTAGTCAAAGCAGAGAAAAAGGTGTAAATTTGTTGCAATAAAGGAAAAATGAAGCCGCTTCTGGACAACACTCTGCTGCACACGATCCTACTACATTAAGGGAAAATGCTGGACACAGAATACAGGCAGCAAGAGAGTTGATTTCTTTAATTCTAGCTTGGAGCCCAGATTATGTACTTGCACATTGCTTGCATTGACATACGACTAACCTATCGATAATTGAAATGTTCAAATTATATTTACTTAATAAACTCATTAATGCATTAGCTAATTCTTCTGATTTGTGCCTTGTGTTTGAGACAAAACAGATATATATTTTAACAGAAAATCAATAAATTCATGTTTTCATAAATATCTCACAACAAAAGACAGCTGATTTACATGTGTAATATCAGGAGTGGAGTCTAATATAGTGGAAAAATATTTAGTTTTCTTCACTTCATCTACAATATACTTTACCACTCTTTCTGCCAGAATAGAATATAAACTCTTCACATGCTTGAAAAAAAAGATATGACATGCACCCTTTTCTTTTGTTTCCATAAAATTCTGTATATGTTTTGCTAGAAAATGATCAAATTCTCTTAATAGCTCTTGGGTCAACTCGAAATTCCCAGTATGTGTGATCTAAATCATAGTTGTGACCCTTGAAAGATACACCTTGTATAGAACATTTTTTGACCACAGCAACAACTCATTTTAACATGTTCCTCCAATATTTAACTTCCATTTCAGGCTGAGATGTTAGTTTATTATCTATTCTCCCCATGATTTGTCCTGTAGTCCTTAAAGTTAACAAAAATTCCTATGTTCAACTGAATTTTCATGGGCAGTTAATTGGGACGGGTCATTTTTCCAGTCATTAAATCTATTAGGTTTTGCAAAAACTGCGACATTCCATTACACAATAAACTTGGGACACAAAATACATTATCCTTGCTTTGAAAGTACGTTAAAATTGTCTTTGTTGTTTCTCATGGTTTTGAAAAACAAGCTTTTATTTAAAAGTCAGTATATTGCTTGCATTAATTTCTAAAGTCATTGTCCATATTTTCTTTAGCTATATCATGAAGAGATTAATTTATTATCGACTTTGCAGGATCGTCAGAATTTGGATCACTTGGCCGGCTATAATCATTTTGATCAATTGAAATAATTACTACATTAATTACTAATTACTACACTACATTATTATGCTTTGATGCATCTTGACTTGAAATGAAACAAGCAGGCTGCATTTGTTTTATAAACAGCTCATTTATTTTTGCATACTTTCTCACAGTTCGCTTTTTTTTTTTTTTTTTTTTTGGTCTTTCTTTTACAAGTTTTCGATATTGAGAAGCACTTAGCTTTTTCTATATAAAATACAAATCACATAGATATTAATAAACAACTGCACTCTCTACTGCTACAAATTAAACTCAACTACCAAGTGTCCGGTGGCAGCTGGCAGTAATTTCTTTTAAGTTTGAATGACCACTGTTGAGTGTTGACACTGGCTACTCTTATTACAGTGATAGCAATGTCTCTCCTAATGGAGCTTATGATTGCAAGCAATGAAATTTGCCCTGATAATGTATCAGTATAATACAAGTAAGTTATTTACGGTGGTATATAACATTGAAAAAGCTGCTAATACAGGCATATATTGAGATTATTATGAAAAGATGTCCAGTTTTCGATTGGCAGACTATTGATTAAATTTGAGCATATGCTCAATTGTTGCCAATGTTATTAATTTCTATTTCATTGTGTATAAGTTTATTTTATTATTTTAAAGAGTTATGAATAAAATGTTTAAAATATAAAAAAATCTGATGTGTTACACTCACATGACTTTCTCTACTCTTGTACAAACTATTTTTACAAACGCTTATTCTCCATATGCTTCATGTTAATCGAGATATCGAGATGTCAATCTTATTGCTAATTTTCTTGTAGATGCAAGGGGAATATGGTAGGTTTTAAGCGATAGTCAAATATTTTAAGTGCTGGTCGCTATGTGGCACATTCCATTCTCTTTGCACGTCCAGGACATAAAAAAAATGAATAACGAATATGAGAAAAGTATTGGAAAATTTAAGGGAATAACAAGCAATATCTCGAAAACCGTTCACTCAACAAAAAAAATGTATACGACATAAATTGTATATTTTAACGCGATCTACATTTTTTTGTGTAGTAAAATTTTGTCTATCTCTTATGGTTTACCAGTTATGCAAAAGTCGTTCACAATGAAGAACACTTTTGGAGACATTCCCAGAAAATTCAAGATATACATTTCATTTGTCATGAAAATATCTTAAACATATGATATTTTAATCAAAATCGTTAGAGCCATTTTTGAGAAAATTAAAATTTTCGAAAAATGTTCTATGTAAAGGGTAGTCTGGGGTGGGGGGATTTTCTTGAAAACCTTCGTGTCGCATCTCTGGAAGATACTGAACCTAAATACCAAGTTTGGTGTTTATCCGACTGTTCGTTTTTGAGTTATGCTGTTCACAGACACACAGACACACACACACACACACACACACACACACACACACACACACACACACACATACACGCACACACAGACACACACATGGACATGTTTCCAAAAATGCTTTTTTTGGATTCAGGAGGTCTCAAAACATGTATTTCCGGTGAAATCTCGGTATCGAATTTTTGGGTGGAATGCAATACTTCCCCTACTTACTATACGTAGTAGAGAAAGTAAAAATTAACAGCAACAGCTTAAAAGCTGCCCCTTAAATCTGCCACTCTAGGCATCTGCCTAGGCCTGCTGTAGCAGAGGCTGAGATACGCTACGCCTACAGTCTCATATTACTGTCGTGTATTGTGGACAGACTAGCAGAAACTGAGATAAGCTAGACTTCACATTCTCATTTTACCTTGTGTACTGTGTTTAGGCTAGCAGAGGTACTCAAGTGTGTCAGGAGTGCCTGGACAGCACACCTAAGATATAATGCAATGCATAATGTATTATATATAATGTATTTCTATTATTAAAAGTAAATAAAACATTGGAGAGTCTTAATAGATTTACAAAACATCCTATCACACAACACAGCTATGTGTAGGTAGGCAAGCTTGCAAAATGTAAATTATAGGTTCACTAACAGGTGAACAGTGAAAGGGGATATATTATACATATATAAAGGAATTGTAAATAGGAAAGGGGAACCATACATATAAGAACTATACAGTAATAATTTAATTCACTAACATGTTAAAATATTCAACATCTAACATTTGTACAGAGCTGATTGTAAGACACGGGCGAGCTGGTAATGCGGCCTTAGGGCCAATAGGAAATGTGGTTAACTGCAATTTGGAAGAAAACTGGAACCCATACTCAAGAACACGCCGGAAACCATACCGAAGGACCTGGAGGAAGCACCGCTGGAACAATGCCGGAAAGCTCTGGAAAGAATACGAAAAAAGGCAGACCAGAAAAAAAGATCAGCCAAAAGGCACCGAAAAAAGTGGACACCACAACTTGGGGACCTCGTACTCGTCAGGAATAAAAAGAAATCATCAGCTTGGAGCAAGGAGTGCCCTCGAATGCACCTACTGTACAGAGGGCCAGCAGAGATAACAGCCCAGTTTGGTCCACACACTTACCAGTTAAAGGGTTTAGATGACAACAAAATTTGGGATATCTATCATCGGCAACTGTTAAAGCCATTCAAAACTTAACCAAATTGTTCCAACTCGCTGAACTTTCAAGACAAAGTCTCATAATTTGTGTATGTATATAGTAGGAATATTTATTGTATATTTATGTATTATGCCATTGATCACTTTGACCAGTCACCGTTGTATGTAAAAGTAGTAAATTCGCCACGGCAAGAAAAAAGAATTTGTGCAGAAAATGAGTAAGACGAAATTTAAGGAAATATTTACGCTCATTTTATATGCAAACCACTTTGACTTTTGCACACGATAATGTAATATGTGAACTTAATATTTATAATTTGTACATTACTTTTGATATTCCAAGTATAAGGGTTCATTCAAATAATTTGTATGTCTTAATAGGTCAAGAAGGTCAACAGTAAATTAAATGCATTGTGATAAAATTTGTAAAATCCAACGAAAATAATGAACTCAAATTCGAGAGTTAATTGAGCATGATTAAAATTTGTCTTTTGTACGTTACAACTATAATATATTGTTAATGTCATATCACAGAGCAGGCACCGCTGCCGACACCTTAGCATCTCAATTAGCGACATACATTTGTAATTAGTGTTAAGCAGGGCACCCAATATGCGTGTGGCTTAGAAATACAGGCAATCTAAGGGCTAGTGCAAGTGAATCAGTGCAATAGTGAAAAAGAGCCCAAAAATACCAGTTTTCGGTAGAGTAGGAACAGCAAACTATAGTGAAACTACTTCCGAAAACGAAGAGCAAAAAAAATTTTTTTCTTTTCTTTTCCTTGTACTACTTACACAGCACACAAACAAACACCAATAAGAAGATACTTCGAATGATAACACAATTAAATTACCAATGTCTACAATATTGTACATATTTGTCATTACTTCTTTTAATGTTAGCTTTAAACAGTTTATTTGTGTATTATGCATTTATTGTGTTTTGTTCGGGGACATTCATCTATGTTCCAAAAATGTCCATGTTGGAATTTTAGCAACATAGCTGCGGTGCATTTGAAAGGGGATATATTATACATATATAAAGGAATTGTAAATAGGAAAGGGGAACCATACATATAAGAATTGTACAGTAATAATTTAATTCACTAACATGTTAAAATATTCAACATCTAACATTTGTACAGAGCTAATTGTAAGACACGGGCGAGCTAGCAGAATTCCAAGAAATCATAAAGACCATATGATGTGGCAGTTGGTTTTCAGTTCAAATGTGCATTTATTTGGATATGGTTGAGTTTTATAGTTCTCTTGTAATATTTGTAAATTTCGGTCTTCGATGGATGCAACTCCCAGGAAGCGAAGTACAATTCTGGCATTAACACAAAATACTTCTATGATGCAAAGAGAGATAGCTACAAAGATCTGTGTTGGTGTAGCCACTGTACATAAAATTATTAATCAGTACAAAGAGACTGGCTCCATTACACCAAAGAAAAAGGGGAAATGTCAGAAAAAGAAAACTTCATCAACTGATGACCGCTTTCTCCTTAGGAAAAGCAAAACAAACCCTAGGCTCACTACTGTGGACTTGACTCGCGACCTGAGGGACAGGGAAGTGAATCTAGATGCATCTGTCTGTTCGCAGACTTTAAGCAACTAGAAGAAAAGCCCAAAAACCTGTGAAGAAACAACTTCTTACACAAGCAATGTGTAAGAAACGCCTCTTATGGGCATGTGCTAATTGGAATTGGACAATGCAAGACTGGAAAAAAGTTCTTTTCTCTGATGAGACTCATTTCGAAGTACTGTTACATCATATTGTGACTTTGTCCAGTTTTACAATTGTCACATCTCTCAGTTCTCACTGTCACTGTTCTAAGTTCTTATCTAGTTCAACTTCACTGGGAGTTCATGTCATTCACATTATCACTTCACTAAGGTGAAGTAGTTCAATTCTTCGTTTCTTAACTTCTTTCATGACATAGCCTCTTCACATCAGATGATTCACTTCACTCAGGAGTTGAACACAAGACCTCCACAACCTGACTGCAGTAGCACTTGCTGCACATCACAACAGTTGTCAGTTTCCGAGGCTGCAGCTTCAAACCTGGCGGAGGGCAATGGATTTTTTTGGGCATGAAAATCCTTAGTATGGCTTTGTTTGGAAGAGAAGTAAAACCGGTGCCCCGTATCATAGATTTACGGCACGTAAAAGAACCTCAAGCCTGATAAAGAGGCCCCTGAGCAAACATTTGATGCCCAATATAGAATGGGATGCTAAGGACCAAGATGTTAAAGAGCGTCCATAAATAAAACTCAATTTAATTTAATTTTTACAACAGTCGTCACCAATTCACTCAGAGTATCGCTCTTGCTGTTGCACCAGAGATGCACTCGCTAACTCATTGACTGTCCCGCAATCGCGAGAACACTCACTGATATAGTCAGTGAAATCTTTCTACAAGGTTCTTAAATGTTCTAGACCTATTTCACCACACTTTCTGGAGGGGGGAGAAGCAGCTTCCAGAAAGTTTTATTTATCTCTCGATAGCGCACCTGGCAAGTGGCCATTACCGTTGTTTACTTCGACCGCCTGGCACCGACCTCCTGATAACCTTGGGCCACAATATCCATGGGCCACAAGCCATTATTTTCCCATCAGTGCATGCCTAATAGCATTCTTCCTCATTCTGGCTTAGGGATTTCTTGGACCACACCTGCAAAGCGCTGCCTTAGTTTCAATACAAGGACATCTTAAAAGAGCATTTTCCATGCTCTTATTCTGAAAATTTATTTGATAGGATTCATCATCCAGATAATCCCAATTTACTGGGGAGAAACTAAATGTTTTAATACTCTTCTCAAAACAGCAATTTTATGATATCATTGTAATGAATTAAGGCAGTGACATAAGTCACTTCAAAGGAACTTAAGCAATTTAATAATGCAGTGAATACAAAGCTACAATAATATTTAATTACTTTGTCAAACTTAACATAATGATGTTACAAAATAACATTATTCGTCAGAAGATATTTATTTTTACATTACACAATATGGAAGATAAGTGTCAGTTTTAGATTGAATTTTAAGCACATATACATTCCTGGAGATAAAACGTGTTCTTGCTTATGTCTTCTATGTTTTAAGCACCTCACTGGAATATTTAACTTCAAAAGCAAACATGGTTTGGAAGTTATCAATCAGTAGTATCTGCTTTAATTAAAGCGTTGAGATGACACTTTTACTGTTTGATAAAGAGACTTCCCCTCTTAATGCTTTTTTCTGTAGTTTCTGAAAGAAAAATGAATATACACATGAAATTATTACCACTGTTAGCGCCTATATGTAAAGTATATAAACCCTACACAGCAATAATCTTCAAAATAGCATTAAAAATATATAAACAATTAATGTGAATGCTATAGTAGTACCTTTATGAGATGCAAAATTTTAATTTTACCACTTCTGGAGAAAACAGTCATTATAATAAAAAATGTTTATTTCTAGCAAATAGTTCACCAAGAGAATGATTTCTGTCTTGCACATTCAACGTCTAAATTTACAATGCATTCCTAAAGGATACAAGTGCTCTCATAACTATCAATGTTTTGAGAGCATGAAGTCTAGGTTTAATTATGTATAAGGAAAGCAGAAACAGTGAAAGAATTCCATTATAATTATTCCCTACAGTGCCTTCACAGAAAAGCAGGAAGAAAAATGAGATGCTTACAGAAACTCACCTTTGCAAAAATCTGTGCCATTAAACGATTTGTACGAAATTCCTCCTTCTTCTTTCTTTCAACTTTCTTAACCTGCATTTCTGGAAGTTTGCAATATTTCTGTTCTGTCTGTGCCCTCATTGTGCGCTGACTAAATACTCTTTTAATAGCTGTAACAATGCACAAACAGTTTTTACTGGAATTTCTATGCATAGTATTAGTTATACATTTTATACATGTACTTATAACCATACTTCAGCACACTGGAAAGAGGAGTAATGCCATTTTGACCTTTTTTTACTTTAAAGTTAATTCTGACATTAAAACTAAACTTTGTGTAACTGCAACTTGAAGTATGCTCTACTCGATGATGTCAGCTTTTAGGTTTTTATGAAAAAATAACTAAATACCATTATTATTTTTCAAGAAATGCATGTGTCTGATACACAAATGCACACTTTCTGCAATTCTTACTTAAAGCTTTTGATATTTTTCTAATTGCCACTAGTGAATGCCTGACATACTAAATATTTACTTTCAAAATTTAAAGCTCAATCCTCAAGCAAAAAAGTTTTCAACAAATAAAGAAGTGTAACCAGTCTGATATGTAATGATTTTTAAATTAAAAATTAATAATATTCCATATATAGTTTTAGCACATAGGTATGCAATTAGAAAATGAACAGAAAACCTGTTATTGGTATTTCTTTAATAGTTTTAAAACTGAATGCATTTATTTCTTTAAAAGCCATAATTAAGGGAAAACGAATTTAAAGTAGAGGTGAGTAATTTTTTTTTTCAGTAACTGTTCTGTTTAAGTTAAGAAAATAAAAAAACATAAACAAAATAAAAGCAATACTGAGTTATAAATAACCATTTCAAAATAAGTATCTTCCCGAGTATTTGCTATTTACACATAATCATAGCAGCACTGCTACTTGACTAACTCATTCTTTTGCTTCAAGCCTTTGTCCCTTTATGAATTTTGCCAGCAGGGTACTGTTCCTTTCCCCTCTCTCTCCCCCCCCCCAACCAACATTCAGCCATGCATGAGCAAATTTTAATGTTCTGTTAACAATAATAAATAGCCACATTACATCTAAATACTGATTACAAGTAATATTTTTAAAAGGAATAGATATAATTGTTCGGGGAGATGTATTATGTGTGATGAATTGGGTAGTACTTTTCATTGGCTAATAGAATATGATAAGGTTAAAAGGTGGAGAGAGGTTATATGGAATAAAAAATGGGACAAGCTAAATAAAGAAGCAGTAGCATTAAGAATGTTGGGAAGCACAAAAGCAGAAACAATTAAAATGATGGGAACATTTTTAGGCAACACAAGGGATAAGTGGATAAGGAGCTTAAGAAAGGTACAGGAGAATGGGCATAGTTTGGAAAGTGGAGAAATGGTATAGTAGCTTTATCCCATATATACAGCCTAGGGGCTAAATATGGGGGAGCTAGAAAACTGGTGCACTAGACATAAGTTTTAGATGTAAGTTTTAT
This sequence comes from Deroplatys truncata, assembly GCA_030765065.1. Classification (NCBI taxonomy): domain Eukaryota; kingdom Metazoa; phylum Arthropoda; class Insecta; order Mantodea; family Mantidae; genus Deroplatys; species Deroplatys truncata. The sequence continues at coordinate 119,778,385 of CM060981.1, forward strand.
TTGTATTATTGTAATAATGATGAAATAAATATTACAAATACTGCTCACTTAAAGAAGCTTCAGTCCATTCACTTTATAGTAACTGCCTTGTATCATTTTCCATGAAGTTAATGATTCTATGTTCCAAAACAGCATCTTGGGTAATTGGCTTTCATGTGTGTATTGCAATTGCTCGATAGCATAATTAAATCTGACTGGCCAGAGATTTCTAGTGGGTATTGTTCTCTATTAGGACTTAGAAGTGGGGAAAATTCAAAGGTTCACATCAATGCATGCTTGCAAATACATTCTAATGCAACAAACTCTCTGCACTCAGAGCATTACTTTTGGAGCTGATCATAAAAATAATCGAACAATTGTGTAAGTGCAAAGTCGAAGGACTGTTATTTTGGAATTGTATAACTGGACCTATGATTATTTTTGAAACGGTTGTAACCTTGAAACCTTTCCAAAATAACAGTTACATTATTGTTTTCCTGCTTATAATTTAAAGTTAAGGATTTTGAACAAAGGCTAAAATGTGTTTAAAACTTACTTTTAAAGGGCTAAAATTTATTTCCACAGGAGAAGCATGTAGTGTTTTATATGTGCTAAAATCAAAATCTCACTTTCCAGTAGTCTTTTTTTGTTATTTACTCATGCTGCAGTAGAAAGGAATAAATACACATCAAATGTTTGGGAAAATACCTCATTTATTTAAGCACAGATAGTCATAAGCATAAGTCATAAAGATGAAATTTTATTTTGCTCCTTTCTGTGTTTTTGACACAAATTTCTGCAGTCAAATGTATCTCCTTTAATAAACTTTGAGCTTTCTTTTAACATTTTACTAATGGCTTTTTGTTAAAAAAATTCTGATATGTTACACTCACATGATTTCTCTACTCTTGTACAAACTATTTTTACAAACGCTTATTCTCCATATGCTTCACGTTAATCGAGATGTCAATCTTATTGCTAATTTTCTTGTAGATGCAAGGGGAATATGGTAGGTTATAAGTGATAGTCAAATCTTTTAAGTGCTGGTTGCTATGTGGCGCATTCTATTCTCTTTGCATGTCCAGGACAAAAAAAATTAATAACGAATTTGAGAAAAAGTATAAGTACTGGAAAATTTAAGCGAATAACAAGCAATATCTCAAAAATGGTTCACTCAACAAAACAAAAAAATGCATATGACATAAATTGTGTATTTTAACGTGATCTACATTTTTTGTGTAGTAAAATTTTGTCTATATCTTATGGTTTACCAGTTATGCAAAAGTCGTTCACAATGAAGAATACTTTTGCAGACATTCCCAGAAAATTCAAGATATACATTTCATTTGTCATGAAAATATCTTAAACATATGATATTTTAATCAAAATTGTTAGAGCCAGTTTTTAGAAAATTAAAATTTTCGAAAAATGTTCCATCTAAAGGGTAATCTGTGGTGGGGGGATTTTCTTGAAAACCTTCGTGTCGTATCTCTGGAAGATACTGAACCTAAATACCAAGTTTGGTGTTTATCTGACTGTTCGTTTCTGAGTTATGCTGTTCACAGACACACACACAGACATGTTTCTAAAAATGCTTTTTTTGGATTCAGGGGGTCTCAAAACATGTATTTCTGGTGAAATCTCGGTATTGAATTTTTGGGTGGAATACAATACTTCCCCTACTTACTATACATAGTGGAGAAAGTTAAAAAAGAAAACGAAACAAAAGATGTTTAAAATTGTAAAATAATAACATAAATAACTATTATCTCTGACTTGTTCATTTCATAGCCTCACTAAGTTCTACTTATTTGACCAAATAAGTTAAATTTTGTCAGTCAAAAGATCCCTAACTTATTTCATTTTAATTACATCTTAACCTACAAAACACATGACTTACCAACTAACAAAATTAAAGTGAATTGGCAAAAGGGGTTACAATTAGTTTTATTAAGGAAGTTGTCAATTTAACATTTTCGTATGATTTATATAGTGACATTCTGGGTCACTTTTACAGCCAATATTATTAAAGTATTAAACATATAAACTCATAAAAATAAGTTAATAACACAACTGGAAGCAACAGATGATAAAATTAAAACCAAAGGTAAGGACTTAAAATTCATAACCTATTCTTTTATTACTGGGATGAGTTTGCTATAATATATTGTATTCATGTCTATCTTAATTAAATGAAATTATGGTGGCTAGCCTACAACTATTGATTTAAAGCTCTTCCTTTGAATACAAATAATGTGCTTAAGTTTGCTAAAATTTTTTTTGCCCCACTTCTGAAGAAATTATTTTTCTTACATTTAATTTATATGCACAACTGCTATTTTCATGCACTAATAAGTTAATGTTGCTTCATGCATTTCATAAACAAAACAGCAAACGATGGCTTCGACTTAATTTGGTAACAACGGTTTTGCAATTTCTCAGAGCATACACAACTAATGCTTTATTAAATCCAAATGAATAAAGAATAGCTTCACACACAACTACAAATACTATAAAAGTTTAAGTTTGACTTAACCAATTAGTACATCTTTACAGATCATTTTTATTGAGCAAATAAAGTTGCAGATCATGAATATCAGCTTCAGTGCATTGTTTTCATGTCTACTTTTAAAGCTTTTAGTACCTTAACTATACCCCCACTGCTGTATCTTTGCACTTGACAGTCCGTGTGGCTTCGCGTAAGGTTGGCTACATTGTGGTTGCAACGTTGCCAGAGTGGCTAGTAAACAACAACAGCTGATTGTTCTCCTTTCTATCGTGTCTAAGCCGCATACAAAAAAGTGTACGTAAGTAGCGAACATCAATGAATAATAACTATTTCGTATTATTATTGTTAATTGAAAATAAGCGATATAAGCAGCTTTGTAATGGTCGGATACTACTTTCTATGATAATAGGCATAAATGTGTCTACGTATGGCGTCTAATTGGAAAGCATCAAGATTTGTGACTGGACGAGGCTGCTTTCTTTTCTTCCCTGGAGTTGATAGAAATACCTGTTACGTTCCAGATGGTTCAGGAATTTTGTCCTCTTTCTCTTGGAGTTTCACTTCCTTGTGAATAACAGTTCTCGTGCTTAGTCCAACAGCTGCTGCAGTTCGTTGTACGGCTTTATCAGCAGGAATAGAGGGATTGCCATGAAGCTTCACGTACTCCTTTTCCTGTTCAAAGAATTCCCGGGTTCTCCTTAATAGTTCCAATGCCTGAATATTAAGTGGCACACCTCGGCGCAAAGGATTTTCACTTTGTGAATCATCACTCGGCGATCGGCGTCGTTTTTCAGACATTGTCGCACTTAAGTTTTGTTTAAATAAATCATATGAATGAAATATATATATATATATATATATATATATATGTATGTATAAATGAACAATAACAAAACTATCAAACAATAACCACAAATATAAATAACAATGAACAATATGTAACTTGCAAAGAACAACCCGACGCTCGTGCTAGAGATTCACAAACTGAAGCACATGGTAGGGAATAGTTACATCCGGCAACAGAGCCAATTCTAGTTCCGGTTTCGCTTTGTCATCGACCATCCGGAATGCTGCCTTGTGATTGGCTTAGGAAGTCAAACGGTTGAAGCTTTTCGTCTGTTTTTTGCGAGTGTACCAACTTAAACGCTAGCTGTCAAGTACAATGTTACAGTGGTGGGGGTATAACATCATAATAGGTAGCAATATTACATTTATTTTCAATGACAGTAACTGATACATTCTGACAACACAACAAAGGCTTCTCAATGATATCAGCATATGTATTTTTTTGTTTAATTTGTATAGCCCCTTTAACTTCTATGGTCATACTGGGACTTTGACTTGAGAAACAACTTGTTGATTGGAGGTAATTTTAATAATTTCTTTCTCAAAACACTCTCACATTCACTCCGACATGCACACTTCCTGACTCTATGGAGGGTAAGGAAAGATTCTAATTAGAGAAAAAATTCCCTGCCCCCGCTAGGAATCAAACCCAGGAGCTCTGGATTCAGAAGCCAGAATGCTGACCACTTGACCACAGAGGCAGTCCACACATATTTATAGAGTACCGTTCTGCAAGTCAATGTTTATCTCAGAGTTGTAAGTGTAAAATGGTTGAAAGTATTCCTAATGTGGGAGAATATGAAGAATGAGCCTCTGGTGCCGTTTTCTCCCTTAGAAATAGATATTTTAGCTTTACTGTGGTTTTGATTACAAGATTATTTGATAATTTATGTAATACTAAGGCAATAATAGAGTCTTGTGCTATACACTTTTACAATTACTTTCTGAATAATCAGAAATTTGAATTTTCAGAATGTGAAGAACGCATTTTTCACATACAATCCTTTTTTGTACAAACAACATTATCAGAATGAATATAATGACATTAATAAAATTCCTACAATTTAAAAAAGATGTGTTAAGTATTTACATATGATTTAAACATATATGGTATTGTTTGAAGTAGGTTGACATTCATAGTCTACCACTCGAAACTAAACATCATTTTTGTATGTCATTCTATAGGTGCCGATACATATGCGAGCATCTAGTAGGCCAAATATGTTTTCAGCTGCTCACAAGCCATTCCAAATCATTTCTGCATGAACCTCTCACAAGCCTTCTTTGAGCTGAATCTGACTTGAGCATGGCAATATAGTTTCAGGGTTCAGTATGATATCCTCTAAGTGAGGAAAGTTTAGCTCTGGCTCTGCAGTAAGCTTTGTGGCTTTAATAATGGCCAATTTGAAAAAGAAGAGAAAATCCCAACAATGAAGGTGGAATTGAACTATACAAAAAATTATATGGGTCAGAAGTTTGAATACTTTAGCAAACACTACAAAAACTTTACCATAATAATCACCTACTGATTCTGAGAACTTACTTAGCAGAATAGACATTTACATTTGAATTTTACGCATATTTCTCTACATAAAACACGGTCTGCAATAAGGAATACAGTTGCATTTGTTACAAATCTAGGACTACACTATACGATTCTTTTCACTCATCTTTGCTATTAGGCATATTTTCAGAGACAACTTGCCTCCATTGTCAGCTGTGATCAACTGCAACTGCCTGTAGATGTCTCTCTGTTCACAAAATACATCTAGAGATAAGGTCAATGTCCATTTTCATTTCCAAATTTAATTACCTCTGCCTATTTTTATGTAAATAGATTCTTCCCAAATAGCTGAGTCTATTGGTTTGTTAACTGCCTTTAATGATTTAATTTCTTCTTGGATGTGGTGGTCAGCTTCTCAACAATGAAATGCTATTGCTGATTTGTCCACTTGTTTGTACCTCAGATTCTTCACATACCCCTTTAGTCTTGTGCCAATATTCCTTGTGGTTTGGTATTTAATGCAAGATGGCCTTGACACTTTGATACTTTGCCTCAGAAGCATGGTGTCCACTGTGACAAGCTGCTCACAAACAACAAACTGCTGCCACTAAGTTGATGACAAACTGAGCTAAGAACTTTGTTTGGGTTTGTGAAAAAACCAACCCTTGGATGGTTTGGGACAAATGGTTCATAAGCAGCTTGCAATATGCAATACTCGAAACCTTTGACAATTTATAACCTTTGTTCACAAGCAGTTTGGCTACATACGTGTCAGTAGCTTAAGACATTTCTCTTGAATGTAATTGAAGATTAATGGCTGGGTAGAGAAAATTTAAGGAATGGATTCTGGAATGAAGAAAAGGTAGACTTGAAGATATGAATAGACAGTCCACGACCTAATAAAGATACAAGACATTTTTTCAGAATTTTTTTTTTTTTCAACATAGTCTCCTTGTAACTCTACACACTTCTCCCAGCGATGCTCCCATCTCTGTAACCCGTCCAAATAGTATTCGGCATTTTTCTCTACGAAATAATTGTTCACGAAGGTGATTGCCTCTTCATTTGACGAAAATCTCTGTCCTCCAAGCGCAATTTTCAGATGAGGGAACAAAAAGAAATCGCTTGGGGCTAGATCTGATGAGTAAGGCGGATGGTCAAGCAGTTCAAACCGTAATTCATGGATTTTCGCCATTGCAACCGCTGAGGTGTGAGGCGGTGCGTGGTCTTGGTGAAACAGGATTTTCTTTTTCTGCAAATGTGGCCGTTTTTCCGCAAGTTCTGCCTTCAGCTTGTTAAGTAATGATGCGTAGTATGCTCCTGTAATGGTTTTTCCTTTTTGAAGATAATCGATTAAAATAACTCCATGACTATCCCAAAAAACAGTCGTCATCACTTTCCCAGCCGAAAAAACAGGTTTTGCTTTTTTTGGAGCCAGCTCCCCCTTTGCAGTCCACTGTTTGGACTGTATTTTTGTTTCAGACATATAATGGTGTATCAAGGTTTCATCTGCAGTAATTAATCGGCGCCAAAACTCGGATTTATTGCGCCAAATGGAAATGGAAATGTTCATTCGAACATGTTTTTGGTCAAAAGTGACCAAACGCGGCACCCAACGCGCGGACAGCTTTCTCATGTCTAAATTTGATTTAATATGTGACAAACACGTTCTTTTGACATGTTTATAGCCTCTGCTATCTCTCTCACTTTAATTCGGCAGTCGTCTAGCACTATTTGGTGTACTTTGGTGATGTTTTCGTCGGTAGTTGCAATTTTAGGATGTCCCGAACATTCATCGTCTCCCAAGCTCTTACGGCCACATTTAAATTCAGCTGTCCAAAATTTCACTGTGGTAAATGATGGTGCAGAGTCCCCATACACAGAATCCAACTCATCTTTGATTTGCGTAGGCGTATTGCCTTTCAAAAACAAATATTTAATGACAGCTCGATACTCGATTTTGTCCATTTTCATAAAAACACTCACATCACCTCACTCAAACAACTGTTACATAACAACTGAGTGTCCAAAATGGCTGAAACTTTGGTGAGTAACTGTCAACAGATGAACAACGAAATTCACTAGCTTTTATTTACGAGTGCTGCCATCTTTATGTTGAGGTCGGAAACTTTTCAGACCACCCTTGTATGTCTTTATTAGAAGAGAAAAGTTTACTAATATTTTACAAGGATATAAACAGAAGTTCTGAGTGAATAAGGTATACTTATAAGTGTAGTTAAATGGAAAAATACAGGTTGCCTGGTATAGCTTAGGGATTTGAAAATAAAGATTTTTAGGCAAAATTCTAAGCAGAATAGTTCCTCATAGCTAAGAATAAGAAGGAGTTCATATTTTGTTGGAATGTCCTGGAACCAATGATGGAAGTAAAACTGTGATGAAAGGAAAATGGCTGAAAATGAGGAAATCGGTCACTTGTAGAAAAATGTTTGAAGATTATAATCAGATTTGGAAATTGGATGAATTTTTATAAAGATTAAAACAACATAGTTATTGCCAGCAAAAATGAAAGTTGATATAGTATAATGGGAAGCTTATCCTTATTAATTTAGTACATATGTTAAATGAGTGTTAGGCATGTAGACACTGTCATCATTATCGTTTTGTTCTAAGAGAAAAGCGTAGGCTGGAACCAGGCCTAGCTACTGTAATAAGTATTTAGCAAGTAAAGAAACAAACTGAACATCACTTATATTCAAAGAAGATAATCCTACCTAATGGAGGGCGTGGTAAGTCCTTCATATCAGTGGAGTTAACATGGGCTGCCATTGCCAGTCTTTCTCTCTTGCTTTTCTGATGAAGTTCACGCATACGGGCCAGATCATATAAACATGATCGGCGTTGTTCAGCATTTTCAATGAAGTCTGGCCTGTTTACCATCAGATATTCCTGACAAAATTAATAACACACAGCATGGTTACCAAGTACCCTAAACTCCTTTACATTACTAATTAGCTCTTTACTTAAAAAAAAATAATTCTTTGAAGGGAAACTGCTGATGTATCAAGGTATGCATAACAGAGCTGCAGTCATTTTCTTGGACAGCTTTTGTCAAGCACTAAAAGCTGACTGTAACATATCATCACTTTATATTTACAATTTATTGGATTCTAGAGAAAAGTGAGGAGGAGAACAGAAGATATTTAGAGACAAGAGACATAGGCAACGTTTTAGAATAATACCTCTTTGAGATTGTACAAAACATTAAAGAAGACTGGGATAGGGAGGTTGACAATTGTAACAATTATAAGCTGGAGGATATATATGGATGTGAACAGGGGCATTGTATCTTCAAAGGATTTAGAAACAGCAGTTTGGAAGTGTTATGAATGGGCAAACATAAGGGAATAAATAACTGGAGAGAAGATATTTGGGATCCAAAATAAAGTAAAATGGAAAACAATATCATTGCAATAAAAATGTTGATAGAGAATGGGAAAGCAGCACGGTTTGGAGAATATTTAGATAAAGTAAGGGGGAAATGGATTAGGAAAATGAAGATAGAAAAAAAGAGAAGTTTGACTCACAAAATAGGGCTCTAATTCATGTAAACAAACAGGGAGTCATGACATGTAGGGGCCACAGTGAAGAAAAGAAATTGTTTCAGTTTTCAATTATGAGAAATGTACAAAACTTGTATTACTTTTTGCAGTGAATGACAGTTGTTTACTTTTAATATATCTTCTGCAAAACTATTTCACAAAAGCTTGGTTTTCTTCTACTTCAGACAATGGTAAACATTTGCAGAAATGGTTTCATTACACATGCTGTTGCTATGAGTGGTATATAGCAGGCTGAAGTGATAAGTTAGACCTTAACAGGAAGGTTGCTATATAATGACTTTGAAATTCCATACTTTCTGTATAACATCAGGAGAAACAAAAGAATGGTGACTTAGCACTTCCAAAACTGTATTGGAAAATTCATACTAATAGCAACAGAGATGTCAGAATTGGTTAATGCCACAAAACATTTGACCTAAACTCTATGTTTTAATGAGATATATATTTTGTTGTATTGTAAGTTTTTGTCTACCTTTTGATATATTGTGACTTACCAGCTATATAAAATTCATTTGGAATGAAAATTGAAGATATGATTCTGTTAGCCATGAAAATATCTTAAATATTTGATTCTTTAATAAAAATTGTTTAAGCCATTTTTGAGAAAATGAAAATAAAAGAAAATTTCATTTCAAGAGTAGTTCATGCTGGTGTATTTTCTTGAAAAGTTTTGTATTGTATTGTTGTAAGATGTTGAATTTAATTACCAAGTTTGGTAAGGATGATTTTTAGCTTTTGGATTAAGCTGGACATGCATGCAGAGGCACATGCATATTCACAAACATACAGCGATTCCAGGCTGACAGTCTCTTGAAACATGTTTCAGTAATAAACTATCATGTTGTTTTAACACATGTGACAACTGATGATGTGGAGAATCTACCAGAAATGTATCTTGGATTTTTAGCATTTGATGAGAGTGTATGAGTCTGTATGTTCCATTGTATTTATTACCACATTTTAACATTTATAATGCTCCAGTAAGCTTTTAATATAGAAATTAAGCTAGAGTGATTAAGAATTTATTTCGATTACTCATATGTCAAAAAGGTTCACTAATCTTTCTTAAAAGAGAAGCATTTAAAAATATTTTGATATTTACAACAAATACAAAGTAAAACATTTGGCAATACAAATTCTTTGGGGGGAGAAAAATAAGAATACTAGATGGAATATAAGTGTTACACTAAGCAGTTCTTTTCCATTAAAGAAATAATATATCAGCCTCTTGAAAGTTAATCAAGGCTGTGCATGTTTAAGCAGTTTGTCAAAAGAAAACATGTTCACATTTAAGGGCATAATTTAAACAAATGTTTTCATTGCAGATTTGATTTCTAAAGTAAACTGATTTTTTTTGTACTAAAGGGAATATGTATACATTTCAATACTTTGCTTTCGTACTAATTAGGATTGAGATAAGTCCCATGCTGGTTGTCAAATTCTGTATTTGGTGGACATGTTTGTTTTAATATGTCAACTCATAATAAAACATATGCATATAATAAACTGGTGTTGTAGTTAGTTTCTATTTTCTCCTGCATGTTGCAGTGCAGCTAATGCAGAGTTCTCAAGCTAGTCATGAGGCCAAAGTGGTTTCTTTTAGACAAGGAATTTTATTTTATGAATTTATGAGTTGGGTTTGTATAATCCCTACTTACAAAAAATAGCATTATTTAAACTGCTGGCCAATGGGTTAATGTGAGGCGTATTTTTTAAGTAAGTACCGATAATTGTTTTAAAAAATAGCAGAACATTATTTTCTAAATACTTTATTATCATTCATTAACTTACACTACTCCTTCACATAGTCACCGCTGTTATTCATGCACTTGTTATAATGGGAAACCAGTTTTTGTTTGCCTTCATCAAAGAATGATGCCGCCTGTGATGAAAGCCAAGTCTGCACTTCTTGTTTCACATCATCTTCATTGAAAAGTTTTCCACCAAGGAATTTCTTCAGATGAAGAAATAGATGAAAGTAACTTGGTGCCAAATCCGGGCTGTACGAAGTAGTTGAATCATTCCCAACCAAATGATGCAATCAGATCTTGAGTTTGTTTGGCTGTGTGCAATCTGGCATTGTCACTCATTATTACTCCCATAAACCTCACACAATTGGCGATGAATGTTTGCTGGCGTAACATCTCTCAATTAAAAAAACAAATCATTGATCTGACTTCACAGTCGGTGGGTTGTTTGATTGTTTTGAACATTTTGAAATGCTCTAACAACAGGAAAACACAAAGTGACGATCGCGCACAGATCCAACTTGCTTCTTAATGAATGGAGGAAGTGATCGCGCATGCTCAATATTGTGGCTGCAGCGACAAAATATTAAAATGGTACTTGCTTTAAAAATACGCCTCATACAAATAGTTGGCACTAGATATATTAATTCCTAAAACATTTTATCCTACCATCTCATATCATTCATTAAACAATACTGAAATTTTGACCTAAAATCTTTCTGCATTTAAGAGAAAGCAGTCAGAGAAGGAGATGTAGTGCAAGGTGTGCAGAAAAGTAAAATCAATGAAGTTACTATATTTTATGATAAAAGATGTGATGGAAATATGTATATTCAATCCTTTATGTTTACCTTCCTGCATATGTAGGTACTGGTTAATGCAGGAATTGTTGATTGTAGTATTGCATGCATTTGTGCATTGTGTTATTCACACATCTTTAATGCTATTATTGTATTTATTTATTTGGTTATGAAAATGTACCTTGTTGATATGTATATACCCAGAATTTAAACTCATTTATTAGAATAACATAATTTAAAACATGTCATGGCTATCCTTAACTTTATAAACAGGGAAAATGTATGCCACTACTTTAGACAGTCATGGTAAAATAAACAGAAATAAACTTATTTTATCTACAACGAAAACGGTAATATAACAAAAGGGTACCAAGGAGAAAGAAGTAACCTTCCTCTTCTGGTGATGACGAGTTAGTATACCACCAGCACTCATAACAGGCAGACCTGATCATCATTCTCAATAATTCTGGATATATACATGTTTGAATAAATCAGCGTGAGTTATTATAATTAATTTAAAACAATTATAAATATTGAAGAAATTAAACAAATAAAAAGAATTCAAGTTGGGAAATTAAATGGATTAAATTATTTATAAAATGCAATCTCACCTGTAACAATGCCCTGATGATAAATCAAGTCTCATTACTCAAGATTAATTAAAGTACCCACATCTACAATAACAAAATTTAATTAAAATAACCTCCGCAATCTAAAGGAATCTATAATTTTTGGATCAGTGGCAGCAAAGTTTATGTTCAACCAAATGAATGTATTATAATGATGGTTACCATGGCAGCACTATCACCTAAAAACACTAATTGATAATTGTCTAATATTCAGAATTTTAACTACCTATAATAGTCTACAAGTACGTACACATACCTGTAATGTAAGGCTTTCAACTGCATTAGTGGTTTCATTATTCTCGGATTTATCACAGTGCATTTTATGCTTTGGCCTGTGATTCTCTTTTGACAACAATCCTATCTTCTTTTGCTTTACTTGCTTCTTATTTCCACTGGCATTTGTCTGTGTTCTCTTCTTCGCAGGGACTTTCATTACAATTTCTTTCAACTGCTTCCGCTTTGTTTGTTCTGGAATGGATATTTCAGAGGCCGACTCAAGAGTCAGAATATAGGCAATGGGCTCTTTATTAGGCAATTCAGGTGTACTTCTAATAGAGGTAGACGATGAAGATAATGTTTTCCGGTAACAACTATTACATAACTGATTTCCTCTGGTGCCTCTGCTTCTTGATGATTCTGATATACTTGCACTGCAAGTAGTACATTTCTTAGATGTATGACCTCCTTTAGTCTTCAGTTCTTTTGATTTGTGGTAGTTGTTTTTCCAATCTGAGTCAAAATCTAATTTTTCTTCATCTTTCAGAGATTCTTGTCGAATTGCAGATTTTTGGCTCAAATTTTGGGTTTGACCTTCAGATTCTAAATCACTAGTGAACCCATTTTTTATTAACTTATGACACAAACAGTTTGTTTCTCTGTAATCACTTTCAGAGAGTGTTTGCTTATTTTTGTGAGGATTGGAGATGTCAGACCTTCCTACAAATGCTTTGTTAAAAGTAAGTGTTGTCTGTACACTAGCATTTTCTGCTTTTTTAAGAACCTTTGTCTCCTTCAGGCTATTTATCTGTGCATGGCATTCAGAATCTTTGGTTAATTCTGCTGCATCATTTAAAGTACCATAGCTGGATAATTTACCATTGGCTGACTCATGGGAAACAGCCTGTGAACATCTGCATTTGCTTTGTTTTACAGTATCTGCTTTATTTCTTTCTATGAGTTTCCTTTTAACCTCTTCACATAATTTCTTGCATTCACAGCAGCAAAGTGGTATCTCATTATTAAATTTTGGAGTTTCTGAGTCCTCACTTGTTTTGTAATCCTTTAATTCATCAGAGGAAGTGGTTTTATCTTTGGTTTTGATACACACATTTATTCTGCCTGAAGAGGAGTGATCTTTAGATTTTTCAGACATTACATACGTTTTAAACGAAGAATCTGAACTTGATCTTAGAGATATCTGTACACCTCCATCCTTTGATATTTTAGGTCTTATTTCTTCCCTTAATTTTTCAATATAATTCTGTGTATACATCCTTGGTTTCTCAAATAGCTTTTCTTTAGAAATGGATATTTGATCTTGAATTCTGGACATATTTTCTAAACCACTGGACTTCATATGCAAACATTTTCCTTCCCTGTTATGCTTACTATGTGTCTTGGGAGTGTTGAAATCAAAGACTTTGTACATTTCACGTGATCTGTAAATGTTGTTTAGAATTGCATTTCTTTTCTCTTTTGATGAAATTTCTTGTTCAGTGCTGGTAGTACTGGAGGTTTCCATGAACCTGAAAGAAAATAATTAGTTTATAAAGTTTCCTGAGTGAAGTAACTAATTTAATACAAACAAAATATCTGTAACAGGTTACATTTCTTTGTAATTTATGTTGAGAATCCTAACTTAAAAGTTGATGCAGGGGTAAAAAGAGGAATGGACAAAGATAGACTCAGTAGCATTCAGGGTTTCTCACCAGTGTAGAAAGCAAATGATCCATGGGTCAAATTCCAACTGTGGCAATGCAATTTTAAAATGTATTTCAAAACACCTATTCAAAGCTAGTGTGAAAGAACAATGAGTACATGTAAATTGACCTTATAGCTTGGTTAATTATTAGGCCCCTGAAATAAAAGCATTTGCAACACTGCAAGTTGCCTTTAAAGTAAAATATCTCAGAGTAATTGATATAATCTTGTAATCTTGGACATTTGCCAGGATACTCAAACCAGATGAGAATAGTTCAATTTTTTTTTTTTTTTTTTAGTCTTTAATGCCCATTTTTACAGCTTACACCATCACAGGTGGTGAAAATTATGATAAATAAAATTATAACTAGGAAAAGAAATTTGTAGAGGAAATATTCCAGACCTAAGTTTGGATAACTCCCCAACGTTTGCCAGTTATGAAGACTAAAACACCTGGAAAAAAGTTGAGTCGAGAGATGATCCTTACAGTATTTGAACCACACACACCTCCCATTCGCAAGTATATGCTTAAAGGACCTCAGCCACCCGTGCGGTTTACATGTGCTCAAAGTGCATTCAGGGGTCCCATTGTTGCTCAAGGGCAGTGTGTTGGGATGGAAAGCTAGGATCTTAGGTTTGAGTTCTGGCTGAGGCAATATAGTTTTTCAAATCTCATCCAGCTGTATTAGAATTTTGTCACATAGGAGTATTTTCACATGCCAGTAACTCTAATGACATGAGGTTGTTGCATTACCATCATCCCAGGATTGAATATGCAACCTTAGCTACTGAAAGTCACCACTTAACCTGCTGCACCACTAAGGGTAAAGTTACAAGTTTCAAATGAAGAAAGGTTTGCGTAAGGAAAGATCATATTTCTAGTTGAAATTAAATTAATGGATTAAAACTATGTTTTTCAAATGTTAGTTCTTATATAATTATACACTGTTTCCAAAATGTTCACCTTTTCGTGGGATGACATACGGAATCCAAATACATAATAATTTTATACAAAGACACATGGAATATCTGATGCACAATTATAATGCTATGTCAAGGTAATGTGGATATAATGTAATCTGGAGGATAGGAAGTCTGTCAGTCACCTTTTACAATGCACAGCTGTTTGAACACTTAAGTGTTTATTTTGTGATTTGGTGTAGTGCTCAATGCAATTTCTGTTTTCTTCCTACACATGTATTTTGAATGTGACTAGCGTCAAAGGCTAATGTAGTATAAAATTGATTTATGCAGCACAATTTCTTGCAGTATGTTTTGCATTGAATGTACCACAAATATATTATTTGAAATAAACATACAATTGGATTATTGGTTTCTTATTTTCCAGATTGCAATAACATCATCCGTAATGTATAGCACTGTATGTTCCCTTATAGAAAATTATTGCCATGAACCTAAACTTCTGCACTTATTTCATATATATTTAGGTTTTAATTAACTACAGCAAAATAATTTCAGAATGTGTAGAGATGTCTTATAGGTAATATAATGCAGTTTTATAGTGTTAAATGTTTTAGCATCAGATGCTGATAAGCCAGTGTTAAAGCCAAGTCAGGTGAAAAATTGGTTTTTACCACATTCTAATGTGGATAAACTGCTTTGCAAGCATAGAAATATCAATTTTCAGCAGTCCATTATCAGGATTTTCAAGATTTAGTACCATAACAATCTCTCTCTCAAATCTCAACTAACCATTTAACAGTGCAACACTGAACACTAATTAACTGCCTTCTTGCATTATGTAGCCTATACTTTAGAGGTAGCTCTTTAACTGCTCATGTAGCCTAAAGCATAACACAAAAGCTGATGTTTCGCAGGTCATGCAATTAATTTTTTTTTCTTTATTTAATATGAAAAACCTTGCGAATTGCATACTCAAGGACACGATTTTGGCTAGTAAGTACAATAAGAACTACTACCATTTCCTTGTTTGGGCTCACTGCATTTAGTAAGCTGAGGATTGTCTGTCAGGCAAGTGTGTGTGTGTGTGTGTGGGTGTGGGTGTGGGTGTGGGTGTGGGTGTGGGTGTGCGTGTGTATACATATTTTAGACAAGTTGGGTGATTTTGGCTAAAATTTCTAATTTTTCTTCCATTTTAAAAGGTACCACAAAGTTATAATGTAAGCTCAAAGGGCTGAATAATGAATAACCTTATGGAATAACGTCCCCATCCTGCTGGATCTTCTTGCATTTGTGAGATGTAGTTCACATGCTTCCACCTGCTAATCTATACCAGTAGTTCCCAAACTTTTCCAGCTGATAACTCCCCTCCTCTTCTGCATGCCCCCCCTATAAACACCTGTATTTGGGAATAATCATTATTTACCCGAAAATGTTTAAAAACAACTAAAACTCAAATGCACAGGAACTTTTAGTAGTTATAGTTTTTAAGCACGAGATGAATTTTAAAAGATGACATCAATGGGATGGATGGCATTTTTTAACACTATGTCTTTTCAACAAAGAAATTTCTCTAAATTCAGCAACGTAATGTATGTTGAACTATTTGTTTTTTTCATAATGCAGCAATATAACTTCATGCCAATTCATTTTATTACCCTTAGATCTTCTTTTTGAGCTATAAAGTAGTCCATAACAGTCCTGCATAGTCAAAGCTGCTCATTTGTAAGTTCTAAAACAGTATTTGGTTTTTCCTTACCACACTGGTGAATGGTTTGAGCCCAGGCATTGGAGTACTAAATGAGTAATGTATTTATTTCCATAATGCTATACAAAATTCTTACAAATTTTAATACATTACTTTGAGTTGCTATTTTTTCTTTCTTTGGTCCATCATGCATTTTAACACCGTGGTTATTTATGCATGGTGGGTCATAGCAAATTCATGTTGCTTTATTTTTCTAAACCATTTTTCTCTTACTCTCCCCAAATATTCTCCCATTCTTTTTATATCCCTCTCCTTTTGTATTTTCATTATCCTAACTTTTAATTCTCCTTTGTTAACATTCTCCCATTCTTTAGGTAAAAACTGATCTCTCCACAACTTAATTTCTTCACATTCAATTATATAATGTAAGTCATTATCTGCCTCTCCACAAAGAGGACATCTATCCAAATTCACTCCCTTCCTATCTCCCCTTAGCCTATATGCACTTAATCTAGACCAGGCCCACCCTTCTCTCACTAACCTATTACCTATATCCACATACTTCTCCCTTCCCCAGTCCACCTTTAATTGTCTATATAGTTCCAAACTTTTCTTTCCTTCCAGACTTTGAAATAATTCTTGTTTCTCTATATCTTCTACTCTGTTCCTCACTTCTTTCCAGAAACCTTTAACTAACCCCTCTCCCTCCTCCCATAAGTTATCCATTCCTATTTCCTATAAAATTCTCCTTATTCCTTGAGCCCAGTTCATCCCATCATTGGATTTTTCTTGTATTATTAAACATTGCTTCAATATATTATGCTCATCCATTGATTTCAATCTATACCATATTTAAGTATCCTTTCTATTATCATGCCCTTGCTACCTACTTTCCCAATTCCAACAATGCTGCTCCATTAGGTGATGAAATAAATAAACCTAACATACATTTATAGAACGATCTATGCACTTTATCAATCATCTCCCATCTTTTGTCACTTTCCCAAATCTATGATCCATAGGCCATTTTTGCTTCAACTACAGCTTTGTAAACCCTTTCCAACCATTTAATTTGCATATCTGGTATTTTCTTTAAGCATATTCTTATAGCAGTCATTGCTAATCTTCCCTTAGCTAAGACACTTATCTGAGTACTAAACAGGGATGGCAAATTTTTATTTTTTGTTCCATGATGCGTCACTTTCCATGTGGCATAAGCCCTGATGTAAGAAATGTATTGTGATGCAGCAGCTAGGGCCCAAGGCTATCAGGAGATAACTAGAATTTTCCGGAAGCTTTATCACCCGCCTTCTCCAGAAAGTGTGTCAAAATAGTTCTAGAAGTTTCAAGAACCTTCTGTAGAAGATTTCACTGCCTATATAAGCGAGCACTCTTGTAGGCAGTCAGGACAGTTGCGAGTGCAACAGAGTGCCAGTTGAGTTGCAAGTCGAGTGGCGAGGTGACAGAAGAGTGAGTCACATCAGTCAATCGATGAACGAGTGTGTTGGCAGGTAAGTTACCCATGCAACATTGAGACAATTCTCCGAGCAAGTTGGTGACAGTTCTGTGACATGCAGTGAGTGCTACTGTATAGTGATGAACGGGACAGGAAAGTAGCTTTAAGCAATGTAAGAACGTAGGTTTTCACGGCCGGTGTCACAATTATAACTAATATGATTTTCCGGGCTGTTATGCCGTGGTCTGCCGTGGTATCAGACGCTGCGATACTTTCACCGAGAAGACTTCGTCCGCGCCACTGAAGATGTCCACCGCAGTTGTGGACGAAACGTCTGGGAAATCTTTCTTCAGCAGACCACGGCATAACAGCCCGGAAAATCATATTAGTTATAATTAAGCTTTAAGCAAGATTTTTAACAAGGATAGTAAAAAGGTAGGAGAATACTTGTCCAAAGTTAAAAAGAAATGGTTATGGACAATAAAAAGAGATGTAAATTAATTTCATCAAGTGATGTTAAGTTATGTAATTATATTATTATTATTATTATTATTATTATTATTATTATTATTATTATTATTATTATTATTATTATTATAATATATTATTACTATAAGATTATTATTGGTATCATTACTATTATTTTTACTACTATTTGTATTATTATCACCATTTTTTATGTTATAATAAGAGTGTAATATGGGTAGAATATGGCAAGATAACAGCTTGGGCTGATGTATAGCCATATTCTAAGGAAGATTGCTAGCACAAATAAATAAATAAATAAATAAAATAAATAAAATGAAGTATAGTGATGATTGTAGAGGTCTTGTGCTCAACTCCCAAGTACAGTGAACCATCTGGCATGATGAGGCTGTGTCACAAAGGAAGTGAAGTGACAGAATTGAACTAGGTCATCTTAGTGAAGTGATATTGGTGGAATGGCATTATAGTTCACCTTCACTCCCAGCAAAGGTGAACTACATAAAAACGAAACAGTGACATTGAAAGATAAAACAGTGACAGTGAGAACTTAGAAAAAGTGACAGTTGAAAAACTGGAGAAAGTCACAGTATGGTCTATTGTGTTCAAATGTGAGTTCTCCAAGGCCACTATACACATTCACAAAATTGGCAATTCTTGTTCTGGTCGCCACAGATATCCAAATAAATAATTATATAACAGATTTGTGACTTCAAACTGACAAGATATTTGTAGAGTCAAGAGCCCACTTCATTAGTACCCCTTCTGGTGATTGAATCATCCCACAAGAAACAGTCAGCCCGATCTTCATGACAATCATGAACAGTGAAATTAAATGTCCACAACTGGCACTTGTAGAATGCTATGGAAAGCTGGCCACAGGTGTGGGAAGATACTGCTGCATACCAACAGCAAATTGACTGTCGGCTCAATTTTAGACTTCTGCTTACCTGTGTCCTTTGCTTTGTGTGCTAAATTTGCTTCTCTGTGATGTTCTTAAATTTCTTTCTCCAGTTTAGTTTTATCTTCTAAAGTTTGTAACAATGGAATAATTCTGTCAAAGTTTTTATATGTATCCTTCTTCAATCTTTTTGTGCACAAATTCAAATCATAGAACCGTTTTTCGTAATACTTTATGTCGTCCTCTGTAGTGGTTACCAAGCTAGCCTCTAGTTCCCGAGGTCGCAGGTTCAAACCGGTGGAGGGCAATGGATTTTTTTCAAGCATAAAAATCCTTGGCATGGTTTCCTTTGGAAGGGAAGTAAAGCCGGTGGTCCCCTGTTGTAGATTTATGGCACACAAAAGAACCTCAAGCCTGATAAAGAGGCCTCTGAACAAAATTATCAATCTTTCACGTCCAATATAGAATGGGATGCTAAGAGCCACAGCAGTAAAAGAGCATCCATTAATAAAACAATTTAATTTTAATAATACTTTATGTTCACTGGGTTTTCTGGATTTTTCTTTTTGTAGTCCTATCATCCAGCTAAGGTTCAGTATTGTGGTAGCTGTTCTCCAAGGTCTAGGGGTACTATGCTAGCTTCTAGTTCCCAAGGTTGCAGCTTCAAACCCGGTGGAAGATTATGTATTTTTTTCGGGCATAAAAATCCTTGGCATGGCTTCCTTCAGAAGGGAAATAAAGTCAGTGGTCCTGTGTAATAGATTTATGGCACATCAAAAAATCTCAAGCCTGACAAAGAGGCCTCTGAGCAAACATTTTGGTCTTTCACCCCCAATATAGAATGGGATGCTAAGAACCATAGAAATTAAAGACCGTCCATGAAAAAAAGGTCTTATGATAGATATTTCTTCTTGGCAATTCTTTGACTTTATAACTTGGTATTGAAAGTATGATTCTTAACCTTCTGTTGTACATCATCCGATATTATATTAACAGGATTTTATTTTCCATGAGCATCTTCAATAGGCACTCCACACTGATCAGAACTTTTCTTTTTATTTGCCACCATCTCAATATACTTGTTAAGTTTCTCCCAAAATTTTGAGAAAATATCCCTTGCAGACTGAAACATTAGTGCCATCAACTATTAAATGAAAAAGAATTGTCATTTGTCAATAATGAGATCTTTCTAGAATGTTTGTTCTTGGTGTTGAAGTCTGTTTTTGCGCTATCCACAGTAAACTGGTTGCATAGGTTATAATTAACTCTTATTATAATCAACTAAACTCCAATATCTTTCAAATACATATTGTCTTTCTTTGCTTTTATGATACAATTCATTGCATTTAATTATTATGCACTGACTTAGTGGTTTCATTGTCCTTCGAGGGCATTAGGTATTTTTCCTTTGTCTATTATATATATCTCTTCCAATATTTTTCACTCTCCTCACTTATTTTATGTCTAGTATGTTATTAAAAATACAAAAAAAGTGCATAAGAACTGTGTTCAACCTTCGGTTTCAGCAATCCTGCCATGTCACATTTATAACACAAAACATCCTAACTGTAGTTTCACTGTATGTGTTTCTAGTTCTAGTTTGAAAAGGGGTGGGTTTTATGCCCAAGCACTGCGACCTTAAAGATCTATTGTGCATCCCCCCCTTCATCAGTTAAGTACTCTGTTGCTCGATATGAACTTAACCAGACTGCTAACTGAGGCTTTCGATAGTTCATCTATCTTTGGAAAGTGATTGCCAAAAATACTTGCTCTTTGATTCGCAAGAGCAGGGCAATCACATAGCAGATGAGTAACACTGTATGTGTTTAAAACCATTATACTTGTTAAAAATAGAAAGCAATTTAACATACTCAATAAAGACTGTCATTTATACGATACGAGAAGAGCAAACGATTACCATAGGGTGAGCACGAATAAAACTCAAACAAATAAGGACCCATATAAAATGGGAGCTATACTATATAATAAATTACCATCTGCAATTAAGAATACCAGAGATTCAAAATTTAAAACTGTCCTAACATCATTCTTGATAGAGAAATGCTTGTATAATATTACTGAATTATAATGGATGTGTGTACTTATGTAAATATTATTAAGTCAACGGTATTAATCATTACTGATAGAGAAATGCTCTTACTGAATTATAATGGATATATGTACATATGTAAATATTATTAAGTAAATTGTATTGTATAACTATAATTGACAGTGTCAGATGCTCTTGTAAGAGTCTACTGACTGCAATAAAGTTGTTGTTATTATTATTATAATTGTTGTTGTTGTTGTTGTTATTATTATTATTATTATTATTATTATTATTATTATTATTATTATTATTATTATTATTATTATTATTATTATTATTATTATTGAATGTGTGTCTCTTGCCTCTATGCTGCCATAATCTATCATTAGCACATTCTGTTGCAGCCTCTCTCGCTGTGCTTGGAATTAAAATTTAGGCTTCCTGGTCCTAGCAGCATTTTTATAGCACATAAATCCAAGCCTGCACCTATGGCAACTGTTTCAATTAGTTCTGAGGATTCCCAGGGTTGATTTTATGAAGGTTTTTTCCTTTGAATTTCATAGGCCACACTCAATAAAGGAACTGCTGGAATTGGAATCTGATGCTGATTTATATAAGACATTTGTGACAAATTAAATATGTTTTGACACACTATCTACTCGCAAAATTTTGAAATTCTGGCTCTATACACAAACTTTTAAATTTACTCAAGAAATTTATTACTAATAGCAAACAGATCGTACATTTAAGCTGTTACCCAATTTTGGTTACCTTTATTTCACTGCCAGCCTCCCAGTGCAACCCATAAGCAAACAAGGCACATAACATCCTCGGCAATGATACGAACATACATGGAAATATCTGAATGTGCAGAAGTTGTCTCATTTGATTTCGCTAGTTTGTCTGTTCTGTAATTTGTGCCTAAGTTCAGCTGGAAGTGTTCTGGTAAATGCTGTTGCTATGCATCTAGGTAGTCAGTTTAGTGGTTTTCCTGCCAGATTTGTAGGTTTTAGCTATTAGTCTTATGGTGAAAATATTTTTTGTCCTGCCTGACGAGGAAGTACAGAGGTGTAAAAAAATTAACCTGTCCAGGTTAAGTTGTAATTTTATGTAGATGACCACAGTTCTACTTTACAAGATCGAAAATTATGGGTTTTATAAACATATTTAGCAGGAGTCTATTAGTAGGTGTTGGCAATCCTGTCCATGATCTATCTGCAGCCCTTATGTCCTTCCATATTAATTATGCGTTCAATTCCTTTAAGCAGAACTAACTATACACATGCAAGTTTAAAGGAATATTGTTCGCCATACTATTGAAAGAGAGTTTAGATGAGCAAGCAAAACATTTTTGCAAGACAGAATGAAAGGTTGGGAGAAATAATGTTTTGTAGTTTCTGTAATAATACAGGATGAGCAGAAAGTCTCTTTACACTGTCATAACCTGGTTCTATGAAGCAAAGAAGGAAGGAAATGTGTAATACGAATACGAATTATTGCATGTGTCATCAATTATCAATTAGGCCAGTAGATCTGACCGATAGTGATACCGGAAGCAATACGCAACAATACTCGCTCAAAATGGCTGGTAAAGTTTTGGCGGGTACAAGTTCTTTTAGTGTGGAAGAGCATTTAGTGGCTTCTGTGTGGGTCCACGAATGCCGAAACACCGGACAAACAATACAGGATATCCAGAACAACTTCGTGGTGCATTTTGGCAAAGCCCACCATCACGTCCAACGTTATTGCAGTGGGAGAAAAAGACTTTTGCCACCGGAAGTGTTCTCGATGCGCAACGCAGTGAGCGATGGAGCACTCCAGTTGAAACTTGTGCTGCTGTGGAAGCATCCATTGAACATTCCCCAGTGAAATATTATGCAAGCGTTCTGCAGAGTTGGGCATTCCGACATCAACAATGCGAGGCCATGTAAAGAAAGATTTATAACCGAAGTGTTTTCGTCCAACCACTGTTAATGGGTTGTCAGATGCTGACCTGGATCAACATGCGCATGCATGTCAGTTATTGCTTGAAACCTTTCCGAGTGCAAACAAGAATGTCATGTTTTCTGATGAGTATAGGATTTATTGCAGCTCTTGTAGCCGTAATGTGTTTTTCTGGGTGAAAGACAATCCTCACTTTTATGAGGAGATTCAGAATAATCCACCTCGTGTTATGGTTTGGCAGCAGATCACCTGCAAGGTCCCTATTTCTTCGATGGCCCCATCGATCAACACACTTATTTAAAAATGATTGAAGAGTTACTTTGAGAATTGATGACACGAGGAAAGGCCGACACTGTCTTTTTTCAACATAACGGGCACCAGGACATTTCGTCTGCATCGCCAACACCTGTACAAAATTTTTCCAAATAGCTAGATTGGATGTGACTCAGAACCATCTCCGGCTCCATTACCTTGGCCTCTAAGAAGTCCTGACCTCACCACACCTGATAATGCACTGTGGGATATTGTGAAAGAAGATGTGAGAAAACATCGATACGTAAACGATGAGCAACTGAAAAACACAGTTTGTGCGACATTCCAAACCATCACCCCTAATCTGCTGTTGCGGATGAACAATCGGACATGGAGGTGTGCATTAAATTATGCTACAAACATGGAGGGACCCACACAGACGTTTTGGATCCATAGGAGGTAAGCTGTACATAACTATATAGTTTCAAAGGTAGTGTAAAGGAAGTTTCCGCTCACCCTTTAGAATTCCATGGGAAACTTCTGTAGTGTTAAAAAACACATCTAGTTGCAAACACACACAAGCAGCAGAGAACGATGTTTGAGGCGGCTGAATGTTCAAAATAAGCAAAGGTAAATAAATGTGAGTTTTACTGCATTTATTTACTTCATTCCTGTGACAATTTTTTTTATTTCTTTGCTTTGAGTTTGAAACATGTGTATCGCAAGGTAAAGGGGTAAATTTAAAACGAATGCATTTATTTCATTTTGTAAGGCATGTACTTTTCAGAAATCAAATTAAACATGGTATCAGATGCATAATGCACTATCACATTGCAAATGTTTTTGTTTTAAACATATAATTTTTGCTTTCCACTTATTCGCATATATGTATCATGTTCTGTTTTACAACACTGTCAGATTTTACATTTATTTTGTTTTATAACAAAGCATCAGGCTTATAACACAAATATCACTGCTTTAGGTTGGTAGCAATTAGTATCACAAGCTATTTAGTGAACCTGTCATAGTTGGAGCCGTCCACATCACCCAATTAAGCTTTTACTTCAGCAGAGCACCTATTAATGCAGCTGTTTGTATGCATGAAATACCCCAAAGCTGGTCTAAGTACAGAGTTGAGATTTATATTCAAGAGTTGGAAGAAAATTTATCAAAACATTTGAAATTGCATATAATTGTTATAAAATGAAAGGTACTTTAGGAGAGCCTTCAAAAATTACCATTTTTAGGTGCACCACTACATATACAGCATGAGAAATAGATAGGAACTTTGTGCATTTACTACTGCAAATGTATTAGTGTCACATTCTCTAACTACTTATAAATTAAGTCACAAATTACAAAACAAGTTAACTGAAATTAAAGTGAGAAAAGTGTTATGCATAAATTGTAAATACATGGATTGTAATTGTACGCTTTTTTTTCCTGACTTTATTGGGTTGACCAACTGGATTTTGTCTCTTTGACTGCAGAGATGATAATTTCAACCAACATTCCATTGGAGAAGGCAGATCACCCAGCCTTCTAGAAATGGGTGGAGAAGAATGTTGTTGGTGGAGGCCTTCCAGGAACCAGTAATCTTCGTACAGAATATTTGCCTCTCTTGGCAAAATCTAGGAAGGAAGAGGTTGTTGCAACCCTACAGAACAAGAAGGTTGCTATCAAGTTTGATGAAACAACAGACAAGTTACACAGGGCAATTATTTGTTGTTCAGCAGCAATGGTGGTAGCGGCTGCTGCTGCTGCTCCTTAAGCATTGGGTAATGTTATAAAATTTAGAATTAGAGTACACTATTCCATCCTGATACAGTTTAGCATTTGCTTTCATTATGTGTAAATTGCAATGTTGTGTTCATGTACATCTGTATTCTTAGTTAACATATTATAATCATTGACTAGGATGCTTTTTGTGAAAAGGATTGATTCATATATGTAAATGCTCGGGGAAAAATTTAAATGAAACTGGAAACTTTTTGGACAGAGTAAGAGCCAAATGGTTGAGGAAAATTAGCAAGCAAGATGAAGAAAAAAACTAAACAACAGTAGGTTAGTAGTTAGATTCAAGATATAAGAAGGACCCAATAGCTCGGAACCACAGGGTTTGAGTCTGTTGGGTCCCAGGGTACACAGCAACTCAGTGTATTGAAAAGAAAGTAAAGAAATGTATACTAATTTGTAAAATTTATGGAAATAAACATGTATGCTAACTGCCCATACAAAGATATAGTTTCTTCCATAACTGTAGGCAGTGAATGTACGGATCTGCGTCCAAGAAACCTGTGATCAAGAGGGACTGTGTGACACCAGAATGAACTTGAATCATGTTATGGGAATATTAAGTGATTCAGTCACATATATGAACTCATGCTTTACTGCATTATCATTCCTCCTGCCAGAACACACTCTTTACATACAATGCTGGGCATGTAAGGTCAATCTTGTTGGTGTGGTGATGAAGGATTGTTTGTCATCCTTCAACAAATTGGATGTTTCTGTTAAAGAAACAGTATGCCTTATGGCAGTTTCTGCAGGAAAAGGAATCTAAGACTGGGATGTTTCCAATTCCTGTCGCTACAAGGTGGAATTCTTGGCTGGAAGCAGTTAAGAGGCTGGCAGATAAATGAGGCATTCTTTTTTAATTTCTTTGCTCCGGTGATGGAAAGGAATCACTCACTGCTGCATCCCCACACTTTCAGAATACTAGATTTTGAATTACAGGCACTTTATGTGCAAGCTCTGTTTGCTAAATCTGAGCTTCAGTGATGAAGCCATTATTGCTGAGGCTGAAGAAAAATTCCAAACCAATTGCTGCAGAAGTATATCCAAAGCTTCAGAATTTGAAGAAGCATTTGCAAGCAGTTGCTGAGGGATCTTTCCGTTATGGGGTTCAGGAGGAACTGGATGACCTGTAAGGCAATCTTTGGGGCACAGCACAAAGAAAACAGCAGGCCATATGAACACAAAGTTGAAAAACCTCATGTTGAAGAACCCTACTTGTGCATTTTTGGAGCCTGTGGCTGAGCTCTTTTACAGGTAGAATATTAAAACTGAGTTTTATTTATGGATGTTCTTTAACTACTTTGGCCTTAGCGTCCCATTCTATAATGGACGTGAAAGGCCGGAAATTTTGCTCAGAGGCCTCTATCAGGCTTGAGGTTGTTTTACGTGCAATAAATCTACGACACAGGAACTGGCTCTATTTCCCTTCCACAGGAACACAGCCAGAATGTGTTGTCACAGTCTGCAGTAGAAGACAGACTGAAGGCCCTTTTCAACAAAATACTGTAGCTGAAGGGCATTCCTGGTGATGAGGAAATCCATGCATACAGGGTTCTTCAGGATATTCTGAAGAACAATGTGAGGATATCAGTGGAGCATGCTCTTAAGGCAATGCGTGAGGATCATGAACCTTTTATTGATGGTACATTAAGAGCACTGTGGGTTCCAGTATTAAATGCAAACTGTAAAAGGTTTTTTTTTCTTTCTTGTGTGTTAACTGTTCTGAGAATCAATTTCAAAGCAATTAACTTGGAACTGCTATTCTCTAACAATTATGAATGTAAGCCATGATGGTTAGGGGAGTAGGATAAGATTGTAAATATTTCTGCCTTTAGTGTTCGTAATATTAGAATAGTGAATAGGTTAATCGTACACTATATTTCAGTAAGTAATCATCATTTTGCAATTGCAGTATAAATATTTGAAACTACTGCCTGCAGTTTTATTTCTATATGACCAACAGTATCCAAGAATTGTCCTTCCCCACATAAGGATTTTACCTAATCATTCAAGAAATCTTACCCATATTCCTCAAGAATTAAGCAAAGTTTTATTCAAGAAATTTGACTGTTCCAGTCTTGATGAAATTACATATCTATCCCCCTTTTCACACACTACAGATGCAGTTTTTAAACTTGTGTTACTTGGTTCAACTGTAAATCACAGAGCAGAAAAACTCTGATGTGTTATATTCACATAGCTTCTCTACCCTCTATTCTTTACTACCGAGTATAAAAACTACTCTTATAAACTTATTTTTCTGTGCATCTCATTTTAATCAAGATAAACCTTTGCAGAAATAGTTACATTACACATTTCATTATAGATACAAAGAGAACAGTGATAGTCAAAAGTTTAAGAACTGGACACTGTATGCTGGCTTTAAAATTCCATATTCTTTCCATGCAATCAGGAAAAACAACTGAAAATTGACAGGACTTTAAAAGAATGACAAAGTATTGAACAATTCAAACCATTCATAAAGGATATCTCAGAAATGAAATATAGCACAAAAAAGTTATTTGAAATAAATTGTGTGTTTTAAAGAGATCTACAATTTTTTTTTCTTGTACATTTCCATCTATCATTTAACGTTTATCAGTTATACAAAATTATACAAAATTCTTTCTGAATGATGAAGAGGCTGTTACCAGAAAATTCAAGATATGCATTTTATTTCTCATGTAAATATCTTTAATATATGGTATTTTAATCAAAATTGTCTGAGCTATTTTTTATAAAATAAAAAATTTTGAAAAAATATTCCACGTAAAGGGCAGTTGGGAGTGGGGGGATTTTCTTGAAAATCTTTAAGTTGTCGCGGTTACTTCGTGTTATCTTATTTGCTGAGCGCCTGTTATTGTTTTACTATTTTTAATTTTGAGTTCTTTGTCCTCCGGCTAGCTATTATTACCCAGTCAAGCAAATCTCTTAAACAGGGTGTGTAAACGGAAAGGAGTTGTTACTAAAAGATAACACTGATAAAAGAATTTATTTTTACACTTTTATTGCCGTCACACTTTATTCATTTCGCATAATTACTCTTGATACACGCCTGACTGAAACTGTTATATTTTCGAATGTAACTATAATCACTTATTTGCCACACATTATTAATTCTAGTATTTCACATTTTGTAACTAACTTTACGACGCAAAAGATTCTGTAGAACTGCGCGACTTTTGCCTTGTGAATTATTCTGTAGAACTGTGCGACGTTTAACCTGTGGATGATTCTGTTGAACTGCATGATGTGTAACCCGCAAATGATTCTGTTGGACTGCGGGACGTTTGCCTTGTGAATGATTCTGTAGAACTGTGCGACGTGTAACGCGTGAATGATTCCGTTGAACTGAGCAATACTTTTGAATTATTCTGTAGAACTGCGCGACGTTTAACCCGTGGATGATTCTGTTGAACTGCGTGACATGTAACCCGCAAATGATTCTGTTGGACTGCGCGATGTTTGTCTTGTGAATGATTCTGTAGAACTGCGCATTACCCGTCTCTGGCATGGAATTTATACTCCCTCACCCCGATATGCCTAAAGATTATAACAGAGCTGCTATTGGTTAATAAGGCGTGCAAACATTAGCGTCTATTTTTATATCCAATCAAAATTACAAACACATATGCTCTAGGGAAGATATTCCCTCCATTTCTAAAGAAAAGCGCGCTACTCTGACGTCATTTGTTTGTCTCTTATAATTGATAAACAACTCACCCCCTCGCTCATTGTTACCCGCTCTTATTGTCAGTTTCAGTGAGGCTGTGTAAACTTATTTCCTAACAATGCTTATAATTAACAAACATCTCAAATCATTGTCATACAATAATGCTAATTTACACTACTATCACTCTGGCATTCAGAGTGTTGTGATATAAAATACTGCCTCAAAGTCGTATCTTTGGAAGATACTGAACTTAAATACCAAGTATGATGTTTATCCAACTTTTTGTTTTGGAGTTATACTACTCACAGATACGCATAAACAAACTTTTTTTCTAAAAATACGTTTTTGGGTTCAGGGGGCCTCAAAACATATATTTCCAGTGAAATCTCGAAATAAAATTTGGGCGGAATACAGTATTTCCCCTATTTATTACAGGCAGTACAGAAAGTAAAAAGATAAGGCATCCCATTTAAATCATTTGTAAGGAAAATAGAACTTCATATTGGCAACACAAGAATTAATTTTTGTCAAAACCTGACATCCTCTTTTTCGCCTGAACCTATGAAACACAAGAACAGATATCACCATCATCATCGGCACCTTTCTAACAGGTGATATACCTAGGGTCTACATAAAACTCTATAATCTCTTCACAGGGCGACACAGTGACCTCCTCTGTGATGGTCTGTAGTTCAAGATCACTGAAGGGATCCTGCTTCTGGGCATACGCTTGACATGCTGGAACCAATTTTCTTGATATTGATGAATATACTGCATGACAGGTTCCATTCTCAGTTCTTGTAGAATGTCTTCATTTCATTGATAGTCCCACTTAGTGTAGCCTGCTGTTCAGCTTCATAAACTTAAAGTCACTTGTGGTAATTCTATTTTCATCACACTTTAGTAGGGTCCAAGCTTCACTGCCATAACAAAGGACAGGTCTTGCCAAGGTCTTGTACAAGTGCAGTGTGTTTTTAACTACGGAAGGTTTCATTATACTGTAGATGACAGCAGATTTACTGAATTTATATGTCTAGATGGGGAAAAAGGAAAGTCTAAAACCAAGGTAATTAAATTCATTAACCCTTTCTAAAATCTTGTCATTTATACAAATTTGGTTGCATACAGGTTCTTTGTCACAGAATGTTATTACTTTTATTTTTGCTGTGGATATCTGTATGTGATATTTATGGGCTGTTAATGTTAAATTGCAGATTAATCACTGTAATTCATCTTCTTTAGTCTGGCTAGCAAGATCAAATCATCTGCAAAAAGCAGGGCATCTAGATGTAAATGTCGATTCATAGTTATATGAACATGCTTTGTGTTTATAAATTCTTGTATTATTGCCCTTATACAGTGTGGTTGTTTTATGGTGAGGCCATGGACCTCGTGTATGCATGCTCTGTACACACTATTACATTGGCAGTTTTTCATTCCATAACTTCTGCGTTATTTACTCACGAGTGATAGTAACATGCACTATATTGAGTACTAACCTTGTTATAAGTGGTGTCTGCCTGCGTTAACACATCCCTGGCATTTTGGGATGAAATTTCCATTTACCCCCTTAAATTCTTCTTGCATAATGTTATAATTTCTGTTTTTATAAGTTTGTGTATGGTGTGGGGATTGTTCATATAAACTTTACTTTTTAGGGTTCCCCACAAATAGATGCACCAATTTCGTCAATTTTTTTCCTCCATTGGAACTTCTCATTTTCGCTTCTTAGATTTAGCAATCCTGTTGTCCTAAACTTATTCACCAGATGTTGCAACAGTTTCTCTACCGGGAACTGGAAATACCAGGAAATTTCTCCTGAAACTATCTATACACCTGTCTACATGATTTGGTTTTTACGTATGTATAGTATATAAAAATTGGTTCAAGCACGAATTTGTCAGCAAGCATTGCAGTGGTCTAATAACAAGGCATTAACACTCTTAAGCAAATCATACACAATGCACATGTCTTGAATAAACTTTCACTCTGAGATGCACAAAGCAGTGACTGAAGCACAGCTGATAAAGGTAACTTGAACATATATTGCACTGCCAGTTGCGCATCGAGAAAGTACTGAGGTCACTGCAGTAGAGCATGCTATGCATATAGCCAGTCTGTGGTCTTAAAATGACCATACTGTATAAGTACTGAATAACAGAGGTGAGAGTTTGAAACCGGTAAAAATGTTTTAACTGGCAGAGATTTTCTCATAAATTTTAACAGAAATGAAAGTTTCTTGGTAGAGATTAAACATATCTATTATTTGTTGTGGGATATTATCACATATCAATATTTCTATAAGTTTGTTGTGATTTACATGGCCAAGAGCCTTTTTAAAATTGATAAATGATATATATGCCTCTAAATTAAATTCTTAATGTTTCTCTGTCAAAAGCTTTATTGGGAAGTATCCATTACACCAAGATCTCCCTTTCCTAAATCCATTTTTCTCATCTCACAAAATGTCTTCATAATATCTGCTTAATTTTATTATTATTATTATTATTATTATTATTATTATTATTATTATTATTATTATTATTATTATTATTATTATTATTATTATTATGCTGGAGAAGATATTACAACCAGTATTTAATGAATTAATAATTCTATAATTACTGCAATAATTTTTATTTCCTTTCTTATAGACGGTATCACAATTGAAGTAACTAACCAACTGGAGGTTCTGCTCCATTCCAAAGTAAGCTTAGGAAGTTTGAGGGTCTTAATAAGAATCGTTGAGTTGCATGTTTGAAGAGGTTGAAGTTTATATTGTCATTACCTGAAGCTTAATTAAGAATAGATAGTTCTTAAGAACCATATAAGCAAACCTTTTAAAAGACAATTACAAGAACACATACTGAACATTTCTGTGTATTCCAAGGATGGTTTTACACAAGAATATGTACTTCTAATATAATTTTAAGCAATTTATACATTAACAATGCTAGAAAACATAACATGGTGAGCCCGGGCATTGGTCATCACTTTTGAAGCCATACCCTTTGCTTAAATGTCTGCTGTTGATTCTGCTGACGGCTGCTACAATGGCTGGCTATGAGATCCTTCTCTCAGAGTATGTGTGGGCAGGTGCAAAAGGATAACACCAGTTTAAAGTGACTGAGAAATTTCATGCGATCTAATACTTGAGCTACTGAAGTGAGTTGCCGATCATTTGAAAATAAAGAATGAAACTGATTATGAATCATAGCACTCGAAACTATAACAACTGATTTATTATACCGGCTAACTTCTACAGTATCAATTTTACTGTTTGAAATAACTATTACCGCAATAAAAGAAACTAGGAGCGTAACTTGCCATGAGTTGCTAAAATGCTTACCGGCAAAACCCCTCGTTATGGCTGCTAAATCTTACTCACACAAGTGCGTCACTGAGTGCTTAAAATACCACATGAGTAATCAGCAGATTAAGTGACTAATTCTCAAAAAAGAGTGTCATGAATATAAGCATGAAGGTGTGCACAAACGAATGCATCCCTGATTAGATTGCATGCGCTTATATTAACCCAAGCTCTGCCTCACGTTGCTCCCCCACCAATGTGAATTCATATGTGCTCAAATCTCAAAACTCCTACATATGTATATGTAACACTGTTACTAGGCAGTACCTCCCTGACTCTCAGAATTACATTACCTTTCTCTTTTTCAGAATTTCTGCCCACGTGACTGTTCAAACGTACTGAACTTATAACCTTCTGCATTCCAATTATCTTTAAGTTAAAGCTGTCGCGCCTCACATTGTTACTAATGACTTCGCTTAACATGACTCGCTAACTGCCTTTTTCTTTGGGCAAATCTTTCAACTCAAGCTTATCATATTATATATTGGTTTAATATATGGAAATTATTTATTGCAAATATTTCTTTATCTTGCTATCATTTCTTTATTTAATTATTTATATTGCCAATAATTACGGTACCAAAATACCCTGTTACATTTGTTTATTATTCTCAATAATAAAAGAATGTGCATGTTTGCTCAAATAAAATTTTAACTTTAAATTTATCTGATACCCTGTCTGCAACTCTAATTTTCATACAATATTTTACAACTATCTTTTTCTATACCACTCATGATTACATATAAATATTTCATTTACAGTTAATATTCCTCATATACATACATACAATACTGTTTATATTATTTTTACTATGCTATTTTTCTTTACATTTGTAATTTCTCTACTGGGTTTACATAAATTTCCAAGAGTCTTTTGTTCTTGGATATGGCTTTCAGTTTGTCTTTGTTTGAGTATTTTGGTCATGCAGTGATTCTAATTTTGTTAAGTTCACTGCACTTCACTTTCACTGTTTTCTACTTAAGACTAAAGTTTTACAATTTTTAACTTATGCTATATTTACAATTTTCAGAACCTTGTCTTTCACGTCATACATATTTATTGGCACTTCTTACTAAAACTAAATCATCTATTTCAAGTCCCTACTTACATTTTCTTTCTTCTCTTTTGGATTTTCATTTCTCTGCCTTTTTCTTAACTCTTTCAAAAGCAATCCTAGCCCTACCTTCCTCAATTAGCTGAGTTTTATTTACATCTACATTCTTAGGTATTTCCCACTTAGGTTTGATCTAAACCTTTTTCACTATAAGCTGAAAGGAGAAGTAAACAAAACCATGTGACAAGACAGCACCTCATTGGCTGGTGGACAAATTACAACCTTCCCCGCTTAGCATGTCGTCTCTTCCTCTACAAAAAAAACAGTTCGGTTCATATTGTAACATTTTGGGTTATTCTCGTGCAGAGAAATTTAAAAAAACTCATTATTGTAACAGTTAAATTTATGAAACTAAATGTGTTCGATCAGATTCACCTATAACTACATGAACCGTTATATTAGAGGGTTTAAGAAGCTATGCGCAGGCGCTTCAGTTCGTTTCGGGTTTCCGGCTGAGAATCTTCTGCCAATGTAGAAAACATAAACGAGGGAAATGGAAAGAAGACAATTGTGTTAAATGCTTTTAACAAATTCTGTGAAAAGTATCCACCTTTAATCGACAATAAAGGTGGATACTTTAATCAACAATAAATATGGTTGGCCATTGTTTAGCAATAATTGAACTTCTTTGTTAGTGATGCAGAATTGTTGCTCGGATAGATTGGGTCGCATTTGTTTTCTGTTGTGTTTTAACCTATAGTGCTAATCATTATTTAACTTGTTGCCTCATAAAAGGTTAAAGCAAAAATGGTATGCTGATATTAGTCATTAAATGAATGATTTCTAAAGCCTGAAGTTAAGAACAATTTAATCCAGTACCTTTAAACACAGATGCCAATCTGTTCAGATACAACTTTTATTTGTCTACTTTTAATATTGTGTGTTATAAGTTTAGGATTTAAGGCAAAATATAGGAATAAGACATACAATGTTTAAAAGCTAATGATTCCCAAGCTGCGCAATATACTGTATTCGCATTCTGTATGAAACACTTTTCCTTTCACAGGTCTTAGTTCCCGTCATCCTCCACGTGGTGCTGCCATGTGCTCAGTGGAGTGATACATTTAAGTTTTGTTTACTTCTCCTTTCAGCTTATAGTGAAAAAGGTTTAGGAACTGGACATTATTCCTAATGTCATCATGGTTTCTATTTCTAGGAGACTGTACCACTTGCCCGAAGAAATGTGAACTTTCTTTCTCATTTCTCCCCTGATTTCTGTTATTTTCTTTGACTTCACTTCTAACATTACTCATTTCCCCCTTAATTTCGTCCTTGAATGTTTCTAATACTTGCAGTTGATTTTCTAACTTTTCCTAGCTCCTTTTGCTTCCTTTCTATCTTCAATCCTAGATCGTTTTCTATTTTCAGTTGTCACTTTTCTATTTTATTTTATAATTCTTTTCTAGCTACTTCCCTAACCTGTTGTATTTCTTTGTTTGCCAAATTTCTTGTTACTTCCTCCCTCAATTTTCTAGTTTCTATTTCTGATTTTTCACTAACCTGTTGGCAAATATTTTCTTTTCAGATTTTTCTATTTCTTGGCTAATTTCTTTTCTAACATTTTCTATTTCTTCCCTAACGTGTTTTCTATTTCCTTTGACTTCACTTTTAAAACTGTTTATTTCCCCTTTAATTTCCTCTTCGAATAATTCTAACACTTGCTGTTGATTTTCTATCTTCTTTTCTAGCTCCTGTTGATTGCTCTAATTGCTTTCCTAGCTGTTCCCCTAATTACTCTCTATCTTTTCTCCCATACATTTTAACATTTCCATCACTACCATTAAATCAATCCCTCCCATTCCTGAATTATTTACTCTTTCTCCCTGACTTCCATTGTTTCCTGTTGCCTTTCTAAGCTATTTTGCGCATTTTGAACATTTTCTCCTATTTTTGTTGGTCTATTCTGTGCAATTTCATGCTTACTATTACTTTCTCCTTCCTGGACTTCCATTATTTCCACTGAATTCTTTTCACCTAACATTTTTCCACTTCTTAAACACATGAATAACATTGAAGTAAATAAATTTACACTTAGTACCTGATTAGCTGATGCACTCACTATTGTCTAATGATGCTGATGTCTTCTTTCTTTTTTCTTGCTCCCTGTGCAAGCCTGAGCTACCGCCATTCTGGATTGTTTTCCTTCCTTCCTGTGCTGTCAGTCACTGGGTTTGATTCCCAGTGTGGCCTCCTCAGTTTCTGATGGTCATCATTTCAAAGTCCCATGATAGTGCAACATTTTTGAAACCAGACATTTGCAACAAGATGAGGCGCCAGTTTTTTAAACTGGGTGTTGGTCATCACTTTTGAAGTCGTACCCATTGCTTCAATATCTGCTGTTGATTCTAGTGCTGGCTGCTACAATGGTTAGCTATGATAATTCTCTCAGGGTATGTGTGGGTGGGTGCAAAAGGATAACACTAGTTTAAATTGACTGAGAAATTTCATATGATCTAATACTTGAGCTACTGAAGCATTGCCAACCATTTAAAAATAAAGAATGAAACTGATTATGAATCATAGCATTCAAAACTATAACAACTGAATTAACACCTGCTAACTTCTGCAGTATCAATTTTACTGTTTGAAATAGCTGTTTCCGCAATAAAAGAAGCTAGGTGCGTAACTTGCAGTGAGTTGGCAAAACTCTCGCGGGCTGCTAAATCTTACTCACAAAAGGACATCACTGAACACTTAAAATAACACACGAGAAATCAGCAGATTAAGTGACTAATTCTAAAGAAAAAGTTTCATAAATGTATGCACAAATGTGTCTCTGATTAGATTGCATCCTTCATATTAACTCAAGCTCCACCTACATATTACTCCCCCCCACCGTTACTTCATATATGCTCTAACCTCAAAACTCCTACATATGCATATGTGACACTGTTACTAGGTGGTACCTCCCTGACTCTCAGAATTTTATTCCCTTTCTCTTTCTCAGAATTTCTGCCTACGTGACTGTTCAAACGTACTGAACTTATAACCTAACTGCATTCCAAGAATCTTTAGGCTAATGCTTTCGCTCCTCACACTGTTACTAATGCCTTTGCTTAACATGACTTGCTAATTACCTTTCTCTTCTGGCAAATCTTTCAACTCAAGCTTATTATATTATACATTGGTTTAATATATGGAATTATTTATTGCAATTACTTCTTTATCTTGCTATCCTGTATTTATTTAATTATTTATATCTTCCCATCAATAATTATATCAATGATTATTATTGCTAAAAACTCATTATATTATTATTACATTATAATAATTCCTTTATTTATTATTTTTTTTTATTTCTGAAAAAGCTGTTTGTGTCTCCCTTGGAAATCTTACACATCCCTCCAGGGATTCTCACCTCATGGTTTGGGATCCATATGCTGTGGCCTTACCTCCACTTAGAAAAATGAGTATACTAATACAAAATTCTGGTTATGTCACTATGTTTATGTAAGAAATTATATTTTTAAACTGCTACTAATGTAATACTTATTGTAAGTATGTTTTATGTACAGTGTTTCAGAACTCAACTAAACGAATTTCACAGATTACTGAGGGATCCTTTATAAGCATTTGAAGATAAGGAATTTTTGGTCTATAGGGTTCTAAATTAAATAGAACAGCATGTATTAAGGCTTAGTGGCCATTGATTAAACTTCAGCAGAATGTATGAACATAGATAAAGTCTTGTAAAAGAAATAGCATTGTGGATAGGTGGTTAAACCTCACAAGTTACAATACTTGGTTTTCTTGAGTCAACATTTTAATTTTTTGGTTTGTTCAGAATTGCTCTTTCATTCTAATGAAATACACAATTTAATACACAAATATAACGTTTTTAACACGACACCTAATAATAACAAGGTAGTTAAAAAACTACAAGGGCACAATCCCAGTACCCATTTGAAACAGCATATATGTACACGCATATATTAAGTGCTTCATCATTCTGACTGGTGGCATAAGTTGAAGAGTAAAGTGCATGTTGTCAGCTACAGATAACGATTCATGTGGTTGGGATAGTGTCAGGCTAACATGTTCAACTTTACCTCCTCCTCGTCTACGTTGGATACATACATTTTGCAGTATATATATAAGGAAGGCATGCAACTAACCTTTCAAGAAAAATAATTGTTTCTTTAGAGGAAATTTAAATTACTTGATATTACTAATAGCATTTATGCAGCCTTCTTTCTATTGTTTGGAACCATCAATTTTACCGAAAGGTTTATCAAATAACTTCATAATGTTAAATTTATAAAAATCCCCCAACCTAACAGCATTCTGTCAAGTGCAGTATGAATACAGTGGAATGCATTGGTTTAGCATCTTAATATAATCTGAAATCAACTGAACTATTATCACTAGCATGCACTCTCTTGCAAAATAACAGAGCTAAATAACTTTTAACTCCTTGTGTATTATATATTAATATTGCTTTTAATGACTTCTTGAGTACGACTTAAGCCTGCAGGGAGCAAATTGCATATAAACATCCATGTTACATTGACTTAACAGCATCAATGCCTGATTTAAAAAATGCATCATAAGTTATGACACCAAATTTCAAAGTTATGATTCATACTTTGAAATTTGGCAATAGGGATCACAAATCCCCTGTCTTAAAATGCTTATCCAGGATTCCTCCACAATCCTTACAATTTGTTTACTTGAATTCTGGGGTAACCTTTTAAGTGTTTTAACAGCTGTGTATTCTCTAAAACAGTTGAAATAATTTTAAAATTAATTTGTAATCAGCATAAAGGCTCTGTAATATTAATAATGAAGTTAAGCACGTGATTGTGATTTAATGTGAGACTTCTGAAAAGAATCCTTGGATTCTTGAGAAGACTAATAACTTGAAAATAAATTTTCTAAACATTGAAACCACTAAATTTATGAAAAATGCTAACAATCTTATCTTTAGTAACTATATCTGAAACTAGCTACAATTAAGACATAAGTGATCTAGTTTTTATAAAAGTGATAGAATTAGCTTCTTTTAGTAATTACCTCTTGGTTTTTGCACCTGAGGTTTCTGTACTCTTAGTATGTGTTAAAGAGGAATATAATGATTTTACGTATTTATCCTTAACTCCCTGAAATTTAGTTTTCTTTTCCATTGTTTCTAGTAGATTCTCCTGTTCCTCCAACAGTCTGGAATTAAAAAACCATTTTATTATTTTCCTGTTATGCAATTTTTATTGCAGTGCTAGAAAAAAAATGACTGCACACACTTGGAGAGCACGAAATATTCTATCACATCATTTCTGAAGATGAGTAATGAAGATCATTATTGTCAGGTATGTTCTTTATCTATGTAAACAAAACCTCAAGAAATTAGGTGCTATATGTGGCATAGGTGTGTAGATGACTAGGTTCAAGTTTTGGTATAAATAATGAAAAAAATTTAGTAGTGGAATTCCACTATAAAAATAATAAGAAATTACACTTCCTAATCATAATTCTAGAAGATACAGTAATATGTTCAAACAAAATAACATTTCCTGGAATTTGGGTTGATGATAATCTACTGGAATGCACATATTGATGAACAGATTAAAAGACTTAGTCAGGCCTATTTCCAAATTAATACACTAAAACATGCATGTATGTGCACACTCAGGCAAGCATTTTTCAAAATTTCATTCACTCTTATCCATGGAATAGCTGTATGGTGAAATAGCAATGAAACAAATGTATTTCAGTTACATAAAAGGGTCATTAGAATCATGCTTAATTTACCTTATACCAGTAGCTGCAAGCCGTACTTTAGAGAATTAAATATTTTGCAGCTACTTTTGTGTGTGTATATATACAGAATGTTCCAGAATTTGACCGATTAAGTAATTATAGAGGGATGTTGGAGGAACAATTGGAGATAGGACACTTATGGTTCCAGAGTGCATGATTTTGTGCAATAAGACAAAATAAATTTGAGCCAGTATGCCACTAATACCACCTCAATGACATACGTAAGCATTTGTTGTACTGCCAAAAAGTGTACATGTGTAGCTCAGTGGTAAAATAGGGAGTTACAAGCCAGTGACACCAGATTCCAAGTTCAAGCCCTGCAAATGATTAATTCTTTTTTTCTTTCTTTTTTAAAATTGATGATTGTGAAGGATATGGAATACTGCACTGCTCCATATGTTATTACTGCTGCTGTTAAATGTAATCAAGCAAATCAAACGAATGAATTTTGAACAGGAATGTACAACATAAGATACTGTAATGTTCCAAACATATACATAATATATAATTAGAATCCTTTATGGAAGTGACTTTAAAAATGGTATTACGATGACCTGGAACTAATACACTATTGTGCTTAACTAATTTTGAAGATTTAGAAGCTAGTAACAGTGATGTGTCAACATTTTAGTGATGTAGTGTAACAACCTTCAACTGTCTTTATTTTACACTATTGTGCTTACTAATTGAAAGAATGTGCTGTTCGCTCTGGAAAAGAAATAACTAGTTGCAAGGCAAATCACATCACATTCCTGTTTAAGCTTTATTTATTCACTTCCAGGAACTGTAGATCGGTGTATTTCTTCTTCAGATATACAGAAACAGCTGACAGTGAACATTCCCATTTGTGAACTCTGATTTTCTGAAATATTTTTGTTTTGGGAGTGTCAGTGAGTCACGAGATAGCACTCCTATACATTTGCAGAAAGTCAAATAGACACCTATGAAAACACATGTTGCCAATCACACGGATAGCTCACTCATTAAATCATTGGCTATAGTGAAATAGCTCTTGTTCGATTCCCTCTATAAAATAACTTGTTTTAAGAAGAGAGGTGCATGCATATGCAAATAGCAATGGTAATTTTAATTTCCGAGTAATCCAGAAGAGAAAACATTTATTAATGTTGATTTATTAATAACATTTATTAATTAATTAACATTTATTAAATCAAATTTATTAATTTATTAATGATGTAAATTTGAAATAAGAGTTTAGAGGAAGGTTCCATATGCCCTTGATTACGACAACTCGGAATTACACTATCTGTATCACAGACCCGCTGGCAAATGGCAACAAATGTGTCTACACTTGGCATGATCCTGTTGGGAAATCTTTCAGCATAAAGCCATTGAGCAAATCGAGAATTGCACTGCGTTTCTCCATAAATTAAGACCCTGTCCAGATATTCAGATGTTGAAAATCTCGACATAGCATTATGTTGTTCTGTAACAAGGTTTTCTGTCCTTTTTTTTTTGTTTTGTTTGTTTGTTTTTTTTATCCATGCCTCCTTTAACTGCTCTGGTCTTAACTTGTGGCTTTGACATAAAAACAATTGTATGCGATTAAGTAAACATTCCCTGCGATCTACACCAATATCGGAAGAAAGTAAATGCACCTGATGCAATGTTATCAGTTCTAACACAACTAAGGAGGCAACAAATTACGGACTTTTTAAATTTAATTTACACAAAAACTGTTATTCTATTGAAATACGCCAAAGGTAAAAGTTGTATTTTATTCAATTTTCTATGAATACAGTCATAAATTAAGAACCTTTAATCAACAGTAATCAAGCAAGGTGATGATAAATTTTTTGGATAAAAGCATTTTTTTCTCAAAAGCGGTGCAATTAATTACAAAAAAGTGTTGGAGGTTTTTGTTCATCTACATCTACTCTTCCACCTCCTCCAGTCTGCAGGACTATTTTGCTTCCACCCTATATATTTTTTTTAGTAGTGTTTAATGCCCATTTTTTCTATGTATGGTATCACAGGTGGTGGACACTGAAGATGCATGAAGTGAAATGATTGTTGAGAAGGAAACATCCTGACAGGATTTGAACAATAGACCTCCTGTTTACAAGTTCATGCCCTAACAAGCTCAGCTATTCATGTCAGTAAATTTTAAAATTTTAAATGCAGATCTATTAAAATCATAAATCAGTGTAGAGGAGAGGGGGAATGGAGGGCTTCTACAGTCACTTTGTGCCGCACAAATCCCACTTACATCTGCTGGGCTTAAGCTCCTGTTGCTGTTTGGGTCAGTTGACCATTGCATCATCAGCTGAATGTTTTTTTTTTTTTTCAGAAATCTCAACTGTTTGATATTCCCGTTTCACCTAAGGTGTTAAGACTCCAATTTTACACCATCTACAGGAGGGATATTATTTACATTTGTCTTATAAACAGAGAAAGAGAAGAATTTAAGGCACGGAAGAGAAAAAGTTGATAAACTTATCAGCTAAGCTAATGGAAGAACAAAAATTACAGGCATTTACTTAACTGTTTAAGTCTCTTAAGGTGACGTATCTCTGTGCAAATCCATGAGAGCTGGTTCTCTCTTTCTGTCTTGCAAAAATTAAGCAATACAGACTGGCTCTGATTTTGTTCTGGAAAAAAGAAAATCTGATACATAACAGGAGCTTACAAGCTGAAAAATATTATAAATTCAAAAGCAACCTAATCTGGGAAATGTCAGGAAATAATATACCACCAACATTAGCCATATTATGCTGAACAAATAAGTTTGATAGGTATAATATTTTATCACAAACAATTCCATTTTTTCTTAAGGTACTTTCTCATAGTTAAAGGGAGTTACAACACAAAATATACGTTATTACTACATTTCAATTAAGATGGAATATGTTGCTTTTGTATACATTCACTCTACCTGTTTCTTCTACACTTAACGCATACCCAATCCACCATTTATTGTCATCAATACAAGCGATAAATCCTTTAATACTAGTGTAGTCAAGTTCATCATTTAACATAATGTTTTCTTTCTTATACATTTCAGAATTTGAATATACCTTTGCTATCAATTGTTGGATGTTTACGGGAATGAAAGCATGTAATTCTTGTGCGCCAGAAATTGTGCATGCATTTTTTAATTGTTCTGTAAGATGTAACTCTTCTTCAGTGTGTTGAGATACATTATTACTGAAAGTCACACATTTTAAATGTTGTCTGCACACCAGTTATAAAGCTGATGAGGAGCCATTATCTGGTAACTGATTGGCCTTTGTAAATTTGCGTGTGCTGCTAAATGTTTCACTGCTCCACCTACAACATCACATGGGCCTTTTCCATATAATGTAGCATAAAAATGTCATTCAGTAGACTCCGAAATATCTATTTCATGAAAGCAAAGATTAATGACATTTTTTCCGTTTTTAAATTGAGCTACC
Organism: Deroplatys truncata; assembly: GCA_030765065.1. Classification (NCBI taxonomy): domain Eukaryota; kingdom Metazoa; phylum Arthropoda; class Insecta; order Mantodea; family Mantidae; genus Deroplatys; species Deroplatys truncata. The sequence goes on from CM060981.1 coordinate 119,820,740, forward strand.
AAGCAATCAGAGAAGTAATAAATCTGCTTTGGTTTGATTTGTAATTTTCTCTTCATATACTGCACTAAATGTTTCTGATAGATGCACAGCTGTGGTGTCATGAGATACACAGTCCAAAATGATAACATAACTGATGTGCTTTAATGTGTTGTCAGCCTTTTTAAAACAAATCACAAAGGTCTATGGCTGCCTGAGAATTATTCCAGTGAAAAGACTGGACTTCATCTTGTAGAATGGAAGAATAATTCTCTGCAAAATAGCACATAACAAGAAATTCATTTGCATTAAGCACTAACTTCAGTTCATTCGGAAATTTATTAGTTATATTGCTATGAAAGAATGGTGAAATAAGAGCTTTAATTTTCCAAAGAGTATATATAGAAATTCATCAGTTGAATGAGTAATTGTTTCCATTGCTGACCTGTCAGTTGTTATGCATTGTTTATATGTGAGTTCATCCACTGCATTTGTTTAAAACATATCTGTTAGAAAATGTCTAAATTATCTTCACCAGGACAGTTGCAACAAGTTCCTAAATGTCACACTGGTAGTGAAGGATTGCAAATTAGTTGTGAAAGGCAATGTTTGTAAGAATGTTGTTAACTCTTACAGCATCTGATACTCCAGTTCTGACCAGGGGCAAAATTTTGTATGGAATGGGGGCTAAAGGTAAATACAAAAAAGTCCAAGATAATAGTGTTCAAGAAAGGATCAAAATTAAAAAGAGAGGAAAGATGGTATATAAATGGAGAGCAAATAGAGGTGGTAAAAGAATTTGATTACTTGGGGATTAGATTCTCAAGCAACGGGAAATGGGAAGCACAATCTAAATATGCACAACTGAAAGGAAAGCTACCCATGAAAGCTGTTAAGAGTTTGCTTGTGCAAAACACCCACGCTAACAATGAACTGGTTGGAAAGGCTATATGAAGCTGTAGTGGAGTCAAAAATATTATATGGAATAGAAATATGGGGGGTAGCAAAGGGATGGATTAAGATTGATATAGTCCATAGAATGTTTTGTAGAGACATTCTGGGTTTACCCAAGAGTTCACCAAGGGGCGTGGCACTGGCAGAGCTAGGAAGGGTAGGGAGAAAAGGTATAATAGTGGAAAGAATTTTGAAGTATTGGTATAGATGTTTAAATTTAGAAGATAGTAATATATTAAAAGAATGTATACAGTTTCAAAAAGCTGTCTTAGGAGAAGAGTGTTGGTTAGGGGAGATGGGAAATGTCCTAAAAGAAATTGGCATGAGGAATATTTTCCTATTAGATAAATATAATAACAGAGGGTTTTGGAAAGAAGTGAGATTGAGGGTGGAAGATATCGAGAAACAAGAGATATGGGCTAGTTTTGAGGATAAAAGATCATTGATCTTATATAAATCAGTTAAAAGAAATTGGGGAAGGGAGAAGTATGTAGATATATGCAATCAATTTGGTAGAATAGGTCTTGCGTGGATGCACACAGGAGTAATGTTTTTAAAAAGGAATGGATATAATTGTTCGGGGAGATGTATTATGTGTGATGAATCGGGTAGTACTTTTCATTGGCTAATAGAATGTGATAAGGTTAAAAGGTGGAGAGAGGTTATATGGAATAAAAAATGGGACAAGCTAAACAAAGAAGTAGTAGCATTAAGAATGTTGGGAAGCACAAAAGTAGAAACAATTAAAATGATGGGGACATTTTTAGGCAACACAAGGGATAAGTGGATAAGAAGCTTAAGAAAGGTACAGCAGAACGGGCATAGTTTGTAAAGTGGAGAGATGGTATAGTAGCTTTATCCCATATATACAGCCTAGGAGCTAAATATGGGGGAGCTAGAAAACTGGTGCACTAGACATAAGTTTTAGATGTAAGCTTTATTTGTATTATTGTAATAATGATGAAATAAATATTACATTACATTACTCCAGTTCTGAAGTAATATTGTTAAAATTTGTACTTTGTCACACTTCCTACTACTACAGTTAAATTTGTCTTTTAACTGTGCCGTTATTTCTAATTAAGAAGCTTCAATAAAATTTTCTTCACTTTCACTTTTGGTATATTCAACGTTTTTATTTTTACAACTTTCATCACATTCTTAATTTTTTTTCTTTGGATATTTCTTCTCTTTCAAACGTTTTTTCTTAATAGGTGATTCTCCTGCAAACTGAAGACTGTTATTCAATTAGTATAGCAATATTGGCTCCAACACTAGCATCCTCCACTTCGCTACTATCATCTTCACTAGAATCTTGTTGCTTAGTTTGAACCCCACTGGTTCCTTCTCCCACATCTTTTATAACATGGGTTCATTTAAGCTCATAGTTTTACTATGCACTTGGCACAAACTTTACAGTTAACGTTAATACTCTCAACTAATTCTGTCATTCATTGTTGAACTGGCCCTAAGTTCTTTGAAACATGTGAATGTTTCAAAGAACCACAATATTCCAGGCTGAAGTTCATGCAATTGAAATCTGCGCTGGGGAGAATCTCTGTAGGGGCTATAAAAATAGCACCATAAAGATTTTCTCTGATAGCCAGGCCGCTCTTAAAGCAATTACAAATAACTGCACAGCATCTAAGCTGGTTTGAAACTGCCTACAAAACCTTATACAACTGGCAAAATACAACAAGGTAATACTTTGTTGGGTACCATGGCATAAAGGGATTATAGGCAATGAAAAAGCTGACACCTTAGCAAAGAAAGGTTCAGCTGAGGAATTTATTGGCCCTAAGTCAGTATTTGGCATTTCCTTATCGACTGTAAAGAACACCATTGCAGAGGGGTTTTAAACAACCACCAGCAACAGTGGACAAAAGAGGAAGGACATATTCATAGTAAGAGAATGTTGCTAAAACCAACTTTAGCTCTTACTAAAGAAATCTTAAATCTCAGTAGGACACAAATGAAGCTAATAACAGGCCTCTTTACAGGCTATTGCAGATTAAGGAAACACCTACATACTATGGGTATCTATAAAGAAAACTGAATTTGTAGGTTGTGTGGTGGAGGAAAAAACTGCTTCTCACATAATCTTTGACTGCAAGATGGTAGCCAGACGAAGACATACATACCTGGGAGTGACTGGTTCAGATCTCCCAAGTAAGAGTCTAGTTAAAAGTCTACAACTCCGTATTAAAGGTACTGGCCTATTTAACTAGAAACAATAAAGATGGAGAATAATACAATAGATCTTTGGGTTTCAATGTTAGGGCATGCATCCCTACTCCATCTTTATGTCGATCCAATCCAATGTTAAATGAAGGGAATTGAAATGCATCAAATTAGAAATTCCATTAACATAAAGAAAGGGGATATAATAAACATAGATTGTGGGAACATAAATGAAGTTCACAGAAATTTAAGTACAGAAAATGGATACACAGTAACAAATAACCCTGATGAAGTTAGCAATATATTCAATACTAAATTTGTAGAACAGGTTAAACAGCTAATGTCAAAAAAAGAAAACTGTAGTACATATAAGTTTAACACAAAACCCACAACTAACTCAATTTAATTGGTGAGGTATTACAAGAAATTATAAAACCATATAAATAAGATGAAAAATAAAATCCTGGCAGGACTAGATGAAATCTCTTCAAAACTTCTTAAAAAATGTGTACCATGTCTACTAGAATCATTAATGGATTTCTTAAATCCAGCCATAGCAGAAGGCACATTCCTGACATCACTTAAGAAAACAATAATAAGACCCTTACACAAAAAAGGTGGGAAAAAAGTAGCAAGTAATTACCAAACAATAGCCGTCATATCAACACTATCAAAACTGTTAGAAAAATTAATTGCCAACAAAATAATATCATTCTTAGAAAGATAAAAAATATTAAACAATGCCAGGTTTGGTTTTAGAAAAGATAAGTTGACAAACAAAGCAATAACAGAAATTATGGATTATAATAGACAATATATACACAACAACTGCATTATTTTTGGATTTAAAAGAAGCTTCTCACTGTGTAAATCATGAATTACTCTTAGAGAAACTACAGCACTACGGAATCAGAGGAATCCCTTAACCCAATAAAATTGTATTTAAATAATAGAATTCAGCAAGTGAAAATAACACATATCAAAAATTGATACATGAAAGACCACTATTCGAAAAGCCTAACAGTAAAATATGGAGTTCCACAGGGGTCTGTTCTAGAACCTCTCTTATTTAAAATATAGGTATATCAATGACATACCCAATCCACCAAGAAGTAGAATTATAATGATATGACCATTATAAATACAGGAAACACCACCAGTTGGAAAATATAACAATTCAAAATATAAAACACATTATCCAGCACCTTACATTAAACACCCTCTATATAAGCATAAACAAAACCAATTACAGTAGACCCTCATTTAACTGAATTCCAAGGGACTGAAAAATAGCCAATTCGGTTTAACAAAGTTTGAATTAACAAGTCTCGTGTTATCTGAAATGGTAAAATACGACTGTTGAGTTCACTTTCTCTCTTGTTATGCGTACCAACGAATTAGGATGTTCTACTTCTAAGAAAAAGTAAAACCAACTATTGTAAACGGCATATGTGGCATTTGTTTAATTGAGAAAGTATACTGTCAAATGCTTGTCACAATTTTTTTTAAAGCAGTACTATTTGGAACAATATTGTACTCATTGAATTAGTGATCATATAATACAACAAACAATAACCTTAAGAAACACTTTAAATACACCGTTCTTTTAACATTAAGTTTTAATCGGAACACATGTTTTAGTTAAAACTCTTAACCATTACACATTTTAGTTCTATAATTTGAAAAAAATCATTAATTGTTGTTGGCGGACCATTGGTCGTAACATTATGGCACTCTCTGAAGATACCTAATCCAGGGCAGCCTGAAATGCCATGGAGACATCAGAAGTGGCAGCAAATCTCTCGAGAACTGAAATTGCAGCTGTAACTTCAGTACGGGGTTGCGGTGTCATATCTTCATGTTCCTCCTCAGAAAATGACAGTAAAGAATTATGATTCTCTTCTGCATCATCAGCAGATGACTGGTTCTTCAGCAGCACAGATGCTGTCTACCTACGTCCATTCTTCCATAATGACGGTACTGGAGGGCACCAATCAGATGTAAGCGTGTAGAAGAGCATTATCAGAATCCACAGTTGCATCTACATTATAAGTTCTTTCCTGTTCAGTTTCAGCAGCATTATCGGTTGCTGCCAAGGCCTTCTTAAAACAGTTAGTTATAGTGTCTGCTGTAACTTCATCCCAAGCAGCAGATATGTAGTGGATAGCTTGCAGTACATTCCAATGTGGAACTGTTTCTTGTAGTTCTATTGCACTGATGGCAGCCTTAACCAATCGGCATCTGTAATTATGCTTCATTGAGGCGATTATTCCTTGATCCAATGGACGCCTTGTGGTGTTACCTAGTAAGAGGACAACTTCTGTGTTTGGAAGTTCCAGGTCATCGAACTAATATGCCGAGCAGTGGTCCAAAGTTAACAAAATGTTCCTTTCTCTTGCAACCATTTGTTGTTGAATCTTCAAGAGATTTGGTCATTCAAGCTTTATTGTTATTCTCGTACTGACTTGGCAGATTGAATAGGTTGACCTTTTTGAAATAATGTGAATTTTTGTATTTTCCAATCACTAATGGTTTGAGGTTTTCAGAACCATCTAAATTACAACATAGGACCACCGTCAGTCTCTCCTTGCTGCATTTTTCTCCACGGCATTTTCCACCCTTGGCATGTAGTGTTTTTTCAGGCACCAAGTTATAGAAAACCTTGCTTCACCCATATTAAACACATTTCTTAGGTGATGATGAGAGAGCTTAGATTGAAACTCTCACACCCACTCATTGGCATCTTTTTCGTTTACTCTATGTGCCTGCCAACAGACACTGACAGCACTGCTTTTATGCCTCTTCTGAAAATGCCATAGCCATTCCTCAGAAGACACAAACCCAGAAATTCCTTCTTTCTTGGGAATTTCCCGAGTCTTCTTTTGAAGCATGGGGCCGGACAGTGGATAAGAAAATTGAGAAAAATTATGTGAAATGCGTAACAGAAAATATCGTAGTGCACGCAACATACATATTCGGTTTAAACAAAGAATAACATATGGAATATGTAATGAGGGGACCAAATTTTAGTTTGTACTACGAATTATCCAAAATTCGGTTTAAACGGTAGATTTTTCCATGTAATTTGTACGGGACCGAGCAGCTACTACAGATTAACCGAGTGTTCGGTTTATCCGATTTCGAATTAGTGAGGGTCTACTGTATATATGCTTTCAAACTATACAAACAGAAACAGCGCCAACACTAAAATTATCATTGAAAACAAGGAAGTTAAAAAAGTAGATTCAACAATTTTTTTAGGAGTTGTAATAGACGATCACTGAAATGGGACAAACATATAGACAAATTATAAAGCAAAATATGTTCTGGATTATTCATAACGAAGAGAATGGCAAATCTAAAGAATATAAAACTCCAAAAGATAATTTACTATGGTCAAATCTACCCACACATAACCATAGAATAACAGTATGGGGACGCAGCACAAAAAGAAATACTGAGAGAATATTTAAGTTACAAAAAATGGCAATACATCTAAATTTAGGCTTAAAATACAGAGAGTCATATAAAGAATGATTTAAAACATTAAATATACTCACACTATACCCTCTTTAGATATACCAGGTGTACCAAAAACACACCGACAATGTTTAGTATGTTGTCTGGAATGGCAAATTGAATGCGCCGCATTCCTCTGCACAGTTCTTGGTGCACATCCTACTGCGTTACTTGTGTAGTCTTCCAGTGCAGTAACGTTAACAGCAGTGCAACATGTACATGTACCACTATAAAGCTGCAGAAATGACCGACATGGCACTTGCATATGGCACAGCAGATTGCAATGGTAGAGCTGCAAGTTGTATGCGGAACGTTATCCAAACAGACATACCCCACATCATTCCAAGTTCGCGGCCATCGAGAGATGACTAAGACAAGCCGGAAAGTTTCACATACGTATTTTCTGCCTGAGATGTGTCCACTGTACAGTAAACTAGTAGTACATTGTGCTTGTTACTTATGCTATCCCCAATCTACTGTTTGTTCTCTGTTAGGTACCAAAACCTGATGCAGATTGTCCACGCTCGGCTCGAACACTACAGTTTGAGGACGTGCTGACAATGTTCGAAGTTGACCCATCCACCAGCACTCTGCAATGGCACAGGCGCTGCACACATGTAAAAGTGTCATGTGGCGTGTTGGAACAGCAGCTTCATCCATACCATCTGCAGAAAGTCCAAGCATTACGGGAGGAGGACTACCCACGACGAGTACAGTTTACGCAGTGATATTTACAACAATGCATATGCCAGCCACAATTCCCATGTTTGGTGCTATTCATGGATGAATGCACATTTACTAGAGGCAGCATATTAAACTTGCACAACATGCATGTTTGGGAGGACGAAAATCCATGTGCACAGGTGATTTAAAATCATTAACACAGGTTCAGTTTTAACAACTGGACTGGGATAATTGGTGACCACATCATTGGGCCAAATCTACTGCCAAACAGACTTGCAGGACCAATCTACCTCGCATTTATTAGAGATGTTTTGCCTACCCTATTGGATGTAGTGGCACTAAATGTTTGGCAGGTAATGTGGCTGCAACACGACAGAGCTCCAGCAACACTTCAATGTAAATGTGCAGAATCACCTCAACGTCGCATATCCACATTGATGGATGGTAAAGGTGGACCAGTTCCATGGCCAGCACAGTCGCCAGATTTGACACCTCTCGACTATTATCTGTGGGGTAGTATGAAGAGTATGGTGTATGGCACTCCTGTAATGTCAGCAGAGGACCTTATTGCTCGAGTCCACAGAGCAATTGAAATTCTTCAAAGATAACCACATGTATTGGGTCATGTGTGCGAGGCTCAGCACTGCCGATGAAGGCTCTGCAGTGATGTAGGAGGTACACAGTTCAAAGCCCATTTGTAATGTAGACAGCTTGGTATGCTACTCATGTTGAGGTTATTCACGAAATGTGGAACGCACACCCATCTCACACTTTGATGCACTACAGCATCCAAACTCTGTGTTTCTGGAACTAAGATGGGTTCTGGAAATGGGTTCCTTCTTAAAAACCGGTCAGTTTGCCATCCTGCTCAACATACTAAGCATTGTCTGTGATTTTTTGGGATGCCCTTTATGAAACAATAATGTATCTAAAAATAAAATATCCTACATAGAAACAAATAAACAGATTCATGACCACAATACCAGAGGAAAAAATAATTACCATATACAGGCACGTGCATTAGAAATCTACAATATGAAACCACAGTAGCTGCAAGTGAACTCTACAAAAGTTACCAGATTATATAAAAAAAATATAAAAGAAATAAATGTGTTTAAAAAGGGGACTAAAAGGTTTTTGAGGTTTTTGCATAAAATCATGTTTCTATTCACTTGATGAATATCTAACTAGATAATAACCATAATAGAAATGTATACAATTTCAAAATATAAATACTACTATGTAAATATTATTGTAAATTTTAATAATTTGTATGTAAATTGACCTATCCAACAAACATGTATGTGTTACTAAAGGATGAATAAATAAATACAAATACTAGATAAATATATCATAGAATTATCAGATACATCTTATATAAATGCTCTGTTAGGTTCACAAAAAGGAAAATAAGCTACGTGACCCCTGATGCATGAACAGTAAATGCTTATACTGTGACGGTAATTTGTATCACAAATTACTCAGATGTGGTTAACGATAATAATATGAATATGTATTTTTATGTAACATTGATTTCAGAGGTTTAATAATTGTAATTATTAATGGTAAATAATAATTTTCGGCTCTACTGAAACTGTTAACAATAACACAATACTTTAGCAAGGGAGTGAGTTGTTTATCGTTACCGGGAACCAGGAAGTTACGTCATGTTTCGCGCCTTTTCAGTAAAAAAAGCTTCCAGAACATTCTATAAAAGTAATATGTATTAGTGGTTTTCATTGGATAGTAAAATAGACGCTAATGTTGGCGCGTTTTATTAGCCAATGGTAATTCATTTATAATCTTTAGGTGTATCTTGGGGTAAGTCTATAAATAGTGTAGATTCAAAGAGAGCGTTCTCCAGTTCAGCAAGATTCTCGAAGCATTCACATCGTCCCCAGTTCGGCAATATTCTCAAAACATTACACATCGTTCCCCAGTGTGCAACAAGATTCCCGATACATTACACATCGTCTCCAGTTCGGCAAGATTCACGAAGCACTACACATCGTCTCCCGCAGTTATACAAAATTCTCCGTACATTACACGTTGGCCGCTCAGTTCACCAAGTTACACGCAGTGAAAATCATTAAAGATATAAAATATTACAAAGTCACTTATATACAAAAATTGAAGTACGTGAGTTAAAAGTGAGAAGTTATTATAAACAGTTTCAGTATGGCGATTATCTAGACAAATCTGTGAAAGTGTTAGTGCACGTGTTCGACAATAAAACAGTATAAAACACATTTCTTCACTAGTAATTTTTTGGATAAAAGATTCCTTTTCCGCTTCACACCCTGCAAGAATTAAATGCCTACCTAAATAGCTGGCCGGAAGACAATATACATAACCTTAAAACTAATTCATATAGATTGCTACGCCAGAAGGAGTTAACAAGCGAGCAACGAATGACGTCACACAATATGGCTGCACGCGTGAGGTAAGCAACATTACGTGAGAAACATTATCCACAACGTGGTGAAGTAAACAATATACAATTTGTCCTCTCGCAAATTGGCGCATCAACGTGGAGCGACAACTAGGAAAGGAAGGCTAGACGACTAGGAAAAGTAGCAGAATTAACCAGGAAAAGGCGAATGCAGCAGTGGAACGATCTACAAGATGCAGATTCCAAGACAGCAGGGTAAATCAACTACAAAAACATCGAGACAACGTAGATTCATCACAACACAACGCAGAAGCGACATACAAACCTAGGAGAATGGGGCAGAACGCTGGACATCAAAACTGCAGCATCAGACAGCATTAAAAAGGTAATTAAATGAGACTGAGAAGTGGTAGGATAATAAAAACAATGGCTACCAATAATACGGAGGAAATAATTATGGAGGGAGATAGTGTAATAGTTAGCTGTGATCAAATACAAAGTACAGGGAATAGCCCAGATTTTTTGGGATTTGAAGATGAAAATGTTAGTGTAGAAAGTGAGAATAGGATAGCAGGAAATATTCACTCTGATAATAGTATGATTATGGAAATGTTGAGAAATATTAGTAAGAAAATAGATCAAAACAGGGAGTATCTTAGTAAGAAATTAGATCAAGAAAGGGAAGATATGCTAAAGAGTTATGAGAAATTAGGGGAAGCTATGGACAGGAATCATAGGGAATTAAGTGAAGATATTATTAAGAGTGTAGAACAAAAAGTAGATCAGAGTTTTGAGGAATTGAGAGAAGATATAAAAAGGGATCATAGGAAATCAATTGAAGATATTGGTAGGAGGAATGATGTCTTAGAGCAAAAAGTAGATCAAAGCAGTAAAGAAATTGAAAAAGTTACGAAGCTAGATAGTATTATGCCAAAAATGAGAGATGACAATGAGGAAGTAATAGCAGGTGAAATAGGAAAAATTTCAAAGAAAATGCTAGACATGAGCATGGAAATAGATAACAAAGAAAGTGAGGTTAACACTAAAAGTGAGGTTAATGTAGAAGGCGCAGAGTTAGGTAGTCGAGTGAGTAGCATTACAAGTGAGTTAAGAGAGATAAAAGAGGTTAGGAATGTAGATGTAAATCAGGCGCAAGTTAATTTCAGAGGGGAGATATCAGAAATTCAGAATGAATCAGAAATGCAAAGAAATAAATTGTACCAAGATGTTCAAAATGAAAACTCCAGTCCAGTACAGTTTAGTACAGATTTGTCAGAGTATTTTCAAAGTAAAGAGATGGTAGGAGAATTGAAAATGAAAGTTGTTAAAAGATGTGTCATTCAAGAAACTGTAGATTGTTTTCAAATGTTATCATGTGATGAAATTTCAAATGAATACAAGAGGTTATTCATGAACAATTTGAAGGTTAGGTTACGGCTACGAGTAATGTTTAGCCACACACAATTTGATCCAGGAGGGTAAATAGCAATGTGATGTAAAGTAAATGCTGGATAGTTGAAGACGACTTGCAGAGAAATGTATTGGAACGTAAGAGGGTTAACTATTTATATATGTCATTTGAAAAGTGAAATAAATTAAATGATAAAATAAAAAAAAAAAAAAGAGAGAAATGTTTTAAAAAAAAAAAAATAAATAAATAAATACATTTTAGTAACTGTAACAAAATATTTGAAGATTAAGAATGCAAAGATTGAAACTTAAGATGAGATTAAAGTAAAAGTACGTAAATACAATTCCAAGAATTAAAATTTAAGAATACAAAGATTGAAAATTAATATGATATTAAAGTAAAGATACGTAAATGCAATTCCAAGAGTATTGTTTAAAATAAAATTCAAAATAACAAAAATGGTAAAAATAATTTAAAAACAAATACTTGTGTAGTAAACAGAAAATGTAAAGCATTATCTAGATTTAAGAGATGTAAATATATGTAAAGGGTGAATATTTTGGTAAATATGTATGGTAATTACAAAAAAAATTCTTGAATTGATAAATTTTTGGTAACAATATAAGAAAGTAAACCATTTTTTGTAACACTAGTTAAATAATTTAGGGTAAAGTATTTGCTATAAAAAAAAAAAAAATTTATTGTAATGACAGATTAATATCAAAACAAATTAAACCAAAGCCAGTAAGTAGTGGCGAGATAAAACATATGTCGTGTGTTAAATACGTGTGAAGTGTAAAGTGAACATGATAGCGTGTGTTACAAGATTTAGGAGACTAAAAACAAAATTATAAAATTTCTAAACAGGTTATAAATATTTATAATTATATTTCTAGTGGGGCATATGTGACGGTAATTTGTATCACAAATTACTCAGATGTGGTTAACGATAATAATATGAATATGTATTTTTATGTAACATTGATTTCAGAGGTTTAATAATTGTAATTATTAATGGTAAATAATAATTTTCGGCTCTACTGAAACTGTTAACAATAACACAATACTTTAGCAAGGGAGTGAGTTGTTTATCGTTACCGGGAACCAGGAAGTTACGTCATGTTTCGCGCCTTTTCAGTAAAAAAAGCTTCCAGAACATTCTATAAAAGTAATATGTATTAGTGGTTTTCATTGGATAGTAAAATAGACGCTAATGTTGGCGCGTTTTATTAGCCAATGGTAATTCATTTATAATCTTTAGGTGTATCTTGGGGTAAGTCTATAAATAGTGTAGATTCAAAGAGAGCGTTCTCCAGTTCAGCAAGATTCTCGAAGCATTCACATCGTCCCCAGTTCGGCAATATTCTCAAAACATTACACATCGTTCCCCAGTGTGCAACAAGATTCCCGATACATTACACATCGTCTCCAGTTCGGCAAGATTCACGAAGCACTACACATCGTCTCCCGCAGTTATACAAAATTCTCCGTACATTACACGTTGGCCGCTCAGTTCACCAAGTTACACGCAGTGAAAATCATTAAAGATATAAAATATTACAAAGTCACTTATATACAAAAATTGAAGTACGTGAGTTAAAAGTGAGAAGTTATTATAAACAGTTTCAGTATGGCGATTATCTAGACAAATCTGTGAAAGTGTTAGTGCACGTGTTCGACAATAAAACAGTATAAAACACATTTCTTCACTAGTAATTTTTTGGATAAAAGATTCCTTTTCCGCTTCACACCCTGCAAGAATTAAATGCCTACCTAAATAGCTGGCCGGAAGACAATATACATAACCTTAAAACTAATTCATATAGATTGCTACGCCAGAAGGAGTTAACAAGCGAGCAACGAATGACGTCACACAATATGGCTGCACGCGTGAGGTAAGCAACATTACGTGAGAAACATTATCCACCACGTGGGGACACAAATACACACGAATGCTACTTCAATACCTCATAAGATCTTAAACAAACTAAGTAAGTGAAAAACATAGCAGTTTACTTCAGATTACTATGTCATAGAAACCATTCAAGCTGGGTAGACAATTGCAAAACAATTGAAAATTTATTAAATTACATGATAAGTGCAACAACTACTTTCACACCTGCAGAACTGATGCTAGGAACAGAAGCATTATTCAACATTTTGCTATCAACAACACCAAAAAACAAGGAATTGACAGAAGAAACAAAAGTATTATAGCTTTTGAAAGAATCCAAAAGAAAGCTGAAACCAGAAAGAAGAAAATAAAAATAAAAAGGAAATAGGAACCCACCATAAATGACAAAGTTTTAAAAGAAAAAGACATTTATCGGATGTATCAAAGAAAAGAACATACAAAATGGAATTATGCGCATGACCATACAAAATACTACAAAAGTTTGGAAATCATACATATAAATTAGAAGACAATAATGGAAAATCTATGGGGAAACATCATAAGCAGAACATAAGGCCTTTTAAACAAATTCCAGGAGAAGAAGAAAAAGAATAAAAAAGTAACAACACAAACCTAACACTTACTCTAAATGCACCTATATTTCACATTTTAATTTATGTGAACATTGTTATGAAATATGTATATTTCATGGGGAAAAATTTCCTTTCCTCTCACTTATGCCATCACAAAAAAAAACATTGAATTATGAAATGTCAAAGATATTTATGTTAATAGAATGAAATAACCAAATAAATGAAAATGTCACAAAGTGATAGTCATGAAAAGAGCATTTAAAGCAGATAAAAACAAGTTGATTGGGGGGTAATTATAAAATTATTAAGCAATGACACACACACACACAAAAAAATGAAATCCAATGAAACGGATAAGAAAAATTCACGTGATATATTTATATACACATTATGAATCATAATGGTCTATTATTATTATTATTATTATTATTATTATTATTATTATTATTATTATTATTATTATTATTAGAAATACCATTTATGTCTTAATATTTAAATAAACATTTATATGTTTTAAAATAAGTAATTAAAATTGTATTTATGGCTAATAAAAACAAAAAATGGAAAATTGAATAATGTTAGAAAAAGTGTGTTAAAGAAAATAGATGAAAAGGATAGAATTCACAGTAAAATACATATTGTGAAAACATTAATAAGCAATAATACGAGAAAATTCAAATAGAAATACCTTTTATATGAATTACAATATTGTAAATATGATACTTTTATTACTATGTTATTTGTTCAAAACCAGAATTGTTAATGTATTTGTTTTATTATGATTAGCAACCAAGCAAAGTTTGAGTAAGCAACGTTCACTTTTTTAAGTTGTTACAAAAATTTTCAGCTGAAAAAACTAACACTTACCAGAAAAGCGAAAGATTTATATGGATTCACCAAGCAAATTGCTGAATATAACAAACCAGAAATAGAACAAGGGGTTGATATTATAAGACAAAGAAAGTCAATAAGCATTCTATTAAATATGTAAGTAAAGTATTTGGTTCAGAAGTATATGTATTGTTTGTCATAAACTAACAAAATCGGACATGAAATAAAACACATACTCGTCAAAGCTAATTTATTAGATTTATCATTTAAATAATTATCTTACCTCTCCAAACATGAGAAGATCCTAAGAAAAGAGTTATCATTTCTACAAAGTGAGCAATATAGATCACATTGCTACAAGTGAGCTAGCAGTATTTTAAAATCTTAAAATACAATGGGTAAGAACAAACATTAACAAAGTTATTATGTGTAGCACATGATACCACAACAATCACTGAATAAGATTTATCTGCCAAGAAATTCACTTCTACCATGCCAAAAATAAATTTGTATTACCAACTGCATTAGAGGTGCAGTAAATTCAAATTGAGCAATTCAAAGTTTACAGCATCTGAGTCTACAAGATCATGTGAGCATCCACTAGAAGCCAGAGACAATCTCTCATCATCCCTCAACAACGGTGAGATTATCCCCCACACCAAACCATAAATAATACTGTTTCAATCCCTACTTCTATCTCTCTGTCTTTCTCTTCTTCCTCCTCCTCCTCCTCCTCCTCCTCCTCCTCCTCCTCCTCCTCCTCCTCCTCATTCCTTCTGTATCATTTGCCCCAATCTCATGTTATCATTGGTTATAACTATTTCTCTTCAAGTAGCTATTCAATGTCCTGGAAAGGCTCAGTAAACCCTTCTCAGTAACAAACGAGAACATATCTTTCTTGTATGCAGAACACTGTGTTCAGCCACAACACTAGTGAAGGAGTAATAATTTAATACTATGCAAATTTTTGTAAAATCTTTCTAAATAATTACTCACTTTGGTTTTGTGTGCATAGTTTGTATTCCTTTTCTAATTGCACTGAACGTCTCTTCCAGCTGATAGTGTTACTCTTGCATGAGGTGCTTGTTGTGGTGGAAATAGGACCTGTGGCATAAACTGTGCCTTCACTGCTGCTGGAAACTGGTGCTTCTAATGCTGGAGATTGCGATGAAAATGATAGTACTACGCTTTCTTCTGAGGAAGCTGCAAGAGCACACACAAAGTTTAATCCATACAATAAACACTGAACACAGCAGAAGAAATAAAAGAAATGCTTATATAACTCAGATTCATTCATTTTTTAGTGTTTAACGCCCATTCTTACTTCATTCAGCATCACGGTGGTGATACATGAAATAAAATGATAATTGGGAAAGGAAACAGCCCAGGCCCTAAGTTTAGGGTACCGCTCTGGCATTTGAAAGTAGCCTCAGTCAGTGGGGGCGGTCCTGGCTGGACATGTTTGCTCAGAACTTGCCACAAACATATGAAAACTCAGGGCTATCCAAAGAAACTCCATGCCCTCTTACAAGTCACAGTGGACAACCCCTTCTAAAGTTAGTCTCAAAATGCTATTTATTTTGTAGTGCCTTATGGGTATAGCAGAGCATATTACATACATCATAGTAAACTGATAATACTCACTGTTTTTAAGGGCATTCACTACTGCAATGCCTATTAGCACCACTATGGCTGGCCAACAATCCATTTGTATGCAAGAAGCAACTCAAAAACTGCATGTACAGTCAAAATTTTATATACAAGATTTTAAAGAACATTTGTTCATGACAAAATTAAGGATGTTTATTCAGAAAGCCTCATAAATTTTTATGACTTTAACTGAGCTGTTGAATATGTGAGAGTTCAAATTTTATGTAAGACAGCTTGAAATATATTTAAAATTTGGTTGAATAGGTTCATACTTAAGGGTAATTCATATACAAAGCCCTCTAAAAACTTATGGGTTTTATGCAAAACTCCTAAACTGATGGAACAAAATTTGTATATACAAGTCTGAAAAGCATTTGGACAGATTTAAAATTTGGTTGAAATCAGAAGAAAATCTGATTTTAGGATATATGGAGACCTACAAACAAAATTCACAAGTTTATGCAACTCACTGTATGTACAGGGTTTAACCCTTACATATATGTCAGAGATTAAGGAGCATTCAACCATACATTTAAAATTTGGTTGAAATCAGTACAAGCTTAAGGGTAGCTTATGTGAAAACTCTCTTAAAAGTTTGCTGAAATGTTATGCATAAGGGTATAAGGAACTTTTTTTTTTTTTAAATACTTAAAATTTGGTTGAAACTAATACATTAAATGTAGTTTAATTAGAGAACTTTCTAAAAGTTTTACCAGTGACTGCTAGAAAACAAACCCTTCCAAAATTTGGTGCTATGCACAAATTCATGATCCTGTTATACTTCAGTGCTCTATTATGTTACTCTAGTATGCTATATTTCAACATTGTTATAATAAGAGGTATTACCTAGCCATGTTAACAGGTAAAAGTAATTTGTTTATGGCATAATAATGCAGCATTTATTGTGTCATTTGCTTTTCAAATCTACTATTCTTACATTACAAAAGAATTGAGTTACGGATTTATATTACAATAAGTGCATTAAGCACACCTTATAAGACACATAAAAAGTTGCACATGCCACTATATTCCATAAAAAAATGGTCAAAATGTATGCCCATCATTAGTCCTTTAGATTATCATGTGATTAAGAGACTGCACCATGGGCACATAAAGTACTGGAAAATGCAAAAAAAGATCAACAAATGTCCAAGAAATTGTTGTAGCAAAAATTATATATATATATATATATATATATATATATATATATATATATACACACAGCATGTTTCAGAAATACTTTTACAAACTTTGGGTATGGGTTCCTTACACCACAAGAAGGAAAAAAGTTCATATGAACATATGTCCCATAATTCTTTGTTTTCTCGTTAGGAGGTGTTCAACACACTGGTACACTTATAACACACAAAACTCATAATAAATGCTCGAAATGTCCTCCTCTTGCTTCTATGCATGCCTGTACTCATCGGATCATGGAATGTTGCACCCTGTCAAAAACTCTGGGATGGTGTCGAATGGTTTCGCAGGCTTCCATGACCGTCGATGAAGCGTTTCTGCATGCGGGATGGCTGCTCCATAAACCAATGATTTAAGATGCCCCCAGAGGTAAAAATCCACAGGCTTGAGGTCGGGAGAATGTGCAGGCCATGGAACTGCTCTTCCTCTGCCTATCCCTCCATGCTGTCACGTGTGATGTACCAGATGCCACAGCCAATTGTCTTGTACTGATACCTGGATCGTCTTCGACACACTTTAACATCTGTTCTTTGCATTCCGGCATACGAACAACTCCTGGTATCCCTCGATCAATAGTCTGTGGTGCAACGGTTCCTGTCTCAGCAAGGCGATGATAAACAGCGACAAAGGTTGGATGACTTCGTTGTCTTCGGTCTGGAAACTCCATCTGATAGAGCCATGCAGCCTCGCGTCCATTACCATTTGCACGACCATACATAAAAATCATGTCTGCCTGTTCACGAAATGAATATCCAGACATGGTGGAACGAAACACGTGCAGTTAACTCACTACATGTACACAATTAAAACATTGAAGACAGACTAATGACAAATGTCAAACGTAAACAAGTCTCCATGGCAACACTTCGCCATCTACCGGATGTAGTACAATGGGTCAACGCCTTCTATGAATGCATTGAGAAATGAAGTTTTGACGTTGGACCCCGAAGGTCGTTGAACTCACACTTTCATTGTGACAGGAACAATGCGAAAACCAAGGATTATGGGACATATGTTCATATGAACTTTTTTCCTTCTTTTGGTGTGAGGAACCCATACCCGAAGTTTGTAAAAGTATTTCTGAAACACGCGGTATATATATATAAAATAGGCATAAATTCTGTGTTTTAACAAGCTCTACATTTTTTGAGTGGTAAGCTTTTGTCTATCCCTTATGGTTTAACAGGCATACGCTATTATACAAAATTAATTAAAAATGCAGCGGAATTAACCAGCTATTCACAGAAAATTCAAGATACACATTTTATTACTGAGGCAAATATCATAAATATGTGGTATTTTAATTAATATCATTAAGAGCCATTTTTGAGGAAATAAAAACGTAACAAAAAACTCCCATGTAAAGGGTAGTTGAGGTGGGAGGATTTCCCTGAAAATTGTGTTGTATCTTTGGAAGATGCTAAACTCAAATACCAAGTTTGGTATTTATAATACAATAATTATAAAACATATCATTTTTTATTTATGCTGTTTACACACACGCGCACCCGCGCACACACACACACACACACGCGCGCACCATTTTCTGGATTCAGGGGACCTCAAAACCAGTGGCGGCTTGTGAGAATACATTTTGGGTGTTCACAAAATGCTAGATTCAGACAGGTCTGAAAATGTGATACAGCATTTACTGTTTAATGGTTATGATTATTAACAAACTGATGCAACTGCAGCCACTCCCAATAATAATAATAATAATAATAATAATAATAATAATAATAATAATAATAATAATAATAATAATGCATAATTTTGACAAAAGAAAGGGTTGTCTTATGGATTTTTATTGTCTTAAGTCAGTTTAGAGCAACAACGAAGTAAGGTGTAAGCTTTCACGGTACTGCCGCAGTATGTTTTCGCTACCCTCCATGCATTCTTTAGTCAGGCAAATATTAATATTACTAATTTATTAGCATTCACCAAGTCTCATTTTCTGAAGCAAGAAAACGGCATAACTTCTTGTTATAAAACGTCCTGTCCTTCCACATAGCCCACACAAAAGTTAATCAATATAAATGCACGTTACACTGCACTGTAGTTGCATGTTAAATAAGGAAAGCTATAAGGCATCATGCTGATACTATCTATTTATAAAGAAAATCCATGCGTCTGTTTTTCAATCACTCAAATGTCTTTATCTCTATGATTGAAGTCTTTAGTTTTATAACATAATATACCATAACTCACCCAGAAATCCATAATATATACAGAAAATAAGTTTTCTAGCTGTATATCTATAACATATACTCACATCAGATCTAAATTTCGCTGTACAGTGAATGAATTGGTATAACTGTTCAGTATGCTACCATCTAGCAGGGTTTATGCCAAACTGAAAAGCGAATGGGGGTTCCCAACTTCCTGCCCATGTACTCTCGCATGAATGAAACTTGTGCAGTAGTGTGGTAGTACCTAGTGGTATTGACGTAAACTTGTTGCTTAGAGATGAATGGTAAGGGCCAGTGAACATGTTCAAGTATGCATGACCCATGTGTATTTTACCCATAAGGTAATTACATCATTACAGTTGCACATGCACAAATACTGCTAAAAACGTGCACAAATCAAGTTGTGCTCGTGGTTCTGTTACCATGTTTCAGTTTAGAGAAGCATGGTAGATTTAAATGTTGTATATTTTAAATTACCGCATCTATGTTGTGTGTAATAGCATTCAAAGAAACAATAACCAATAAATCCAGAAGGTGTCAAAAATTAGGGTGTTGAAGTGCCCTTGTGCACTTACACAGCAGCCGCCACTGCTCAAAACATATATTTCTGATGAAATTTTACTATTGAAATTTTGGGTAGAATACAATAGTTCTTCTAGGTAGGTAACAGAGGAAGTAAAGAAGTTTAAACTATTAACAAAAATGAGTTTACTACAGAATATTAAAATATTAAATAAGTCTCAACTTCTTGGGGTATAAAAAGAACAGAGAGATTGGGAGGGAGAGACTAAGAGTGGGGAAGATAGAAAAGAGAGGCAAAGTGAGGGAGAGACAGGAACAGGAGACAGAAGGGGAGGAAGAGTGTATCTGTGTGTCCAAAATGTAAATTAGAAGTAATTTGGAGAGGTACACGATGTAAAACAAATTTGTAAGAAAATAATACAAAAATTAAAGTTAAAATCTAGATTTGACATGAAAGCAATAGGGAACAAAAGAGTTGTGTATAAACAATGAGAAAAGATGTTTCTGAAGCTAATGGACTGTCCAAAAAATTTCACCTTTAATAAAACACCAGGTAAGTGCAATTCTGTTCCTGGTATCTAACAATTTTCATGTAAAACACTTTGCTGATCTATTTCTAGAACAGTTCTGTGATTTTCTCGTCTTTGAGCACATAAATAACTAAGCGTATTTCCTTCATTATCAAAGCATTCCCTTAAACCTTGCTCTCCCTCTTCATTTAAATATGAGAAGTCTGAGTCATTTAAATTGCAGTATTGTACAGGGCAGGACGATAATTAGCCTCTAATGAGGGCACATTATAAATAACACTTTTTTCCAAGTTTGCATTTAGTTGGCAGCACCAAAAGTAATAGTCATCTTATAACTCAATTTTTGTCAGTTATTATTGAAAGGTGCTGTATGTTTGAAAGTTGGCACTACTGAGCATAATGCTATTACATTTTTAATATAAAAGGCTTGAAGAGAGAAGATATTTTTAAAGAAATAAAAACTGTATTGGAAGATAGTGTCATATTATGCAACTAAACATCTGATGTGTTACATTCACATGGCTTGTACTACCCTCTATCACTTATTAGTGGGTATACAAACTATTCTTACTAAAGATTATTTTTCTATCTGCTTCATTTTAATCCAAATATACCTTTGCAGAAATAACTACAATTACACATTTCATTATAGATACAAAGGAAACAGTGATAGTCAAATATTTAAGAACTGGACGCTATACGCTGCCTTAAAATTCCATATTGTTTCCATACAATAGTGAGAAACAACTGAATGTTAAAAGGACTTTCAACAATAAACAAGTAATGAACAATTTGAACCATTAATAACAATATCTCAGAAATAAACTGTGTGTTTTAAAGAGAGCTACATTTCTTGTGTAGTACGTTTTCGTCTATTGCTTAATGTTTACTAGTTATACAAGGCTATACAAAGTTCCTTCCGAATGAATAGAACTTCAATGACTATTCCCAGAAAATGTAATATATAATTTTATTTTTGATATAAATATCATTAATATATGGTATTTAATCAAAATCGTTAGTCATTTTTTAGAAAATAAAAAATTTTGAAAAATTTTCTATGTAAAGGGTAGTTTGGGGGGGATTTTCTTGGAAATCTTTGTGTCGCATCAATCTAAATATTAATTATTCAACTTTTTGCTTTTAAGTTATGATGTTCACACACATAGATACACATACACACATGAACCTTTTACTAAAAATGTTTTTTTAGGATTCAGGGGCCTCAAAACATGTATTTCTGGTGAAATCTCAGTATCAAATTTTTGGGTGGAATGCAATACCTTCTCTATCCACTTTGACATGGTAGATAAACTAAAAATATTGCATGGCTGAATTCAAATTCAATGAGAGAGCACACAGGATGAACACCCCTCTGAATGCACAGGAAGTGTCATCACAAAAGAAATGATCAAGAATAACTGTGACACTGACAGAGAGTAGACTAAATTGAGTATAACGGCTATTCTGGTAATCATCTAAAAGGAATGTGTTCATAATATCCTAACGGAAGAACTAGGTATGAAAAAGCTTTCAGCGAGATGGGTGCAGCAGCTACTTACACACAATCAAAACAAAAACAAAAAAATCATAGACAACTTTCCTAGCAGTTTCTGGGTCATTTTAAAAATAATTCCACTGATTTTCAGCATCACTTCATCACCAATGATGAAACCTGAGTTTATTACTACATTCCAGAGACAAAAACAAGTGAAACATAGTTTGGAACTGGTTGCCCAACTCCAAAGTGATATCACTAAAGTCCACTGAGAAAGTCATGGCATCAGTTTTATGAGATACAGCAAAGATTCTGATGGTGGAGGACAAACCATAAAGGTGAATATTACGTTTACCTTCTGGAACAGTTACATCAGAACATCCAACAAAAGACGCCAGCTTTAGTGCGTGAAATAATTTTCCATCAGGATACTGCATACTTGCACATTGGACTTGTAATAGCTAAGATCAATTATTTGAAGTATTACTTGCTTCCACACCCACCATATTCACCAGAACCTCTGATTACTATTTACTTCATAAGCTTAAAAGCTTTTTGGAAGATTAAGATGTTCAACTGAGGAGGAAGTAAAAACTACCATGGATGCTTATTTCGCAGACCTGAAAGAAAGCAGGTTTATAATGGAATTAAAGCATTGGAATATTGTTGGACAAAATAAATTTCATCGACAGGAGATTATGTTAAAAATTAAAAGGGCTTTGAAAACACAAAATCACTTTTTCATTGTTAGGCTAACTAATTATCATCATGTCCTCATGTAGTCCAACATGACAAACAATTGTTTTTGGAATATACCGCATGCACTTTATACTGCAGAACAGGAACCTGCAATTTCAACTGTCCAAAATGCATTTAAATAACCACCCGCTGCCTGCATAAATGTAACATCTTTCAGCTTGATTTCCAATACCCATATGGATAGCCTGCATCTCCGAAAACAAAACAATGGATGTAGAATAAGTAAGAACCAGGCTTGTAGGCTGCGGTCCACGGGGCTCCTCCAGACATTTTGTCTACACCTGCGGTAGACATCATTGGTGGCAGTAGCTTGGCCAATGTGTCCTTGCGGATGTCTCGGTCACACAGTCTTTAGTCTGATTGAAGTACATTATGTATCTACTTGGTTGGCTTGAAGATGGCGTTGATGTTGTAACGTAATAATCATTTGCCGATGTGGTCTGTGACTGATTTGATGTATGGGAGAAAAGCCTTGCATTTTCTCTCACTTGAAATTGTCTCTGGAGTAAGGGAGCCTTTTGGGTTGCAACCTTGAGATGCAATGCTCTTTTGATTTCTTGTTCTGTGTAACCATTGTGCCTGTGATGAACATTGCTCTGCCTACAGACAGTATAAACACTGCAGTTGCGACCAAGATATTCATAAGAACACTTCAACCAACTACTGTCACCAATGATGTCTACTGCAGGTGTGAATGAAATGTCTGGAAAGGTGAAGGAGCCCAGTAGACCACAGCCTACTAGCCTGGGATATTTCTTACTTAGTTATGACACCAGCCGTGAAAACCTACGAAATTTCAATGTAGAATTCTTCAGCACTGAACATATTTCTGAATGTTTAAAAACTCAGCTGTCATGCACACACTATGCATCTATCCTGGGGAGCATTTCATTATTGTTGCTTATTGCCTTATGTTTATGATTGGAAATTCTTTTCTGTTGACATGCTCATTGGCACAGGTATTCAGTTTCTTATGCACATACAGGCGCAATTGATTATCTGATGTGTATGACAGTTCACTTCTTTAAGGCCAATTTTCTTGAGCTTTATTACATTTCTCAACTCTACTTGATAATTCAATTCATTACTTGTTTTTCCAATGTTTTATCTGCGACATCTTTGAAAACCTTACTTATTGTGTTCTGAGTGCTTAATTTTGCTCCCATTGTTGGGAAGTTGATGTATGCCTCAAAAGTAGTTTCATGCAGACCCTGCTTCTCTTCATGTAAGAAGTGCTGTCCTAGCCGGTCCACTTACATTTTCCTGTAATCATCTGCAGTACTTTGATACACTTTTGTATATTTTCTTCTTGCGAATGTGCATAAAAGTGCAAGTTCGTAATGTTGTGACTTAAAAATTTTCAAGCAAAAGCTGGTTAGTGATAGCAACTGTAACTTTATTCATATAATGCTTGGCAATTGCTGCAAGACTGGCCAGCTTTTGCTTACTCTTCCAGCAGTTACTTCTAAGAGTAGAAATTGTAAGGCAAAGCAATCGCTTGTTTTTAAATCATCACCCTCATGGTACATATTTCACTGTTTGTTTACAAAAGGGTCCATTTCATGGCTTCAAAACTTGGTATTAATGCCTATTAGTCAAGTAAGTTAACTGAAGAAAACTTGGGGATGAAATCAAACAAACAAAAAGATACACACATCACTAATACCACAAAATAAGAGGCTTAGTCATGAGAAGTTTGAAAGTATGTCAGATCCAGCAGAAGGGGTGAGATGTAATGTATTGAAAATTAAATAATTAAATGCATATACACTGCAAGGGAAGTGAAGCAGCATTACATAAGAAAGGTGAAGGTAACTGATAAATAACTAATAAATATAATTGTAGCTACCTGTGCCAATACATTTGTCGCTAAGACGAACAGGTGTTTGATGGACATAAAGTTGTTGCTTGCTGTCAGCATGCTGAATGCCTTTCTGTAGCATCTTGCCATTAACATCACTCCTTTTGGAAGCTGTTTCATTTGATCTTTCACCTGTACCCCTATCATCATCTGATGTGGCTTGTATTCTATGCTTGGTTGGCTCACGACCTTCTATGGATGAACTATCATCTGTATATTTTGCTTCTAAAAGTCGTTTTACTATTTTCTGAGCCAGTTTCTTTTTCTCACTATTGCTGTGAGGTCTACCATTGAGATAACTAGTCACATGTGTTACAATTCTGTCAAGATCCTTTGCGAAAGTGTTTGATGCTGAAGATTCTGAGCTTGTAACATCTAAATTGTCTTGCGGTAACATTACTAAAGAGGATACTTCTTTAATCACATCTTTATTAAAGTTTATCTTAGACATATTTTCAAAGACATGACCTGGAAGATATTCAAAACTCTGTGCACTGTCAATAGCATCCATGGAACCTCTCTGGCTTGCGTCAGTGAATCTGCTTTTTTCTACAAGTGTTCCCTCATTTAAAAACGAGCTGTTTGCTTGCAAATTGTTATCTGCCTGAGGATTTTGGACCTCTTCATTAGTGGGCTGCACTTGCTTTGAAAAAACGGTATTTCCTTGAGAAGTTTTGACATTGCTAACCCCTCTCTGCATTACAAAAGCCTCTGACTGTGTACTATCCTGACTTTCTGAGGAATTTGTGGCTTCCTGGTGTGCAATGTAAACAGTCGCCTTCTGAAATGCAGTCTTTAGTTTCTCTGAAACCACAGCCTTAGCACTGTCATGTTTACTTCTGGCAACCCTTGAAGCATCAATATTTATTTCTGTATCAAATGTTTTTTCCAGTATCATTTCTGAATGATCACTGGATCCTGTATGTTCAATGTATGAATGTTTATTTTGAAAGCTTTTATCACTTTTCTCAGGAAAATCTGATTCAATTGTATGCTTATCATACCCTTGGACCGCTGCAGATTGCTTTATTGAGGCATATAGTGATGTCTGGGTACGCTTATTTGATGTTTTCTTATAGTCCCGTTTACTAACTACTGTAGCTAAAGAAGAGGATGAAAGTGAATTTGTAACCATATTTGAGTAATTTTGCGGTAGTAATGGATAACAATTATGGCTGCACTTTTGATTCACACATTCTGTTGAAACACTATTCTGACTTTGGCTACGATGAAGGGTATTTAAATTCTTAAGATTTTGGGATTCTAATTCGTTTAAACTGGTCAAAGAACTACTAAGTTTCTTCACCTGCATTCCAATTTCATACTGCTGCTCTTTGGTAGCACTCAAAAATGTCTTATGTTTGTCACTATTTACTCTTTTCAACACGTTATTCCTTACGTCCATGTTTAAATCTCCATGATCAGATTTGCTGTCATTTGATGTTAGCAAATTTGGAGTATCTTCATTCTCACTTTCAGCACTCGTAGTAATAAAATCAGCAATATATTTCCTTCTACTGGAGTCCGTTGCTGAAAGAGCTTTGGAGTTTTCTATTTGATGGCTACTTTTCCGCTTTTTCATGTGATCTGATAGCAATAACTTATTAGATGATTGCTGTCTTGGACATATTGTGCCTTCTGGGTCAAGCCTCATGGAAAGAGCAGTTGAACACCCTTGGGCAAGTGCAATTCTTTCTATTGTGCTCATATCATGACCAGATATGCTAATTTCATCTGAAATTTGATATGCAAGATAACCAACATCAGCCCCACTATCCCATTCCAAACGTCTACTAGAGGTAACACTTGAGACAGAAGCTGGAGATGGTGCTCGTGCATTAGGAGACTCAGGAATAGTGGCAGAGAGTTCATTTGTAGGACCACTGTCCTGAAGACTTGTGACTGTAACTGAGTCTGCTTTGTTTTCTTTTGTAACTTTAGATTCACTATGTACTATACAAGCATTTTCCATTACTGTCAAAGCTCCATGTCTTTGATGTCCTATAATGTGTGTGCTAGCACTGCTATTATTTTTGGCCATTTTAGTATCCAAAGGAAATGATAATGACTGTGATGACACTGGAGTCACATCAGTTTCTGGCTGTAAATGATGCTGAAAAGCAAAAGCTTGTATATCTGACCAACTGTTTGAATATTCTGGAAGACTTTTATATGAACCATTTGATACAGTCTGTGTAACTGCACTCTTGTTTGTTCCCGAGGGTTGTCCAGGTATAGAATGATCTGTGACAGAAGCTTGACCAATTAAAGGAGGACGAATCCAACGCTTCCTTTCTCGTGGAAGTTCTTGACAGACCACATTCCTTGGCATTTCTACCGGCGTAGCAGATGTATTTCCTAACATTGCTGAATTGTTATTTTCTGACAGAAGGCCCTACTGTCACACTGTTCACAGGAAAACATGTTACTTTAACCTCTCATTCCTTATTTAAATTCAATACCTGTGGAAGCAGCAGAAATTCTTCTATGATTAACAGAATAGCTTCAGCTAACTAACCAATTTCTCAACTCTAGTGCTTTGAACATTGTTATTTATGAATAAAATTTACTCATAAAGCTTTAATCATGCTTTGCTTCTGTTCCAGCTGTAAATTATATTATTTCTAAAAGTAACAAATTATCCTCTCCTAAAAGCTGATATCTAAACCTCTATTAAATAAGCAGGTCCAACTTCGATTCAAACAATCACAGTTCTGTTTATAAACAAAACCGATTTCAAATGAACTACTACAATCAGTGTCGCCAAACAGCAAGCATTTTATGTACCTACAAAAAACTTTAGTACTTTTTTCTTAGTTTCCCTTTTGATAAATTATAATTAATATAATTATTAATTAATTTGTGGTCAGTTATCCAAGATAATAGTTTTAATGTATTTGCTTTTTCCGATTTGGGAGGGTTCTAATTAGTGTCATTTTACTTTTTATAAGCACAGAACAGTTATAATGTGCAATTTTTACGTTAAAATTTACATATTTTCGTCTGCAGTGTACTCGTTTTATTATCTGACCGCTTCATGTTCTTGCCGCGTCAGATCATGCTTTAAACGAGTTATTTTATTTATTTAATGCAGAAAACTTTTAGATTAACATTTAGCTTTAACAATAGCAACATACGGGTAAGTGGCACACAAAATAATTTATACACAAATAAGGAGATAAAGATCTCAAAATAAATACAAAACAGAACAAGAAATGTGGAAACTACATATTTAATTAAGCGATAACTGACGCCCACTGGTATAGCTCCTGCCAGGGGTGTCCATTTCCCCAAAACAATCATCCTCCACCAAAATTTTTCTGAGAGCTCTGTATAAATTATTTAGTTCCTTTTCTATGTTGTTGCAAAGCATCGCAAAGGGGCTCTCTTATAGGTACTATAGTAGTTATTGTGATGTCGCACGCAATAAAAGCTTAAACAAATAATTAAAAATCTAAAATTAATACAAATTCGAAATATTTATGCAAAAAATTGCAAACAAAAATATTTGGCAGGTGCTGTATTTTATTACTTGGAATTTCAATGTATCCTATTAGATTTATCTAAATAGATCAATATAGTAAGTGTAGTAATGTTATACCTACCTACCTACCTACCTACCTACCTACCTACCTACCTACCTACCTACCTGCCTATAATGTTAATAGTTCCTTTTATACATTTTAAAAAATTATCATTTGATATGCCAGTCATACCATACAGTATGAATTGTACTTAAGACTACTTTCTTGTAGGATATAGCACATTTAGATTAGCAAACTTAAAATTACAAACTGAGTTAACAATCACAGTACTCGATTAAAATTTGTAATAAGTGTGTTTACACACCTGTGTTCAATTTACTTCAGTACGTTTTTATTCCCTAAAATTTTGAATTCCCCCCAAAAATGTTTCTGATGGGCACAACTTGCGCCATGATTCCCCCGACGGCCCTGGCTCGCGCAGCCGTTTAACTCAACTCCAGTATGGTAGGCTCGTGGTGAACCTAAGTAGTGTTTCTGTGTACCTACCCTTGGAACGGCTTAACCACAGGGATGGTAGGATTGCTGTAGAGTGGTAGGTTTGATTTTAGGTTGATGGTGTGATAGGAGGTAGTTCCATATATTTATAGACTCCTCAGCAGCTGCCGTTTCGGGAGCTGACCTGCCCCGCTGGTGTCTGTTCCAAATGGTTTATATGGTTTGAATTTTGAATGACCACACCCATAGGAACGGGAGTACTTAGTGTAAACGTGATGCTGTTGGTAGGTTTAATGCCTTCGTTACTGGGAATACCAACAAGCGGGGAACCCGGTAGTGTCTGCAGCGACGTTCACTGGGTAAGTAGTCCTCTGTAAAAGAACCTCAAGCCTGATAAAGAGACCTCTGAGCAAAATTACCGGTCTTTCACGCCCAGTATAGAATGGGACGCTAAGGACCATAGTAGCTAAAGAGTGCCCATAAATAAAACTCAATTTAAACTTATTTCCCCAGGGATCTGACAAGGGCGTTCTCATGATTGGCCAAACTGGCATAGAAATTTTGAACCCGGTGTCTAATCACATTCTCCACGTATGGGAGGATCGAGGTTTCGTATAGCAGCTTCACTGGAAAGCGAGTGCAGACAGAATAGATGGACCGAAGTACCCTGTTCTGCATCCGCTGCAACCAGAGAAGCCAGGAATCTGCTACCATATCCCACATCTCGCAGGCATAGAGCATCAGAGGTAATATATGAGCTTTATAAAGGCGTAGCTTTACGTGAACCGGCATAGTGAACGCCAGAACCGGGTGTAATTCGGCTACTGCCCACTTATCCCTGTTCATGGTTCCCTGCACGTATTCACGAAAAGTTAGACCTTTATCGAGAGTGACTGTTGTCTTCAGGGAGGAATGTCCGTTATCCTGAGGTTTGGTGGGATTGATGCGTTGAGACAACCCTTGACGCATTCCCAATCGATTTCTCCGGTTCTTGAACACAGCCGTGTTGAACAGCCGTTCTTGAACACTGGAACATTTAAATGATATCTTGGATGCAGATCACTTACCTGCCTTCAGTAGCAGCGAATCGCAATGCGATGAAGTCACAGGATCAAGTATCACTTGGAACGGCACGGGACCGTACATCGTATCACCTAGGTATTGAGCATGTTACCAATGTACCGCGAAAACCTCGTTTTTAAACTTCAAACTTAAAATAGTGGGAAATTAAATGCTTTAAACAAAAGTACTAAGTTGCATGGAAAAAACATTTTACGGTTACTGTATAATATGTTTGTAAAAAACGATCCCCGCCTCTGTGATGTGGGGGTGGCGTATCTGCCTCATATTCAAGAGGTCCCGAGTTCGAACCTGGGTTAGGGTGGATTGCCGGAATAGGGTTTTTCGGGGGTTTCCCTTATCCTGAAATATTAATGTCGAGTAACTCTAAGCTCTATGGACGCCGGGCTCATTTGAGCATCATTTCACCTATTTCATTCATCGTCCGATATGATCTAACCGGTTGAAGAACATTAACCCCCAGATAAAGGATCGTAGATGAGCAAGCCTTTAACTGCGGACGAGCCCAACCATGATAATGAATAATTCACAACAAGAAGAGAACTCTCTGTGGGTAAGGCAAACCGGTAGACTAGTTTTCCTATGAAAAAATGTTGGGCCAACACTTGAAAAACCTTATGTGTTACATTCACATGACTTTCTCTATCATGTATAATGTATTAATGAGTGTAAAAACCTAACTTACCCAAGCTTATTTTTATGTTTATTTCATTTTAATTGAGATAAGTCGTTGCAGAGATACTTACATTGCACATTTCGTTATATATGCAAAGGGGATAGTGGTAGTAAAATGTTTTAGAACTGGGCGCTATTTGCTGGCCTTAAAATTCCACACTCTTTCCACGCAATCGCGATGGACAGCTGAATGCCATTATTTTAAAGTCTTGTCGACAAAGTGTTGAACAATTCAACAATTAATGGCGATTCTCTCGGAAATAGTCTATGCTAAAAAAAGTTATTTGAAATAAATTGTATGTTTTAAAGAAAAACCTACATTTCTGTGTAGTTTGTTTTCGTCTATCGCTTAAAGCATACCAGTTGTGTAAGATTATACAAAATCCCTTTCGAATTAAGAGGACTTTACAGGCTATTCTCAGATAATTTAGGATGTACATGTTATTTGTCATGTAAACGTCTGTAATATATATGGCATTTTAATTACAATCGTTAGCCATTTTTGAAAAAATCGAAAATTTAGAAATATGTTCCGTAAAGTGTAGTTTGAGGTGGGGAGAAGACGATCGAGAGGCAATGGCGCTTTGGAAATGTGATCAGCGATCAGATAGATAACCAATATAGGTGAATCTAAAATCTTCTTAACTAAATGGTTTTTCCAACTACAACACCCAGTATCACTGAAATGTTTCACGCGTCTCTAAACACGCAATTCGTATACAGTCACTACCAAATTAAATGCCGTAGTTCCAGTAACGTTTACAGTTCCGCACACTTCACACTGAGAAAAATAATAGTTTACTCTTTAATCACATTTTAATTCTTCTATATCTGACATCTTCCTCTTCTGTAGAATCACTATCAATGTAATTGTCCTTGTCACTGCTTTCCATTTCATTGTCTTCAATTACAATTATTTCAATTCTTTCTCCCATTAGAGCAACTTTCTCCCAATACTCCCGTTCTACTATTTGATCCACATAATGGCATACGTTTTCCCATCCCATTTGGCCAATCTGCTGAAATCGTTGGCGGTACATTTCGAAGTCTTTTATTTTAAAAGTTACATTTCTGCTAGCAACCCATTTTTGAAGTCTACCTATATTAACTCATTGGGATTCAGATCCGGATGATACTGTATTTTTTGGACGATCTTTAACTGCTGTTGTCCTTAGCGTCCCGTCCTATATTGGGCGTGAAAATCCGGTAACTTTGCTCAGAGACCCCTTTATCAGGCTTGAGATTCTTTTACGTGCTGTAAATCTACGACACGGGCCCACCAGCTTTAATTTCTTTGCGAAGGAAGGCATGTTAAGGAGCTTTAAGCCCGAAAAAAATCCATCGCCCTCCGCCGCGTTTGAAGCCGCGACCTCGGGAACTACAGACTAGCATGGTACCCCTAGACTACGGAGGACGACTCTGGATTATATGGTGGAAGCCTTAAGGTAGTACGGCTATGCTTAGATATTATTTGGTCAAAAAGCTTTTGTGAGTTGACTTGTTGGCTTGAACTTAATGATACAATTTGTTTGGTATTACTTTCCTTAAAGGTGATCTTGTGATTTTATAACTAAGAAATCATGTCTTGGAGCATTGTCTATAAGTGTCTTACAATAATTGATGAGAAACGTTGTCTATTACTACAACCGAGTTAGCGGAAAAATTTAGAATTGACATTGTATGAAGCCATTTGACATAATTTTTATATTCACTTCTTATAAAAATCCCGAGTTTTCTGTTGTGATCTGTAAAGAAGAGGAGAGCTGGGTATGAACCTGCATGACAATTATAAGTCGCTCCTCTTTTAATACCGGTACATTGAAACCTGGGCTGCTGTCATCGGACCAAATGTTAGGAACTGTGTGACCGTTTTGAAATTAAGTCTCGTCTTCGTAAACTAGTGTGCATCTCCCGCCTCTGTGCTTTCGAAGATTAGTAAAGCAATTCTCACTCAGAGAGCGAGATTTGTGTCTTTCTTTCTTGTCTTTTTGTATTTAAAGCTTAATCTCTTTATTATGATACAATTGAGTTCATCAAAGTAATTAACCTTCAATATTGATGTCTTCGTCCTGAATGTTTTAAAAATAAGACATCCATTAAATAATAATAATAATAATTATAATTATAATAATGAATGGTACATTAAATATTTTCCTCCAATATTTGCTAAGTGAATCAGTGAGGTTGAATCTTTGGAGTACTTTGAAGCACGGTGACGGCCGCAATGCTTGTCACATAACACAGACACATACATACACGCACGTTTGTCCGGCTCATGGAATTTCTTGTTTTTACATATTTTGTGATGTAAACCGTGAATCCGTGTGTAATGAAATTTGCAACTACATACCTTAGGTCCTGGTTTTCTTTAATCCAGTTTCTGTCAATCATTGCGCCTATTGCGTAGAACTTGTCTCTGTCATCTTTTCTCCAATGTTTTATTGTATGGATATATAAATGTTAGAAGGTTCTATATGCTTAGGTCTTCCAGATGTAAGGTCATCCTTGTCGGCTCATAGGCCAGCTTAAAGGGTGCTGTTTTTCGTATTTTCACAGCACATTTTAGAAAGCGGGCTTACACCTCTTCTATCCTCTCTAAATCTCTTCCATATAAGGTCGATTCCATAAGTGATGATAGGTGATATTGTAGTGTTAATACAAAGCTGTATGCATTGACAATCTAGCTAGTTTCTTGATTGCTCTAGTGACTGCCGCTATTCTTTCTTGCACATACAGTCTGAACGATAAGGGTCTGCATGGTTAAACCGAGATACATGGGTCATTCAATAATTAATGGCAACAATGTTTGTATATGACGGTATCAGCGGTAAATGATACAAGCTCACAACAATAAGAAAGAACAGCACCTGATGTGTGTCATCTGTGAGTTTGAAGACAACAATCTTATTTATAAGACATTTGTAGTGAGTTTGATTTGTCGACTGTTAGTGCTCTAAAACGTTTAGTAAATACGAACAAAAATGCTTCATTAAAATTCAGATTGCAAGAGGCAAGAATGCCCAACAATGCCATGCAGCATTATTGGAAGGTTATGGTAGAGAGACTTTACATATCGTATCGTGGCTATGTGGGTCCATGCTGGGAGACCGCAATCAGCAAGTGATGATGTGCATGTAACGCAGATAGAACATTGTTGGAAGAACCCCATTGTTGGACTTGTATTGAACTAGCAAGGGAATTTGGAATTGCTTCTGGTACGATTCTTCACATACTTAAGAAGAAGTTAAAGATGAGGAAAATCTGCCCTCGAAGGGTTCCACACAATCTTGAAGAGGAAAACGTGACAGAAAATGGAAACAACGGGATTGCAGTTAAAACACTATGAACGTGAAGGTGAGCGATGTTTCCTTCGACGTATCATAACTTTACATGAAACCTGGCTCGATGCTGCCAATCAAAATTGAAGAGACAGTCAAACGAGGTCGGCACAATGATTCCCCACGTCCAAAAAAGTATCAGCAAGAACAGGATCCACTTAAAGTCATTTTCATAGTTGCTTATGATTTTGACGGTGTCCTTTGTCACTCATTCAGGTCCTGCAGGAAATCGTGTGAATGTTGCATATTACAGTTAATTTTTGCAACACCATTTACGACCAGCTGTGCTCCTAAGTGTCCAAATCTCCTGAATTCTCATCCCATTGTGCTGCATGATGGTGCTCGCTCACACTCACATAGCTGCTCCTGTAGTTAATTTATTTCGCAGATGGAACTGGAAATTCTAGAGCATCCTCCATGCCTCCCAGATATGAGCCCGCGTGGTTTTGACCTTTTCGCGCAAATGAAATTACCACTTAGAGGAGTTTCCTTTAGAACCAGACAGGCAATTATAGCTGCAGAAGAGCATTCTGTTCGAAGATTAGTGCAACAAGATGCTGTGGATAGCATCCGTCGTCTTCCTGAAGCGCGGAGGCGGGTTATATATATATATATATATATATATATATATATATATATATATATATATATATATATATATATTAAACTCCTTCTACCACCTTTACAGTGTATCAGCAATTTTCAGGGGTTTTTCTACAGGTGGTATTCCTCCTCTTGGGAATGTAATCCCGCGATTTTTTCTGCGTTTAAGTACAGCTTATTTTCTATAACGCACTTCTTCAGCTTTTGCAGTGTCTCCTGCAGTTCTTCTCTGTTCTGACCTCCCACCACCATATCATCGGCATATCTGATGACCTGATGAGAGTTGTGAGCGGAGAATCTCTTAATATCTGGATTGCATCAGCTGTGTGTACATTAAATAGCAAGGGGCTCACTGGGTCCCATTGTTGGACTCCGCTAGCGTGAATAATCCTATTTGAGGTTGTTACTCCATCGTCTGTTCTGCTTTAATGAATGCTAGGATATTTTCGATTAATCTTCGAAATGGGTGTGAGTCTCCAATGATGTTATCAATTTTGCTGATTAATATCTCTCTATCTATCGGGTCGAAATTTTTCGTATACTCAACAAAGATTCGATAGCATTATACTTTCGGCTTGTCCATTGCTGTTTCTGTTTCATCTATTGGGTGGTTTACAGCATAAAATATACTTTTTTCTCTTCTGAATCCGCAAAGATAATCCGGGATTATATCTTTTATTTGTTCTTCAAGTCTGTCTGTCAATAATCTTATTAAATTTCGTAATACTACTTTGGAATGTAATTCCTTGTGCGCATGCCACCTTTTCCTTTGTATAAGACCTTTATCTTTAAATTAAATTGAGTTTTATTTATGGGTGTTATTTAACTATCAGGGTTCTTAGCGCCCCATTTTATATTGGGCGTGAAAGATGGAAATTTTGTTCAGAGACCTCTATCTTAGGCTTGAGGTTCTTTAACGTGCCGTAAATATACAACACGGGACAACTGGCTTTACTTTCCTGCCGAAGAAAAGTCGTCCTCCGTGGTCTAGGGATACCATGCTAGTCCCTAGTTCCCGAGGTCGTGGGTTCAAACCCGCAGAGGGTGGTGGATTTTTTTCGGGCGTTAAATCCTTAGCTTGACTTTCTTCTGAAGGGCAGTAAAGCCAAGGCGGTGTTACTGTGTCATAGATTTACGGCACGTAAAAGAACCTCAAGCCTGATAAACAGGCTTCTGAGCAAACGTTTCGGTCTTTCAAGTCAATATAGAATGAGGCGCTGAGAACCACGGCAGTTAAAGAACGTCCATAAATAAAATTCAATTAAACTTTTTTCTGAAGAAAGCCATGCTAAGGATATTTACGCCCAAAATATCCATCGCCCTCACCACTTTTGAACCCAAGGTTAGCATATCACCTCTAGGCCACGGAGGACGACTATCTTGATCTTTGCGTTCCTCCAAATTACATTTATCCTTTTCCAGGCATTTGCCGATAAGATCTGCGCAGAACTGAATTAAGTGATCTTGGGAAGTTTTTATGTATTCTATGCACTCGTATATTAGCAGGGCCAGGTGCCCTATTGGGCTTTGCTTTTTACTTTCTCTACGAAGTATAATAAGTAGGGAAGTATTGTATTCCATCCAAAAATTCGATTCTGAGATTTAAACGGAAATAGAAGTTCTGAGGCCCCCGGATAAAAAAAGTGGTCCGTGGTGAAAAGGTCCGTGTGTGTGTCTATGAACAGCATAACTCAAAAACGAAAAGTCGGATAAACACCAAACTTGGTATTTGAGTTCAATAACCTGCAAATATGCGACACGAAGATTTTCAAGAGAATATCCCACCCAAATTACACTTAATATGGAAAATTTTGTAGTTGTAAGAAATGGCTCTAACGATTTTTATAAAATACCACATTTAAAGATACTTGCATGATAAACAAAATATATATCTTGAATTTTCTGAGAATAGCCTGTGAAGTCCTCTTTATTTGGAAGGAATTTTGTATAATCTAATATAATTGGTAAACTTTAAGCGATAGTCGAAAACGTACTAAACAAGAAATGTGGATCTCTTTAAAACACACAGTCGTCCTTCGTGGTGTAGTGGTTACCTCGAGGACGCGGGTTCAAACCTGTCGGATGGCGATGAATTCTTTTCGGGCGTAAAAATCCTTAGCATGCCTTCCTTCGGAAGCGAAGTAAAGTTGGTGGTCCAGTGTCGTCGATTTACGGCACGTAAAGAACCTCATGCCTGATAAAGAGGCCTCTGAGCAAAATTACTGGTCTTTCACGCTCAATATAGAATGGGACGCTAAGGACCACGGCGGTTAAAGAGCGTCCTTAAGGAAAACTCAATTTAATTTTTCTTTAAAACACACAGCTTTTTTAAATAACTTTTTTGTGGCAACAGCCATTTCCGAGGTATTCATTATCAATTGTTCAATACTTAGCCATTCTTTTAAAGTTCTGTCGATTTTCAATTGTTTTTCGTGATGTCATGGAAAGAATATGGAATTTTAAGGCCAGCGTATAGCGTTCAGTTCTAAAACATTTGACTATCGCTTTTACCCTTCATCTTCAACGAAATGTGTAATGCAGCTATTTCCGGAAATTTTTATCTGGATTAAAATGAAGCGGATAGAAAAACAAACTTTTATAATAATAATAATAATAATAATAATAATAATAATAATAATAATAATAATAATAATAATAATAATAATTTGTATACCCACTAGTAAACTATAGAAGGTAGAGAAAGTAATGTGAATGTAGCATGTAAGGTGTTTTCTTAAAGTGTTTATAACGCCATGCTCCTGTTTGTTCTATTAGTTATGATGTAGGCATCTTAATTGCTTTCTTTATTAACGGTTTTCTTTATAAAATAATGGGTGAACTTTTAAATGTTATCAGCTTTCGAACAGTGATGCAAAGATTCTTCATCGAAGTTTGTATCAACAGACACCATCAGCATCATATCGTGCAAATAACAGTCCTGAAATTAATTACGGATGCATATTCTTTCTTTTTTCTTTTTCTTTCAAATATCACGAAGGCAGTCCTTAGTTTGGTGTTCTTTGGTGCTTGCCTTGAGACGCACTTGTCTGAATGTAGTTCTCTCTCTCTCTATCTCTCTCCCTTATTTTATAAATTAATTGTGAAATTTGCACAATGTGCATATATTTTCGTCTTGATTTAATTTTCTGCAGAGTAAAACTATCTGTGATGCATGCCACTGTCTGTAAAATGTCACATGGTATCTGTCACATAGTTCACCACAGCGCTCACACACGCACATTATGGTTCTGCTGAGTAATGTCCTGCTTTGTATCATATCAGATGATGATAACTATGCACTGCGATCCTTGTCAACGCGTGTCTGAGATCATAGTTTGTTCCTTTCCAGTCTTGTAATATCATTGCGTCAGTTGCAAAGAACTTTTTCGAGATTTCTTCTCTTTTAAACACGAGTTTCTTCACCATCACCTTGTAATTGGGTGTGCTTGAAAGAATTTTAATCTTATCTCTTCTATATAAAATTGTTCTATTGCTAAGAAATAGGCTATATACTAAACGTGAAATAAAATAAATTGAGTTTTATTTATGGACGCTCTTTAACTATGATGGTTCTGGTTCTGTTGAACAACAATGGTTCTGTTGTTCAATTCAACAGCTTTGAATGTTCTATTCAATACACACACACACACACACACACAGATATGTATATATAGCTACATCCATACATGCATAAATACATACATACTCGTAAACACATACATACATTCATTCATTCATTCCTACAGGCATACATACATACATACATACATACATACATACATACATACATACATACATACATACATACATACATACATACATACATACACACCGACACTTGAAAAATGGAAAACAAAACTTAAGCAAACACCTCTGGACATGCTCTAATGATTCTAGCAGACAACAATGCCAGAAGCAAATTGTGGTACAAATTGAAATTGAGTTTTATTTGTGGACGCTCTTTAACTGCTGTGGTCCTTAGCGTCTCATTCTATATTGGGCGTGAAAAACCGTAAATTTTGCTCAGAGGCCACTT
Organism: Deroplatys truncata; assembly: GCA_030765065.1. Taxonomy (NCBI): domain Eukaryota; kingdom Metazoa; phylum Arthropoda; class Insecta; order Mantodea; family Mantidae; genus Deroplatys; species Deroplatys truncata. The sequence goes on from CM060981.1 coordinate 119,859,093, forward strand.
TATCAGGCTTGAGGTTCTTTTACGTGCCGTAAATCTACGACACGGGACCGCCGGCTTCACTTCCCTTCCGAAGGAAGCCATGCAAAGGATTTTTACGCCCGAAAAAAAAATCATCGCCCTCCGCCAGGTTTGAACCAGGAACTTCGGTAACTATAAGCTAACCATGACCCTATGGAGGACGACTCCAAGAAACAAGCAGTTAAAGAGCGTCCATAATTGAAACTCGATTTAATTTAATTTATGATGGTTTCTGCACAAGTAAGGAGTCCAAAAGAAAACAACGTCTGAGGCAGGAAAAGTAACTTTTTGGGGTGTTTTATTTTGAATTTAGAAGAAGCTGAACATATTTTCATCAAATATATCAATTCCAGCAGCAGAATTAAGAGGTAAGCTTACAACTCACAGGTACTGAATTCAACAATTATTGAGATCAATATACTCCCGCATATTTACACAAACATGTGGGGTTGGGAGCCTTGAGACAGACTATATATGGGAGGTTTGAGACAAGTCTGAAGGCTCCCTGATACTAAACACAGTTAATAAAACTGTCGAACTTACGACTTGTATTATAGATCGTTTTGAATTCGATTAAAATTACCTTAAACAGAGTAAACGTTTCTATGTGCTCCGCTATAAGAGGATCGTAATCTGCAGTGTACTTCAACAATTTCACATAATTACACTGAATAATAGAATTCACTGTTTCATCGTCCTCCAAAGTCCAATTCTTGTTTTCTCAGAAAAGGCATTGCATTAATAAGCCTTATAAGGATGTCCCTGTTCCGGTTAACTTTTGATTCTATAAGACATGTTACATATTTTAGCGGTCATCAAGCCAATTTCTATTCTATTTTCCACAAAAGCAGCTATAGACGATCGTAGATGGTCCGTGTTCGACTATTGATCTCAACATTTTTCCAAACGGTGTGCCCAAAACCGTTGTTTTTGCACTATGTTGCTGTTACCGTTTGGAACAAGAAAGCGTGTACGAGGGCAAATTGATAAGTCCATGACTTTGCCGAGACATAGCGTTCTAATCACAGGTTTCCTGTGTGCACACAAGTCTTACACCTATTTTGGGTATAATCGCAGAATTTCGCGGTCATTTGTTTCTTAGAACATTGTTGAGAGCATTTGAAATAAGCAGATGTGTGTTGCTTCGTAGAAAATGGAGAAAAAGGAATTTCGTGTTCGGATAAGGCACTACTATTTGCGTGGTAAGACGGTGAAGGAAACGGAAGAAAAGTTGAACAACTATTATGGGGACACTGCTCCATCACATGACATGGTTCACAAGTGGCTCACAGGGTTTCGATGTGGCCGTTCGAGCACAAGAGATGTCGTTCGCACAGGATGGCCGGTTGAGGCCACAACAGAGAAATGGTGAACAAAGTTCCCGATATTGTGTTGGAAGACCGCCGAGTGAAAATCCGTGAGATAGTCAGAAATGAAAACATCTCGAGTGAACGGGTGTATAGCATTCTGCACGAATTTTTGGGTATGAGAAAGCTGTCAGCAAGATGGGTGCCACGAATGCTCACAGTTGAGAACAAGCGGAATCGTGGGACCATTTCACAGGGATGTTTGAACATGTTCCAGCGCAACCCAAATGAGTTTTTGCAGCGTTATATCACGGTTGATGAAACTTGGATCTATTGCTATCAACCTGAAACCAAACAACCAAAGCAGTGGATTTGCTTCGGTGAACCTCTCTGAAGAAAGCGAAAAACCATTTCGTCGGCAAGAAAAATCATGGCAGCTGTCTTTTGAGATTCACAGTGGATGACAGACATCCACTACCTGGAAAAGGATATACCGATCACAGGTTCATACTATGCCGCAATGCTGAAGCAGTTTCGCAAGGAATTGTTAAAGAAACTACCCCATTTGGTGAAGAAAAAGGTTCTCGCAGCCATTGCCATCGCCATCGCAAAATTTGTGTAATTGGTCTACAAATTTCTACCTCACCCAACATATTCTCTAGATATGGCTCCGACTTTTTCTTTACGTCGCTTTAACTCCTGTCATATCGCGACGCATCTGTTGATGGATATCTCTTAGAACAAGAGACCTAGAAGGACAGTTTGCCTTCTAGGTCTCATCCCTGTAACCCTGCTTCATGCTGTGCAGATGGCATTAGGGTGCCGTCCAGTCTAACTGCTTACATTGTCTGTAGATAGATGGTATAGCATTCACTATTACCACTTATTTTTCATATTACTATTGTTTTAGACTTAAGATGGAACTTTGGATCGTAGTATTAAATATCCAATCCGGTATTTACATTGGCGCCTGAGGAAAACCACCAAAAAAATTCAGACACATTGGTCGGCCCACGGGATTTGAATCCGGGACCTTCCGAATACGGGCCACAGACTTCACCGCCTGAGCCATCCCGATCGGTCAGAGTGACTTGTTCCTCTTCGCAATTCTGAAAAATTGGCTCGCTGGGAGGAAATTCAGTCCAGTGAACACTTCATGACAGAAACAACCTTATATTTTGCAGATTTCGAAAAATCATATGTTTTGGGGGGGCTAAAAACACAAACCTTGGGCAACGTGTATTGAATTGAAAGGAGACTATGTTGAGAAATAAAATTGATTATTTGGAAAAATATTGTTATTTTCTTTAAAAAGTCACTGACTTTATCAATCCACACTCGTACATGACCCGAGATCTTCAGAGGTGAGCGCATGGATATTATTATTATTATTATTATTATTATTATTATTATTGAACATTGCTTCTCCTTATTATTTTGTCCTATACATATAGTGACCAATTTACAAATCGCCGTATCTTTACTGGTAACTACTGGTGCAGTCATTCCTTATGAAACAATAAAGATCTGTTGCAAAAAACTTATTGCTATACTCATGCAAAATAATCTAAAAGATTGGAGCATTTCTCTGAAACTTTTCTCGGAGAAAGGTTCATAAGTGCTGGAAAAAGGCAGCTTACGCAAAAAGAAATAAAAAGCAAAAGAAAATAAAGAAAAAGTTCTTCACAGTGAAATAAATGTTCAGTGGTTATGTTCATCTGGTGACCTGGCAATGTGGAACTGCAGAGTACCTAAATTCTAAATGCTGTTTTTAGACTGGTTCTGGCGCTAAGAGTTTGGGGATGATTCCTGAACTGTAAGAGAATTAACTGGAAAAATGATATTTCAATCGTCTTTTGGCCATTCATGCTATATGTCTACATTTAAGGTTATCGAAATAATTATGTTCTGCATTTATATGAAATAGCCGCGGGATAGCTTTCCGTTTCTGCATTCTGCTAAACAAATATGCAATTTCAGTCGTCACAAGTGTATTTTAAGGCGAAATTTTGAATGTGGGTTGGAATATTGCTGGCATTAGGCATGTTATATTGATTGAAATATGAGAGACGTATTCTGTACTTCAATGGCAATAACTTAGGAAGCTTTTATCCAAATACTTCTTTTCCATCATCATCATATTTTTCTTCTGTTTCCTTCCACGTTTTTCAAGTATTGGGTAGCCTCGTTTAATCCATTTCTTTGAGGCAGTATTTTTAATACTTAAATGATTATAATATAAAATTCAATAACCGCCCGCCTTAAAGCAATATGTGTATAAATGAAAATATAAGATGTGTATGTAACAGTCATTGTATTAATGTTTATATTATTATGTACATGTTTAATAATATTAAGTGAATGTATTACGTAATTTAATAATGTAGAAACTGTGAGAATATAGGACAAAAGTTGCTAACAATGAGGTAACTTTGAGGCAATAATGAATTGGAAAGTAATAATGCTAATAGTAATTCTTGGAGCAACAATAATGTAATTTTAAGACAGTTTATAAATAGCCAATCAACAACAGAAAAATGCTTAAGTTAAATGAAGATATTCTATTGGAGTAGGATTAGCCAATCAGAGACTTGAAATACAGATTTACAAATTCAGGCGGTAGAAATCAGTTCAGTTGCTTGTAGACAGTGTTCCTAACTGGACGCGTCTCAAGAAGTTTAATACGTATTCAGTGTGAGAGCAAAATTCGTTACGGCGAACATATAAAGTTTACGTGTTAAAAGGTGCAAGTAATTAATAAATAATCTCACAGCTCTCTGTATCAGTGAAGTGTTATTTAATCGTGTCAAGGATTAATAAAAAGAGTGAAGTAAAAATTATAACCTGTGTAAGCCTACATTATTTAGCCGCACCACTCCCTGCAAAGAGATACATGTTTATACAAATTAATACTGACATAGCCGAGGCAAACATAAATATATATATATATATAATATTTATAGAAACATAAAAATAGAAAGTTGATTACTAAACATTGGGGCGAAGGTCACCGGAAAGTAAAATTGGAGTGAAGGCCACCGGAAAGTAAGCTTGGGGCGAAGACCACCGGAAAGTGAACATTGGGGCGAAGGCCACCGGAAACTTTGTACAATACGTGGGTGCAACTACTTCAAGTTCGGCTCCCTAACAGTTGAACTATAATACAACTACTCCTAAAAAATAAACCTTCTCAAATTGGCTTTCCAACAATGAAGCAACTAAATTACTTCATCCTCTATTGTAATCTATCATCACTTGGTTTTTTCAGTTATGGCATAGCCCTTCCATATTTCCGCCCAGTTCTTTCAATCCCTTCTTACCAAGTCGTTCGTTGTCTCCATCTGCCTAACCTTACTTCCGCACGCATTTCAAAGACCTGTTTCATTTTTCTTTCTTCGCCCATCCGTCTTACATGTCTAAACCAGTTTAATTGTCTCTGCTCTATTATATCAGCCATTGCTTTCTTCTGCTCTGTCTCTATCCTAACCCTTTCGTTTCGTATTCTGTCTCTCCTGGATTTCCTCGTTATTTTTCTCAAATATTTCATTTCCACTGCTGTAAACTTACTCAAGTGTTTATTTTGTAATACCAATTTTTGTGTTCCATATAGTATGATACCAGTGGCTCCATTATTGCTTTATATTTTCAGTTGTTTTATTTCCTTTCTTCCTGTCATACTGTTCATTCCATAATAGGTTTGAGCTACATTTTTAATCCTATTCAGTACCTCCTGCTCTATTCTCCCATCATTACATATTATTGTGCCCAAATACTAAAAAATTTCTACCTTCTTCAATACCAGCCCTTCACATTCTGTTTTTAATTCTTTAACGTGTGTCTCTTGTTTTGAAAACCTCATTACCTTAATTTTCTCTATATTTATTTTCCTTCCTTTACTTTATAGTACCTCATTCCACTCCATTACCGCCTGTTGAAGTCTTCTCGGAGTAATGCATTATGCGCAGATAACAGTGTCTGTAGGAATACTGGTCTCATTCTCCACATTCCCATAGTGTTCCTTTCTGTTCTTCTTTTACATGTTTTAATTATTTCGTTCATGAAAACTTTAAATAACAGTGAGCTTAGCTATCTTCCTGTTTTATTCCTTTTTCCATCCTAAATTCACCAGATATTTTCCCGTCTATACGTACTACTCCTATTGGTTGTTCATATACCACTGCATTTATTAATCTTATTGACACTCTCTTGGCTACCAATGCATCCCATATATATTGTATTGGAACTGAGTCAAACGTTGCCGTTAAATCCGAAGAGGCAAGATATAAATCCTGATTCTTTGCATTATTCTTGTCTTTTGCTGTTCCTAGTGTATAAATATCATCCTGGGTTTGATGTTCTGGTCTAAAGGTCGCTTGTTCCTACTTCACATCTTCTTATAGCCCTCTCCTCAGTCTCATTTCCAGCACACTATTATAAATATTATATGCTACTGATGATAAACATATTATCTGTAATTGTTACAATCACAGCTGTTCCCCCTCTTATGTAGAGGATAATCACACTATTCTTCCATTCTTTAACAAGGTTAATTGTTTTTACAGATCTCTTCCTCCACATTTAATTAACTCCGGTGCTATCCCACCCATTCCTTCTGCTTTTCCTGTTTTAACTTTATCTGTAGTTATTTTCACATATATTGATTCTATTTCACCTTCCACCAGTACGTTCCATTTTTCCTCATATGGTCGGAATATGACCCTTTCCTCCGTTCACATTTCCTGTTTTCTTAGAGTTGTTTTCGTTGTTTTTCTTCTATACTCTAATAGATCTTTCTTTTCTGAATTTATTATTATCATCATCATCACTTTTCACTCTAGTTTGCTTACCACACTTTCCTTTTACATTTTTTGCTGTCTGCCAGAATTCCCTTCTTTTGCTTTATTTTCTATCATATTTCCAAATTCCTCTTTGGCTTCTTTTACTGCGATATTTGCTTCCTTTCTATTCTCTATATAATCTGTTTTGTTTTCCTCTGTCCTCATTCCAATATACCCTTTTCATGCTCTTTTCATGTTTTTAACTTTCTTTTTCACTTTCTCCGTCCGCCAATTTGTTCTTTTCTTACTTTTATTCACTATGGTCTTCCCGTATATTTCTTCCGCTGACTTTAATAATACTGATTTCAGCTTGCCCTACATGTCCTTTATGTTTTCATTTCCCATTATTCGTTCCTATATTCTTATTTTCACTTTTCCTTTGTATTCCTTCATCTTCTCCTCATTCTGAAGTTCCCTTATCTAATTTACCTCAAATTTCTTGGCTTTAGTTTTCTCTGGCTACCTATATTTCTGTCCATCACTTATAGTCTATGGTTCGTTGATATCTCTGCTCTTCTTATTACTTTCACATCCATTATACTGCACCTTATTTCCTGAGAATATATAAAATAGTCTACATTGCTTTCGGCATCTTTGCACTCCGCTTCAAATGCGACATTGTGATTTTTTTGTACAGAAAGAAGGTATTACCAATTAGTAACTTATTTTCTACGCAGAATTCTATTAAACGTCTACCATTTCCATTCATTTTCCTTTCTCCTTCGTGATTATCCATACATCCGTGTGCTATTCTTCCATCTTGCCCTATTCTAGCACTTAAGTCTCCACTTATCAGTATCTTTCTTCCTTTTACTATCTCCTTATCAATAGAACTCTGGAAATGTACATAGAGTTCTTCTTTATCTAGTATGTTATTCTCCTCCATCAGGCCGTAATTCTGTATTATTGGCAACTGTATTTCTAGGTCTAAATTTATGACCATCTCGAGTTTATTGGATCCCATCTACTTACTTCAGTTTCCATTTGTGCGCTGGTAATCACATCTACCTCTTTCTTTGCACTGCTATTCATGTCAACTCCAGAGTTCCTCAATATGTATCCCTCCTGAAATTTTGTTATTCCACTTCCCTTCTTCCTCACTTCATTCAGCCCTAGTATTTCTACCTTATGCTGCTTCATTTATTGTATTAATTGTACGTCTTTTCCACTTATTGTTTTAATATTACAGTTTCCAAAACTTACATTCCTTTTCCCTTGCCAAGGTCATCCTATTAAACTTCCTACCGTTCCAATGCTACAAGCAACTCTCTGAATCGCTTTACCCTTGCATGGGCGATTAGCCCAATGCAAGGTTTCCTCCAACCTAGGGGATCAAGTATTTGTTTAGGGTTTCCGTCTCCTAGATCAGCCGCTCCATTTCAGTTATGGAGTCTGATCTACACCAGAACACCTGATAGGATATTCTTTCACCAGTCACGCCGTTCTGAAGCTCTTCTTCTCCGCCATCGCTGCTGTTGAAGTCCTCTTGTGGAGTACTTGTTTGTCCGATCCATACCCTTTGACCTGTCCGGCACGAGAGATCCTACTAGTAGATATGCTACCGCCGGCATAACTCTCGGGGTCTCTAGGATTCTCAAGCTCCACCATCAACGACAACATCTTGTACTCCCTATGTGGAGTTATCCTAAAACTGTTAAATAAAATAGTGAGGCTACTATAAGCTATTAAAAATGAAAAACCATTAAAACGGTGTGAATCGTAAGTAACAGTAATAATTTTCTGAAAATATAGTAGAATTTACTGCCCATTAACGTTCCATTCATTCCACTTCTCTTTTCACGATGCGCAAACACTCACAGAGTTTCAATTGGTCTCAACAATTTCATCTCTAATCCAAGAATTAAATTATTTTTAGGATTATGTGTTGCTAAAACAATGCAAGTATTTTTCTATACAACAGTGGTACGCAACCTTCTTATAAAATAATTATTTTATCAAAAGAGCAACGCCACCATTAAAGTAAACAATTTGGTAAAAATTATAATTGTGTATAAACATTTTAAGAAACGACCTTGTTTTTATCGAAGTTAATTATATTAAGTTATGAATTAAAAGGTTGCAAATATTTCATATAATGAAAGTAATGTGCACAACCTACTGCGGGTGAGCAATACAGATTTGATTAGCAGTCCTAAGCTGAATTTTAGTTGAATCCTTTAGATTACGTTGTCCATTCCAGTTTTGTTGATGAGATAATAATTTCCAAATAAACTCTAACCACCCCAAAAAGAAAGGTAAGAACGACTCAAAGAGTTTATTCAGTTGAAACATTCATAAACAGGATAATGATTAATGTACCTCGGCATTAATGCACACATATAATTCCACACTATAGTATGGCATTAGCACTAAGCATATATTACGATCAGAAGCAAATGCTGAACTTCATGGCGGCTGGTATGTAGCTGCTACTACCGCATTGCTATGTCTGGACTAGCATCGCTAGGAATTTTTTTAAAGGCCTGAAAGTAAGTATAAAAGTACTTTTTAATCGAAGAATTCATACGTGCATGCTCAGAGTTGAGCCTTTATGCAGAAAAAGGTTTCATCATCGCGTTAACCGGTCAGAAATCTATCAATTTAGAGCATGAGCAGAGTGTTGCTATTTGATTTATAGAACAATCCCCAGATTATATGTCAAAAAGGTAAGCACACGATTTCCTCCATTATTAAACCAAGATCAAACAAGAAACAATTAACACTTCTTTCAAATTGAATAACAGATGTTATAAAACGTAAGGGTTTTCCCTATAGCAATATTCTGCAGTAAGTACGTTTAGCATGTAATTTGATGCCTTTATATAAGAGTATCATGACAACAACGAACTTTTCATTTATTTATTCAGTTCTTATACATTTCAAATTGAAGGTAACCAATGTCAGCTTTGCTGTGTTAAAGTGTACTTTAAATTCTGTAAAGAAGGATTCCATATATCAGCGGAATTTATCGCGAAGCATAACATTTGACATATCTTTCTTTATCCTAACATTTGACAGCTTAAAAAGAACTCTAGTAGATTTTGGTTTAAGATCTAGATACGATGGTTCTGGAACTTTTGGTGGAGGTTCTGGGACATTTAAGTTGTAATGAGGTCCTAATGCAAGCTGATCTTGCAAATGCAGTCTTGTTATGTGAACTTTCCACGCTGGAATAGCAGGAGGGGTATCCGAGAATCCCCTTGGTGGCTGTGATATTAGCCAAGCATTTTCAAATACTTCTTCGTCAGTTTCCAATTCAGCAAAATCGGCAGGCGGGGTATATATCACACACATTTCAGATGGAGCATGACATGCCATTTTTCGAATGTCGGTGCCGTGTGCTGAACTAAGACAGTCGCGTTGCGATGCACCCTACGAAACAAAGGTATTTTTTGTGTTTGTTACCACATAATCTAAATTAACAAGTATTTCTAAATTATTTTGTGAGCCGTTATATACGAACATGTTGCGTGAGAATACCTGGACAACATATGACAATATTTAGCTTTATAATTCTCCGCACAGCTATTGGTGGGTCAATATCTCGGAAGGTGATTGAATGGGGTATCGCTATCTACAGAAAATAAGACAACTGAGGAGAAAGGGCTACAACTATGTCTATATAGACGAAACATGGTTTATTTCCAACACCTCTAGGATGAAAAGCTGTTTAGGCGATACCGAGAATTGCAAAGTAGCTACATCTGACGAAAGGAGAAACGAATTGTCAAAATTCACATGGAGAAAGAAGAGGCTTTATTGAGAATGTCCTTTTTATTTCTCATAAGAATATGATCTGGGGTTCCATTTAGGGACTATCACAGTACAAGTAGTGCGGAACTATTTGAAAATTGTTTTTAAAATAGCGTTCTGAAACGCTTAGAGGAACAGTCTATTATAATTTGTCCTAATGCACCATATCATAGGCGCGTACTTGATTCAAAATCTAGTTCTTCCTGCAACAAGAAAAACATCATAAGCTACTTGCAGACAACTCAACAACGTGGTTTCATATCTCTCCCGTTTTCCAAATATTTTATATTTTATTTCCACGTCAAACTTTCTCTCTCTCTCTCTCTTTCTTTCTTTCTTATATAAACATTAATTTTGTATCTCTTATATATTGCAAATTTATGAAAATTATACTTTATCGTAACAGTTTTCCTATCTTTTTTATTAATATGTATTTCGCGTATTCTCTATTTTAAGTATTTTACATTCATATATTCAATGTAATTAATTGCATACCGGCCATAACTGAAAAATGCCCTGCAGCAACAAATGAAAATAAATGAAATATAAGTTCTTCAGTAATTAATGGGTGCTTCCAGACTGTTAAATTAGGGAAGAAAAATGTTTAGTATTTCTCGATATAAGTAAGTCATACGAAAACTTGGGCATGAACATCTTAAACGTACTTTGTATCAAAATGACACGCCAAACAATTTAAGAGATTTAATTATTTATCTAATGAAAGATAATATCATTAAAATTGAGCTTGAATAAATTAAAGTGATGACACACACCTACATGAATAGGTGGCTCAGGGTTCTTCTTTGTCACCAATACTATTTAATTTAGTGTTAATAACATTATCAAAGAGCTGACTGAAATGACCCAAGAATATCTACACAAAATTTCTCCCAATATCAATAATGTGTCAATTCTTTTTTTTTCTGATGATGTAGCTCTTGCAGGAAAAAATCTGGAAACAGTGAACGTTGTAATTAATATAACATTACAAGACCTACTACGAATTAGGCTAAACGTTAATTCCAAGAAATATACAGTAATAAACATAAAAATTGATGTTTAAGTCTTGCCTCTCTACCACTGATATGAGGAAATACAGTCAATCCCATTACTCCACAAGAAACTGTCAAATACTTGGAATAACATTTTGTGGTGAAATCATATTTAATGTGCAAGGAATTATTCGATATTTTCCTACAGAATTTTACAATTTAGTCACCAGTAGCTTACCTAAACCAGACAAAAAATTTATGTTATGAAAAATATAGGTTCCTGGATTATTTATTCATTACAAAGCATACCGTTAAGAAGTTTTAAAAACATCCTGAATGATATTGACAAAATTATTCGGTCAAGATTCATGGAGGTTTGGTTCATGATTGTTTGAATGGTGTGCTGTATGCCCCGAAAAAACTTCGTGGCCTTGGAATAATAAATGCCGAATGGGAACATTAAAAAATTGCAAGCCGACTTCTTGAAGTTGATGGTGAACAACTTCACTTCTGTAGAAAGAAAAAGAAGAGTCACTTCATAACTTAAACATTTATTGCGCCAATTAAACACTTTCCCTTATTAGGCGACGTTTAAGAACTAACTTACGACACAAAGCATTCGAACAACAGTGTCAACTCCCACAAAAAGGAAAAGGAATAGTAACTTACAATGAAGATACTACAACTAATTCATGGATTAGAAACAGAACAGGATTGTTCTCTTCCGAACAGACCATCGCAATCAAGATGTCTACCAGACCTCAGCAGCACAATCTGTTCCTGATCATTCTATGACATCAATTATGCCACCAACTAGGTTGTAACAAAACTGAAACCCTTGGACAATGTTTTGGGTTAATGTCCTAAAGAGAACTACTGAGGAACACCCGCCATCATAAAGTTAGAATTTTCAACGATACTGGCATTCTCAAACATAAATGGGAAGCTTATGAAGAGAGCCATTGTCTGACAGAATAAATAAAAACTGTCTTATTTATGGATGCTCTTTAACTACTATAGTCCTTATCGTCCCGTTCTATATTGGGCGTAAAATACCAGAAATTTTGTTCAGAAACCTCTTTATCAGGCTTGAGGTTCCTTCGTACCGTAAATCTACGACATGGTACCACCGGCTTTACTTCCCTTTGGAAGGAAGCCATGCTAAGTATTTTTACGCCCGAAAAAATTCATCGCCCTCGACCAGGTTTGAACCTGCGGCCTTGATCAATAAAAGACAGCTCAACATGAAGAGCATACATAATTGTTGTCAATCGACGGATCAATCTAGGTTTAATCCTCGATCCTACTATCCATTTAAAAAGGAAGAACAGGCCATACACACTAGTAATGAAAAGAGATCCATTTACAGCCCGTGCATTCCTCACTTAAGTGAGAGATACAAGATTGAAATCAGTGCATTGGGAGTAAATAGTCTTTTTTGTGGTTCAAGAAGTACATTATTTAAATTCACAAAATCCACACTTCTTGATCTAAAATATACAAGTGAAGATACAAAAAATAATAAAAAAATAAATAAAAAGGTTGTGTTTTGATTTTAAAAGATTCGTTGGCCATTTTACATAAACATTTATACACTTTAATACAATTACAAATATCTTTAGTACCCATATATTATAATTAATAATTAACAATTTGTTAAATAGCTTTTGCGGTATTAATTTTTTGTGATGCTACTCTTAATGTTTTTATCCTGTTCTTATTCTTATCTTTTTGTGATCTTGATTTATACTATGTTGTTATTCTTCCAGTAGCACTAAAACCCACCTTACTCGAAATAATAGATAAATTTGGTACCAAGGAGAAACAGTACGTCATTGATGAAATGGCAGACCTTTATAGACGTATACTTTTAAGACTTCCACCATACCAATGCATTATTTTAATAGATATAGTGCCGTCGGACCTAAAACGAGCTGTAGTGTCTGAATATTAAAGAGCGAACTGTGAATGTACTGGTGAGAATTTTAAGAAGTTCTTGCGATAAATTAACACATGAGAAGCGGTAGAATTATATGAAGGTGTGAAAGGCGAGTTATAGTTAGCTTACAAGCTGTTTTCAATGCCCATGTATCTCCAAGCATAATAATTGACTTGGAATCTGCTTCAGACAACACATCCAGAAATGACACGGAACAGATTAAACGAGGAGATAGTTAAACCCATTTTATTTAGCTTATTTATAATTATAAAAATTCGCCCTTATGATATGTAAACCCAATCTATCAGTAATACACACAGGACTTAATGTATACCTATAAATTTTAGAAGGGTAATTATCTAAAAACGTGTTTAGATTGGGGAGGGGTAAAGGCCAAAGTGCTGCTTCGTCAACAGGCACACAATACAAAGTGGAGATTATCTCCTACACGCAGTACATGGTGTAAGGAAACCCGTTTAAACCTGGCTATCAGTGTAAGCATGCGCGTTTTTTGTTATAGGGAACCCGCTACCAAACCATAACATTAGTTCTTATCCAAACTTGAACATTAGAAAAACATTTAAAGACTGTAATATATTTACAAAAATATTATTTAGATAGTCTATAGTAAAAAGGTGTTTAAAATATGTTTTTATCACTTAACATAAGTCAGTGGTATTACTTACTAAACGTAGACCTATTCCTGAACCTTGCATGTTTTAGAAAAACTGCCATATGTTGCTTATTCCAGTAAACCAAGAAAATACCCTTAGATTTAGATCACGAATGCGTTTCCTTTGAAGAAAAGGCACTAAGAAATTCCTTGAACTATTTTGAGGTACAGGTTAAGAATTTAGAGACAGAAGTAAAAACAAAGACTGTAGACAAAAAATTATTGCAGTCATATTGCCATAAACTTGGAGCATTGCCTACTAGATGTTCCGGTTTCATTTACATAATTAGTCTTTTTCCCTTTCTTTCTTTTCTTATTCTTCTTTTTACATTCTCTACCATTTATATATTAGGTATAGAAGAAATTGTATTCAAACCAAAACGTCTATACCTAGATTTCACCGGGAATACATGTTTTGAGGCCCTGCATGAAAAAAATACTTTAGGAAAAAGAACGAAACTTCGACAAACACAAAATTTGGTATTTAATTTCCGTATCTTCAAGGATGCAACACAAGAATTTTCAAGAAAATCACCCCACACCAAACTACCCTTTACATGAAAGATTTTTCGAATCTTTTTATTTTCTGAAACAGGCTCTAACGATTTTCATTAAGTACCATGACAAATAAAATGTAAATCTTGAATTTGCTGGGAATAGACTTTGAAGTCCTCTTCATTCGGAAGAAATTTTGTATAATCTTGTATAACTGGTAAACATTAAGCGGTAGACGAAAACATACTACACATGAAATACAGATCACTTTAAAGCACACAATTTATTTCAAATAACCTTTTTGTGAATGTAACACATTAGATTTCTTAATTTATTTGCTTTCCGCCTCTTAAGCTTTTCAGCGTATTTTCATTCGCATGAAATAACTGGAAATACATTTAAGAAGGTATCTTTTTTCTATGCATTAAAAATTTGAATTACTAAATACAATTAAATATAATACAAAATTACATTAAACGTCCAGCATTTTATAACGTATATTTGAAAGATACAAGTTGCTGAGGATCTAATTTTTAATTAGGAGTTTGAAAAATATGCCATAAGAGTGTGTAGCGGCATTCTATTATGAATTCGGGTGGAACATTTAAGTCCTGTCCAAAATTGAATATTTCAATGAGTGTGCAAAAGGGTATAGTAATATAATGGTAATGAAATGCTTTGTAATGTGATGCACAATTGGTCCAATGAGAAGGTCATCATGAAGCTGAGCGTTTCTTACATCTATGCTCTGAGTTTAACATTTAAGCTTACTACACTAATTGCATTCGTCTGTACTAAAGGAATTACCTGCTTTACCACATATTATGGACATGGTTAAATAAAGCTGACTAATAAAATTCGTAGTTGTAATAACTCAACACCGATACCTTAGAATCAAAAGCAACGCCTTCTTGCTGCAAAGTAGTTTTGGCCTCCACCTTCCTCAAATTTAGGTCATTGAGAAATATATTACAATAGAAGAGGAAAGTGTTATCGTGAGGTCTATATTAACATATATATATATATATATATATGGTGGCGTTACATAACATTGATAAACACAGGTACTAGTTATAATGGATTCATGGCTTTACATTTATATATATGGTGGCGTTACATAACATTGATAAACACAGGTACTAAGTGTAATGGATTTTTGGATTTATAATAATATTATTGATGTTATACAAGCATGACCGAAGTGTCTTTCCACATTACGGACGGAGACAGGTGACGGAATGAAGAATCTTGTGCTGTAAGCTGATCAGACGATTAGTGTGAAATTAAAGTTTGAACTGATGTATATTTCGTAATAGCCGGACATACACGGTGAACGTTATAATATCAGGATCTTAGTGCAGTTGTTCAATGGTAATATCACAACCATCACCGGTGATGGTTCGATATACAGAAAATTGGATCCCATTCAATTTTGCAAAATGCCGTGGATACGCTGATAAGTATTGGTAGTTAATGCTTTTGCAAGACAGTTTTCACTTTACTGAGTTACTTTTAAGTAGAAAATTACCGTATTTGATATTTATTGAAGCCGAACCTTATTTGTGATGCAAAATGTAAACATGCAGTGTTAGACATATCCATGAGAAAGACCTCATAAATTGATATATCACACCAGGATACTAATAATACTTTTCCTCCTTTCCAATCTTTCACACTGAATATAAAATGGGACACTAAGGACCTCAGCAGTTAAAGAGCGTCCATAAATAAAAGTCCATTTAATTTAATTTTTTCTAGCCCAAAAAGGTACTGTGCCTTGCTTAGCTTCCTTTTCTTCTTTTTCCCCTTTTTTCTTACTACTGAAACTACTGTATTATACCTTTACAGCTGAGGCTATAGATAAATCATACCCATATACCACACATTTGTGAAATATGTATCATAATTGTGTATTCGTGGGTTATAAACAGAAAAGCTGGGCTAGAGGCTGACAATAAATTACGTAATATTTACGTAAACTCATGGCAGCCGAGCTACAAAACTGGCAGGTGACTAACTAGTTTAATTTCCAATTCACAATGGAGCGACACCGGCGACAATACCTGAAGAACACGCAACACATATTACTCCTCAAAATGTAGTGTTCATAATTAGGCGACACAATTTTACGTTGCCATGAAATGCTCGGGGAAAGCTCACGACTCTTCGTTATAGTTATGTATACATTTGAACTCAATCATACAGCTCGGAGTAATCTAATGTTTCTTCCGAAAATAATACATTTTCCTGTAGGATGATTCCATCTAAACAAGTACACATAAACCAATTCTGTGGATAACGCCGTGGCACGGTAAAAGCTAACTGCAATTAAATTTTCGTCGAACGGATTTTGTCGTGTTCATGGTGAATTCCCATTGGTCAGTCGTCTTGTCAGTCACGTCGCGCAGCCAATGTCGCTCCATTGTGAACTCGGCATATACAAGTTTACATAAATCTTTGGGCCTCATAAACTACAGAGTTTATTCTCATTCCAACCCAGTTTTGAAAGCATGCTTTCAAATCCCCTGCCTTACTGATTATTGAACGTTTGTACTTTTTTCTCTTCATCTGAGCTGATGCTTGGTAGCAGCGTTTTCTATCTTCTGTTTCTATCTTGTTTTTGTTTCAGTGACAATTTATGGGGATCATAGCAGAATTTCTTAACTCAAAACTTTTATGGTATGTATTGCGTAAAATTTATGAGGGGCTATAATACTAAACTAATAATAAATAAGCCTAAATCAACATGTATCAAACGTTTTCCTGTGTTTACTCCCTGAAAACGCAAATAAATAGTTTAAGTGATTAGTTGCATAAACGATTACAAGCCATCTTACGTTTTAAATGTAAACATAAAGCGGTTTCTGTCCGAACAGATTGAAACAGCGTGAAACAATTTTGAGAGTAATAGAATACAACAAACTAAACCCAGATTGTATGAAACCTAACACGCAAACGATCTACATAAAACGGAAATGAAGATGCAGATTTGCTCATTCTGAGCATTGTTTGTGTGCTAATCTCATTGGTTCTCTTTATTTTAATGCCCCCACCCCTACAACAAATCAATGGATTTTCTCCTGTTAGGTTTCACGCACCTAAAAATCATCAATAAATAAATGTTCTAACTGTGGCGTAGTTTGGTGGGTTGGAGTGTAGTGTTCTGTTTATAATCACAGTAAGAGCCCACCCATTCGGGTACTGATTTTTTAGCCTATGTATAGGACCGGTGTTCACTCAGCATCGTGAAGAATTTGAGGAGCTAAGATAGGTAGGGATCTGTATGAACAGACACGAACATTCCGGCTTGGGCTGTGCGGTGCTGATTACATTATCTCCCCGCGTTAACTGGATGATCGTCCACATCTTCCGTGAGATGGGCAGTCAGGTTCGTCGGCCCAGGTCGGTCAGGGCTGTTGTCTCACAGTAGTCGTCCGTGCATCTGATGCCCAATTCACAATGGAGCAACTCTGACGACGTGACATACCGACAATAAAATTGACCAAAATGAATTCAGCTACAAAATCACTGCGACGAATTGAATTGGAGTTCACCGTTACCACGTGGTATGGCGGCATTCACAGAATGGCTTTGTTTTCTCTTATTAAAATGACATTAACATTCGGGGATACCGATTTTGTTCGTATCAAATGCAAAATTACTCCGAATTGTATTAATTGAGTTCAAATATATACAAAAGTACAACGAAAAGATGTGTGTTTCCGCCCCAAATTCGCGCAGCAATATTAAATTGTGTCGCCTCATCGCGAACACAGATTTTGAGAAGAAATGTTGCGTCACATGTCACGCAAGTTTTGTGGCCAGTGTGAATTGGGTTTTGTGAATTGGGTACGGAACAGTATATAATTATAAATCATTCTCACGATACAAATATGATATCCGCCATTTTGTCACTGTTAAACCGAAATACTAAAATACACCTCTACACCTCTTAAAAGTGGGGAGACGATTATAACAACATGTGGAAGCGGTAATTCTCTCATATCATGGTGGTTTCAATCACGTTGAAGTACACTTTAACAATACCTTTATAGATTTCACCTTTGCTCTTAATGATAACACAGCTTCTTCTAGTTTGAGAAGGGGTGGGTTCTATGCCCAAGCACTGCGACTTTAAGATCTATTGAACAACACAGCTTCTTGCATCCAGTATTATAACTTATTTATGACAGGGTGAAAAGGGAGGGTGAACCTAGGTGATGCGTTCTAAGAAATGCAGCAAGGTTTTCAGGAAAAGTAAAATATAGAAGTTACTTGCATATCGTTTCAATCGCAAGGTTGTGGTATGGTAATCCACCGACAGAACTATGAAACTAGGTTTTCGGAATCAACATTTTCCCACATATGTATATTTATATTATCAAAATTTTTGATAGAAACAATTCGAACATATACTGGCATGTAAAATATGTGGCTTAGAAAGGTACTTTCGGAATGTGCGCCTGGTTTTAAAATGTATCAGAATCGCCTTGATGCTCAATTAGAATGCTTCACTGAAACATTACATTTCGTAAATTTTCGCTTTTTACTTTAGATCTCAGAAAATATCAGCTTTTTGCTTTAGAGAAACAAACCAATATAAAAATTCACCAACTGCCGATATCTCGGTATGAGGTTCGTAATTCACCATACGTGGACAAACTATATAGAAACAGTGCAAATAAATCCAGCCCCCGACAGAGGAGCCCTTGGGCAGATGCCTTTAATGGAACAGTTGGGAAGTGGAAGCTCGACTAATACCTCATTTAGAACGGGGAACCAGGAAAGTGAGGAATAACTACCGTCGAAAAGAAAGCCAATAAATATCCAAGGAATGTTATCCCGAGAATGGGAACGTGTTCAAAGCGCGCCTTGAGTCGATGGCCAACCGCATCAAGTCAAGTAGTGTGCAAAATTTCAGCAACATTTGAAGACAATAAGGATGAGGCAAAGTAGCAGGGAGGCACCCAAAATGATAAAGATGTTATTCACATGGGAAGACACTCGCTGGTGCTCGTAGTGATTGTGCGTATATCATAGACAATAGTTTTTATGCAACCACATCCACTTCCAAGGAGGGGAGTGGCTTGTGTGTGAGCATTATTGGAGTTATTCGAGACGTACCGGAATATTTATCACCTTCACTGGAACTCTCAAAACAAGAAATCTGTAAGAATTAACTAGAGGACTATCATGTGGAAGCGTTTGATAATTCTGTATTAGTATACCAAGCGTCTGCATAAAAATAATCCGAACTGTTAAAGCTATTAGCTTCTATTAGCTAATAGTCTAAAGTGGGTAACGTTACATACAAAATTTCTGTGCCTCATATTCATACATTTCGAAACGACAGGACCACCACTGAAGCGAGCCTGATAGTAGGGTCCATTAATTACTAAAAGTTAGGGCACGGATTTTCGGGTTCCACTAGCTTTGAAGGCCATAAATATTGTCATAGGTAAGACTACGGCCTTGGGTACTTATGTCACAGATATTCCTTTTTAACAGCAAAATGAGACAAGTGAATAATTGATTAGTGGAGATTTTAACATTGCTCGTTTCTTCTGCACCTTGGATTGGAAACACATTTACAACTCCTATTACAGTTGGGGCGCGGGTATTATAGCCATTTGTTGATCGCACATTTTCGGACCCTATTAGGTTATTCTACATAACAATATTTCTCACCGGATTTAATACTTGTTTTCCGGACAGTCCTTCATAAATTAAAATTAGTAGACAATCTCACACTATGGGAAGTGACCATTATCTTCTCTTTCCATTGATTTGAATACAACAATTTCCACGATATTATTTTAATTTCGCCGGAAGAATGTTCCGAATCTTGAAATTTTTAATAGATGTGTTACGACTGTACTGTATCAATTTACGGAGGACATGGTTTCATATGAGGATTCGGAATCCGGAATCCGGACTCAATTCTTATCAGAACCAGTATCATCCTTTAACTGAAATCCATAATGGCTTAAATTAAGAAAGCTCCGTGATTGAACGCTGACTATTTCAAATGGGTGGCGAACCGACGCTTAGCGTATATACAGTATCGTTGTAATAGAACTCCCCTTGCCTACTTTCATGCTGTAAGAATTGAAGCGCGTGCGGAATGGAGACTACTAAGGCTCAAACGGAAGGCATGGCTTGTGATTTGTAATACATATATATATATATATATATATATATATATATATATATATATATAATGTGATTATTCGCCCAGTTTTGAAGCTGAAACCTTCCGGGAAATATATCTTAGCTTATCGTGCTATCTCACTACTTTCTACCTTTCGGAAACATTTTAAAAGATATTAAAGAATTGAATCGCGTTTTGCAAAGAATGTAACGTATATGGTCGAAGACCCAATACGGCTTTTGGAAAAGCTTTGGGCCTGCGTTTCACATATACACGTTACTACTGGATGTTAATATAGCATTTATTAAAAATTAGCAGGTTTTGGCCTTATTTCATGATGTTTTTGTCCCATGATTATCTGTATATTCCTGTTCTTCGGAAGATTACAGAGGCGGAAATTTTTCAATCGTTTATTTTCAATTATTCATTATCTACTGACGAATAGACAGATCCCTTTACCGCCTTTATGTAATAACCGCAGGATAATATACATTCGATTAGATTAATACATTGTTCGTACATGAGTACTCGCGGTATACTTTGTGTGTGTGTGTGTGTGTCTGTGTGTGTGTGTGTGTGTGTGTGTGTGTGTGTGTGTGTGTGTGTGTGTGTGTGTGTTGGAAATCTTAAATATCAGCTAAAGTTGCCTTTACGTTATACAGCGTGCGGACGATGCGGTTTTCTACTGTACGCTTCCGCTTTGAACTGTGATCCATTATATACGGCAATTTGAAATTGAATTTCAAAAGACTGTCACATATCTGGAACAGTTAGATTTCACGATAAACGCTTAGAAGTTTAGAAAATGCAAACAATAATAATAATAATAATAATAATTTTCTAGCTACAATGGCCGCCTGGAATTCATGCATGCAATTGCTTGCAATTCTGCGTTTGGTTTTGCCTCTTTTTCTAGACTGGAATACGACATGTCAATGTCTCCTCCTCCTCCTCCTCCTCCTCCTCCTACGAAACAAGTACATTCTGGTTGTAGTCATTTCTTTTACATCATTTACATAACACTATTTTTTTTAGCATAAATGGATTTCTGGCCTTGTGTGACGTAAAATTTGTTTCCCTATTTCTTTAATAGAGACCGTGCTTTCGCCTGGGTTATTTTGTTGCGAGGTTCTCCATGCACACAAACAAGCAACTTCTACTGAAATTGCAACACCTTCAGGTAATGGCGTAGCTAGGTTCTCCGAGGCCCCGGTGCAACACGTAAAAATGGGGCCCTGATTGCAGTTTCCAAATGTGAATTCAGGTTTAAATCTAATTTGTATAGGTGTTATACAAAAACTAGGCTTAAGTATACATAAATAATTTGAAAAAGAATGATATGAAAAAATAAAATGTTAATTGTTTGGTTTAGCTTTCTATAGGGGTAAAATTATGGCACACACTCATTGTAACAAAACGATGAACAGGATGAGAACAAGGTGCTTTTGGACTTAATATCTTACCAACCAAATTAACCACATGCTTTTGAAAATAAAGCATTAATGGAAAAACTAATTGAGCCTTAATGTAAGATAAAATTTTATAATATTGCTCAACTACGTCATTAGTAGGCATTATTGTATTAAACGTAAAACAATTTTAAACGGACAGCTTAAAATAATAACACAAATACTCAAATTTAATGAAGCTTAAAGTTCAAATTTTATAGATATCAGGGAAATAAATTAATTATTCAACAGTAAAATCGTGATTAAGCTTGAGATGTAAAGATGTTGTTTCTTGATTATATATCAGAAAATAAATCAGTGACTTTATCAACATTAACGTCGTTTTCTACTAATAATAGAGCAAACCATTTAGGCGTTCTTGAGTCATAGAACTTCTAACGTAATTGTTGATCTGTTTTGATTTAGAAGATTATATTTCAGCTTTGCTACTGTAACAGGAACAGTTAAGTACATACAGTAAGCAGTATATACACAAGGAGAGACAGAAGCCAAATATATATATGTTCACTCAACAGTAGATTAGAAAGCTGTTTCACATGTTTAAATTTTAGATCTGAAGGAACAAGCTTTAACCTATAATATATGTGATCTAAGTAAAAGTATTATGTCGACAGATAAGGTTTTTGCAAGCTTTTCAGCTTATTTTCCAGTCAATTATCAGTAGAAGACGCCAGAAAGAAGGTTTGAATTACCCTAGATGCACCTATTACCAACCATCATGGCGTTGACCGGACAGAAACGTTGTAAGAATTTAGTATCAATCATGAGATAATATGAAACTACAAGCGTGGAAGCTAGAGCCAGCGACGGCGAATGCATATTGTGGTCGCTCAGTTGACTAACAACTATGTACACATACTATGTCAGTATTACTTACCACGCGGCGCCCCAGTTGCACCAGTCTAGCTATGCCCCTGACCTCAGGAACTTACGTGTCCAAGTGATAACGAGAACATTACCACCTGTTTCTTTGTTGGATTGTGTAGATAAAGTTTTTCCTTTTCCTTTTACTAGAACTGGACGTGACAAGAGCTACCGGCAGGCTGAGGTTCGGTCCGATGATTTGTCTGGGACACAACCTCAATAGGGTTTAACGAGGTTTATATTTCCGGGATGTGTATATAAGCGGGATGTTTTTCGTTTAGGATGGTTAAAAAGGCAGGCGGTAAGATGTTGCTCCTCGACTGCTCTCTGTTAGGGTGCAGTGCTACTTCTGCAACGGTGGTGGATAGTGAACTTAAATTTATTTCGGATGAGAAAATAATTATGAAGCCAATCAGTTCTTGGATGGATTACTAATGGATATCAGCTTTAGCTGTTGATGGAGGCTTATATGTGTAACACACCTATTGTACCCATTTATTTATGGGATGGACCTCTTAGGCTACTGCCGCTAACCTGCGATTGATACGCTTACTTTTCGTAAGGACGTACCCGACTGGCACAAATTTGGATTGTGGTAACAATCTTAGATAATCTTTCAACCGGATCCAGTTACATTTCTCTTTACAGAGGATCAAAAAGATGGACAGGCTAACTGTGGAATATATGACTGGGACATTCACATTAATGACACACCAGGACCTTATGTCCTCAAAGGTCCATTTACACAACTTAATCTATTGCCTTATATCGGGCGCTTAAATATGTACCAATCAGAATATTCATTGTGTGGTGGTGTTCATAGACAGTGCACGAAGTCGACTATTCTAAAGAAAATTAACAATCTGAGAACTAGTTACTAGAAGGAACTGAAAATGCTTAAAGAGCCTAAAAAAGCGACACGTCTACAATTTATGTTTTCGTAACAAAATTATGGTACTTCAATCTTTCCGATCTTTTCTTTGTTTTTTGGAGTACATTGTTCCTTCTCACCAAATACTATATACAAGATTGCTTTCAAATTACTAGGTACTGCTCTACTGCGACAACGTATGTACGACAATCACAAGTGTTTGAGTTTGTTTGTTTTCAAATAATAAAGTTAATATACTTTTAAAAGCTACCTTAATTAATAAAATAATGCACAAAACTTTCCGAGCCCTTATGCGGCTGTAATGGTGTTTCCAGAGATTGTAACCTATACATGTTTCCAAGTTCATAATTACAATCAACACTAATGATACCCTCTTCGTTCTATTACTATCAAAACATTCTGGAACAATGGCGTATTGTAAAGAGCATTATTTAATACATTTGTGACAGGCAGCACACCATTTCAACAGATTAAATTCTGTGAAGCTCCAAACTGATATAAGTACGAAATATTCTGAACAGAGTGTTCAAAATTTCAAACGAAATTTTTACTATACGTAGAGCGTATGAAACATAGTCGTCGTATATCTTTCTCTTGACGATTAAATCTGTCATTCGAAATGGTTTAATCATATCCACTTACAAAGGTATATATTGTCGTGACAAACACTTAAGACAAAGTTGTGGACGTGTTTTCAATATTTCCCTCAGGTGGAATGTTTAATTAACCGGTTTTTAGTTTCTCAAAACCTGATGTGATTTGCAGAACCTTTCATCAGCACTCTACCATTGGTTCCAAAATAGCACATCAGAAACCTATAATTCCCATTTACTATTACCAGTAACAACATATTGTGATGAATTGGTGACCCTTGTAATTTAAATACTATTCATTATGCTCTATTATACTAAATTGTGCTCTAATTTAAACACTTTTTAAAGAAATTAATTTCATTTCCAGCTGGAGGGTTGATGGTCACGTGCTTTTCGTCCAGTACTCCCAAGCGCTGCGGAGAATATCAACGTTGCTCAAAATGCTTCGCTATGTTTCTCTATTCTTCTACGGATCATGGACACTGAAGCATAAAACGTGTATTGTTATAATAACATATAAACAGTGTCTATTTAAGAAATAAACAGCAAAAACAGAGCAATGATATTATAAAATACTTAAAATGCTTTAAAGTTCACAAACAATTTCCTATACTGTATTAACGTTTGTGTTAATATGTGTACACAATAATTACATTCATACGATTCTCATTATTGAATTATACATATGATAATATTCAAACAGTGCTGTTTGTAGATTATATAATTAATTGCGTTTTCTGTTTTACCAGGTACAGATACACATTCCGAACACCGATGTTAACAATGAAAATATAGTACAGTACATGGGACGCAAGTTTTTCCACCACGTGAGGATCATGCTCCTCATTCCTGCTTCAGCAGGGACACCTGCTGGACATCACGTTCTCCAGAAGTATCCCATGAGATCTTCTATAAGTTATACGATTGCATAAACAAAATAAATTCAGCTGATTTTTAAAAACATTTTAAGCAAACCTCACAAACCAGAAGATCGCTGTGATACTTTTGGCAAAACCGTTGCAATGAAATTCCGTCATTTATGTATCGGTCAAAAGCGATGTATGGAAAAATAGCTCATGCGATGTTCCTTTTGAGCCTTAGGGTGTAAATTTAGACGGCAATATGCGCTTGTTTGCCAAATGCCTCATCTTTAACAGTACATCTAAACGGTTCCTTTTGTTCCTCAACCTTATTATACTCAACTCCAGCAATTATGATTATTCTACAGTACGATCCATATTAAGCCTGAGCCGCTTCAATGGGCCATAATTTCGCTCTGAAGGTTCGTAGAAATGTGAAATTTGTTTTATTGATTTAATTGGCTCTGGGAAAATCACTACCATGACCATTTGTTGGTTATTTTGTTGATTTCAATGGTAATTACAAACATTGTTGGCAGTCTTTAATTTGCAGTCGAAACAGAAACATGCAGTACTCACTTCGAGAGCATGTTTTTATTGTGTAAACGTATTGGAAGATGAAGTAATTGATTACAACACAACGGAAATTCCCAAGAGAATTGAATGTGCATGATGTTCCAACGAAGGCAACAATTTTATCGCTAGTAAGAAGGCTGGAGACAACTACTGTACTCGTCAGTGAGAGTGGAAAACATAGACCATAATTCAGTGCAGAGTCTGTTGATAATGCTCAAACAGGAGTTAAAGAAATCGTTGCGCAAATTGAGCCAGGAGACAGGCTAATCATATGGCAAACTTAGTGAACCTTCCAAGGAAATCGTTGCGTTGATTGAGCCAGGACACAGGCTATTGATATGACACATGTCAAGGAGCTGCGAAGAAATCGGGATTGCGACCATACAGAGTGCATTATGGTGCAGCAATTAAAAGCAGATCGTGAAAAACGAATGCGTTATTGTCGATGGCTTCGAGTCTTCTTATTCCACGTCCAGACAGACATTCCCTCCGTAACGTGTTTTACAGATGAGGCATGGTTTCATCTGTCAGGCTGCATCAACATACAAAACAGCAGATACTGGGCTTCCGTAAACCCCCATATCATATATGAAACACCACTTCATGATGCAAAGGTTAGCGTATGTTGCGCGGTGTCAGCTTCCATGATTGTTGGCCCCATTTTCTTTTATACGACTGTAGACACTACAGCTTATACGGGCATTTTCAATACATTTGTGGAGCAGCTGAATGATATCGAATTGAAAGAAGGTTATTTCCAGCAAGATGGAGCAACGTGTCATATATCTAACGCCTCTATGCAATTTGTAGCCACTCTCTTCGATCCCTGCGTAGACTTGTAAATGGCTTCATACGTTTCAGGTATATCTCTGTCAAGTGTCTAGCGTGCTATTAGCGTTCAAACTTTAGAGCCTCGAAATATCTCCCAGAAGCTACAAACCTCAGTGTTGACGTTAGACGTTCATGAAGGGAGATCGCCTTTCTCATCGCCGTATTCTTTTCTTCTTCCTTAATCAGTGGAGCAAGCAATCACAAAGGTTATTTCGTCCATTCGTAGGAAGTTGTGCCAAACATTTGGAGCCAGCTTTAATTATTTCAGCATTGCACATGTGAATACGCATTTCTCTTAAGCAGCCACTCTTTACATCTTGTAGTGGTAGTGGTAGTACTAGTAGTAGTAGTAGTAGTAGTAGTAGTAGTAGTAGTAGTATTAGTAGTAGTAGTAGTAGTAGTAGTAGTAGTAGCAGCAGCAGCAGCAGCAGCAACAGCAGCAGTAGTAGTAATTCCTTAGATCGTGAGTCCCTTCCAGTTAAGACTTCAGGTGGAATCTCAAGGTTTCGCATTTTTTTTGGAAACCTTAAAGATTACAATCGTCTCTTCACCATGGCGGAGTTAGATAATGCACTTTAATCTTCGCGAATATAAACACCAGGATCAGATGCTATCCACGTACAAATGTTGCAACAGCTCTCTCCTGAAGATAAGGCTTTCCTACCCTAGGTCTAAAACTGAGTTTGGGTTGACGTCGTTTCCCTAGAAAAGTGACGAGAGGCCACCATCATACCCATTTTGAAAGCTGGAAAGGATCGTCATCTTCCGTCCAGCTACCGTCTTATTTCCCACAACAGTTGCGTTTGCAAGGTGATGGAACACATGATTAATGGACGGTTGGTATGGTGGCTGAAAACTCACAACCTATTGACCAACACTCAGTGCGGTTTTCTGACGACACCGTTCAACTTTTGACTCTCTCGTATTATTATCGACATTTTCATGAAGGGATTCACGAGGAATTGTCCAACCTTTGGGATATTTTTGGACCTCGAAAAGGTTTATGTTATGTGTTGGTGAGCAGAGATATTACGTTCCCTACACACCTGGTACATACGTGGACACTTACCACTGTTCATTTGAGTTTATGAAACATCCCATTTTCCGAGAAAGGGTCGTCTCGGTTTTTTCGAACCTTTCTTTTCAGGAGAATCGAGATCGGTACTAAGCGTTACACTGTTCGCTATAGAAATTAATTTGATCTCGAAATGTGTTTCTCCAGGGGTACCGTAATTTTTATTTGTAGACGACTTTACTGTGTATTGTACTTCTCAGCATACAGCATTTTTGGAACGCCGTATGCAACAATGTTTAGACAATCTTCGAAAATCGAGTTCTAAAAACGGCTTCGTTTCTCAACTGAGAAGTCAATCTGCGTTAACTTCTGTCGCCATAGGAGACGATTGCCACCTTCGCTTCGATTGGTCCAGATGTACTTTTATTCGTAGATGAGATGAGGTTCCTGGGGTTCACTGATTCGATCCATGTTAGACTATGGGTTTGTTGCTTATTCTTTAGCACGACTATCTGTGCTGAGAAGATTAGACGCAGTCAACATCGCGTTGGACGAACGTTATAGGGACAGCTCAATTAGTCCAAGACCTGCGGGTGTTCATTTCCGGGAGCTTCTTAGAAAGCCTATTGAAATGCCTAGCATATTTCCCCGGGGGGAAGAGGGTGTACTTCCCTTGGACACGTGCGACATCTCACGTAGATCTTAGGATGACGACATACCGGAAGTCTACAATGCCTGCGTTTAGTATCGCGCCATTTTTTTTAGAATTTATGTCAGATCACAATGACCTAATTTTGATCCACTGCAATGGATCTAAGAGCACCAAAGGTTTTGGATGTGCCTATGTTAATGGATCCGAACCGCATACATTCTGTTTTCATAGTAGCACTTCCATTTATAGTGAAGAACCGCATGCCATATATCGAGGCATTTTGTATGTGTACCATCCAAAATTGGGTGAAAGTCTCAATTTGAATGATTCCCTTAGTTCACTTCAGAACCTTCGTGAGCTGTGCGACTACCATCCCATTGTACAGCGCATCCAGGATGCCCTCCATGTTTTACGCGCTTCTGGTGTTAATGTGGACTGTGCTTGCATTCCTGGTCAGGTTGGCTTGCCGAGAAATGAATTGGCGGATTTGGCAGCTAAGACGGTGACCACAGAACCCAGTATTGCAATATCTCGTGTAACATCGGAAGACTTTAGATTTGTTGTGCAAAGGGCGGTGCTATCTTGCTAGCGTGAGGAGTGGTTAGCTCTCTGCGGAAATAAGCTTAGAGTAGCGAGGCTCATTCCGATAAACTGGGTAACTTCCTCTCGTGTATCTCATCGTGAGGAAGTGATTTTGACTCGGTGTATTAACCACTGAAATTTTACACACGGTTACCTTTTTAAGGGAGACCCTGCTCCTCTTTGTCCGCTGTGGGGCGAGGGTCTGTCATTCCGTCTTATATTGCTGGGGTGTATTTCTCTAGCACATAATATTCGGAACTATCTGCAGCTGCCGGTCAGACTTGCAGAGGTCTTAGCGGACGATTACCAAGGAGTTTTAATTTTTTGTTAAAGATAAACTTTCAAATGAGAATTTAGTCATATTGATATCAAGTTTTTCGTATCTCCCGTTTAGTTTTGTATATTCATCGTCATCCCCGGCTTTTGTTATGATTTTATATTGATTTTTATCTCTAACCTTTGCCATTTTATGTACTAATATTTATGGCCTTTGCCATGATTTTATTTGTATTCATCTTCATCTCTGCTTTTGCCATGATCTGTTTTAGGGGCGTTAATAACTTTGAAGTTGAGCGCCCTTAAACGTAAATCATAACCATCATCTGAGATCCCGAACGACCTCTGGAGATCCGTTGGGATATACATAGCAGTTTAGGTTGCCACCCTGGCATTGGTCCTTGTTATGTTCTGCATGAAATGAAATGAGTTTTATTTGTGGACGCTCTTTAATTTCTGTGTTCCTTAGCGTCCCATTCTATATTGGGCGTGAAAGACCGGTAATTTTGCTCAGAGGCCTCTTTATTAGGCTTGAGGTTCTTCTACATGCCGTAAAGGACAAGGGACCACCGGCTTTACGTCTTCCGAAGGAAGCCACGCTAAGTTTTTTACGCCGAAAAAACACCCGTTGTTCTCCGCCGGGTTTGAACCTGCGACCTCGGGAACTAGAGGCTAGCATGGCAACCACTACAGCATGGAGAACGACTCGGGAACCAGAGGCTAACATGATAACATGTTCTCCATGGCCTGTTGCACAGCTTCTCTCCATTCAGGTCGGGATTCCGCAAACATAATAAGTTGTGGCCATTCCATTTGAAGAGTGTCCTTGATTCCGTGAGTCCATCTCAGTATGTGCCTGCGTTGCTGCCTGCTACCTTGTGGGGTGTCCATCATGATATCCTTTTCCATGGACTTGGATCTTCTAATCAGATGACCGAAATATGTCAATTTATTTTTGTGGCAAATTGCTGTTAAGGAACTTTCCTGCTTTTTTGCTTCTAATATTAATACATTTGTTCTTTTCCCCCTTTCTTTTCAAGTTACTTGCATCATTTTCTCCAGGACCACAATTCAAAAGTGTATACTCTTTCTTTATCTTCCTTACGAAGAGTTCAACTCTTACTGCCATATAAAAGACTGAGAATGTCATGGTCTTAACAGCTGTTATTTTAGTATTCCTGGATATGCCCGAGTCCTTCATGGCTTTTGATAATTTGTTCATAGCCACTTTGCCTATTCCTATTATTTCTATTTCATGCTTGACAAATCCATGTTTGTTAATCAGGCGTGGTATAGTGGTTAAAATGTTAGTTTTTAGTTTCTGAGGTCGCGGTTTCAAAACCGGCAGAGGCGATAGCCTTTTTAGGGCGTAAAAGTCCTTATCATGGCTTCCTTCGAAGGGAAAATGGACCCGTGTCATAGTTTTACGGCAAGCAAAAGAACCTCAAGCCTGATAAAGAGACCTGTGAGCATGATTACCGGCCTTTCCCGCCCAATATAGAATGGGACACTAAGGACCATAGCAGTTAAAAAAGTCCATAAATAAAACTCAATTTAATTTTTGTTAATCAAGGTGGCAAGGAAATTATTGCTTTAACCGAATGAAGAATTTTGTCATTCAACTTACCGGTATTTCCTCCGTGTAAACTGTAATATGGTTATTAGAGTAAGAAGCGCTCGTTGTTCAGAAAATTAAAAGTTGTTTATTAAGGATGCTGTGAATTGCCAGTATCATATGAGCGTCGCTAGTGTGCTTTTACGTGTGGTAAATCACCTGACACGGGGCTGTCGCTTTTAAGTCCCTGTTCAGAGATTAGGCCTTTCGGCCTTGTTTCATTTTTGCTTCGGTATTCCTGTGTCTCTGCAGAATTCTTGTGTTACTCATTCTTTCTAAATGCTCCTCCACTCCTATATTGTTCCATTTTTTATTGAAAATATTTGTAATTTATTCTGTATGTCCTATTTTCTTATTCTATCTATAAGCATTTATATATTTATTTGCCTGTATATATTCTCTAAGCATTAATTAGACCAATGTTTGGGATGGGCAATGTAAAATAAACACGACGGGAAGTGACGCGAACTATAAAATATGTTGGCTATGCTGTTTCTAGTGATTCCAAAACTAATTAACTAACCTAGAATTACTATTTATGACACATTTTGTAACGTTGCTATAGTTTATATTGACTAAATACTCTCCAAAATGCGGAGAACGTTAGCTTAACCAGCTATTAACTGGCTGCTGAAAGAATAACAATAAGAATTGTCATATTTTGCAATGCCAACTAGAGCAGAGTTGCCTAGACAAGATCACCTAACCTATCAGGAAGCCAATAGCTGGACTGACGACTTACCAGTATGTAGACAGTCGGGTGAGAAACTGTAATACATTTTGCAACATGTATCGGAGGTGCTGTGAATAATTTAGTAATGAATTCATACTTGGAATACTTATTTCTTCAAAGAGACTTGGTTTTTGCTAAATTGTGCTTTAGGCACATTACTTAAATTGATGAAAGGGTATCTAATTTAATTTCCGGAGATAGAGCATTATTAACACATATAAGTTTAATTGTATTTTGACTGAACTATCGGAGAACATTTTCGCTCAATCACTGTTTGCGAAGTTAAAAATAGGTTGACGAAACCGCAGTCGCTGGTCGTTTGCAGGAGGCATTTCTAGATTGCTGTGCGCAGGATTATCGATGGTATGCAGTACATGAGCATGAGAAATCTCTGAAGAACAAAAGAGACCTCATCGGCCGCTGCAAGGAACATTATAGTTCCCGAAGTTGCGGGTTCAAAAACGTAGAGGGCGATGATTTTTTTCGGGCCTGAAAATCCTTAGCATGCTTTCTTCTGAAGGGAAGCAAAGCCGGTTGTCCGTGTCGTAGATTTACGGCATGTAAAAGAACCTCAAGCCTGATAATAAAAAGGCCTCTGATTCAAATTTCCGGTCTTTCACGCCCGGTATAGAATGGGATGCTAAAGAACTAGAAACTATAGTAGTTAAAGAGGGCCGATAAGTAAGAACTCAATTTCAATTGTTAGGAACATACTTTGCATAAGTCCACAAATGCAAGCCAGTGCAAAGAGTGGACCCTAGGGTTTGTTTACTTTACCATCATTACCTATATACTGTCACCATTTGTCAGCAAATGAGTGGCCTGCTCCCTGTCATAAAAAAATGCTACTTCACTTTTTGTGATATATAAGCCTGATGAAAGCTGAATATTATTCCGTGTAAGAAGCTTTATGAAAGTAAAGCACGCACAGAGTACTGGCAGCCAAATGATGGCCACTTTCTTCCAGAAAAGTGGTATTAGGATCACCATCCATCAGGGGAAGATAAAGGCCATTGTCACTGATTGGTACAGGACAATTTGTTTACCAGAAGTTTTTAAGAAAATGTATTAGAGACTATAAAGATAAATCTCCATTCATATGTGCCAGCTTAGTTACTCAACATATCAAAGTGCTGCCTTAGCTCCTTTGACTTCTTTTTACTCCCAAAAGTGAAAGAAATCTTCTGGGGCATAGGTTTAAAAGAGCTGATGAACAGTTGTAGCTTACCAGAAGAGCACAGCTTGATTTCAAAGGAAGCTAAGCTGCATAGACAATGAAGGAAACTGTTTTGACAAGATTCAATGTTTACTTGGAAGCATCTACACCAAGATTTGCCATATTCAGAAATTAAATTAGTTACTCTCACATATTTTGTTTGTAATTGCTGATAAGAACTGCATTGATGATACATGTTGTTTACAGCTAATATTACCACATAAAATAGCATCATTGGCTCACCTTTTCTCAATGGCACACAGTTATATCTATAATTAAGGTTAGGTCTCTGTATACATTTATGACTGCTTAGCTTCAAGTTAGATGTACAAAAGCTGTAAAAATAAAACATTTTAATATTGATTGACATGCTTTTTAAGGCTGCAATAAAATATGCACTGCACTGAGTTGTTTCTGTTAATTGGGAAGATCTTGTGTATTTTGATAATTATTCTTTCACAACAGCTGTATGTAGGCACATACAAAGTTATAAACTTGTGTATTTTGTTTTCTTCTTCAGCTTGTCACAGTGTTATAATAATGCAGACTAATTGGATCATCATTGCAAAGCTGAGGTGATCAGCCAAACTGAATATAACATAGGTTTGGAGTTGTTTTAAAGTACCATTCAGAATATTTTATAAATATTGTGTAATGATCCAATTTTTTATAAAGAGAGGAAAGTGAAATCTGTTGCAGTTATTCCATATATTTGAAAGCTTTAATTAAATTAAAATCTAGCACAAAAGCCATTTATTCTTTAAACTTGGCAGTTGCCACTGCACTCTGAAGTCAATAGCAGATTTATGCAAATACAGAATATTTTAAATTTTATTCTGATGATGCTTTACTAATGTACAAACCTTTTTTTTTTTCTCTCTCTCTCTTCAAGTCTAAAATTAAAACAGCTTATGATGATGCTAACATTTTTGCACTAAAAGCTTTCATCCTGTGGCACTTGCAACTAAGCTGCAGAGGAGTTTCTTTTGTGCGTGTGTGCATGCATGCGAATCCTTCCACTCCAAACTACTCTTTATATAGGAAGCTTTTTGTTATTTTTGATTTTATAAACAAAGTGGCTAATGATTATGATTAAAATACCATATTTTTAAGATATTGGTATGAAAAATAAAGTGTATAGCATGAATTTTCTGCAAATAGCCTGTAAAGCCCTCTTCATTCTGAGTAACGTTTGTGTAATTTTATATAAGTGATACACCATGAGAGATAGACAAAAGCTGGCTGGGCAGAAAATTAGATCTCATTAAAATATACCATATATATGTCAATTTTTGGGGGGGGGATGGGGGATTCATTTACCATTTCCAGGATATTCTTTGTTATTGCTTGGAATTTTCAAATACTTTATATTTTTTTCAGTACTAAGTCATTATTTGTTTTTTACTTTTTTCTACGACTTACCTATAAGTAAAGTATTCCATTGAAAAATTTGATATCAAGATTTTGCCAGAAATACATGTTTTGAGGTCCCCTGAATACATAAAAACAATTTGTGTGTGTTGGTATACACACTAGAAATGGATTGAACTGAAGGTAGTCTAAACCAATTTTTCACCTGGCTTGCTTTATCACTGACCTATCAGCATCTGATACTAAAATGTTTTAACACCATAAAACTGCTTTATGCTTAATTGTGTACTATACAAGCTATCTCAAATTGCTTATATAAGACATATCTACACACACTGAAATTATTTAGGTAGTTCATTAACACCCTGTATAGCTATTTTGTTTCCTATACTTTTTGGCATGCTCCATTTTGCTGATAGATTTATCTTTGTGACCAACTTTCTGTAAAGGTATCACATCCTCAGCAAACCCTTATATCTGTTACTATTTGATAAGTTTGGATCTAAATTGATTTATGCCCTCTTGCTGTGCATGTATATTTCCATATGACAATAAAAATAGTTTGTAATTCACAATTCATAATGTAAAATTATGAGCAATTTTGCATTTTCATTTACTACCAGATCACCATTAGTACATCTTATCTATTGGTATATTGTTAACTCAGGCATTGAAATCTCTGAATATTAAAGATAGCCACTTTTACTTATTGTTCTTAAGCGCATTTGTAGTGTATCATAGAATTCCAAATGTTCTCCTTTTTTCCCTTCATCGCAGACATAGACTTATGTTACTATAAAATATTGGGTTTTTTTTTTTGTTATGCTTATGTTTATAATTCCATTATTATTAGAGTTATAGCTGTGAGCTCCATTTCTTATTCAGCAATATTGCTGTCCCAGAAAATACTCTGGAGAACTATTGTGCTCTTTTAAGTCTTTGTTCTTTGTTTCACCAAATATTCA
Source organism: Deroplatys truncata (assembly GCA_030765065.1). Classification (NCBI taxonomy): domain Eukaryota; kingdom Metazoa; phylum Arthropoda; class Insecta; order Mantodea; family Mantidae; genus Deroplatys; species Deroplatys truncata. Next base: position 119,893,769 of record CM060981.1, read on the forward strand.
GATATTAAAATCCTCTCTGTGTACTTGTTTTATTTGTGCTTCTTTATATGAAATTCATTGGATGTTTCAGCTTGCTATCTTGGATTTTTTTCTAGGGTTATAGATCCTTTAGTCTTAAATATTGCCACAGCCATCACTGTTTTAGGTTGGCTTTCATCTTAAAGAATGACAATAATAGAAATGTTCCCATTGCACTAAAGGTGTAATGCAGGTTAAAGCTGATGATGGAGCTGCCATCCTTAGACGAGTTATTTTCACACTCGTCTAGCCTTGTCTGTTTATTGTGGGCTACTCTTAGCTTCCCTTCCTCCTTACTATCAGTAAGCTAGCAATTGCTGATATTTGTCAGATACTGGTTCCCACACTACAGCAAGATGAATGTAGAGGGAGGTTCTTCCTTAGTATTCACTCATATTCACTTCTTTTCCATCCTCTAATCATCAGCATTTTCACTGCACAATAGTATCTTTCATTTTACTAATTTTTGTTTTCCAATAACCTCATCCAGCTACCTACACATCAAACCAGAGGCATAGCCAGGGAGGGGTTTTGAGGGTTTTCAAACCCCCTCCCCTTGCTAAAAAAAAAGTAAAAATTAATAGCAAAAATAGCTTTGTTAAAGCAATGACATCTTTCTAGGTTGGCAGGAACAAGATAGTTCCTAATTGTATCACTGGAGCGCTATATTTATACCGCAGGTCTTAGACAATATTGCCAAAGGTGACAGCAAGAGAAACTGTACTTAAGATGGTGTGGGTACAACCATGTTAAGATATTGGAGGCATGTTTTCATTCCAATGCTGCTAAATTTGAGTGGTTTCCAAATGAGTGCAATATCTACCAGTTTAAAACATAACTAGAAACCCTATTTTGAAAATAAAATGGCCTACAGCAGCATATAAAATACTTCACAGTGGTCATTAATTTTCGTGTATTTGCCTCTTAGAATATGCAAAACATCCTAATTTTAATTCCAATTGCTACGCCTTAATCTGTGAATATAAAGTTGATTTATTTAAATATTTCAACTCAGGATTAATTCATATTTATCATTTGAATTGATACAAATTGTTTAAAAAATTGATCCATATGCATACCACCAACCCCCCTTAATATTTTTCTGGCTACATGGCTGCATCAAACAATATTAAGGCATTCCGTTCGCTTCCCTGTACATGACACATACATGCTATACTACTGTTCTAGTTGAGAAAGAGAGAGGTATATAGATAACACCAATAAAGAAGGAAGAGAGGGAATAGTATGGCAAAGAGCAGGAGTGTATCTCTACAAGATACGATGCCTACCTACACCCAAGTGCACTCTCTGTGAAGATGTCATCCTGAACAAACAACATCTCGCCAAATGCAAAGGCCTTAAAAGTGATAACTTACAGACTTTATATTGGGAAGCCAGAGGGAAAATGATGCAGATCAATTAATCCCCAGTGCCATTGGTGAACAACAACAACAACAGAGCAGGAGTGTTGAGGTTAAAAGGCAATAAAATCCACAAGATGAATGACAATTATGTGAGGGAAAAGAAAATGTATTAAATGTAGGGAAAGTGAGATTTGGAGAAAGAAAATATGTTTAAGAATGAATATGAAAATTTACATAAGTGAAATTTTAGACAAAAACTGTAAGAAATAGGACAATATTTAAAAGAAAAAAAAAGTAACAAATAAATGGAAATAGGCTGTTAAAAGAGGAAAGGAACAATAATTTATGAGTATATAAAAAAGAACTAAAGCAGTAATGTATAATATAGTTTGCAACATAAGATGGGTAGATCACCTGAACAGTGGTCAGGGCCAATTTCAATGTGGCCAGGGCCAATTTCAATGTGGGCAGTCCAGTACATGTAAAGTCTTAGTACTTTAATATATTGCTGCTGCCGCTGCTGCTGCTCTGTTTTACAACATTCATGTACATTGACAGGCATAAAAAGTGGCCCATTCCCCCTAGATCACAATAGTGTTTTTCCCTCTGTAAGGTTACCTTTAGGTAACCAACCTTTGAAGCCAGTATCAGTTCTCAATGTGACGGGCCTGAAAAAAAATTCAGGGATACAACCAATGAACAATCTTATAAACAACGTGAAATGAAGGGATGGTTTGGACACCACCTCTGTGAAAGAGTTTCACTAACAATTGGTACACAGGGTAATGCTAGACCAATACAACATAATTTGCCTTCTAGATGAAGGTGTGAAGAATTATTTGCATGTGTCATTTAATTGAACAACAACCAGAGGCTTCATTTAGGGGGCAGGAGGTCAATTGTCCCCTAGGTTACAAGAAATGATTAGGCTACTGGTTATTACTGCTCTACCAAAAGAAAAATTATGACAACTGTACTTTTAATACAAATATTTTAAATTTAAGAAGTAAAAGATTATTTTCTTTTAGGCTAAATGTGTCAAAATTTGTGAAACTGCTTCAGGCAATCTTGTATCCCCCCAAACAGGAACTGTAATGATGCTCCTGACAACGACTACATTTATGCATATGAGAGCTTGCATCAGTGATATGGAGTCAAAGACAAACAGTTTTTCTTCTTTATTTATATGCTTTTATTTTTGTGCCTAAATTCAACAAAGTATTGCCTTAATGGTCCTTTACTAGTGAGAACCTGTAGCTTGTAATGTTACTCTTTGACAGTTTGGTCATATTTTGGGAGAGGTAAAATTGCAGCTCATGCTCGCAGAAAGTGGGGCTAGATTTGCCATTACCAACACAAACAACTGCATTCCATCATGGTTAGGGTTGCCCTAATTATTTGCCATAAAACTGGGACAAAAGTAGAAGCTTAAGTTATTGGGAGTTATACTTATTAATGATGATACAGTGTCAATACAATGCACATCAGTATTTTAAGAGACTACTTGAAAAGTTGAGAATCTGATGTACAATTCAATTTTTTTTTAAATGGAATGTTTATGTATTTTGATTTTTGACATTATTAAGAATTTCACAATACTTTAACTTTATGAGAATTAAAATTTCTTGTACCAAACATACTTTTCAGAATATTTTACAGGATTTACTTTAGCATTTTGCTACTTGTAATCAGTTAATAAAAATTCACTAAAGTAATATTTGACATGATCCCATCAAAATTGACAACAGGGAAGAAAATACTTATGTTAAAGAATAAGGATCACGCAATGAATTTTGAGGTACTGCCACTAGAGCAACTTAGCAAATTCATCTTTCTACCTCTACCAGAATTACTAGTTGCCACACCAGATATCTCCATGTGTACACAGAGGGTTCCCCACAGGACCTCTCAACAGTTGGATGTAAGGGTGGGAGCAAGTGCTCCAGAAACATGTTATAACAAATTAAAAGTATAAGTGAAGCATAGTGTTACAATCCTGAGTAAATGATTGTTTCATGTATGTATTCGCTTCATTGTACACAACTTCTAATATATACAAATTTGTTCAGGTGTTGGTTTCTCAACAAATCAAATTTATAGAGAAGATGGCTATAGACAAGAAGAACATCAGTTTGAAGATAGAAGCTTCCATTGCCGTATTGATGAACATACTTCCTTGTATGGTGTGTTTGATGGACATGAAGGAGTGCAAGCAGCAACATTTGCACTTCAGCGAATGGCAGCAGAGATATTACTAGGGCAATTAATAGAGAAAACAAGTGATGAAGAAGTGAAGGAAGTTCTCAGGTAGATATGCTTTTCATAAACTAAATCTTTGACAAGTGAGTAATTAAGAATAAAGAAGTGCATGGATAATATTTAAGATAGGAATACACCATTCTCTAATAAGAATGTGCTTTTTAAGAACACTGTATTCATTCAGACTGCTTTGTAGTCTAATGGTCAAGACTAGTCACTGTATTATTAATAATAATAGCATAATAATTGTGCATCTTAGGTTCAAAGAATGATTCAGTGCTGTGTGCAAAACCCGAACCGCAGTTCTTCGGCTTTCCATGCTGGCATACTACCCAGATACATGCATTAAACTTCTCTCATTTTATTCGTATACTTTGCTAAACTCTCCACGGTGATCTTAATTATTGTCAGAAATCATACTTTAAAGAGCAACCCAGTGTAAAATGCATTGATATGATTATTAGAAACATGGGAGAAAAAATGGGAGTTGTGTTAAAACCCCGCCCACTTGGAAGCATGATAAGTCATGTAGGTATAGAGCTAGAAACTTAGTTTCTGGCACATTTGTTAGATATGACCCTGGCATTTGCAACTGTGTTAAATGAACTTAATTTGTTATTTTAATACAAGTTTTAGGTTTCGTCTATGTGTGTTTATCTTATTGAGTTTTTTTTGTTATTTCATTTTTGAGAAACTCAGAATGATAGATTTTCGCCTTTCCGTATTATGTTTGTTGTAGGCAGGCATTTATAGCAGTGGAAAAGGGATATTGGGATTCAATTGATGACAAACTGGCAGAAAGAACAAGCCTTCAGTATGAAATACCAGATGGACTGACATCATATGAGGCATATCAAAAGTTCCCACATTTGGTAAGCTGTGCAGTTTTTAATTCAATTCAATTTATTGTCCATAGAGATTACAGAAATCTATTAGACATAGTCAATTATCTGTATACAGCAATAAAAATACATCAATTACTAACAAATTCATCTATAAAATAGAATGCCTTATTTACACAGTTCCTTTTTAAATGCATTTTCACTCTGCACAGATTTGTAAACACATTATATATAAGCTCAGATATAGCAGCTGTGATTGTTGATAATCTCTTGTGGAAGACATGTTGAGAATTTTTTAATACACACTTGGATTAAAAAAAAAAAAAAACCTATGAGCCTTTTATATATTATCTTTTCAAACAGTTTAGCAATTACGGAAGTTAATGTTATCAGTCTGTAATTTGCTATTTTTCCCTTTTTTAAATATTGGTCAAACACTACTATTTTTAGTAAATCAGATGTTACATTTTCCATTGAATAGTTTATTAGGTAAGCTAGAATGTTCAAAAGCAATTTTTTCTAAGTTGTAAAAATTTTTGGTGTAATATCATTCCAGCCAGGTGCACTATTTTTGAATTGGCTTATTATATTATCTACCTCTGTTTCATCAGTTTTAAGAAATCAATAGTTTCAGTTGCTGTGATATCACCTATACTGGGGTTATTATTTACAATACAACCATTTGCAATATTAGAATTTCCCTCCAAGTGTATAAAATACTGATTAGACACTTTGAAATTTCATTAGGATTCACAATTTGCTGTCCATTTACATTATCTTAATATGTTTTATTTTGCCATTAGTTGATTTACCATTTTTATTTACTATAGTCCACTTTTCCATAATAATATTGTATGAATTTTCTATTCTCTTTCTGTTATTTTGCTTTTCTAAGTTTTTTAATGCCTGCTTTTATTGCATTTTGTACTTGATATAAAGGGTCTTTTAAATATCTAATTCAGTTACTTTTAGAAATTCATAGTTAACCTTCATGTTTTCAGATATATCAATTATTTTTGGAGGAAGTTTTATCTTCTACATTGTTAAGCTCTTATTACTCTTTTTAATTATAGGATACAGGTCATTAAAATGATTGTTAAATATATTAAAGAATGAGTTTAATTTCTGGATGTTACCAAGTATACCTCATACCAATTTTCCTGCGCTAACCTTTCTCTAAACAATTTTGAGGCACTGGTATGTCTGACACACCTATCGTATGTTGAGGTTTCATAATTTCAACATAGCAGTTATGTACGTCAATAATTTGAGCTGTGTGATCTGAAATGTGGAAATCATTATTTATTGTAGCGAATCTGGATTGTTCCAGATTTGTTATTATATCGTCTATAGCTCTGCAAGTTTATATAGTAATTTTCCTAAGGCCTACAAATATATCTTTGAGATTAAAGCTATCTAATATGTCTACAAAACCTTTTTTTGCACTTTCTACATTGAGATCTCCCATATGTATAATTTAAAAATTGGTGTTAGAAAATCTTCCAAATGCATAAACAAATAGACTAGATTTGAGTTCGGTGATCTATATATACCAAAAACCATTATTATAGAGCTATTAATGTGAACTTTTGAACCTATTATTTCAAATGTAATTTCTTTGCAGAAATTATTTAAAATTTTTAACTTGTTACACACTATTTCTTTTTTAAACAAAACATAACCACTACTCCACTTCTGTACTCTTTTTGACAAAATGCATCAACCGGTTTTAATTTCAAAACTGGGCTAAATGTGACTGCTCATTATTTAAGCCATGATCAATAAAAATAGCTAAGAGAGGATGTACTTCATTTACAAGTACTTCTAGTACATTTATCTTGTTTGCTATGTATTGTATGTTTTGATGTAATACTGTAAATGCTATATTACTTTTAACCTTCTCTTCTACACCTCTATTTACATTTTTATCTTTTACTAGTCAGTTTTGAGTACCTATATTTTCACCTAAGACATTTGTAGTTATGCAGTTGCTTATTTTATTTAAGTTGCTTTGTATGTTTTGTACTATTTCCAATGCCATAAATCTTTTACCCTTGTAATTTAGAGGTAGGTCATGTTTGGTATGATACTCTCTATTTAGGTTACCAATATCAACAAGAGTTACATTTGATTATCCAGAACATAAGAGTTTGAGTTTCCTGTTAATTTTCCTTACAGCTACATTTACACACGAACCATATGACGAGTCATACTGTCTACTGTCCATTCCAAACCAGAGTGCCTTTCACTGAAAATAAACTCTTTGTATTATCCGCGTGAAAGTAGTTCGCAGTCCCGCCCATAATGGCTGCTTGTTCCCCTCCCAGGTGCTTGTTGAACACTATTTAATCTATAAAAAGGCGCCCTGCGTGAGAATCATAGTTCAAAATGCAACCTGAGGTAACAATCGATTTTATAAGTATGCGGTAATGAACATTTTACTTATGTTAATCACAATCCTCGGGCAAAAGTGCAACACCCAAATCCGAATCCTCCGAAGATGTCTCAGCTGCCAATCAGAATCAGAACTACTCTCCAAAATAATGACAAGCTTATTCACAATTCCACAGCACTGTCACACTTAAAACAAGTTCCCACATTTTATCCTCTTCTATGCTGTATTATGTCTGTTTATATTGCCTGTTCGCTTTGGTTGCACTTCTCACTGAAACACCTGTAAAATCTGATATTAGTTTCGTAATATGCAATAATGCAAGTATAGGGTATTTTTGTAATAGTGAGTTGAATATATGAAGTATTGTTTGTTTTTAGCCACTTTTTAACTGTTTCCCACTTCTGTGTTTGAACAGTTTTTTCGCACTACACGCACCTTTCTCTGTCATGTGAGCTCAAATACCAACTGGCTAAATCACAAGATTTGACCTGAGCTGAGCATACGTGTGCTAGTGTATTATGAATGACTGTTCGCTTATCATATATCCTGTGTTACGCAAAGTGTTTATTCGGTACTCAGATAGCACCCCTGGGAATTCATTGCTGCATTTCTTGTGTATGTAAAAGAGTGGCAGTCGTGCATACGGTTGGTATATGCTCTCGGCATTAGCGCAATAGCAGGAAAAAATCATATTTTGTAATCTCTTAACAGCTAGTATATATCCATTAGCTTTAACAATGAGTTCTTATGATAACCACAATAAAATGTGCAGTTCTATACCTTTCCTGCTCTAATATTTCATAATACAATACCTATATTAAGGAACTATTTACGTTGGCGTAAGAGTATATTCTTGGGTTCGTAACAAGCCGAAGCACGTGCTTCTGTTTACATCAGAGGGAACTCTGGTTTGGAATGGACAGTAGGTATATTCACAACAAGAACACTGTCATCCTCTGTGGTGTAGTGATTACCATGCTAGTCTCTAGTTCCTGAGGTCGCAGGTTCAAATCCGGCAGAGGGCGATGGATTTTTTTTGGGGCGTAAAATCCTTAGCATGGCTTCCTTCGGAAGGGAAGTAAAGTTGGTGGTCCCATGTCATAGATTTATGGCACATAAAAGAACCTTAAGCTTTATAAAGAGGCCTCTGAGCAAAATTACCTATCATTCACGTTAATATAGAATGGGAGGCTTAGGACCACAGCAGTTAAAGAGCGTCCGTAAATAAAACTCAATTTAATTTAATTTAACAAGAACACTCGAGTCTTTTTGGCTTTCCAGCACTTTATACAATTCTCCCACTAAATTACCGATTCATTGCAATAAAGATAATTTTCACTTGCTACAATCACTTTAGTTTCTCTTGGATCTTTGTCAGTTTTCAAGCAGACACTTGAAATAACTGCTTGGCATTTCATGTATCTAAGTACCCAAAATTTATCCGCAATTCCTTTTACTTCAGCAGTAATACCTCTGGCAGGACTATTCCATAAATCGTAATTCCTGGTTTTCGTCTAGTTGTACCACTGTTTATTCTAGAGTATTCTTTTTCATTTTTCTTCTCGCATGGATTGAATATTTCAGCATCTCCTACATCAAGGGATAGTAATTAGAAACATTTTCTTGTCTCTGTTTTCTTCTTTGCATAATCCATAACCACATGTATCGTTCACTATTTTTACTTGCCTCTCCTGAGATGAAGTTCATTTTCTCATCTATGCTCCCCCTTAGAGATTTTATTTCTTTTTTTAACATTCTGTTTTCTTTTTTAACTTACACTCAAATCATTATTCAGAATTTCAATGATTTTATAAAGGGATGAGACGCTTTCACAAACTTAATCACACACCACTCCATTGCTTGATACACTACACGAACTTTCTTCATTTTCACCTCCAATTTTGTACTTTTCTACTGGTTTCTTAGCAATTTCTGTTTGCACTTTACATGCTTTATTTGCTCCTTCTAGCTGAATTGTACCCATTTTTTGCTACTGTTTTTTACGATTTGTTATGAACTTATGAGCTCTAACACGCGTCATGGCTGCCATATTGGTTAATGCAACATGTGTGCTAAACTCATGCAAACCACTGCAGTATTGCCTTGCCTAACATTTTCCATGGATGAATCATGGTTGCCACCCATGGCCTAGCCTAAAAGTATCCAATATGTCATCACCTAAAGCATTGCTTAGTAGTCAGTCTACTAAGTGCAGTAAAACACTGCTTTTGTGTCCTGGCAATTTACATTTTCCTTAATTTATATCAGTTTATCCTTTTATCCTATTCCAACAATATATAGCATTCCTGCCATTAACAAATTATAAACCAATATATTTTCGACCATTTGTATGTTTTCTCAGTTGGTGACAATGATTTTTCAAACATATTCCCTCTGGTTGAAATAAATTTTTGCCGAAGTTGTACAGCATTTCAATTACCAGATGACATTACTTTCAATGGAAACTTCTATTTCTCCCATTCCGGTGACTTGTTTATATTGGCTTAAGCTGCAGCGCTTGCCATTGCACTCAAGAAAATACATCTTTGCAAGATGGAAATTCGTGGTGTTTTGTTTTGCTTATTGGAACACTGTTCAGTTATCAAAAGAGCTTGGACACTCTGTCTTAACTTAAGAGCAAAAAAATAGTTTAATCATTGAACTAAATCCAAAACACAGAAATATATACACACATCAACATGTGATCAAATGGACAAGCTCTTGGTGGAGTGGTTTGTTTCTACAAGAGCAGCAGGAATTCCAGATGATGGTGGCATACTTCAAATGAAAGCCCTTCAGTTTACTACTTGCTATTTCTGCTATGCCAATAGCTTTCCATGGTGATGCTAGAAGCAGCAACACTGTCAATCATCAATAAAGAACCTGCAAGCAATAAATTTCTAGCCATCCAATCTGAGTGCTGCTATGAAGTGATTCAGACTGAAAACAGTTTCTAAAAGGGAATTAAATACATCTGCAGAATTCTGGGCCTCATTTAATTTTCAGCTTCTGTTTTGTTCTCCCAATAATATGACTTTAAAAACAGCACAATTCATAAAATTATGTTACTTGTTGCACTTAGGTTGCATTCCAAGCTCACTTTTGTATTTTTGTTGTTTTGTCTGTAACACCACTTGCATAGGAGCTTCTTAGTCAGTTTCCCAGCTGTTGATTCATAATGATAGTAAGTGTAAGCACAGCATTATTTCAGGGACAAAGGAGTTTCTGCTGAATATCTTAATAAAAGAATAATAAACACATAGAAGGATGCTTAAGTTTTCAAAAGATGACTCGTGGGAAGCTGAAACTGAAGCAGATTGTTGGAATAAGTGCTAGAAAGTCAGATTTCACCATTATGTCCAATTTCATCCCACGTTATAGTACTAGTAACTTTCCTTTCACTTGTTTGTATGATATTAATAAGTGTTTAATCTATGTAAATTTTGTTTATCAAAAGTGAGGAAGTACATACTGTCCTTATGTTCAGTATATCATAAAGGTGCTTTATAACAGTTTAGATAAAACACCAATGTTTTAAAAAGTTGTTATATTGTTTTAGGTTGACAAACTGAACTCCCTGAACTGTGAACTAGCTGCTGGAACAACTGCTGTTGTTGCACTCATATACAATGGACGTTTATACGTGGCTAATGTGGGTGACAGTCGAGCTTTGTTGTGTCGAACAGATTCTAATGGAGTCCTTAGGGTAGTGCAACTTAGTGTAGACCATGATTTAAGGAATGAAGATGAGCTACTAAGACTCTCTCAACTTGGACTTGATGTAGACAGAATACGCCAAGGTGATTTCCACTAATCCTTATTTGCATTCATAGTCAGTTGCATTATATCAGTTATTGCAATACTATGTTGTTTATTAGTCACTGTTGGTGTAAAAGACAGAGGATACAAACGAAAAGATTGAAAGTGTGTACCTCATCTCAAAAGGTGGACATATTTTCTTGTAATTTTATCTACAGTTAGCAAATATTCCTGACAGGGTAATAGCTTGTTTAAGCATCTACTCCCTAGTTGTACCATCCTTATAGTGATATTGCTGCCTGTAAGCAAGAGAATCCAGGTTTGATTCTCATCACTGATATGGGATTTGTTTTCATGTCAGAATTTCTGGAATGGGGTGCACTTAGGCTTACAAAGTTCTTTGAGGAGCTCATGATATCCTGCATGTCAGTCTGCCTTGGCTCCATGTGGAGTAACACCAACATAAATAATTGAGGACCTCCTGGGCATAGCATTGCTCCCCTTTCTCAAGATCATTACAAAGACTTTGCAAACAATTTGTGAAATATTGGGAAGGTGGTAACATATGAGAGATATGAACAGCATATAATGATATATATCAAAATGAAGTGACATACTCTCTGTTTTGATATGTTATTACTTAAGTATATTACTTTAGCGCACTAAACTTCCAAACCCCATAAAATCCCAGTTTGCCCCCCCCCCTTTCCAGCCATACCCAGAAGTTAAGTTTGCTCTTTAGTACAGGTAGACACAGAGATTATTAATCATTTTTCAAAGTGATTGGGTGGTGTTCAGCGGATGGTAAGGCTTCATCATCAGTTGTAATGCTCTATTGGAGGGCATGCTCAGCAATGGTTGCATAGAGAAATTACCATTTTCTGAAATAGGTTATTACATTTATGTTTACTATACCACTCTGTGATAGGTTCACGCCTTGGCAACCAGGAAAACACACGCTGCTTAGGAAACTTCTTAATTAAAGGTGGCTATAAAGAATTTGAAGAGTTGGCATCCGCCAAAGCAGAACCAGTAATTGCAGAACCAGAAATTCACGGTGGTATTCAACTGGATGAATCTTGCAGGTTTGTTACACCATAATCTTTATTTAGATCTTTTTATCTGTTTACTTCAGTGGTAACCTACCCTACCACTCTCCATGCCAGTGCTCTTACCATTTGAACTACCATGACAAGATAACCAGTATTCCAGTACACCTTCAAATCGATCTCAAATACTCAAGATATCATACTGAAGGCAATTTACAATGTTGCAAGGATTTTAATTTCCGGGTTTGTAATTAATTCTGTTATGCTAATGTGAAAGAACAATTGGTAAATATAAACTAAATCTAATAGAGGCTAACTATAAAGTCCGGAAAGTAAAAGTACTACAGTGAAACTTCAATTTTACGGTCCTTGAATTAACATTTTTTGCGATTTTACACCAAAATGTTATGGTCTGTACGATTAATTCTTATGTATGGAATGCTAAATTTTTACACGAATTTAAGTTTTCTGATTTTATGTTTTCCATGACTCTATGCCTCAAAAAAGACTTTTTACGGCCAATATCTCTCTCAGTTTTATGTTTTTTGTTTATTTTTTTCTGCTCTTGAGTCATAATAGTCGATTCTTGTAAGATCGTGGCAAAATGGCAGGTAGTTGTCTGCTAGAGAGTGTGAGAAGGTATGACTTGGTTACAAACCAAATTGAGCCGTCGTCTGGCATGCTGGACGTATAAATGTAATGAATGTACAGGAGTATTACACTTCAGTGCATCTTGAAACCATGTTAAACAATCAAAAATTATATTTGATTCTGTTTGTGAATCCCATTGAGTGTAGAAATATAGTTTAAGAGAATTATTATCTTGCAGCATTGTATATGTCCAACATAGTGGCCATGGATGAAGACAACATTTCAATTTCTTTACACATAGCAATATATCCAGGGTACATTTCATTGAAACCTTATTTTGTTTATGAATGTTCTCCAACCTGCCAAATCCTCTGTTAACCCAGAGAATATAGAATTCTGTGGCCAAGTCATACAACTGGCACAATTTGTCCTTCATGTCTGTTGACTTTTAAAACATGTCTACAAATGGCAGCAAGGTGCAATCACTCCCGCCAGAAGTTACCTTGACTGGCATTTGTTTTGCTTTGCTACATCTGCATACATGTACTTTTGCATTTGCTTTGAACCTGTAAAGATTGGAATCAAATTGCTGCAGATCTTTGTGAATCCATGTAATATATAATCAATGATTATTGAAACTTGATTTTCAATTGGTATATTTAAGAATGGAAGGAAGTAAGTCAAAAAAGCGGAAAGTGTTTTCAGTTAATGAGAAAATGGAAATTTTAAATCAGGTCAATGCAAATTTTGAAGCAAGTGTTGACTAGGCTTTGCAACTTGGTATACCAGTATCTACATTGAATAAATTGTTAAACATGTCGAAATTGAAGAGGCATACATGTGCAAACGCAGTTTTGCAAATCATTAAAGCAGTCTCCTCTGCAAGAGCTGAAATCAGTTCTTGGATCATGGTTCAAACAAGCCTGTGCTAACAACATATGTGTGGATTGGATGGCAGTGTGCTCTGGAGGAAAGCATTATACTTGGCAGCTCAGCTTGGAGTTGACAACCTCAAGGCTTCAAATGAATGATAGATCAATTTAAAAAGCACCACAACATAGTGTACAAAAGTCTATTGGGGAACAGTGCAAGTGTGAGCATTGATACTGTGGAAGAATGAAAAGCTGGAGCTCTCCTTAAGGAAATAGAGGGCTATGGTATGAAAGACATTTATAATACTGATGAAATGGGGTTGTTTTATAATTTGCAGCCCTAGAAGACTGGCATACAAAGGGGGAAGTTGCCATGGGGAGTAAAAGTGAAGTTAAAGGCTTACAGTTTTGTTATGCTGTTGGAGCGACAAATTACCACCATTAGTAACCTGGTCAAAATTGATTCTGCGGTATAAAGGAAAATATGTGACTTTAATGGAAATCGGTGCCCTGATTTAAAAAATGAAGTCTGTTTTTGGCTATGACATCTAGTTTTTATGATATGTACATATATGTCTATGGTGCTAAATTCATTCAGCTTACGTTTCATTCAACTTACTGCTACGTTTCATTATGTTATTCTAAATCTGTTGTTGATTTTCTTCCTAAGCAGCTCACTTTCGTCCTCCCTTATCACCCAGATGTTTATATTTATATTCCAGGACTTATCAGTTTTGTTCTGTGTGTCAGGTCTGTCTTCTTGTGAGGTATTTATGTTTACATTTACAGCTATCATAGATCTCAATTTCAGTTGAGCTGAAAACTTGTGTTAATACGTACGTTTGCCTTCTATATGTATAGTACTAAAATAAAAGTTTGAGTATGACTTCTACATCAGGATCACACAGGAGACTGTCTACAAAGTCCTCAGAAGTTTTGTTACATTTGTGGGAGTTACATGTTTGACGGGAAGGTACATAAAATAGACTCACAAACAAAGAAACTATATTACTCATATTTCAAAGAGAAAGTTGGTGATAGGATAAATCATTTGTGCCTCATACTGCATGTAACAGTTGTATTGAGGGATTATGTTATTAGTATGAAGGAAAATGGAAAGCAAAGCCGTTTGCCAAACCAATAATATACCATAATGATTGTTACTTTTGCATGTGCAAAGTTGTTGGCTACAGCAAAAAAAAATAAGGCAGGAAGTAAATATGGACATCTGAACTCAGCTATACGGCCTATTCCTCATGGACTTGAACTACCCATACCTACACCACCAGCAGACCTCAGTTTTAATGAATTTGAAAGCAGCTCCGTAACTTCCGACAGTGAGTTGGTTTCTGATCCAGAAGAATTTGACAATTCACCACAACAGTTTAATCAATTTGAGTTAAATGATTTAGTGAGGGATTTAGATCTCATAAAACAAAAAAGTGAATTACTGGGCTCAAGACTAAAGGAGAAGAATTTTTTATCACCTGGCATTACATTTTCATGGTATAAGAACTGCGAAATACAGTTCCGCAAGCACTATGCAGAAGAAGATCAACTTATGTTTTGTGTGATCTTATACAGCTGGGCAGGGAAGCACATGAGCTAAGTAACTGGTGTCTTTTTATTGATTCTTCCACACAAAGTCTTAAGGGAGTGTTACTTCGTGTTCTCCAGTTATACAAGATTCTAAAAAATTCCTTGCAAATGAAGAGGACTTCAAAGGCTGTTCCCAGAAAATTCAAGATACACATTTTATTTGTCATGTAAATATCTTTAATATGTGTGTTAATCAAAATCATTACGAGCTATTTTTTAGAAAATCAAAAATTTCGAAAAATGTTCCATATATAGGATAGTTTGAGGTGGGGGATTTTCATGAAAATCTTTGTCACATCTTTGGAAGATACTGAACCTAAATATCAAGTTTGGTATTTATCTCACTTTTTGTTTTTGAGTTATGCTGTTCACACGCACGCACGCACACTTTTGGTGAAATCTCAATATCAACTTTTTGGTGTGAAATGCAGTACCATCTCTACCTATGTACGTGGTAGAGAAAGTAAAAATATATACACTTATAGCTACTTCAAAATACTCAGATTTATTGACATGTAAATTAACAGTCATCCATACAAGTACATAACAGCAGATTAATCTTTAAGAAGATTACATTTTAAAATTAAATATTGGTCAGTTTGTTTTTGTTTCTCTATAAACATTTCACAAAATTCATAATTAATTTTATTTATTTTGTCATTAGATGTATGTGTTATGTTAATTAAAAGGAGTTATCTGATTTGGTTTCAACTAATAAATATTAGCCTTTATATAATTATAAAGGCAAACTAGAAAATCATGCATTTAATGTAAAAATTATTGATTATTCTGTTTTTATCAGTGTTCAGAGGATTTTGATTTGCATGTCAATCTGCTTGCTGCCTTTCAGGTTCCTCCTGCTTATGTCCGATGGTCTCTACAAATCACTAGAAGAAGCTACTACAACTGATCAAGTAAACAAAGACATAGCTCAAATGGCTGTTGAGCAGGTAAGGCAGTAGTAACCTGTTTTTGACGGAATGATAAAAGGCTTCACATTCATAGCCTAGCTTTGTCTTGAATGCAAGGGCTAAATTAGGTAGCTTCAGCAATTATGTTTTTCTTTGGTGTTATAATGTCAAGGGTGTTCCAAAGCTTTCAGCATACAATATATTTCTGTGGTTAGTGTGTCTTACTGCAATCCCAAAGCTCTTACCTCCTAGCCCCTCCCCTACTTATCTGGATCAGATGAATACTAAGCATCAGGAAACCTAAACATTGGTCTGTGTAACTTAGTGATTATTAAGGGATTAAAAAAAAAAAAGGAAGAAAAATACTGCAGATCAAATGCAAGGATTGATCTTAACATGCCTTACTCATTGAATAGTGGCCATCTCTGGACTTTCTTAAATAAATATAAAAGGGCACATAATTTAGGTTGAATTCTTTAAATATCTTCAAATTTGTAAAAAAATTAAGGATGAAAGGTAAATTTACTATAGCTAAGAGATTTCTTAAGAGTGGAGAGAATAGTGGTAGTTTACTACGACTACTTTATTAATTTGAAAAGATACTTAAAAAAATTCAATATAAGTTGACACCACAAAATAGAATAATTTAAGAAATCCATTGAATCATCCTTTAAAACACAATTTACCTAAAAATAAGATGGCTGGAATATATAAAATGGAATGTTTAGAGTGTAATAAAATTTACACTGGAAAAACAAAACCAAGCTTGGAAATTAGAATGTAGGAACATTTAAGGAACATAAAATTTAAACACGTGGAAGGTCTGCAGTTTCATCTCATTTTTGGAACTTCAATCATGAAATAAAATGGGAAATCACATTGCTCAAATACATCAAGACACCTTGATTTTTGATACCTCGCCAATTGACGACAGTGTTGGAATAGCCATAGGACACAGAGGGCAGCACAGGCACAATGACCTGGCCGAGAATTTTCTGCCTGCAAGCTCCAGTCGACAAACTGATGATGAGGAGCATGCTTCTCAAAATGCGTTTTAACTACTTGAAGTATGTGGAATTCATGTGTTTTTAATTTGTGTTAATACTCATATAACTCCACTGTTATTACGTAATGACTTCATTTTAATTTTATGCATGAATATCCTACTACACTCACATGCAAACTTTTTCTGTCTTAGTTTTACACACGGAAGGCTTCAGCATTATCACATTTGACTTTTACACAGCAGGAACCATGGAATCAGAAGGTGCACTTGGAAATCCAACATAGTGTACTGTCTTCTTATTGTATGGAAAAAAAAAAAAAAAAAATGCCTGCAACTGTACGTGTTAATTCCTGCAAGAGTTTATTCTGTAACAGAAGTATATTGTTTTTCATGTAATCAAATAAAACATTTAGAATATTTTGGAGAAAATGGCAGAAATTCACAATGCTCTTAGAAAAATGTCAAAATTTATATTCCAAATGTGATTACAAGCTGCCATTGACTACATTATACACATGGATTCACTCCAATACTCCGCTATCTGCTGCTGTAAGTTGGTTCCAAACTTGTTCTCAGACAAGTGATATGTATGCTATAACTTTTCAGACTCTACTGCATTCGTTCAGCACAGCATATATGATTTGATTACATTCCGTTTCTCAATGTTGTTTAGTTTTGTAGATAAAGATTAATACTCGGACTGCTTCCAGTGCCCAAGGAGGAAAATGCACAATGTTTACAAATAATTAAATAGTGCCACCTCACAACTGCACATTGCAGCTCTCATGCAAACTACTTTACCTGCAGACCTAATTTAATAATGCTTCTACAGAGTGATTTATGAAGAACTGACACATTTATTTCTTTGTTTCAAAACGAGTTATGCTAGTGACAACTTATTATACCTGAAATGCAGAGGAATTTTGGGAGATTATTTACCTCTATAGCAAATATTGAAAATGTCCTCCATCCTTCATAAGGCACAACTCAACACGTCATTCCATGTTACTGGCCCCTCTGTTGTCAATAGCTTGAATCTCCTGTGTAATGTTGTGCTTCAGATTGTCCAATGTCTGGGGACATGTGGCATAAACCCTGTCTTTTAAGTAACCCCATAGAAAGAGGTCCAGTGATGTCAAATCCAAAGATCTCGGTGGCCATAGGTTCTTGGAAATTATCCAGTCTCAAAGAAACTTGCAATTGGTGCCGTGGATTCATTTGGTGTGTGGCATGTAGTGTTGTCCTGCTGAAAATATCCTTGACTCAGCTCTACATCGTCTAGTAGCTCAGCCAACTCCATGAAAATCCATCGGTACTCTGCAGTGTTCACATTGTTTTAAAAAAAATTGGTCCCACTATTCTCTGTGCAGATATTCCGCACCAAACTCGGATTTTAACCGGGTGCATAGGTGCTTCATGAATAACATGTGGATTTTCGCTGGCCCAATAGCACGAGTTATTTGAGTTCACACAGCCGGATAAATGGAACCATGTGATGTACAATATGACAGGATTTTGCACATTGAATGCCTGAAACCAATGACAATAATTCAGTCATCTATCCGTATCTGGTTCCTGTAACTGATGGACAAGCGTAATCCTATATGGCTTTAGGCCTGCACTTTTCACAGCTCTCTGACACACACATTGAGTAACCGTACCCTGTCTCCTGCGACAAAAGTCTTAATGATTTTTTGGGTAACTCAGTCATGCTCTTACGTCAACACCTGTGGGAAGCCTAGATGAACGAGTTTTGCCTTTTTCACTCACCAGAGATCCAGGTGTTCCCAATTTGTTTACCAGTCCCAGCATTGTGTTTCTTTGGGGAGGATTCCAAACACCAAATTCTCTCTGGTATGCCCTTTAAGTGGCTGTAATTGAATTCATAATCCAGTATTGCTTTACAAGGAAGTGTCATTCATTTAATGTGTACTCCATTTTCACGTTGACTAGAACAAAATCTCAAAAACAGTTGCCGACAATAAAACTAACAATTACTAATAAAACATGAACATCTGCGCATCTAGTGACAGGCAATCGTACTCCAGAACATTCTGCTTAATTTGGTGCTAAAATTGGGGCATTGAGTGAATTTTGAACAGAATAATTAAAGAAAGAAATTGTAGTGGTTTTATGTTTTTACGTAAATTATTAGAACTTGAAGATCTTATATTGTGCCGCTTTTGTTTTGTTTGGTTACATAATTTTAAACTGCCCCACGTATGGGAGCCAATTTGTAACGGTATTTACTTATAATGTTTGTTTACATCACGTGTGTTGAAGCCATCTTGCGACGTCATTCATTTGTTCGGTTTGTAGCTCCATCTTGTGTTAGCAATTTGCATCAGTGTTAGCTTTTGTTTGATTTCATTTCAAATGTCCTCTGGCTAGCTATTATCTTATCTTGGGTCGAACATGTGTCTTGATCAGGGTTGTGTAAACGGAAAGGAATCTTTTATCCAAAAAGAACACTGATGAAGAAATTTGTTTTATAATTTTTATTGTCGAATACGTTCACTATCACTTTTACATATTGATCTAGATACTCGCCAAACTGAAACTGTTATAATAACTTCTTACTGATAATTCTTTCAATCCACGTACTTCAATGTTTTATATAATTAACCTTACAATACTTTAGATCTTTCATAATTCTGCTGCGCGTAACTTGTAAATCTATATCCGATGTATGACGAACTAATACTTTCGATGAACTGATTGACTGAAGACGACGTGCAGTGTATGAATGCTTTCGGCGAACTGAAGGACTGACTGACTTTACCTCCAACTTGGCTTCTATTTATAATCCTGCATCCATATACGCCTAAAGATTATAAATGAACTGCTATTGGCTAATAAAACGCGCCAACATTAGCGTCTATTTTAATATCCAATTAAAATTATGAATACATATGCTTTAGGGAGAACACATTCCAGAAGTTTCTACCGAAAACGCGCCAACATTACGTAACTTCCTCGTTTCCAATAATGATAAACAGCTCACCCCCCCTCTCTGCATTATTGCGCTATTATTGACAGTTTCAGTAAGGCCGTATAAACTTATTTCCCAATAATAATTACAATTAATAAACATCTGAAATCCATGTCACATAAAAATGCATATTCATATTACAATCATTATTTATATTTAAGTAATTTGTGATACAAATTACTGCATCATATGCCCCACTAGAAACATAATTATAAATATTTACAACTTGTTTGGAAATTTTATAATTGGGTTTTTAGTCTCCTAAATCTTGGAACACACGCTATCACTTTCACTTGACACTTCACACGTATTTAACACACGACATGTTTTTTTTTTTTTTTTTTTTTTTATCTCGCCACTACTTACTGGCTCTGGTTTAATTAATTTAGATATTAATCTGACATCACAAAATTTTTTTATAGCAAATACTGTACCCTAAATTATTTAATTACTGTTACCAAATTGTTTGCTTTCTTAAGTTGTTGACAACAATTTATCAATTCAAGAATTTTTTTTTTATTATTATTTAACATATTTACCAAAAATATTCACCCTCTACACAAATATATTTTCATCTCTTAAATCTAGGCACTGTTTCACATGTTCTGTTTACTACATAAATATTTGTTTTTAATTAGATTTACCAATTTTTGTTATTTTGTACTTTATCTTAACAATACTCTTGGAATAGTATTTATGTACTTTACTCTAATATAACATCATGCCTTATTTCCAATGCTGTTACAATTACTAATAAAATTTAATTTTTTTTTTTTTTATTTCTCTTTTCAAATGACATATAAATAATTCACCCTCTTACGTTCCAATACATTTCTCTGCAAGTCATCTTTAACTATCCAGCATTTACTTTACATCTCATTGCTATTTACCCTCCTGGATCAAATTGTGTGTGGCTAAACATTACTCGTAGCCGTATCCTAACCTTCAAACTATTGTTAATGGATAACCTCTTGTATTCATATGAAATTTCGTCCCATGATAACATTTGAAAACAATCTAAAGCTTCCTGAACAATACATCTTTTACCAACTTTCATTTTCAATTCATCTGCTATCTTTATAACTTGAGAATACTCTGACAAATCTGTACTAAACTGTACTGGACTGGAGTTTTCATTTTGAACAGCTTGGTACAATTTATTTCTTTGCATTACTGTCTCCTTTTGTATTTCTGATATCTCCCCTCTGAAATTAACTTGCGCCTGATTCACATCTACATTCATAACCTCTTTTATCTCTCTTAGCTCACTTGTAATACTACTCACTTGATTTCCTAACTCTGTGTATTCTACATTAACCTCACTTTTAGTATTAACCTCACCTTTTTTGTTACCTATTTCTCTGCTCATGTCTAGCATTTTCTTTGAAACTTCACCTATTTCATTTGCTATCATTTCCTGATTTTCATTTCTCATTCTCATCATACTACTATCTAGCTCCATGAATTTCTTTTCAATTTCTTCCCTGTTTTGTTCTAAGCTCTTACCAATATCTTCCCTTAATTCTGTCTTATTCTGATCTAGTTTTTGTTCTAAACTTCTATCAATGTCTTCTCTTAATTCCCTATTATTCTTTTGCATATCTTCCCTTAATTGATCTGTAATGCTCTTACCAATATCTTCCCTTAATTCTCTCTTATTCTGATCTAGTTTTTGTTCTAATTTCTCACTATTCTTTTCCATATTCTCATTAGTCTTTTTTATATTCTCATTCAAATTTTTCAGCATTTCCATAATCATACTAGTATCAGAATTAATATTTCCTGCTATTCTATTCTCACTTTCTGCACTAACATTTTCACCCTCAAATCCTAAAAGGTTTGGGCTATTTTCTGTAACCTGTATTGAATTACAGCTAACTGTTACATTATCTCCCTCCATAATTATTTCTTCTGTATTATTAGTAGCCATTGTTTTCTTTATCCTACCACTCCTAAGGTACATTTAAATTTGTTTACCTTTTTTTTTTTTTTAGAATTAACATAACATTTTTCTAACCTTTCTGATGCTATCTGCTGATGTAGCTTTGATGTCCAGCTTTCTGCCCCTCTCTCCTAGGTTATATGTCGCTTCTGCGTTGTCCATGTCGTTTTGTTGTCCTGTAGTTTGGAATCTGCATCTTGTAGATCATTTCACTGCTGCATTCGTTCCACGTCCTGGTTCCTTTCCTGGTCACTCTGCTACTTTCCTGGTTGGTTTGCTTCTTTCCTGGTCATCGTGTTCCTTTCCTGGTCACTATGCTCCTTCCTGGTTATGCTGATCCTTTCCTGTTCATCGTGTTCCTTTCCTGGTCACTATGCCCCACGTTCTGGGTGCCAATTTGTAGTGGTTTTAATGTTTTACGTAATATGTTTTTACGTAATATGTTTTTACGTAAATTATTAGAACTTGAAGATCTTATATTGTGCTGCTTTTGTTTTGTTTGGTTACATAATTTTAAACTGCCCCACGTATGGAAGCAATTTGTAACGGTATTTACTTATAATGTTTGTTTACATCACGTGTGTTGAAGCCATCTTGCGACGTCATTCATTTGTTCGGTTTGTAGCTCCATCTTGTGTTAGCAATTTGCATCAGTGTTAGCTTTTGTTTGATTTCATTTCAAATGTCCTTCGGCTAGCTATTATCTTATCTTGGGTCGAACATGTGTCTTGATCAGGGTTGTGTAAACGGAAAGGAATCTTTTATCCAAAAAGAACACTGATGAAGAAATTATTTTTATAATTTTTATTGTCGAATACGTTCACTATCACTTTTACATATTGATCTAGATACTCGCCAAACTGAAACTGTTATAATAACTTCTTACTGATAATTCTTTCAATCCACGTACTTCAATCTTTTATATAATTAACCTTACAATACTTTAGATCTTTCATAATTCTGCTGCGCGTAACTTGTAAATCTATATCCGATGTATGACAAACTAATACTTTCGACGAACTGACTGACTGAAGACGACGTGCAGTGTATGAATGCTTTCGGCGAACTGAAGGACTGACTGACTTTACCTCCAACTTGGCTTCTATTTATAATCCTGCATCCAGATACGCCTAAAGATTATAAATGAACTGCTATTGGCTAATAAAACGCGCCAACATTAGCGTCTATTTTAATATCCAATTAAAATTATGAATACATATGCTTTAGGGAGAACACATTCCAGAAGTTTCTACCGAAAACGTGCCAACATTACGTAACTTCCTCGTTTCCAATAATGATAAACAGCTCACCCCCCCCTCTCTGCATTATTGCGCTATTATTGACAGTTTCAGTAAGGCGGTATAAACTTATTTCCCAATAATAATTACAATTAATAAACATCTGAAATCCATGTCACATAAAAATGCATATTCATATTACAATCATTATTTATATTTAAGTAATTTGTGATACAAATTACTGCATCAAAATGTGTCAGTTCTTCATAAATCACCCTGTATTTATATCAAGTGCTTTCAACTGTTTCACTTCATGCTAGGAAGGAATACTTATCACCTGTATAAATCTTTTAGAAATTGTAGCATCTTATATTACTTTAAACATGTCTAAAACTGCATGTTGGATTTCAATAACATTAAATTTATATAGTTTGTATATAATTTACACAGGAAGGAAAGATATTTCATTTTTAGCCTGCTAGTGTTATTGATAATGGGGTGGAAAAGTAACAGAAAGAAACAATTTTGAAGCTGAATTTAATATTAATGTTCAAGTCATTTTATTTCTGTAAATTGTTTAGTAAATATTTTGAAAAATGCAAAGCCCCACCCAGTTTATTTTTACATATTCATGAAAATCTATAAATTTACCTCTTTATTTATTTATTTTATTCACATAATTGTGATAATGTATAATTGCTATGCAATTATTGCGAGTTGTAATATTTGAACATACAAAGTGTCATTATTATGGTAATATAATTGTTAATTATATTTGATCGGATGATGTAAAGGCTGATCCACAATAACCCGAGAACAGGAATGCACATTGGTAACAAAGTGAAAGTTGATTTTGTGCATTGGGATTTCATTAGTTTGTAATTGACCAATTGATATTTTTTCACCTACTTCCAATGTGACCAAGGTCAAAATTCAGTAAAGTAAACATTTTCTAAATTCAGATCCATTACTATTTCCGATTCCTCTAGGTGTACCAAGCTTCATTCCTTTATTAATAGCGTACATTAAAATTGTTTGTTGTTCTTTGTTAATTTCTACCAGTTTTTGCTGTTCTTTGTGATTTTTGAAGCAATAGCCAGTTTTGAGTTGCATGTTAACAAACTGCACACGACACTTTCATTAGAAGAGCAATGGATCTGCAGGTATCAGGATTTGACGTTAGAATGCACATATGCTAGAATTTCTTCTAGTTTCATTTTCCCGCTTGAGACTAGAAAGAGTTCTAGTGGCTTGTTTCCTGTCATAGCCATCGTAATAATTTCTACAGTGAAGAGTCTAATATGCACAATATCATATAATACGCTGTGCAACAGAACAAGAAAGCTAAAACTTGGCCAAGTCTTCTTTCCTGTTCCTGAGATCCAACAAAGCTTCCTGTTAATTTTGAATGCCCACATTATAATACATGTATTTTAATTATGTTGTTTCCGTTCTGGTTCGGTTATTGTGAAACCAGCCATAAGAAGTTAGGAACAGAAAGTTGGTGACTGATGTATAACTGCCTGACATCCCTTCCTGATTCCTGTACTGGCATACTCATACTTTTACTAGCATCAATAAGATTTATGTGAAAAGATGCAAATTCACTTGTTTTCACTAGTCAGAATAAATATGGATTTCATCTGTGTCCATTGCCTTCAACTGATAATTTAAATAGAATAAACTATAATTAAAGTAATTATTATAGATTTATATGACAGTAAAAATATTTTATCCACAGACATGAAACATTGTGTAGTAATTTAGCAGAGTTTGCACCTAGCCTGCCATATTTGTACGAGTTAAACATACATTCCTGGCAAGGTGGCCTTGGGAAGAGCATCTCAACAGACTTGAGATTAGTTTCAGTTCAGCCACACATCCAGAATAACCATAATCTACCCAATAACCATTTCAGAGAAGGCTAGGACAGGAGATTTCCACCTTTGTGCCATCTATGTTAAAACGAGAAACCAACCTTACCAGATGCACCCAATGATACAGCATTCCTACCCACATCAGTCTTCATATTTATTCAAAAGCTATAAGCCAGGTGTGCATACATTTCTCAAAAATCAAATATTTGTAAAGTAAGCTTTCTCTTTTTGCTTGCAGTTCCGTGTGCAGTCCACATTGACAGGAGTTGCTCAAGCAGTGGTGGATAAAATTGTCCGCATACACCATGATGTCTATATGAGCCGTTCAGCATCCACCAATGGCCGTTCTGTTATAGGAGGCAAGAGAGATGATATTACTCTTCTAGTTCGCAATTTCAATTTCCCCTTACCAAATGCGCTCAGTTCTCCTGTTAATCCTGTAGTGCGTTTTAATCCAATTGTGACAGCTGTCTCTAGTCCATCATGGACAGAGAGTGCAGCTGGTGATGAAAGCACCTCTGGAAGTGACCTAACACCAACTAACACCACCACAACAACTGAACAATCAGATGATGACCTTTTTAGTCGCCAATCAAATCCTCCAGACAAGAACAAGAAAATAGATCCACACGTAGATTTTTCTGAATTTTATCGCAATGTGGAAAAAGCTAGACTGGAAGGTACTTTACCTCCTGAACTTGAATTTTGAATTTCTGTGCTTGGAATCTGTCATTTGAGCCTATATGTAATTATAATACAGTGTGTATATGTATACAGCAAGGAAAATGGGCTGCTTTTTATTGCCAAGCAGATATGGGGTCACATACATCTAGTGATCCAAGTGATAAGTAATCAAATCTACCTTAAAAAAAAATTAGATTTTACAAGGAAATGATGCAAAAGAAAATGAATGGCAGGAAACATTTTTCACTATATAGTTCAAAGCAGAAATGGACAATCTAGAATATTTTGCTAACTGAAAGTGTGTTCTGACAAGTGTATATACATGCTGCAAAATTCTATATTTTGTTTGATAAAAATGCATGTTTTTTTTTTAATTTCCATACTTCCCAACTTTCTGAAATTGAAACCAGCAAAACCATTCCTCATCCAGCAAATCATTTTATGATGAAATGAAATTTAGAATGCATAAAATGTTCAGTGCAGAAAATATACAAAAATTACATGTAATATAAGCCAGAACAGTAAAACAAAAGTAGAAAATTCACTAACCTTTTTCAAGGAGAAGACAACTAGACATATACACATCAAGTTCCTTAAGACCGCACTAATTCACAAAAGTAACTAAACTATTAATCTGGAGTTGGTGTTTGCAGATATTTCATTTCATTTTTATTGATCCAGTGAATTGTGATATCATTCTACGTTATGCACATAAGAGTTGTGTTTAAGGCTGTTGCAATAGATGCAGAACCTTTTTAGTCTTTCTGCTGCAGCTTTGTCCTAATTGAAACTCTGTTCATAAGATACAGATGCTTCTGCATTACAGTTGAGAAATCAATTCCAATGTCTTATTAGATATGTAACCTGAAGTCACTGTCTTTCTCACAAGACTAAAAACATGTCCACATTCAGCATTACTGTGAGAAATTGTTATAATTGCCACCATAATTGATGCTATTTCTGACCTATGAATTACAAGCTAATCTTGCCCATTTATTATCTTTACCACTGAGTGGGATCACTCAGGCAGTACTGTCTGAGGCTTGAATTTGGGAGGTCCTGTGTTCAATTCCTGTTGGACCTGCCAACTGACTTTGAGGGCCCTACAGATTGGTAAAGTACCATTCCAAGAAAATTAATACAACAGGGAATATCAACATATTCAGCAGGTAGCCACACAGTATGGATTCAGCTTACACATAGTGGACAAACTGATACAAAAGAAAAAAAAGTTGGACATCACACCACTCTCAACAGCGGAGAATATATCTCAACAAAGAGATATAGCAGATTCACATTTCACTCAAAAATTTATAACAAATTCAATAAACCATTTCTAGAATATGGCGTAAAATCGGCTCCATACAATAAACACAACCTAAGAAACTTTCATCATCCACTAAAGAACACGTACCAACATTAAAAAATCAGGGATTTACCATATTGATTTTGAAGACTGCTACAACTATACATAAGAAAAACCAAGAGAAACTACAAGCCAAACTAAAGGAACGTCTAAGAAACTTGTAACTTAAGCAAATAAGGCAAATCTGTAGTAGCTCACCATTTAAAGGAAAATAAAGCTTTCAAAACATCAGCAGAACTCCCAGTGTATGAAAAATCCACATCACCAAAAGTGCACACAGAGTAATGAATTTTGAAATTCTGCTGGTAGACGACAGTGAAATTCTCCACTAAACAGACAGAAGGCAGTGCAACTGACACTGAAACAGGGGATCCCGTTGGCGATGTCTTCGAAAAATGTTTGAATGAAAACTTCCCCCTTTTTTTACTTTTATCAATAGATCTTTCTCTATCCCATGAAGATTTCAACATAACATACCAATAATCTTTTTCTGTTAAGCCACTAAACAAGTTTTCTCTAATATCTCTAAATCATAATATTGCCTCTTTCCAAAACTCTTTAATATTTGCTTCTCTTCTCCACCAAATATTACATATACCATTGTACTCCAAGATACTTTTTATGTATCCATCCTCAGTTCTTGATAAATAAAACACTGTTTTAGTAAGTTATTCTCATCTAAATTTAGAAAAAAACTTATGCCAATATTTCAGAACTCTCTCTATAATTAAACCTTTTCTTGCTACTCATCTCATATCTATTTGAGCAACCTCTTCATTGTTGAAATTGGTAAGCCAAAGAGCTTCTCTGCAGAATGATCTGTGCACTAAAGCTAACATTTCAGTGCCATATAACATTTGTGCTTCTACCACTGTTTTTTTTATATTCTGTTAGTCTGCCACTATTTTTGTTGACAATTTCTAATGTCAAGATCAGAGCAAAGTGAGGTCAAGGTGATAGGGGAATGTACAGTTGCACATTGAAAACTGTACTAGGCCTCAGCCTTGCTAGTAAATCTAACTTGGAACTGCCAATGTTTTTTTTTACCTGGCTGTCCTTCCAATGCCCCGCCAACTTGTTCCATAACTGATTAGTTCCTCTTCCCACCAAATGCACTCATATCATGGCTGACTAGTAATTTTACAATGTTTCTACAAAACTGCTATGTTTTAAAATAAAGAGAGTTGGAGATTGTTACACTACATCACTAAAAGGTTCTTACCTTGAACGCGTTTTGGGAGAACGGTTTGCTCCTGTCATCAGCATGTTTCCAACTGATTTTGCCGGTTATTGTCTGGGGAATGTGTGTGGTTAGTGCTGTTCTCTGGTGCTGAATTAATGAACGTCCAAAGGCTGCTGGGTGGCGGTAGTTTGAAATTCATTAGGTGATTCCTGTGTTATACATATCGTCAAACACAGGAATCGCCTAATGAATTTTGAACTACCGCCACCCAGCAGCCTTTGGAGGTTCATCAACCCAGCACCAGAGAACACCACTAACCACATGCATTCCCCAGACAATAATCAGCAAAATCAGTTGGAAACATGCTGATGATGGGAGCAAACTGTTCTCCCAAAACGCGTTCAAAGTAAGAACTTTTAGTGATGTAGTGTAACAACCTCCAACTCTCTTTATTTTAAATTATGACACATCACTGTTACTAGCTTCTCAATCTTCAAAATTAATTACTGTTACGTTTTGTACAAGCATCCGTTGTACAAGCATCTGCTGCTTCCTTTTGCAAGTGCAAATCTTTTTTTTGCTTTTTCCACTATCTCCATCCATAAATAAATTCAGTTATGTACTACTTATATTTCTGTGTTCTCCTGTTTACTTGTTTCTTAACATTTGAGTTCCCCTCCCCTACCTTTAGACCCCATTCTGAGCAATATATTTCTTGTAAAGTTTAATTTAAAAAAAGAAATCACAATCACGTCATCTGCAAATAATATATCAGATATCTGTATATTATTTACAACTGGCATAAAATTCTGGCATTCGAGAACATTTTTGCAATGTATCCTATAAACAAGTTAAACAGAATTGGGCTCAACTTACAACCCAGTTTAGCCCATTCTTCAGTGTTACTTCATTGGTTATTGTTCCTTCTTCAAGGTAAATATAAGAGCTATTTTCATTATATAAAGCTTTTAAAACATCATAGGACAACTAACCCCTTTATTTTAAAGTTTATACTGTAACTCAATACGACCAAAAGCAAATATAACTTGTCACTTTTATTTCGTGTTTATCTGGATTGCAAAAGGCCTTGCTCAGTGTTAATACTAAGCTAATATTGCTCCTCCTTTAAAGTGTAATTTAATTACTTATAGTGTGAATTTTGTTGTTCTTGTTATATAGCAGTTATCAATTATGTTATGTAGCTTGTTTCTCTATAATAGTTTGATGCTAACTAAACCTCAGTATCAAAATATGAGTTCATCAGAAGTCACCAATGCTAAGAAGCAAAAAACTGAACATGCATTGCCATTTGCTATGCATAAAATATATTCCCCATTAGAAGAAATGCTGATAATGTAAGCACAAACTTAAATCATCATAATCTTGACAATACAAATAAACCTGCATTTATATATACAACAAACTTAGTAAACAAAACAAGCTTATTACAGAATTGAATAACCTCAAAATTGGCTCTTTTAAACACATTACATTCAGTGATAACAAAGTCAAACTAAATTGTGAAACAGTTGAAGGTTACAGAACCACAATCAGTTATCTAGGAAACAACAAAGCAGAATATTACACATTTCAAATGAAAAATTGAAGAAACTTTAGAGTTATAATTAGAGGTTTGCATCAATCTTGTGACACTGTCATGATAATTGAGTAACTCCAAGAGCCAGGCTATAACCCAGCTCAAATGATTCCAGTGTACCACCAACTAACAAAGGTGCCACTGCTGTTATTCTTTCGATTTTAAACCTAATGTTGATAATGAGAAAATATGACAAATAGTTATAATGCTGTGGAAAAAATTGAACCACTCAAGCCTAAATGTCACGTAATTCGGTGCACCAATTGCCGAGTTTATGGACATAAAATCCTAAAGCTCCTCCCATCTGTGTGAACTGCCCTAAACATATTTAACACATACTTCCTATGCAAGTGATGTGAAACAGTACACACCCAATAACAAAATTTATCAGGAACCTCAGTCAAGAGCCAGCAATAACAAAAAGTGTACAACCTTTCAACAGAACCGACTACGAATTTCCTTCAATAAATCAGCAACAATACAACACACAACCTAATTGTGCAAACACTGTGAAGCAAAACTATCCAGCAAAGACCTAAGCAAGAATCCTGGACAAAATAGACACTGATCTCCATTATACCTCCTCTCATCAACACTTTACAGCAAGTGTTTCCCGTGCTGCTCAAAACAAATTTGCACAAGTCCGTCAAAATATGCACATGGGACAGTAAAGGTTTAAGTAATAAATATGAGTTAAAACTATTTCTTCAGATGCAAAGTACGAGGGTGGTCTGAAAAGTTTCTGACCTAATAAAGATACAAGACATTTTTTCAGATTTTTTTTTATTTTTCAACATAGTCTCCTTGTAACTCTACACACTTCTCCCAGCGATGCTCCCATCTGTGTAACCCGTCCAAATAGTACTTGGCGTTTTTCTCTGCAAAATAATTGTTCACAAAGGTGATTGCCTCTTCATTTGATGAAAATCTCTGTCCTCCAAGCGCAATTTTCAGATGAGGGAACAAAAAGAAGTTGCCTGGGGCTAGATGTGGTGAGCAAGGCGGATGGTCAAGCAGCTCAAACCGTAATTCGTGGATTTTCGCCATTGCAACCACTGAGGTGTTGTCTTGGTGAAACAGGATTTTCTTTTTCTGCAAATGTGGCCGTTTTTCCTCAAGTTCTGCCTTCAGCTTGTCAAGTAATGATGCGTAGTATGCTCCTGTAATGGTTTTTCCTTTCTGAAGATAATTGATTAAAATAACTCCATGACTATCCCAAAAAACAGTTGCCATCACTTTCCCAGCCGAAGAAACAGTTTTTGCTTTTTTTGGAGCCGATTCCCCCTTTGCAGTCCACTGTTTGGACTGTATTTTTGTTTCGGGCATATAATGGTGTATCCAAGTTTCATCTACAGTAATTAATCGGCGCAAAAACTAGGATTTATTGTGCCTAAACTGCGCCAACAGAGCATTGGAAATGTTCATTCAAACACGTTTTTGGTCAAACGTGAGCAAACGTGGCACCCAACGCGCGGACAGCTTTCTCATGTCTAAATGTTGATTTAATATGTGACAAAACACTTTCTTTTGACATGTTCATAGCCTCTGCTATCTCTCTCATTTTAATTCGGCGGTCGTCTAGCACCATTTGGTGAACTTTGGCGATGTTTTCGTCGGTAGTGGCAATTTTTGGATGTCCCGAACGTTCGTCTCCCAAGCTCTTATGGCCACATTTAAATTCAGCTGCCCAAAATTTCACTGTGGTAAATGATGGTGCAGAGTCCCCATACACAGAATCCAACTCATCTTTGATTTGCGTAGGCATATTGTCTTTCAAAAACAAATATTTAATGACAGCTCGATACTCGATTTTGTCCATTTTCATAAAAACACTCAATCACCTCACTCAAACGACTGTTACATAACAACTGAACGTCCAAAATGGCTGAAACTTTGGTGAGTAACTGTCAACAGATGAACAACAAAATTCACTAGCTTTTATTTATGAGTGCTGCCATCTTCATGTTGAGGTCGGAAACTTTTTAGACCACCCTCGTATCAACATTCTTTTGGCAAAGGAAACTAAATTATCACCTCAATTAGTATCTAAATGCCTGGATATTGGATCTATAGAGCAGATCATCTGAGCAACAAAAGGAAAGGAGGTGCAGCCATTTTTAATAAAACATCCATCAGCCATGAAGAATATCTGCCAATTGCGGAAGACATTTCAAATAGCTTGTATTACAATACACATATTAAGCAGAAAATATCAAGTTGGTTCTTTCTATTCAGCAACTAAAAACAAACTCATAGCTTCCCACTTTTGATCTATTGCACATGAAATTAGCTCACACTACATTCTTGGAAGAGACTTCAATAGTAAACATACAAGATGAGGTTGTAATGTCAAATCTAGATGGACATATCCTTCATGATGTAGCAGACCAACTTTCTTTTGAATTTATACATACTACTGAATCAACCTTTTATCTGCTTGCTAGATATATGCCTGACATATATCTAGCCTTTTTTTTTTCCTTGAAAAAAAAATATAAAAAGATGCTGCTCCTTTCCAATGGCCCTTGCATATGAGTTTAACTCCGACCACTTTCCTGTAATTGTACAATTAATACCAAAACTAGCACCAACACAAACAACCATCTAATGAAATATACTTTTGATTGGATTGCTATGTAAATACCTTAAAGATCAATACCAATTTAAGAAGTTGTACCAAAATCACCTCAAGATGTTGGAAAACCTGTACAGTGCTAACTAGATATATTCACTATGCTACAAATTTATGCACCAGGCACAGTGACACAAACAAAGCTACAATAAATGTTGTTACCATTGCACATCAAGCAACTTCTTTATGAGAAGAAATAATGTTGCAAACTATGGAAGAAAATGAAATCTCAACCGTGCAAAACAGCATATAATAGGGCCACAAAAAGTCTTCAAAATGCACCTAAATAATACAAAGTATAGCCACATACAATTCTCTCCCCTTAAAAAAAGCTTGCAATGGCTTCTTGTGGAAAAAGACTAAAATTCTATACAACTCTGAGGAATACCACCACTTTGAATAAACAATAAATGGTACACTTTATCGGAAAATAAGGCTTCCATTTTTTCTGAAATGTTACAAGAACAGTTTAAACCAAAACTTAATACTGATTCACAGTTTTCTGGGCACATAGATGAAGTTTCCAACCATTGCAAATCTATCTTCATATCATTCCAACCCAGGTTCGAAATGCAATAAAAAAACTCCAGCAAAGAGATCACCTGGACTCTCTGTGATCATGCTTCTGCTGATTACAGCTTTTTCTAGAAAAACTCTAGTGCTACTAATGCAAATATACAACACAATTTAGAGGTGTTTATTTCCTGAGAAACTGGAAACGTGCTATAGTGGTAACTAAGTCAGATCCTCCTTCATATTGTCCTATAAGCTTTTTAAGAACATTTTTCAAAATATTTGAATGTTTATTCCTTTTTTATTTGATTGGTCCTCTACAACCACTTACATGGAGTTTGGATTTAGACCTAACCATTCTTGTCCTCAGCAGCTACATCAATGCAGATGTGATACTTGATACTTATGATGAGAAAACTGTTTAAGCTTACTCCTCAATACAGATAAAGCATTTGATAAAATATAGCATGCTGAGCTCTTGCATGAAATAAAATATTCTGTTAATACAATAATGCACTATCTTCACCTCAGAAAGTACAAGCAGGAGTCCCCTAAGGTAAACTACTGGCTTCATTCCTGTATCTGTTATTTAGTTCTGATGTTGAGTATGAGTTAAGAGTGGAAGTGAATGAGATAGTATGAAGAAGGACCAAAGACAAAGTCTTGAATTGTGAAGGTAAGAAGTTAATAGAATTTTGTGAGGAGTTCAACTTGATGATATGTAATGGGGTGAAGGGGAAAGATGAAATGGGGGAATTTACCTTTGTGAATGAGAAGGTCAGAGTGTGGTAGATTATATGATATATTCAGTAGAGTTGGGTCCATATATTATGGATTTTGAAGTGTTGAATTTAGTTTGTTCAAGTAATCATTTTCCAATAAGGGTAAAATTCCTAAGTACATATAAGGGAGGCTTCAAAGCAAGGCAACAAGAAGGAATTAGAATTGAAAGATATAAATGGAGGGAGGAGGAAGCAGAATTATTTTTGAAGAAACTGGGGGCAGATATAGGGGGAACAAGGGAAGCAGGTGTAGATGAGATGCTGAAAGAAAACAGAATTGAAGAAGCTGTATTAAAACTAGAAATGATATTGTAATATGCAGGCTCAAGAATGAAAATGAAAGAGGATTGGGTCAATCAGAAGAAGGGATGGTATGATGAGGAATGTAGGGTGGCGAAACAAAGAGTTTTAAGGGAGCTGAGAAAATGGAGGCAAATGGGTGACGAAAAGGAGAGAGAGGATTATATGGTTGAAAGGTGGGGGTATAAAAGTCTATTGGAAGTAAAGAGGAGGGTGTGGGGGGAGAAAATGAGTAAAAAATTGCATGAGGCAGCAGCAGCTAATGATTGTAAAACAATTTGGGCTTTAGTTAAGAGTATGTATAAGGCAAGAGCAAGAGAGAATAACATAGGTGTAAATGAATGGCTTAATTATTTTAAAAATCTTTTGGGAGCAGAGCAGCAAACGAAGCAAACTATATGGATAGTGGCAAATTGTAACTATATTGAGCAATTACACAGTAGGATAGAAATAGGGGAAGTAAGAGATCAAATTACAAGACTAAAAAGAAACAAAGCAAGCGGTATTGATGGTATACCAGGTGACTTTTGGAAAGCATGGTGTTTAGATGAGAATAGATTGGAGATGCTAGTTAGGGTACTAAATTCAATTTTTGAAGAGGGTATTGTACCCAGAATTTGGAAAGCGGCAATTGTGGTGCCAATATTCAAGAACAAAGGAGATGTGAATAACCCAGCAAACTATAGGGGGATTAGTCTGTTAGCAGTGTTAGGAAAAATTTACACTGGGGTTCTGGCAGAAAGGGTGCAATTTTGGGCAGAGGAGCAGGGTAAGTTATCAGATTTCCAAGCAGGCTTTAGAAGAAATAAGAGAGTAATAGACAACATTTTTGTGATATCCACAATGGTCAGTAAATATTTAGCTAACAAAAGGGGAAGGTTGTACATGTTATTTGTGGATTTTGAAAAAGCGTTTGATACAATTAATAGGGAAGGCTTATGGGCTAAATTGAGCAAGATAGGAATGAGTAACAGGTTCATAGAAACATTACAAAGAATATATGCAAAGAATGACTTTCGTATAAGGGTCTCAAATAATATAATGATAAATGCTATTTCAAATAATGTAGTGTTAAGGCAAGGATGTAAGTTAAGTCCTATATTATTCAACTTATTTATTGACGATATTTTAGAGGCAATTAAGATAGAAAATGGGCATCTTCCAGTAATTGGAAATAAAGAAATACCGGGTTTATTATTTGTGAATGATTTAGTTGTAGGAGCAATAACCAAGATTGGGTTAACTAAAGCAATTGGGGCAATAGAAAAGTTCTGTAATAAGTGGAGTCTCAGAATAAACACAAGGAAAACAAAAATAATGGTGTTTAAAAAGGGGAACAAGTTAAGGAAGGATGAAATATGGTGGTGGCAAGGAAATGAAATCGAGGTGGTTAGGAAATTTGACTATTTAGGAGTAAGATTAAATACTAATGGGAGTTGGAATGAGCAAAAGAAAATGATACTAGCAAAAGGAAAACTGGCAATGAAAGCTATTAGAGCTTGCCTAGATAAAATACCAGAGAAGCAAATAAAATGGCTGGAGAGAATATATGGAGCAGTAGTAGAGGCCAAAATGCTATATGGAGCTGAGATTTGGGGTTTAGAGAGAGGATGGGAAAATGTAAACAAGGTGCACAGAAATTTTTGTAAATTAATTCTAGGTCCACCAAGGGCTTCACCCAAATAGAGCTAGGGAGGTTTGGTAGCAAAGCAAAAATTGTGGAAAGGGTATTAAAATATTGGTATAGAATTAAGGAACTGGAAAATAATAATATGTTAAAGCAGTGCCTAGAAGTGCAGCTAAAATTCAACAAAGAGGATACTTGGTGTATGTATATAGAAGGAACTATGAAATAGGTTATGGAGATATTTGGAGAGAGGGGCAGGTACTGGAGAAGGGTAAAATTGAGAATTGAAGATATTGAAAGACAAGAAATTTTAGGTACCTTTAATTTCAAATCTTCTTTATGTATATATGCAGATTTAAAAATGTTGTGGGAAAGAGAAAAATATGTCGATATATGTGACAGATCAACACAAGAAGGTTTTGCATGGGCGAGGACAGGAGTGGTGATGTTAAAAGGCTTAGGGGAAGGAGAGAACCAAGGAAAGTGTCTGCTATGTAAGAGAAAGTATAATAACTATTGGCATTTAATTCTAGAATGTGAAGGAACTAAGGAATCGAGGGAAAAATGGCAGAAGAAGAAATGGTCCAATTTACCAATTGAAATTATAGGTAGAAAGATGATGGGTGTCAAATGTAAGGGAAACATATTAGAAGTAGGAAAATATTTAGGTTTAGTCAGAAGGAGATGGCTGAAGAAATATAGGAATAAGGAGTAAGAAGAAATGTAGATACTGAAAAGTAGATTAGTAAAAGGTTGCAATAGCTTGATAACCACAGTGTTTGAGCTATGAGCCCTTGGAAGCATGGCAACTTAGGGAAGGATAGAAAAGGTTATGTTAAGAGTAGATGTAGGTTACATATTTAAGCAAGTATTGAAATGTAACAAATTTATAAATGTTAATAAATATTCATTTATTCAGTTAAATAGGGCCCATTCACTCGTTAACCACAGTGTTGGAGGATATGGGCCCTAGGAAACCAGCAACTCTATGAAGGCTGTAAACTGAAATATGTATTCACTATTTACTTCTGATTTTCCAAAACATGACAACCTGTTAATTTCACAGTTTGCAGACATGTAGCTATCCTTAGTAAATATCCTGATATCATAGCAGCTAAGGAACTGCAAGCATACACAGATAAAGTTGACGAGTGGTGCATAAACTGGAGAATGAAAATGAATCCAAGTAATTGAAACTAGTGACATTCACCCATGAAAGAAACTCTGCCAATTGTGTAATAAGATTTGTAATGAGACAGTGCCACAATTAAAATATTTAAATACCTTGGATTAACTCTTAATGCAAAATTAACCCAGAATGAACATATTATTGACCTTGTCATGAAAAGACAGAAAATTAATTAATTAAAATTCCTGACATTGATACTTCACCATTATCTTCAAAAAGGCTGATCTACTTCTCACTAACAAGACCTCTCTGGATGTAAGGTTGTTCAATCCGTATGCAAAACTCAAGTCAACAGAATACAAACTACCAGAATCGGGTCCTTCACCTAATAGTGGATGCACAGGAGCAAGCACGACGAAGACTGAAATGAAAATGACACATACAGACCTTCTAATGTGAAGTTTCATCTTGCACTATGTAACTACTGAGGACAGTCGTTGGGCTGCAACGTCAAAACAAGTCTGCGATTCTTTGTGAATAATTGTATCTCTAAAAGAAAAACTAATAATACTGCAATGTATAAAAAGTTTTTAATAAATTACTTTAAAAAGAGAGAAAAATTTATCTATCGGAGTATTTGTACATTGTACATTTGGAGTACATTATACACAATAACCAAAGAAAAATGGTAATTTTCCAAAAGAGAAATTTAAATCAGGTGCTATTGTCATCTGATGATGTCTTTAAGCAAAGAAATAAATTATTTAGGAAATTTGAGTCTGAGTTGAAACACTTAACATCACTTACAAGTTTTCCTTACCAGTTTCAAGACAAAAAAAAACATATAAACTTCCAATGATGGGAGCAATTAGCTCTTGAAACCAGTCAAGACGAAAAACATGTAAGTGATGTTAAGTGTTTCAACTCCAACTCAAAGTTTCTAAATAATTTCAAATTCACATCACTGTTACTAGCTTACCCAAATACTATAGAAAAGGCAATAAATATATAATTACTTACAAAATAAAATTATTACTAAAAACAGAATTTTATATGTAACATATATACAGTGTGATTCTCTCACTAGAGGCCCCAAACATTTGTCTAAATGTTGGGCATTTATGTGAGTTTAGTGATGAAAATTTGTGTACACATACCTTGAACTATGCACTGTCACATCCGATGCTGAAAATGGTCCCCTCCCACATCCAAACACGTTTGTACATGTTGCTCCAAATTCTGGAATACTTTTATTAAAGTCTCTTCGGTAATGGCTTCGATCTCTTGACGTATAGCATCTTTCAACTCTGCAATTGTACGTGGTCTATTTTTGTATACTTTTTCCTTCAGACATCCCCACAGGAAGAAGTTGGGTGGTGTTAGGTCAGGAGATCTTGGTGGCCAAAGAGTTTTTGAGATGATTCGATCTTCAAAAAAGCTTTCAATTTCCCTCATGCTTACATGTG
Organism: Deroplatys truncata; assembly: GCA_030765065.1. NCBI lineage: Eukaryota > Metazoa > Arthropoda > Insecta > Mantodea > Mantidae > Deroplatys > Deroplatys truncata. Next base: position 119,931,762 of record CM060981.1, read on the forward strand.
ATGTGTAATTTGTTGCACCATCTTATTGGAAATATCTGTGAGTTAATTCATCATCTGTTAACTGATTGACAAAGTCAGTGAATATTCTAATATTTTCTTCAGTGTTTACTGTATTCTCATGAAAAATAGGGTCTATAATATGCCGTGACACTGTGCACCACACTCCAATTTTCTGTGCATGTAGGGCATGATGATTTATTTGTGCCCAATGTGTGTTCTGAGAGTTTATGTAGCCACTCAGATGAAACCACGCTTCATCCGTGAACCAAGTAAAGTCCAAATCCCAGGATTCTGATTAATAAATGTTTGAAACCATACACAGAACTGCACACGTTTTTCATGGTCCATCGGTTGCAATTCTTGAACACATGTCACACAGTAAGCGTGGAGGTTTGCTTTCTTAGCAGCTCTTTGGCGCGCAGAATATGGAGCATTTATTTCCTGAGAAAGTCGTTGCAAGGATTTTGATGGTGATGCCAGTAATCACTCCTTTACTTCTTCCATTACACCCACATTCATTTTCCAGGTGCCTGCATGCTGTGTGATCAAGGTTCCAGCCATCTCTTAACTTTGTTACCAATTTCTGAATACAGTATTTTGAGGGCACACATCACATGCCAAATTTGGCCCGAAATGCCCTTTGACATGATTTAAATGAACCCGTTTGCCAGTAGTTACGAATGAGGAACACGCATTCTGCAATTGTGTACGACATTGTCGATGCTGCTTCCAAGCCAACACTGGAGTATAGTGTGTGGAGACGTTCCTGTGACTAAGCAGAGCCAAGGTCAGTGGAACAGTCCAAGCCTATTGGGAGGGGCGTGGCACTACATTACATTGTTCAAGGTACGTGTACACAAAGATTCATCAAAAACCTCACATAAATGGCCAACATATAGGCAAAATTTTGGGGCCTCTAGCGAGAGAATCATACTGTATAATACATGACTGCAATGGATACTTTTTATCTTCCCAGTGGAAATTGCTGAAATACAAGAGAAGCTGCACACAACCCTTCGTGCCACAGAACTGTGCTTACACTCCCCTCCCAAGGATGTTGAAAATGTTTGCTATTTGCTGCAAGATAGGCATTTTAGTATCTAAACGTTTTAATTCACACATTGCAGCTCATTTTTAGAAATGGCCATTTCTTGTCAATGTTCAGTAGTTCATCCAGTGTTTATGGATTTCTTTGCTTTTTAAATTGCTCCACAAATCACTCAGAAAAATGGTCTTTAAATTTTCTCCGACAATGAACAGCGAAACCATGACTCAAGTACAAGAAGAGAAGTTAGGATCGGCGCTGTCACTGCCTTTATGATCCTTGTAGTATCAGGCCACCATATAGACCTTGCCACAGCTCTTAGCCTGAGAAATGAGGGTCGGCGCTGTCACTACCTTTATGATCCTGGTAGTACAGGCCACCATATACACCTTGTCACAACTCTTGGCCTAAGCGCTAGTTTCAATTGTGCTAGATCAGGAAATTGCACTTAAAATACTCTAAAATAAATTTAAGTCTGAATACTTAAACACTATACAAGGAGCCCACGAATTCATGCACTTACTCTCCATGTAATATATAAGAGAATCCTTAAAAGATTTAGGAAAGGAAGAACTATTTCATACATTTTATCCTCAGTATGCCAAAGTTTATTATTCTATAAAGCAACATTTTTATCCTAAACCAATTCAGTTTGAACCAATACAAAATAGGCGAACTTTAGTACATGTTAATTTCAGTTCAAGATGTGCAACCTATTCTTAGTGTATAACTTTTGTCTTGCATTACTATGCACTATTATATCTTTAACCATACTTTCTAAAAGAGTGCCTAATGATTATTGTTCTTTTATGAGCTGTGATTTTCTATGATTCATACAATGAATGCATGTATAAAGTTGTTGCAATTCAAGTTCTGTAACTTATTGTGTACAATCATTCTGGTCTTAAAAGACTGTATTCATATTTAATACATGCTGGTATAAAGGCAAGTAAACTGTTGCTTCAAATTAATTCATGTCTACTGGAATGCTTTATATTATTCTTAGAGAGCTATTAAAAAAAAAAATAAAAAAAAAAAAAAAAAAAAAAAAATAAGACAACATAAAATGTGTAAGCTTTACAGCAGATTAAAATAAATTGCATACTTTTGTAAAATAAAACAGTTATTACAAACTCCACCACACATTTCGCTTGCTAGTTTTGCATTACTTTAAAGCTAGAGAAAGGCGAGTTTCTCTTTAATTTAAAATATATGAAATTAATCAGAATACAGGCTCTTTAAACTATCTGCTTCATATTTCATTGCTTTCAAGTTATTTCCATTATTTTTTATAACTACAATTTATGTCTCTCTTTTTTGTTTAATCATCATGTTTATTCCACTCATTAAGTTTTTTACTAGAACAAATTTGCACCAGTGAAACTAGGCAATTGCTTTGGCGCTGGAAGATCCTTCAATTAACATCCAGTAGCGAAGATATTATGCTCAAGGTGCTGGCATAACCTTCAGTCGATCAAAAGCAGCTTTCTCTAGAGCTTCTCTGTGGTTGGGATGCGCAATATTGATAAGGGCATGTGCTCGCTGTCGTAGCGTCTTCCCAAACAAATCTGCTATACCATGTTCTGTGACAATGTAGTGAACGTGGGCTCTGGTAGTTACTACTCCTGCTCCTAAAATAAAATAAAAAGAGTATGAATTTGTAGTTTCTGCAATATTATTGAATTTAAGATTTACACCTTTTAATGCTTCTACATGGAGTACATTCCAAATTTTTAAGGCTTTTCAGTAAGTATGTGATCTGCCCATGTTCTTTCCAGTGTAATTGTGAGAATTATCTGACTACATTGATATAGGACATGTCAAATTTTTAGAACACAAATACTCAGACTCACACTAACATACAATTATACATGATAACAATTTCAAATACACTCTACATATACATGATAACAATATATATATATATAAAAATGAGATGAGTTTTAAAACATTTAATGATAAGCTAGAGTTAACATATTAGCTTCACAAATTATTCCTGGATATTATAGAAACAGTGTTCATGCATGAATTTATTTAATTTTTGCTTATGTGTAACTGCTTAATTGATTGTGGCACTTTGTTGTGCAGCATTATTCCTTTATATTTTAAGCTTTCCTCGTACAAACTAATGTGGTAAGACATAATTGACAGTCTGTCCTTATTCCGAGTGTGGTATGAGTGTACAAGTGAATTGGTTTGAAATTCATGTATCTTTGTCTTCACCTGGAAATATCTCGTATATGTACAATGATGGTAGGGGCAAGATCCCCATTTTTACTTTCTTTACCATGTATCTATAGTAGGTAGAGAAGGTATTGTATTCCACCCAAAAATTTGATATTGAGATTTCTGCGGAAATGCTTGTTTTCAGGCTCCTTGAATTAAAACAAAAAAGAAAGAAAGAAAAGAAGGGAAAAAAAAAACATTTTTAGTAAAATGTCTCTGTCTGGAAACAGCATAACTCAAAAATGAGAAGTCAAATAAATATCAAACTTGGTATTTAGATTCAGTACCTACCAAAGGTGCAACCACTAATGAATTCCATTAATTGACCTAATAGTAGTCAAAACTATGAAGCCCAGGGCTTAAAGTACTGTAAGTTGCTATTGGGGTATGTCATCTCTATACAATTTAAAATCTCCTTGTGGTTTACCAGCAAAAATGTGAATCAGTTGGGGAATTTAATGTTGTACCAGCATGTTGCCATGGTAGCTCAGTGGTTAGAGCAACTGAATGGAAACCGAGATCCATGGTTCAAATCCTGGCAATGGCATTAAACTTTTCTGTCGTCTGATTCTGCCTTTCCAACCTTGTCAACACACAGCTTGTGTGGAAGAACAATTAATTCCATTAATCCTGAGTGTTAGACCACACATTTGTGGAATCAGCTCAAGATATGAACTGTGTTATATTTGTAAGGGAGAGCATGCCGAGTCTGGACAAAATTCCTATTCTTCAGGAATGAATGTACAAATTATTGAACAATAAATAGGCAACAGTTCTCATTATATAACATTTTTATTTTGTCTTCCCATGGAATCAACGTGTACATTTTATTGCTCATGTACACATCTTTTAAACATATGGTATTTTAATTATAATTGTTATGAGCCATTTTTAAGAAAATCAAACATAACAAAAGATTATCCAGGTAAAGGGTAGTTGGGGTCAGAGGACGTTTTTGAAAATGTATGTGTGTCTCATCCTTGGAAGATGCTGAACTCAAATACTAAGTTGGTATTCATCTGGCACTTAATATTTGAGTTATGCTGTTGGCAGATACACATCACATCAATGCTGATTTTTTTGGGGGGAGGGGGGGGGGGGCAGGCCTCAAAACATCTATTAAACTCTCAATTTCAAATCTTTATGGAAAGCAAAGTTAACATTGCAAACGATCCCCCCCCCCAATTTAAATGCCATCTTTAACATCTAAGATCAGATCAAGCTTTGCCTTTTGGAATAATGGCCCATTGGAAATAATGTTCACTCATTTCATTGAAAAAAGTCCACATTATATGGGGATTAAAATATACAATAAATTGCCACAAATTTTTAGGGAAATGCATAACCAAAGTAACTTCAAAAGATTTGCAAAAATGCATTTATCACCAAAGCATATTATTCAATTAAGGAGTATATGGAAGACTAACGTGATCTCATATTTTAACTAATGGAAAACTTTATATGTATCCAAGTTTTTTTTTTTAACTTATAATTTGTTTAGCCTATAACTATACACTTTGTAATTTTTGTAGTATTTAAAATCTGTTTATCCTGCAATTATAAATTTTGTAGTTTTAGTAATTTCATTGTTAAATGTTTTGACGAGTCACCAAGTTACGAGCTTATGCTCAAGTATGTAAGTGTTATGTGATGAATAAAGTATTTTTATTGTTGTTGTGTTAATTGTTGCATTTTACTTTAGATTTTCTTTATAAACATTAAATTCGCACACACACATACAATTTACACTCTGATTCATACTTCAAGACTCTAGGGAAGTTGGGGAACAATTCTGGCTAAATAAAAAGGCCCATCCTCCAGCCCAGAATCAATTTGGGACCTACCAGACTACAGAGGCAGTCCATACAATATTGTTACCAAAATGAAAGCTTAAAAGGTGGTATTTCTGCATCACAGTGTAATGCAATAGTAAATACAATTGAATAAATTATATTTATTATTTTACCTTGTTTAATGAAGGGAGAAATTTTACTTTCACCCTTGTTTGTGGATGAAGGAAGGGCTATGATCGGCTTTCCCAGTCCATCAAGTGCTTCAGCTGCTCCACGAATGAAGTCCACCTGGCCTCCAAAACCTAAAATCACAACAGAATATTTATAATGCTAAACATTGGTGCTCTTATTAGAAGCAATGTCAGATTTATTTACACATTAACCCCTTACTTAACACCAAGCTCAAAAAGTTTATAAAATTAAGTGATGTGGCAGTATATAATCTCTGCCACCTGGATATAGAGCTTGGGTTGCAATGCCACGTCAGCCCTAAGTGGAAGCTTCTCTCACCACCACCTCCTGATGACAGCCGAGCCCGTGCAGATTGTTTGACAAGAGAGAACTATACCGCCTTAACTGACAACACACTGCTGGCTTCCTGCCAGTCTTGTTAACACTGTCGTAATGAGAAATCATGTTGGTCTGAATCTACTTTTAACAATGTATTTCATTTTACTTAATTACACAGATAGACACTTAAAGATATCTCTCATTAGGATACTGCCTACTATGTTATTTCTAAATTATTTATGCAAAGGTTAATGTGGTGATTTAACTTATGTGTTTGAGCTGTGTGAACAGCTATTTCATTGACTAGGGCAAGTTTTAGGCAAATGTAAATTCAATTTTATAATTGTTCTATGAATGTAGTTGAATATTGTATAGGATAAATTATAAAGATAGAATCAGACAACTGAAAAATTCAATGCCATCACCAGGATTTGAACCATGGATCTCCATCAGGTTGCTCTAACCACTGAGCTACCATGGCAAGTTGCTTGTATGACATTAAAAATCAATTTTTCAGTTGTCTGATTCTACAAGGGTAATCCCAAAAGTAAGGTCTCTAAAGCGCTGGGATCACAGGGAAACTGCTTGTGTGGATGTTGGCCATACTGCTTTTTCCTTCCTCCCTCCACTCTCTTCAGAAACCACCGCACATCCCTTAGCGCCCTCAGTCTTGGCTTGGCAGCCAGTTATAATGGAGCTCCCATTAGCCACTACCGCCAGGTGTGAAGTTCGTGCAGTTATTCGCTTTTTGAGTGCAAAAGGGGTTATACCTGTCGAAATTCATTGACAGTTGATTGGAAGTGTATGGAGAGTCTTGTATGGATGCCAAAAATGTCTCCAAGTGGTGTAGAGAATTTGCAAATGGTTGCACGAAATTCATGACGAGGAAAGAAGCGGGAGACCGTCCATTTCTGACGAAACAATCGCAAAGGTTGAACAAGTCGTGCTTCAAGATCGGCGGATCACTCTCGATGAGCTCTGCATTGTTGTTCCTGAGATTTCTCGAAACACTATTCATCGGACTTTGATTGAAGAGTTGAAATTTCGGAAGGTGCAAGATGGGTCCCAAGAATGCTGACAGAGGATCACAAAAGGCAACGTGATGAAACTTCTCGCCAATATCTTCAACGCTATGCAGATGAAAAGGACAACCTTTTGGATTCAATAGTCATGGGTGATGAAACCTGGGCTTTCCACTTCACACCTGAGACCAAATAACAATCACGTGAGTGGCGGCATTCCGGTTCACCCAAGCCACGAAAATTCAAGAGAACACAGTGTGCCGGTAAAGTCATGGCAACTGTGTTTTGGGATCGAAAGGGGATATTGTTGGTCGACTTTATGGATCCTGGGACAACAATAAATGCCGACAGGTATTGTCAGACATTAAATAAACTCAAGACAGGCAATTCAGAGCCGTAGAAGAGGAATGTTGAGCAAGGACATAAGCCTTCTCCGTGACAATGCTCGCCCCCCACACTGCCCGTCAAACCATGAATCTTCTGCAACAGTTTGGATGGGAAACCATCACCCATCCACCCTATAGTCCAGACTTAGCACCCAGTGACTACCACTTGTTTCCCAAGTCAAAAGAACACTTGGCTGGAAGGCGCTTCGGTGACGACGATGAAGTGAAAAATGAGGTCCATCACTTTTTCAAGAGCATGGTGGCAAGCTGGTATGACATGGGCATACAAAAACTGCCACAGCATCTACAAAAATGCATCGACCGAAATGGCGATTATGTGGAAAAATAGACAAATGTTAAAGCTTCAAAACTATGTACCATTTGTTGTCAATAAAACTTTCTTTGTATTTTAAAAAAAATTGGAGACCTTACTTTTGAGATTACCCTTGTACCTTTCCAACTTTGTCCAACACATGGCTTGTGTGAAAGAACAATTAATTCTACATATGCAATATTATTTCACAATAAATACAGCTTTTAATTGTTCTTGTAATGGAAATTGATATTAAAGGTGTAAATGTTTGTATTCACTTTTGGCATGAGTGCAAGCCACTTTATGTAATTGGAATTCCCGTTAATATTATATTTGATAAATGTAACTGGCTAGCTGAATGTAAAGGCATATATGATTGAACAACTTACAGTATTTATTTCATTACAGTATTGCCATCTGTAAATAATTCACAGCTCATTTTAGAATTTTAATCATTAGTTGTTGCGTGTGTAAATCCAAACAAACATACATCTTATTGCTTAAACCATATTTTTCTCAAAGCAATTTTATTTATTGATCATTTACATTCCCCTTTTGATCCTGGTTCATTCACAGTCCTCCCGCCCCAGCACAATTCCAAACAAAACTCCATCACCTATGAAAGTTAGGGAATTAATTTCCAAATCCCTTGGCAAGCGATTTACATAATTTGCCAAGAAGTTGGTGCAGTGGTATTGATTTTTTTTTTAATTTTATTTGTATATCTTTTTATACATAATCCTTTTTTATATAAACTAACTTAACTTATGTAGGTACAAATTGTCTAGCCTGCTGTTCTGCATGTACTGCTCAGTTTGCCTGGCACCTTGGTCTTATAGCTCAACTGAGCAGCCATTTACTACCCTTAATCTCCTGTAGGCCATCCTCCCCCTTCTTCATTTGTCCTTCTACCTTTCTTATCTCCCTTACGTTTGCAATTTATTTCTCTCCCTTGCTTCCCTTAAAAACTCCCCCATATTATTATTTTTCTTTTCCTGTCAACATTTTAATTACTACTATTTTTCCATCTATTTTTACTTTCTCTACTATGTATAGTAAGTAGGGGAAGTATTGCATTCCACCCAAAAATTCAATACCAAGATTTCACCGGAAATGCATGTTTTGAGGCCTCCTGATCAAAAAGAAGTATTTTTGGAAACATGTCCATGTGTGTGTGTGTGTGTGTGTGTGTGTGTGTGTGTGTGTGTGTGTCTGTGAACAGCATAACTAAGAAATGAACAGTCGGATAAACACCAAACTTAGGTGTATTTAGGTTCAGTATCTTCCAGAGATGTGACACGAAGGTTTTCAAGAAAATCCCCCCACCCCAGATTACCCTTCACATGGAACATTTTTCGAAAATTTTAATTTTCTCAAAAATGGCTCTAACGATTTTTATTAAAATATCATATATTTAAGATACTTTCATGACAAATAAAATGTATATCTTGAATTTTCTGGGAATGTCTCCAAAAGTGTTCTTCATTGTGAATGACGTCTGCATAACTGGTAAACTATAAGTGATAGACAAAATTTTACTACACAAAAAATGTAGATCACATTAAAATACACAATTTATGTCATATACATTTTTTTTGTTGAGTGAACCATTTTCAAGATATTGCTTGTTATTCCCTTAAATTTTCCAATACTTATACTTTTTCTCAAATGGGAATTCGTTATTCATTTTTTTTTTTGTCCTGGTAATGCAAAGAGAATGGAATACTCCATATAGCAACCAGCTCTTAATATATTTGACTATCGCTTAAAGCTTACCAATTCCCCTTGCATCTACAAGAAAATTAGCAATAAGATTAACATCTCGATTAACATGAAGCATATGGAGAACAAGCATTTGTAAAAATAGTTTGTACAAGAGTAGAAAAAGTCATGTGAGTGTAACACATCAGATTTTTTCAGATACTTTTGTCTCCATTCTGCTTGTTCCAGTCTGTTATATAATGCTATGTACTTTCACTGCTTCTGCATAGTTCACAGATTCCACTTTTTCTGCCTCTTAGACCTCTCAATATTGACCCTGTTCTCATCTATGCAAATTCTTCTTTTTCTGCTCTATTACAATAATCCATATACCCTTCTCTTTCCCATTTCCTTTTTATTAATCTATAAAACCTCAGTGATTTTTTATTCTCTAAGCTTCCCCAGATCTCTTCTTGTCTATGTCCTCCACTCTATTTCTTACTGTTATCCAAAAGATGCTGTTTCTTTCTCCTGGTCTCCAAATACCTCCCATTCCTATCTTCTCCACCCTACCAACTATTTTTATTTATCATACTCATTTGTTGGTCCATACATATCTTTAAAATTTCACTCTCTTCTTATATCAAGCATCTAAATCAAAATTTCTATATCCTTTCCAACATCACTCCTGTTCTTCTTGTTCTTTCTAGTTCCACTAATGCTACTTCCCTTAATGCGATCTTGGTAACCCCAATAATTCTTTACAAAACATTCTGTAGCTCTGGTCTATTTTTTTTTTTTTTTTTTTTGCTTAATTCAGATCCTCTTCATTCTGAATAACTTTTGCTAACTGGTAACCGTAAGAGGTAGACAAAATTTTTACTACACAAAAAATATAGATCTCATTAAAACACACAATTTATGTCACATACTTTTGGGTTTTTTTTTTTTTTTTTTGCTCAAGTGAACCATTTCAAGATGTTCCTTGTTATTTGTTCAAATGTTCCAATACTTATACTTTATACTTTTCCTCCATGGTCTAATGATGCCATGCTAGCTTCTAGTTCCATGGTCGCAGGTTCAAACCTGGCAGAGGGTGATGGATTTTTTTTTTTTTTTTCCGGGTGTAAAAATCCTTAGCATGGCTTCCTTTGAAACGGAAGTAAAGCTGGTGGTCCCGTGTCGTAGATTTACGCCACATAAAAGAAACTCAAGCTTCTGGCTCTGAGCAAAATTTCCAGTCTTTCACACCCAACATAGAATGGCACACAAAGAACCACAGTAGTTGAATGCCATAAATAAAACACAATTACTTTAACGTAACAATTAATGGGAAACACAGTGAAGTAGTTAAAATATTAATAAAATGCTAGTGGCAACACACTGTAACTTCACTTTTTCAAGATAATTACCTTGAACGTGTTTTGAAGATACCTTGTCTTCATCATCAGCTAAGAGCCAGTAACGAGTCTGTCGGTTCCAGTGTAGAGGTCGCCATTGGGCTTCCTGACGACATCATTTTTGGCTTGATGTATTTAAAGATGAGATCCTTTTCCAGAGGGAAATTGAAATTCATTAGCTGGTTTTTGTTTTTTTGTATGAGGAGTTTTTCCCATATCGTCAATTCTATTGGATTTTGGATCGACTTGATTAGATTTATTTCATTATGGATGTTGTGGTTTGAATTCCAGAAATGATATGCGATGGCAGATTTTTCAGTTTCTTTTTGTCTTATATTTCTAAAATGTTCTTTCAGTCTCACCACTATGTTCCTTTTTGTTTTGTCTACATATTTAAGTTTGCAATCACTGCAATTTATCTGGTAAATGCCTGGCATTTTAGTTCTAGGAATTTTGTGTTTGTTCTTAATATGTTATTTAAACTATGTTTATTGATGGTGCTAATTTGATGTTCCACTGCTTGAATATCTTTTGGAATTTTTTCTGCGCTCAAGGATGAAATGTGAACTTTTTAAAACTACTGTGTTCTATAGTGTGGTAATTTCCTTTCTTTCTTTATCTTTTTTAAATTTTTGGATTTTCTTGTATACTAATTCTTTTGCAAAGCCATTTTTGTAGGCTGCTTCTATGATGTTTGGAGCTCTTTCTTATATTCCTCATCTTTCAAGGGTATGTTTACCAATCTGAAGACCAAACTGATGAAAATTGCATGTTTATGTGGTCTTGGGTTATATCCTTTGTTCTTTATGTAATTATCCGTATGTGTAGGTTTTCTAAAAATTCTGAATTCTAATTTATTGTTAGTTCTGATGACTATTATATCCAAGAAAGGGAGTTTGTTGTCTGATTCTATTTCCATTGTGAATTTTACCGAGCTGTCTATCAAATTAAGTAACTTCAAGGTATCTTCAGCAAGTTTCTTGTTAACTACTGCAAAGATGTAGTCAACATATCTGAACCATTGTTTAAATAAAAATGGGGACAATGGATTTCCCATCGCTAGTCCATTTATTTGGCAATAGTATTCATCTGTAAATGTAAAATAGTTCTCATTGATACATAACTTTATCAGAGCGAGATATTCCTCTATTTTTTCATTACCCATGTCTATCGACTTTAACCACTGCCTGGTATATGTAAGGAGTTTTTCTCTTGGTATGCTAGGGAACAAAGAAATGACATCAGAAGGTCATTGTCTGTGAGTTCTAGGTTTTGGATATTTTCTATCAAATCAAATGTATTCTTAATACTTAGGCTGTGGAGCTGTGGAAGTTTCTGAAATTCTTTAACTAACCATGTTGATATATTGTATGTGGATGAGTTTATAGTGTTTATTATTGGTCTCACTTTTTGACCTGGTTTATGTATTTTTGGTAATCCATATATCCTGGATGTGAAAGGGTTGCTCGGTATGAGGAATTTTTTGTCTTATTCATTCAAAATATGTTTCATGTTGTTTAGCACCTTTAGTCATATGAGTGCCACACATCAGATTTTTTTTTTTTTTTTTTGCTTGCTTTGGGGTCCTGAAGGTAGCACATGTGTATTTGCTGTTATGATTTTTGTATCATAAATTCTTATTAATATTGAAAATTGCAATATAACCTTCATAATTAGAGGAGGACCTTCCAAATACAATAAAAACCGGCGAGTACAAACACTGAAATCCTTCTCTGCTGATTGTTATTATAGGGAAAACCGCCAAGCCTGACATATTATTGATGTAATGCAATAGTAAATTGACTTATAGTGTGGAACACATCAGTATGGAGTAGAATGAATAAATGTGATTATTTTGTTGGAAACATGTACTTTCTTAGACCTGCTAGACTGAGACGCAAAAATCAGCATTTGCAGGATAAAGCATTTACTTCAGTTTGTTGTTACACGTTGGGAACGATTTGGGGTGTTATTCATTTATTGCAATACTTGTATATTTTATTTTTCCCACTTGCTTGTGTGTTTACATCAGTTTTGCCAGTAGGTTTACTGTTTTCAGAAACATGCTTTGCTTTGAGTTATTGAAATTTTGATAGTTTTAACAAAGTTAAACACTGATGTTACATTCACATGACTTTCTCTAGTTACGATCTTTATTACTTTCTCTACTATGTACATAGTAGGTAGAGAAGGTATTACATTCTACCCAAAATTTGATACTGAGATTTCACTGGAAATACATGTTTTGAGGTCCCCTGAATCCAAGTAAAGCTTTTTGGAAACATGTCCTTGTGTGTGTGTGTGTCTGTCTGTCTGTGAAAACTATAACTCAAAAACGAAAACTCAGATAAATACCAAGTTGGTATTTAGGTTCAATATCTTACAAAAATGCAACAAGCAGATTTTCAACAAAATTCCCCCACCCCAAAATACATGGAACATTTTCGAAATTTTTTATTTTCTAAAAAATGGCTCTTTACAATTTTGATTAAAATACCATATATTAAAGATATTTACATGACAAATAAAATGTAAATATTGAATTTTTTGAGAATAGCCTATGAAATCCTCTTTATTCGGACAGAATTTTGTATAATCTTGTATAACCAGTATCGACTTCAAGTGATAGATGTAAACGTACTACACAAAAAATGTAGATGTCTTTAAAACAAAGAATTTATTTAAAATAAGTTTTTTTTGTGGCATATGCCATTTCTGAGATATCTGTTATTAAAGGTTCGAATGGTTCATTCCTAGTCATTCTTTTAAACTCCTGTCCACATTCACTTGTTTTTCGCAATTGCATGGAAACAGTATGAAATTTTAAGGCTAGTATATAGCATCCAGTTCTTAAACATATTTTGACTAATGCCCTTTGTATATACAACGAAATGTGTAATGTAGCTAGTTCTGCAAAGGTTTACTTGGATTAAAATGTAGCAGATAGAAAAATGAGCTTGAGTAAGAATAATTTGCATACCCACTAATAAACGATAGCGGTTAGAGAAAGTCATGTGAATGCATCACATTTTTAATTAATTGTTGTAAACATTCCTCAAAAAGTGTTTAACATTTGTGTTTTCTCAGCAAATAAAATTAATTTACAGTGTTTATTCTTCTATTGCCTAATTTAAAGTGTTAGAAAGTGGTTACTCAACAAGGTAGGAAATATTTATTTTATTATTTTTATTATTATTATTTTTTTTTTCCCCCATTTATATCTCGCCTTAACTACATTGGTAACGGTGGCCTTTCCTTTGGAACTTATTGCCTATTAGCAATGGTGTTAACTCATATTTTCTTGCTGTTGGGTTTCTTGCACTTTTTGGGTTCTTAATCATTAGATATCACACACACACGCATTCACACTCTCATTTATATTTCCACACTCAGGAGAGATTAGGGAATAATCTTGGCTAGAGAAAAATTCCCATGACCAGCCGGGAATTTAACCCAGGACGCCTTGCACAGCATATTAATATTTTATGTAGTTATTATAAGTACTTTTGAGTCTTAAACTACCTTGTATGGTAGACTTAAAACATTTAAACTGAATATTAACAGTTATATTGGTCTTAAAAATCAACTCGAGTCCAGCTTTTGTTTAGTCAAGAATTCAGATAATAAAAACACAAAACAACAAATTTCAGATCAACAAAAGTGTCAAAAAATAAAACTGTTTTATCATGCCCCTAGTTATTTCCCATGTTTCTTCATCACAAGTGCTTGGTTCTGCTATTCTGCTCACCATTTTTAGAAGATGTGTTTCCTTTCTGATTTGGTGGTGTTTGATTGATTCTTTCAGATCTCAATAGTCTCTCTTCAGACTAATAACTTTGCCAATGGTGTTCTCAAGTCTTTAATTCACAATGCTACTCAGAATCAGGCTAACTCACAATGCTACTCAGAATCAGGCAGTCAAGTTCTTCAAACAATGAAAACTTCTTTTCAATAAAGAATTTTTTCTGCTTGGGAAGAAATGCAAGTATGAAGAAGCCAAATCTGGGAAATAATGTGGATAGCACAGTAAATCACAGTCCACTATTTTTGTAACTGCAACACTTCTGCCTCGATGCAAATTGTTTTTCTTTTTTAATAAACCCTGTCTTTTTTTCACAGTATTTCTGTTTTTAACTGATTAACATAATAAGCTACAATTGTGCTTGTTCCACTCAAAAGTCAATCAGTAAGATATCCTTAGCATCCCAGAAAATAAATTCCATAATCTCTCCAGAAGACTTAATATGTTTCACCTTTTTCTGACAACACAGAATCACACTGCTTCCAATGTTTACATTAGTGTTTGTTTCTCAAGAGTTGTGGTGTACCCATCTTTTCTCCATCACAAGTTTGCATAATGTGACTGTGGTGCAGTTATCTATGGGCCAGCAGTGCAAGCACATCCCAACTCACCCGCCTGCTCAGCTGGGTGTGGCTAATGACAGTCTCTTCAGAATAATAGCCACATAACAAACCCATTATGTGCCGCCTCCCCACAGTTTTTGCTGTTCTGGAACATTCCTTTCAGTTCTTTCTAGTAATCTCCCTTTCTAGACCATTCCACTTTATATGCGGGTACTATATAAGGAGTTGCTCTTGCCTGGACATAGTGGACAGTGCCCAGAGCAGTTCAGTCATGAGTTGTGACTCAGCAGTTCAATTTGTGATTTGATATGACGGATCAGTTGTATACCGTTCCGAGTGTATGTCAAAGGTGTCTAAGGTGTTTGGCAACAAATGGTGTTCTCATTTGTTACAATCACATTTGTGCTTTTCTCAGAGATTTGTATTCTCATTAACTTTAAACAAAATGTAATAACAGCTTAATTAAATTGTGAAATATCAAAATGATTGAAATATTACAGCTTCAGCAATTTCTGACACCTTCAGCTGAGTCTCCAATCTGCACTTTTACAAAACCTTCTATAATGGTAGCAAATTTTGGCAGTTTTCTACATCAGCCTTTTTCCAAGCTATCATGACTGCATTTGAATTCAGTAAAAAATGTGGTGCAAAGCACCTTAAAATTTTGGCATTTGTCTATGTGAATTTCTTGTTGCTGTCTGATCCTTTATCTTGAGGTATTTAATCATTGCATGTTATTTTAAATTTTTCAATACATGTGTCTGTGCATTTTGACACAGACCACATCTTCAGTTCTTTGTAAGCTGTAGCATTCTTGTACAGATGTTTCTGCAGAGGATGGTTGAATGTTTATATAATTGGTTAGGAATGATGGCTATAATAAATCATTCTGACACTCAAGACAATTTATGAAGAACCTGAAGTTTAATACCAAATAACCTCAGCTTAATACCTAATTGCTCCAGTGAAAGCATCTAACAACAAAGTTAGAATGTTAAGAAAGGATGAGTTTATTCCAGAATTGATCTCAGTAGTTATAGTAAAATTGCACAGCTGGGGAACTATATACAAGCGATGCAGTATGATAGAATCAATGAATTAACACTAAACTGATTCTTTACTTGATTGTAACTACAGTTTTACTGAATGTATGTTTGCTGTAAAACACAGAGATAATACAATGGTTTTATTTATTATATAAAAAGAATTGTGATTTTAAGACTAACTTATGAAAAGTATTGTAATGCTACCTGAATACATTCGTGTGCCAATTGAATCTGCTACTACTTGGCCTGTAAGATCAATTTCAATGCAGGAGTTGATTGCTGTCATCTTTGGATTTTGAGCAATGATTGATGTACTGTTGACATAATCCACATTGCGCATTTCTGGAACATATTTGAAATGTTTTTTAAACACAGTTTTCAAAAAGAAAGGGGGGAAAAACAAAATGTTTTACCTCAAATACCTTATGAAATCTATTATGATCATGTTTTAAGACTGATAAATGAAAAAGAACTTGGAAATTAAGCATGAATTTCTACAGCATTTATCTACATATTCATGTAAAACATTTACAGAATATGGCAAAACTAGAATAACAAAACATTAATGTTTTCTTTTTTTTATGAAAACTATCAAATACTAGAGAGGTGGTGACTGCTTTCTTACCAACATATGGATTGTTATCTACAAAGTCATATAAGGCACGTGTTCCAATGAGAAAACTGCCAATGATCTTGCCCTGATGGATGGTTTTCTTATTGTTTGTGATACATCCTCGGTTTACAAGATCAATAATGCCTCCTGCAAACATTTCGGAGTGGATTCCAAGATCTTTGTGATTTGTTAGCTCTGCCAGCACAGCATCAGGAATGTTTCCAATACCTATAGAAACAAAGCAAAACAGTAGTGTTAGAAATCTATGCTTTGGAATGCTTTTATTTAATCCTTCCCAGGCGAAATTATTTTCAGGATTTTCTAGGTTTTTTTAGTCTTCCTGCAATTGACAAAATTAAAGCAGAATCACAGAAACATTCCTGTGCAAATCTAGTGATATCTAGTGACCGCTTACATAGACAAAATGCCAGCTATGATGGCTTATTGAATGCACAAACACATGACACGTGGCCATTGATAGTGAATATATGTGCATTTCACCTATGAAGGTTTAAATTAGGAAGAATTTTTAAACCACTTGGTGATTTTTTACTAGAGCTCAATATCTGTATCTGGTACTTATAATCTACCCTAAAACTCCACCCTTTGGCAATAAGTCTAAAGCTTCAATCTCTAATTCCATTGTCTAGATTCTCTCAGCCTATGTATTGTCAATGTATTATTGGGGAGATATGGAGTGAAGGAATATTGATAATCATCCATAATAACCTTAACATTCCCTTTGATTATATGCATGAATGAAAGAAAAAAATGGATAGTGAAAGCAATAATTTTGATGATTTTCCAGTCCTAAATCTATTTTTCCAAGTAAATAATGTTTATGCCAAAAATTACAAGATAGTCTTCATATATAACATGGAATCATTAAAAACACACTTCAGGATGCTTTTCTAAACATATGGAGCAGCAAAACTGAGAAAGAAATCAATTTGCTACTACATCACCTTCTTCCTTCAATGCCACTGAAGAATAGTTGATTGACCTCTTGTCAGAGAGCAGTCTGATAATTCAACTTCTATATTCAACAGTCCTTCCTGCTTTTTGGAATAGTTTGATAGTATCACCATATTAGTGAGAAAGGTCTTTGTTTTTTAATCCATTTATGTAAATGAGATTTTACTGCTCTCATGATTAAACCAAATACCATGCAACAGAGAATCTGGAGAAGCATATACAAATGGTTATTTCCACTTATGTATTTCTGCAGTCAATTTATTGTGCTATTACATTGTGATTCTCTTTTATACTGAAAATATAATGCAGTAAACTGCATGAATGAGTTAGTACTTTTATACAAAAGCAATCTGGAGACACTAAAAATGTCTATTGTCAAAGGGAAATGCATGATCAGAAAGGTTGGGATTCCTTGCCTAATCTATACAGTATAAACATCTCTCTTTCCTCTTTGCCAAGAATAACCACACATAGTAGAATGTCATCAAAGTACGCTACATTATGTTGCATTATTTTATATGCCACACAGTTCACATTATTTGTTTTCATATAACAGTGCATTGTATTGTGTTTTATTTCTCCATTGCAATTACATTTTACAAGAATCATCCCATTACACAAAAAATAATTGATAGCTTTTAGTTTTATAGTTTAATTTGTTATTGTTTTATTTGAAGATAAATTGTTGCAAATATCTTTGGCATTATTTTCTATACATTTGCAATTTAGAGTTCCCCTTAACCCCATTTCTGAAATAGTTGTGTTTTGTCTTAGTATTATGGCTGTGAATGTACATATTTTTGTTTTGATTATTATGGCTTTTTTACAGTAAATTTAAAACGTACATATATAAATAAAATGAAGGCATATCGCTTAAGATTTTTTAGTAGGAAGAAACACTTCACTGTCAACTTTGATATATGAATAACAAAGTAAATTGCAGTTTCTGGCACTAACTACTTAATGATTGCAGAATCCAGACCTAAGTATGCACAACATTTACCTTTCCATTTCATTACATAATCTGATTAGTTGCTCCCATGTTTGCTGTAGTGGTATGTGACCATGGATTTCATCCTGAATATTAAGGGAGAGAGAGGGAGAGGGAGAGGGAGAGAGAGAGAGAGAGAGGAAGGAAGGAAAGAAACAGAGATAGAGAGAGAGACAAAGAGAGAAAGAAAACTGAACTTTTTTATTAGGTAGTTTAAGGTAAAGTGCATTTATTTGATCTTCAAAGCATTTTGTGCTAAGGCTGAACAAATGTAAACAAAAACAAACTGCCTCAGAGTTGCTTAAAGCCAGTGAAAAAGTAATGCAAAAACTCTTCACACAATGGAGGCATATTGGGTATGTAGGTTCTTTCTGCCATTACTTAAATACTGCCAGTAACAATAATTGATACTCAGATTATGTCACAATGAAGCTCTGTGTTTAAAATGCTTATGAGTTAATAGAAATGCTTACAATTTTCAAATTCATAAATAAAGCTTAATTTTAACCCTATCAACTAAGCCCAAAGAGGGAGACAGAGAACAATGTGCACTTTTCCGTACATACCTATACTATACAACATATATTTAGTATCCCCTATATTGATTTCAATACATAAAAGTAATTACATGCTTGTGAAACAAAGTATAATGATCTCAGGTGATTATCAATCATCATATCCTGATTTAAAAGTATATACAATTATTATAAATTTATGATGCTAAATTTTATTTTTGCACTTACTAAAATATATCTGGAAAGATATTAACATTAGAAGCATATTTTAATATTGATCAGAGATGATTAGCAGCATTTCCTATAGTGATATAAGAACATGTCATTAACTGTATACTTTTGACACTTAATTGTCTTTTTCCACTAACCAGCATATTTAGGGAAACAATAATGGCAGAGGCAAGTCTCAATACTGCTTTGAGATGACTGTCATTAATGGTAAGGTTGTGGAAAAGGGGTGTGGCAATCAACTAAGCAAAATCAATCAGGTTCACTAGTTTGGATAAAAAAGAAACCAAACTTAGAAGCATTGCGTAGTAATGTTTGCTTTCCAGTATTAAACATTAAAACACATAACTAATTCCAAAATCTGAATAATTATGAAAGTAAAAGAACTATGATCAAATTATTTTATAAACAGCAGGAGGTGGCTGGGGGAGAAAAGAAAGAACATACCCATTTGAAGTGTTGCACCATCATCAACAAGGTTCTCGGCAATATTTTTACCAATTTTTGTCTCAACATCAGTTGGTGGGCGTCCTCCATGTTCAGGCAGAGGAACATCTATTTTTACTGCATAGTCAAAATGTGACTGATGAATCGTTGAATCACCAAAAGTTCGGGGCATCTGGGGATTAACCTGGGCTGAAAGGAGAAACAAATACATAACAACAGTTACAATAAAGATTAAACTGACTCTACTGCTTAAATAAAACGTTTCTATACACATTTATTTAATGTCACATGTAGTTCAGATTCTTAATGTCTATCTGCTAATTATCAATACTTTGATCTCCAGATTGTATATCCTCCCACCCAATCTTCTTCAAGCCTACTCTAAAAATATGAGTGTTGAATCATTTTAAATACCAATTGATTTGCCACATTACTGGTTCAATGCATTCATTCCTTCATTTAATTTACATCTTGAAAACCCATTATAAGAACATGAGCATTAATAACTTCAAAAAAAGTAAATAACAGAAAGTAGTATTTTAACATTTTACACTTGATGGGAAACACAGTGAAGTAGATAAAATATTAATAAAAATCTAGTGGCAACACATTCTAACTTCACTCTTTAAAGATAATTACCTTGTACGCGTTTCGAAGACAACTTGTCTTCATCATCAGCTAAGAGCCACTAACGAGTCTGTCAGTTCCGATGTAGAGGTCGCCGTTGGGCTTACTCATGTTGATGTCATTTTCGGCTTGATGTATTTAAAATTGAGATCCTTTTCCGGAAGGAAATTGAAATTCATTAGCTGGCTTTGCTTTTTTGTATGAGGAGTTTTTCCCATATCGTCAATTCTATTGGATTTTGGATTGACTTGATCAGATTTATTTCATTATGGATGTTGTGGTTTGAATTCAAGAAATGATATGCGATGGCGGATTTTTCAGTTTCTTTTTGTCTTATATTTCTAAAATGTTCTTTCAGTCTCACCCCTATGTTCCTTTTTGTTTTGCCTATATATTTAAGTTTGTAATCACTACAATTTATCTGGTAAATGCCTGACAGTTTAGTTCTAGGAATTTTATCTTTTGTGTTTGTTCTTAATATGTTATTTAAACTATGTTTATTGATGGGTGCTAATTTGATGTTCCACTGCTTGAATATCTTTTGGAATTTTTTTATGTGCCCAAAGATGAAATGTAAGCATTTTAAAACTATTGTCTTCTGTTATTTTTTGTAGTGTGGTAATTTCCTTTCTTTCTTTATCTTTTTTAAATTTTTGGATTTTCTTGTATACTAATTCTTTTTCAAAGCCATTTTTGTAGGCTACTTCTATGATATTTTGGAGCTCTTTCTTATATTCCTCATCTTTTAAAGGTATGTTTACCAATCTGAAGACCAAACTGTTGAAAATTGCATGTTTATGTGGTCTTGGGTTATATCCTTTATTCTTTATGTAATTATCCGTGTGTGTAGGTTTTGTAAAAATTCTGAATTCTAATTTGTTAGTTCTGATGACTATTATATCCAAGAAAGGGAGTTTGTTGTCTGATTCTATTTCCATTGTGAATTTTACCGAGCTGTCTAGCAAACTAGCACCCATCAATAAACATAGTTTAAATAACATATTAAGGACAAACACAAAAGTTAAAATTCCTAGTTTAAAATGCCAGGCATTTACCAGATAAATTGTAGTGATTGCAAACTTAAAGATATAGGCAAAACAAAAAGGAACATAGGGGTGAGACTGAAAGAACATTTTAGAAATACAAGACACAAAGAAACTGAAAAATCTGCCATTGCATATCATTTCTGGAATACAAACCACAACATCCATAATGAAATAAATTTAATTAAGTCGATCCAAAATCCAATAGAATTGACGATATGGGAAAAACTCTTCATACAAAAAAACAAAAGCCAGCTAATGAATTTCAATTTCCCTCTGGAAAAGGATCTCATCTTTAAATGCATCAAGCCAAAAATGACGTCAACGTCAGGAAGCCCAACGGCAACCTCTACATCGGAACCGACAGACTCGTTAGTGGCTCTTAGCTGATGATGAAGACAAATTGTCTTCGAAACGTGTACAAGGTAATTATCTTGAAAGAGTGAAGTTAGAGTGTGTTGCCACTAGATTTTTATTAATAGAAAGTAGTATATTTAGTTTCATTTCTCTTATGGCATCTGCCAAGAGCATCTTCAACTTTCTTAGTTTTTCACTTTACATATTCCTTTTGGTCTTGAAAGTGGAAATAATTATACTCATTTTAGCTTGTTCAATGGAACATAAGAGAGTGTGTAACTTAATTTTTTTTAGTTTTCATTCTAATAGCTCCACTGTTCATTTGTTGCCATTGTCTTCTATTGATTTTCTTTGAGTTATATGTAAAGCTTGACATTAACAAGTCTTCATCCATATTGTAATATAATAAATTATTCCACTGCTAGAGTATTCCCTTTTTACTTTCTCTACCATGTATATATCGGGTAGAGAAGGTATTGCATTTCACCCAAAAATTTGATACCAAAATTTCACTGTTTTGAGGCACCTTGAGTCCAAAAAAAGCATTTTGTGAAAAAGGTCCATGTGCGTGTGTTTAAGACATACATTTTATTTTTGTGTACATATATTAAATATGTGCTATTTTAATAAAAATTGTTAGAGCCAGTTTTGAGAAAATAAGAATTTTCAAAAAATGTTCATATTAAGGGTAGTTTGGGGTGGGGAGATTTTGTTGAAAATCTTTGTGCCACATCTTCAGAAGATACTGAACCTTAATACCAAGTTTGGTATTTATCCAACTTTTCATTTTTGAGTTATGCTGTTCACAGACACATATATGGTCATTTTTAAAAAAAATGCTTTATTTGTTCAGGGAGCCTCAAAACATGTATTTCTGGTGAAATCCCGATATCAAATTTTTGGATGGAATGCAACACCTTTCCTACATACTATGTACGTGGTAGAGAAAGTAATAAAAATGACTGATTATGACTGGTATCCACATTGATTTGACTAATGACCTATTAGTGCAATTTGACTCATTATAAAGCTATGCACAAACATTATATGAACCATCACAGATGTGGTTTGATTGGTGACCTACTGAATTGATTTGATCTACACATTTTAATCCCATCCAGAAATCCAAGCACGTAATGATCGGCTCTATCCAATCCAAGTTTTTTTTTGTTTTTTTGTTTTTTTTTAGAAGTTATCAGACCACCCTGTTAAAATATGAAACAATCATGCAGATGGCAGATGCCATATTTGCAACCTCAGTATTAAACAACACTTTTTTTAAAGGAAGTTTATATGGTTTTAAGCCCTAGTAAGTAAAGAAACAAGTAAATAAATATGCACAGAACACAAATGGCAGTCCTATGACAAAAAGAAAGGCAGAAAACCTAGCAATTTTCAAGATCAAGGCTCAATTAATTATTTTTTAATTTATTGTTAATTTAAGCATTTAAATGATGGGCTCCTCCTTTCCTAAATAAAGGCATCTTAATCTAGATTCTTATTCCAGTATGTAACATGTATATGGTGCATACTACACATAAACTATCCAAAGTACATACCAACTGGCTATTTTAAATTTTTCTAAAAACAATTCCATAAAGTTTTATAACTTGTTTGCAATTTCAGTTGTGCTGCTTATTATTACACTATAAATAGTCATTAGTATCACAATAATACTTGTTTCAGATTTTAATATGCAAAGAAGCCATTACCAATTATTGTCTTGCAGTACATTAATGCAGCACGAACACAGTCTACACTTGTTCCAAGACTGCAGTAGCCATGCTGGTCTGGTGGCGATACCTAGAAAAATTAAAAGCTGTAGGATGAAAATCTGTAATAAACACATTCTGAGGTGGTGGTATTCAAATGCAGGCAAGCCAACTTTTGTTCAGAAGCAAGATTACACATGCTTTATGTATGATTCTTCATATACTCTTAATATATGCAAATATTTTCAATGAAATCTGAACTCGTGCAAATTTGGCCATTTAAAGTGACCCATTTCATTCAAGAAAAGATGCATCCACTAAATTTTAATGCATTTTCTAATTTATCTGCCATTTTCTTGATTTACATTTTAATTTTATGCAAGAATTCTGCCAATGGATATTCTTTTATGCAAAGCCAGATAACATGTAATATTTTTCAATGGCAGAGATAGTTGAGGTTTTATCTTGCTATAACCATGTACAGCTTAATGACTCTCCCATATGTCATATAGATATGGCATTTTTAAATATTTTTTGGTGTAGGAAACCAAACACTGCTTCCTTGTATTAATGTGGGGCTATATTTGCTTTAAAAAAGTCAGTAAAATAAAGCATTCAAAATCTAAAAAGTCCAACTAATGCTAAGTTATTACAGTGATTATTATGATTATTTACAGTAAAATTTTTAACATATTGAAATTGTGAATGGATTGGTGACACTAAAGTCACAGTCTGTCCACTTACAGTTTCAATTAAGCCCAACTAATTTGCAATCAAAACTGAGTAATTAAATTCAAATATTTATGTTAAATTATTTGAGCACATTGCATGTCAAATTTTATGCACTGTGGTTCACATAATATAGCCTTGTGCTATATGTGTTCATAAAAAAGGTATCTCTAATTAATTGTAAGCGATATCTTAAAATGTTTCTTATCTCTTAAAATTTTGCTGTCCCAACTTATCCTATATTGAACACTACCTCCTCAGAAATATTGATGAAAGGAGTCTTGATGTCTTTCATTTAGATTGTGATTGTATGCACAGAGACAAATTAAAAATTATGATGTAATTTTTTATTCATGACTCATATTTAAGCCAAAAACATTCTTCTGGTACTTTTTTGCAACATTATTATTCATATACAGGGTGAATCACCTAAAACCTGCACCGCAAATATTTTAGAAATGGAAAGTGCTATTGATGTGCCATTTTCGCATCATTGATTGGTAGTCAGGGGCTCATACATTTAGCCTATAAACAGATTTTAACAATACTGAGAAAGTGTATTTTTTGAGCAAACATACAATTTTTTAAATGGAACAATGCCTAGTTACATCAACAGAATAAAGGTAGGGTAAATTAGAATGCCAATGGCGTTTGTTACAAGATTCTAGTGCAAGTAGTTTACGAAAAATCTTATTTTGAAACTTTTACGCACCAACACTTGTACAACCTGTGGTAGCACAAACTAAAGAAAAACAAAAGGGAATTACAATACTTTTGTGGATTCTTACAAGTAAGGAGAACCAAGCACTTCAAAGGTCGTGTTCAAAATGACCACCATTAGCTTCAATACAGCTTCCAGTCTGCTATGGAAAAAATACTGCTGCACACGTTCTAGCATTTCAGCGGAAATTTCAGAGCAGGCAGCAGTAACACGTCGTTTCAAATAGTCTGGTGTAGTTGGTACATCCTTGTATACAGTGTCTTTCAGCCTTCCCCACAGAAAAAAGTCTAAAGGGGTCAGATCCAGTGAATGGGCCGGCCAAGGTACAGGTCCTCTTTGTCCAATCCAACGATTTGGAAACAATCCGTTAAGACAAGCTGTAGTACTTCGTGCACTATGGGTTGAACAGCCATCATGTTGGTACCACAGGTTCCTCCTAGTCTGCAAAAGAACATCTTCTAGCATCTGTGGCAGATGGTCTGTCAGGAGGCTGCGATATTTGTGAGAGTTCATTGTTCCTTCTATGAACAAATGGCCTATGAGCTGATGGTTCACTATCCCACACCACACGTTTAAACTCCATGGACGCTGACGTTCCACCTGACGAAGCCAACAGGGATTGTCAAAAGACCAATAGTGCATGTTTCTGCAGTTTATCTGGTCATGATTAGTAAATGTTGCCTCATCCCTAAACAAGATACATGATGAATCTGGAGTATCATGTCTTAATGCCCATGTACAAAATTTAACATAATTCTCAAAATCGTTTCCATGCAGCTCTTGATGAAGAGATGTGATAGGGATGGAACCTATGTCAATGGAGAATGCGCAGTACACTTGCCTGACTTATGCCACTTACACGTGCGATTGTGCGGGAACTAATTTGTGGATCTACTGCAACGGCAGCCAAAACATTAATTTCTACCTCTTCTCCAGACACTTGTTTGTTTCTGTTACCTTTTCTACGTGTTACAGTACCACTTTCACGTAATTGGTTGAAGAGGTTGATAAATAATTGCCGAGATGGTTGACGTCTATTGGCATACGTTTCCGCATACACCGTACAGGAACGAACTGCATTCTTCCTACACTCTCCATACACCATGAGCATGTCGGCTTTTACTGCATTAGTAAACCCCATCTTCCACTCATGACTTACTGCTTGAACTGTCACAAACTAACTGACCAGAAAGTCGCAATGCAATTAATGAACAGAAAACACAATGCAAACAAGCATAACAACATTGTACCTAGCAACTAAGCAGGTTGAATGGGACAAACAATTGTTGAGGTGGAAACTTTTCAAAACACAATTTCTTGTAAACCACTTGCACTAGTATCCTGCAACAAAGACCATTGACATTCTAATTTACCCTAACTTTATTCTGTTGATGTAATTAGACATTGTTCCATTTAAAAAATTGTATATTTGCTCAAAAAATACACTTTCTCAGTATTATTAAAATCTGTTTATAGGCTAAATGTACGAGCCCCTGACTACCAATCAGTGCTGTGAAAACTGCACATCAATAGCACTTTCCATTTCCGAAATATTTGCAGTGCAAGTTTTAGGTGATTCACCCAGTATGAAACAATCATGGCGAGTCTTATTGCAGTATACAGCAGTAGATGATCTACATTTTTATCTTCACTTTCTTCCATAGTTTAGCTTTTTGTTTCACATAAATACAATTTATACTGGAGAAACAATGCCAATTGCAAGGACTTACCTTGCACATATCTCAGAGAGTGGAAATACTGCTCAATAATATAAGTTATAAATATCAACATAGCACATTTATTTCTGGATTACTGCTCAATTTTCAAATACAACTGAGAGTGTCTAAGAGAAGGGGCTAGTTTCTTCTGTTAAGTGTTTGCTTCTTCCATTCAAAATTAAAAACAAATGCAATTTGGTTTTGGTTGCTTCTATTAAACTCGCTGAAAATATTGTGTAAATATTCTGAGGTCGGTCAATAGCAGAGGTCAATCATTATGAGTGTAGATCAAATATAATTCAGAATTTAGTGAGAAAACCATTTGAGGACTTGAATGGGACATAGTGAAGATATCTGGAATCTACTTCTTTTCTGTGTCACTTTTAAGGTGCACAATGAATACGCAAAAAGTACACATGCCCACTCACACAGAAGGTATAAAACCATCCTATATTTTGAGAAGGCTTATGCATAGTTTGGGTAAGAAACACTTTCAAAAGTATGAAGAAGAAGAAGAAGAAGAAGAAGAAGAAGAAGAAGAAGAAGAAGAAAAAGTTTCGGCAAGTTGAATGGATAGGGAAAATGAGCCTCACGAATGATGTCCATGGATAAGAATTATAAGAAAAGTGCTTACTAGCATTTTTTGAGATTCCAAGGGTATCTCTAGGGGGATTTTCTTTATTTGCTGGCATTTGGATGAGGTTAAAGATTCTTATTGCAACAGATAATGCCAACAACAACACAAAACCCTACACACAGTATTAACATATCAAGTGCTGGAGAAAATTCATGGACAGCATTTCAAAATACCCTCCTTACCTATTTGTTTGGACCACTTAAGGGGTCTTTGCAGGAATAATGAGTCAATAAATTGTGCAGGGGTATGTACAACTGATTGCTAACACACTTATCTTCTTTCTTCAAATAAAACTATGGAGGAATCAATTAGTACCAATGAAATGACTTCAGTTAACAATAGAGGTAGTAAAAATAAGGTTGATGAGAACAAGAAATGTAACCAAGATTAAAAAAGCAAGGGAATCACTAGTAAAAGCTGAAGAAAAATGGGGAAGAAAAATTTAATATCATAGATCTAAGTAAGGATACCCATTTAAGAGTTGGTAGATTACGGGTACTGTATAATATACTAGTACTAATTACTAGAATAGGAGTGAATCTGACATCCAATTAATAAATAACTATGATGGATATATTCACACTAGAGACAACTCAAGCATAGGCAATTAGCATTTACATCTAAATAAATGATAAGTATAACAAGGAATTTGGATACAAAGCTTTGCAAATGTGCTTATATATGAATTGTATAGTTTAGAAGCTGAAATAAATAAATACACAAATTCCTTCAAGTAAAGGATTTCAAAACTGCCAATTCATTGGGAAAGATGTACAGGGTCCATAAAAAAATATATATGCCTCAACAGATGCTATCTGTTTTTTTTATTGTTATCATCATTATTATCATTATTATTATTATAATAATAATAATAATAATAATAATAATAATAATAATAATAATAATAATAATAATAATAATAATAATAAGAAGAAGAAGAAGAAGAAGAAGAAGAAGAATTATCTGTAGAATATGGTGCTTTCTCAACAAATACCGGCACCTGAATGGTTCTTATGATTAGCATGTGATGCATGATAGTGAATCAAAATGGCCAGGACATAATTGATGTTTGAGGAATGCAGGTTCATTTTTAAGCAGTGGTTTAAGTTTGAAAATGTTGTAAAGTTCAATTCACATAGTGACATGAGTTTGCAACACAACCTCCAACATGCTTAACAATTATATGGTTTTGCGATAAGTTTGAGACACATGGCGCCATTGGTGATGCACACAAGGGAAGATTTGGAAAGACCTCGTACATCTACAAGTCCTACTTCAGCTATGACCTTAGAAAGGTTTCCAAAATCATAAGATGTCGCAGACTTCTCAGATGCCTGCTACACAATGTGCTTATAAGACAGGGGATAGCAGTGCAAATGTATGATGCACTCTGAAAGCCACTATGTGGGAAGTGTGCATACCAAGATTATTACACGCATTAAATGAGGACGATCCTGATTGCCAAATGGAGTTTTGGGAATGGTTTCAGTATACAGTAAAGGAGAATGCAGAGTTTGTGATAAAGATTGTGTGGTCCAATAAGGGACAATGTAATCTCAATGGATGAATTTCATTTGTATTTACTGGGCACCAGAAAATCCACACACTCATGTCAACAAGGTAGTCAAATTATTGGGGGTGAATGTCTGGTGTGGAATGTCATGGGGTTTAATAGGGCTCTTCTTCTTTGAAGATACAATTATTGGAAATGCTAAGTAAATAAATTTTGCCAACTATACATGTACTTTATGGAAACACTTGAGTTGTTCTCTACCAACATGAAGGTGCAATCCGACACTACCACTAAGGTATAGAGACTTTCCTGGATGCAATCTGCTGGAATACTGGATAAGATCAAAAGGTTAATTTGAGTTTCCAGCACATTCAGCCGATTTAACACTTTTGGACTTTTACCTTGGGGGACCTTGAAGGATGCCGAGTATCACAGGAAACCACCTATGCTGGAGGTCTTTCATCAAATTATAGCAGCATCAGAAATCCCAATATTGTTCAAACAACCATTTGCTGTTGTGAGATGTGTCTGGCTGCTAATAGCAACCATTTTCAGACCCAAAAGTAGCTCAACAGTTTATATTAAACCTGTGATATACAATTAAGTTCGGTACTAACACACAATAAAGTGTGTATAATTTTTTTTTTTTTGTGGATCCTGTATTTGAAATAAAGAGGCTATGAGGAAAACTGTGTATTTTCATCATAAATAAATCATTTTATAAATCCCAGTTTATATTTGATCAAACCTTGTGTAAGCCATAAGTAGTAAGATATTCACAACTGGTTTTAGAAACTCAGCACTCATTCTACTGCAGAGTGCCCATCACCCTACTTTTCAAGAATGAATTTTCTTATCCACCTGCAATGGAAAGCTTGTGGATTTTTCAAATCTAATTCACCTTTTCAATATTTAGCCTATATATAGACAGCGTGAAAGATTTATTACTTAATAAGATATAAAATAAGCACAACAGTGTGCCGACTAAAAGATCAGAAATTAACAGTATTTCTGACACACTTGAGAGATACTTGTAGGATCTAATGCAGAATTCTTGTATAAATAAATAAATAAACAAATAAATAAGGAAAACTAGCTTAAAACTGAAATTGTTTTGCTCAAAATTTACTAATGCTAAATATTTATGTAGGTAAACTGCGAAAAAAAAACTGCATTTTAAGCGTGGGTTGCATCTAAATTCTGTTGGTAAAAGCTATAGGTTATTAAAATGATTGAATACATGGTAAATAAACCTAGGAAACCACTACTTGTATCCTCTAATGGTGAAATAAATGTGCCACAGTCAGAAAACTTGGTGATAATAAGGAAGCTAGATCAAACATAAATACATAAACGGATGCTCAGAATCATGCACCAAAATGTTCAGTATATGTATAACACAAAACTGATATGTTAAGTGTGGTACTTATATGGATTCACAAACAAAAACAAAGCACTAGAATTAACCAATCTAAATAACTATACATTAGTTTCAGATTTCTGTAGGGAAAACCATAAAGCTGATGGTGTGGTTATATATGTAAAAAATAAGCATTTAATGAATACCAAAATATATATAACCATAGTATACAAATGGTTTTGGAATGGTGTGCAATTAAAATAATTGAAATTGGTAACATTGCAATAACAGGTATATATAGATCACCTAATTCTAATATCAATGAGTTTTACAAAAGTATTGACTATGTCAATTTTTAAAACCGGCGACAAAAGTTGTATAATTAATTATAGACCTATAACTCTTACCTCAATATTTGAAAAAGTTATAAATTCAAGACTGGTTAACTTCTTAGAAAAATATGACATATTAGTCAAAAGTCAACATGGCTTTAGGAAGAATTACTTTACCAGTACTGCTATGATAGATCTTGTACAAGAAATATATTCACAGTTATTAGATACAGGTAATCAAGCTGTAGGATTATTCTAGGATCTCTCTCAAGCGTTTGATAGTGTAACCATAAATTTGTTATTGGGCAAATTGGAAAATTATGAAATTAGGGGTAAAAGGCAGGACCTACTAAGATCCTAATTATAACTAATATGATTTTCCGGGCTGTTATGCCGTGGTCTGCTGAAGAAAGATTTCGCAGACGTTTCGTCCACAACTGCGGTGGACATCTTCAGTGGCGCGGACGAAGTCTTCTCGGTGAAAGTATCGCAGCGTCTGATGCGTTGGTTAAGGTTAGGTTAAGGTTATTTATTGAAGGAAATTACCTGGTGCCGGTACATTAGGCCCGGCTAACAGGCTTATGTTTACATTTTTTACAATTTGCTTGTTAGCATTAGATGATATTCACTTATAAGAAAAAAAAAAACCCATGCGGTGGCCAGCCTTAGGCCACCGAGAACAGTTTTAGTTTGTAGTCTTTATCAGTTTTTGTTTTATCAAATTTGTTTTGAGACACTTTTTTTTTTCATTATATACATATGTACACACATACACACACGCACACACACACACACGCTGTGTTGTTGCTCTCTTCTGATTGGCTCGCAGTGTTTTTCGGTTTTGTATGACGTTTCTTGTTTTTGATGACTAGATGCCAGTTACTGTTGAGTTTCAATGCTTCTTCTTTCCTATTGAAATTATTGGGATGTTTATAAATCTCTATTGCTTCGCGTTGTAGCCGGGTATGGTAATGCTTTATGGAGGAAAGAATGTTGGTGTCCTGAAATCTAATAATGTGTTCGCCCTCGGCTTCAATGGCATGTTCGGCGACTGCCGATTTTTCTGTATGGCCCAGGCGGCAGTTTCTTTTGTGTTCGCTCAGTCTGGTGTTAGCGCTCCACTGTGTGGTACCAATGTACACTGAACCACACGAACAAGGAATACGGTAAACACCGGCCGATGACAGGGGGTCTCGGGGGTCTTTGGAAAAGCGCAGTAGGCTGTTTAATTGTCTTGTAGGTTTGAATACTGTTTTTACGTTATGATGTTGAAGTATATGTTCAATACGGTCAGTGACATTTCTGAAATATGGCAGAAAGACAATGGACTTGCTTTTGGGTTGGTCCTGAGTAGCCGGTCGGGGCTTGGCCGGACGGCAGGCTCTTCTCACCTCTTGGACTGAATAACCATTTGATTGTAGAGCTGTTTCTAGGTGTCGGATTTCTTGTGGAAGTAAGTGTAGTTCACAAATACGGGAAGCACGGATTGCGAGTGTCTTAATCATAGCACGTTTTTGTCTAGGATGGTGGTTGGAGTTCTTGTTAAGGTAACGGTCTGTGTGTGTGGGTTTGCGGTAGACAGTATGACCCAGCGTGCCGTCAGCCTTCCTGCTAACGAGTACATCTAGAAAGGCTAGTTGGCCATCCTTTTCTTGTTCCATTGTGAACTGTATACGCTGATTGATGCTATTTAGATGTAACAAAAAGAGAGCAGAAGAGAGCAACAACACAGCCGGCGCCAGCCCCCTCATACCAGCGGGCCAATCAGCAGAGAGCGCCCACACTATAAAGAGAGCGGCACTAACGGCCAACGCATCAGACGCTGCGATACTTTCACCGAGAAGACTTCGTCCGCGCCACTGAAGATGTCCACCGCAGTTGTGGACGAAACGTCTGGGAAATCTTTCTTCAGCAGACCACGGCATAACAGCCCGGAAAATCATATTAGTTATAATTGTGACACCGGCCGTGAAAACCTACGTTCTTACTACTAAGATCCTGTTTAACAAATCGAAAAAAATGCACAATGATAACTTGTAGAAACAATGGTTCAACCAGGTGTTATATGTTGTCTTATGACACAGTTAAGTTTGGAGTGCCACAAGGATCGGTACTTGGGTCTCTTATTTCTTTTATATTTAAAGGACATACCTTGTTATGACAACTGTTACTCTATTGGCATAAATCACTGAATCACTTGCAAAATTCAATTACTAATTCATTAAAAGAGATCTTAAATATTTAGAGCATATTAGCTTAAAATTGAATATAGAAAAAACAAAAATGTTATATGGAAGACAAATGCAGAAAGCCCTTTAATTGTAAATGTAAAAAATACTACTATTGAGCATGTGCAAAACATTAAATTCCTAAGTCTAATTTTGGATAAAAACCTCTTGTTTGATCAACATATTGACTTTGTTTATAAAAGAGTAAGTTCAGGCTTATATCCATTACGTAGGCTTTCATAATATTTATAGATACTGCGGCACTGAGAATGACATATTTTGGTGTAATATATTGTTACTTGCAATATGGAATTGAGGTATGGGGAAGCATCAGTATACTAACTTAAACAGGCTGTTGGTTTTACAGAAGAAAGGTATAAGAACTGTATGGGTTAAGAAATATAACAATGTCATAATACTTTTAAAGAAAACAACTTGTTCACTGTAATTTCCTTATATGTATATAAAGTAATAATGTATATTGTAAAAGAGAATGTACATGTAACACATTGCAATAATCAGTTTTACAGCTATAACACACATGGCAAGAATGATATATATATAGGATCAGTATTAGCAAAAGTATAACTGAACGAGACCCACTTATAAACGGTGTGAAGATATTTAATATACTACTAAGTACCATAAAAGACAAGCTTGGTGTAAATTTCAAAAAGGAATTAAAGAAGTATCTATTAAGTAAATGTTTATATTGGGTAGATGAATTGTAAACAGTGTGACTATAAGTTATAAAACCAGAATGTATATTACATGAATTGAACTTTACGAATTCTGGTTCTCACTCGTAATTGTTTGATAACATTGACAATGCCTGAAACATACTTGTATTATGATTATGGGCAGATAGGTAAATAAATAAATCCATTATTATTACTACTATTTATATTATTATTATTATTATTATTATTATTATTATTATTATTATTATTAAATATGCCACATCTCAAGTAACTGAGGTTCTCTTGGAGTGTGCTGTAGTAAACATGAATCAAATGAGAAAATTTCAGCTGTATTTGGGGGCAATGCAGAAATTGCATATTAATAAACTGGTCCATAAACTGAAGATCTGAAGTTCTACTACTGACTGTTTGTTTCACTGAATTGTTTAAATCTGATTCAATTTTTCAACATCCTTGCTGTGTTGTTTCTTACATTCAATGGCTCGTGTTTGTTCAATATTAGTCAAGAACAACAAAACAAATTACACCACCAATGCTAAAGTTCATTCACATATAACATATGTGATGAGAACAAGTTACACACAATGACTTGTTAGTGAACTATGTGAAACATTCTTCAATATAACAGCTTACAATTATAAAATCACTTGCCAGAATACTTTGAAGGATATTACTTTGGCAAATAAATATAAAGTTAAAATACACATATTAGCAAATCAGTTCTATTCTATAAACAAGAACTTCGAATAAAGCATTGGAAAAATGTAACTTAGTTTCTTGGATGAAATTTATATATTTTAAAAGTTCCCTCTGATGCAGCTCTGCTAATAATAATGCTGTTTTTCCTTTGTTTCATGTGACAGAGAGCTGACGACGATGCAACACATAACTACATGCCAAGGACTATGAGATTCCTCAGAACAAAATGTTTAATGAATCCATATACAATTATTCTAAACTAAAGAGGCTGGCTTAAGTATATAATTGTAAACAATAATTACTTTTTATATACATAATTATAAATGATAAATATTTTGTTATGCATGTTTTCTGACTAAATCTGTATCTCCCCTTGTGAAGTCAATAGCTCTTAGTAAATAAACAAATATTTCAAGAACAATGGTTACTGCTCTAAAACCAATTCTTCTACACTTGAAAGATTTCATAAAACGTTTTGAGTAACAAGTAATATCAACAAGTTCAGCACTAAGTTTACAGAATATTTATAAGATTAAGGGTATATCACAATCAAGTTATTGAGAGTTAAGTATGGAGTGCAGTATTCACAGCCATGCACCGTTATGGTATACGGGTCAGCTTCAATGTTGTGCAGTGGTAGGCAGTGGTTATGAAAAAGACTAGCATTTAATTAAATTAATTTTTTAGAAGCCTTGTATCAGCGAAGGCAAAATTCAGTATTTAAGCATTAGGAGTTGAATTTGGGACAATTTGCTTCACTTACTCTAATTTATACAAGACATGTTTTAGAAGCTTTTGCTTCCATCAACAGCTGTAAGTTAACTAGCATTTATTTACAAGCTGTGTTATAAATGCCAATTTAAAAAAGGAAAAAGAAGAAAGAAAGAAAAAGGACATGTGTTATTATTAAATGTCCTGCACAATGGTGCTGTGGGGTAGAGCATGGAACTCTGGTTCCTGTCTACGGGGCACAGCATTACTATCAAATGTGGGTAAAATTTATACATGCATTTTGGCAACAGACTGCAATCATGGGTAGAGGAGTACAACATTCTCTCAGAATTTCAAATGGACTTTAGCAAAGGGAGGCAAACTGTTGGTAATGTGTTCATTATAAAAACTAATTATAAAAAAATAATTGACAAATACTTAAAAAATAAAAAGGGAAAGATATGGCTTTTACTGATTTAGAGAAAGTGTTTGACTGAATAGAAGTAAAACTATTATGGCAAAAACTATTAAAGAGAGGGTTTAGTAATCAAATGGTGGCTTATTTGAAAAGGATTATACAAAGACATCACTTTCTGCATAAAATATGATGAAATGGCAATAACTAGAGAAATGTTCCAAGAAAAAGGGTTACGCCAGGGGTGCAGGTTAAGGCCAATTTTATTAAATCTGTTTATTGATGGCATACTACAGAACATAATAGCAATAATCTTTTACCTGTAATAAATAATGTGCAAATCCCTGGTTTGCTCTTTGCAGATGATTTAGTAGTTGGTTCCATTACTCTAAATAGTCTAAAACTGTCTTTATGAGAAACAGATAATTACTGCTTAGAATGAGGACTAAATGTAAACAGTGAAAAAACCCACATTGTAGTATTTAAGAAAGGATCTAAATTGAGTAAATACGAAAAATGGAAGAAAGGAAGTAAAGAATACAAAGTGGTGCATTACTACACTTATTTAGGAATAAAAGGATGCAGGAGGCAAATGGGAGAAACAAAAGAGATCAGCATTAGCAAAAGGAAAAGCAGCATTGATAGCATGTTTATATAAAATGCCAGAAATGGAAATGAAATGTTTGGAAGCGGTATATAATTCAGTGGTTGAGGCTAGAATGCTATAAGGGTGCCGAAATATGGGATATTGAAAATGGATGGGAAGTTTTATCCATGGATGTTCTGTAAGGAAGTTTAGGGGTTGCCAAGAGCAACAGAAAATGAAGTTACCTAAAACGTTGAAATGGGGAGAGTAGCAAGAAAAGGATTAGTTAAGGAGAGGGCTTTAAAATATTGGTATAGTATCCTGAATCTAGAAGATTATAATTTGTTGAAACAATGTTTAAAGTACCAAGAAACAAGTTTGCAAATTACAAGTTGGGCAAGTAATCTTAGAAATAATCAGAAAATGATGGTCTAGGCAATATTTGGAGGAAAAGAGAAACAAATTATGTTTTTTGGAAGGGAATAGGAAAAATATTCAAAGATACAGAGATTCAAAAATTGTTCAGTCAGCTGTAGAGAAGAGATCATCTGTGTTCTATCCAGCCATGAAAAAGTTCTGGGAAAGAGAAAGGTATCTATAACACTAGTCAGGAAGAAAGGAGGGGGATACCAGAAGTAGAATATGGAGGCTAAAAGGACAAAAAAATGGCCACCCACAAGTTGAATGCCCATTTTGTGGGAGAAAAGAAGATATACAATATATAGTATTTGAATGTAAGAAAACTGAGATATGGAGAAAAGAAAGTATGTGGTCAAGAATGAATAGGGAATCCATCGTAAAAAAAATTAGACAAAAACTGCAAGAACATGCCACAATACTTGGAGAAAGTTAAAAATAAATGGAAATATACTGTTAAAAGAGAAAAAGAACAATAGTTTAAAAGTATTGGTGGTGGTGGTGGTGGTGGTGGTGGTGCTGCCACAGACCTAAATTGGACTAGTGGCCTGGGCCAAACTCTAGTGGGCAGTACAATACATGTATTTCTTAGTGTTTCAACAAGACTTCAAACTGGTTCCTGGATATGGAATAAGCCTGAGTTTAATTCCACCCATTGGGGTGAGGATTTATGTCCCAGGAATAGGACAATGCCCATTAAGAATTGTAAGGAAATTGAGGAGCTTCAATAGTCAGTGGTCCTGGCCTCATGAGTCAACTTTCCAGCTGGGGGATGTGTGGTTGTGTGATGCTAACCTCTTGAATTGGCTGGATGTTAGCCCACATCTGCCTGCACAAGTGGGGGCGAGGCTGGCAGGCCGAGGCCCTTCGTGGGCTGTAGTGCCAAGGATTATTTATTATTATTATTATTATTATTATTATTATTATTATTATCATTATTATTAATATGTTAATATGATTTAAAAAGCAAACTTCATGATTATTATGACTTTTTGAGGGAAAAAATGTGTTACAATAAATAAAGCAGAATATTAGTCTATTACTGAAAAAAAAGTTATTAATTAATTGTACTTAATTATTTTCATGCTTTAGCAATTTCTTTTCTGCATTTATAACAAAATATTTTAAACTGTAGTTGTTGAAAAAAATAAATATTATTAATTTCAAATTATTATTAAACATATCTCACGTAAATGTGGGACCAAAACGTTCCTTTTTCTTCCATTTATTTTATATTATGCTACAGAGAAGATTAAAGTTTACACTTCTCAAACACAAATTAGCCTTTGTGTGAATCTTTTGCTTCTACTTTGATATTGGATTATGGTGAAAATAGAAGCTTATATGGAACAAGAGCAACAAAATATGCCATATATTCCAGAAAATAACTAAACCACCATGTTATTTGTTCTTTATTATATATAATGATGTTTTGAAAACAATAAAAGTTGTGCAATATATGCATGTGTCACACGTTAATAGTGATACTGGCCATAATCCAATATGAAAATTTATTCATAATTTCTTACATCATTTTCCTTAAAAAAACTATCCTGTATTGATTAATAATGCTGATTCAATTGGGTGTACAGCAGGAAACTACTATTCCTCCATGGATTTTCCCTTTGTCCCCTTTCTGCACAAACAACATTTCATTAGCAGGTACGTTCATTGTACACTACTGAGCAAAAAGCTTGATGGTTGCTGGTGTATATTTTCATCAAATATTTTTGCATGCATAGATGAAGTTAATTGCCAAACATGCCTACCTGAATTAATGCAACATTTGGTTTTATGATTTTTCTGTGAAAAAGTAATGGTATTTCCGAGAGAAAAATAGGTATGCAATCAGATCTTCCCTCAGCAACAGCTTTCCTCACATTTGCTGCCATAAAAAACGAACACGATCTGAAGATGCCTGTAAAAATAAAACACCAAAATTCAAAATATGCCAAATTCAAAAATTAAAAATTGTATGTCTTACATTCACATGACTTTCTCAATCCATTATTTGTATAGCAGCTTATTTTCCTATCTACTTTAGTTAATTGAGATGTACGTTTGCAGAAATTCTTTTATTACAAATTTCTTGCAGTACAAGAGGGATCTAGTGGGCTGAAGTAATAGGCATTAAAAATTGACTTACAAAGTTAAAGTCTTTGTATAGCCACGAGAAAAAATTGAGTAGCAATTTAGACTTTGAAAAAATTAGAAAGTATTTGAAAATTGACACCAATAATAAACATTATCGTATCTCGAAAATGTTAATCTCACAAAAAATGTCATTACACACAAACTGTGCATTTTTATGAGATCTATATTTTTTCTGAGATCTGTTAGGGCTTACAAGTTATACAAAATTCATTTAAATGGAGATTTCACAGGATATTCACCAAAATGATTCATGCAAAATCTTAAAACATATGGTATTTTTAATAAAAATTGTCTGCCATTTTTGAGTAAAGAAAAATAACAATTTATTTTTTATGTCAAAGCTAGTTTGAAGTGGGGGTACTTCATTGAGAAACTTCTTTCACATCCTTGAAAGATGCTGACCTTTAATATAATCTCTCTCTCTCTCTCTCTCTCTCTCTCTCTCTCTCTCTCATTACCATCTTTCTCCTTCCCTCTCACACACCTTATTTTTCTAAATTTTTTCCGTCAATTTATTCAGGGGACCTCAAAACATGTATTTATATTGGAATCACAATATCAAAATTTTGGGTGAAATGTGATACTTCCTGTACTTACTATAGGAAAGTAGTTTATGTGAAGACTCAAACAATTTTCTCCACCCATGACAAATTCACCTACATCTGTTATAATATTATAGTATCATATAAAAGAAATGACTCTTCCATCCCATTAAGTAAATCATACATTTTTACTAAAATGATTAAAATTAAGCAGTTAGTGCAAAGTTATATAACACGTGAAAACAACACTCAATGTTTAGTCATGATATATCAAGTTCTACCAATGTTGGAAAGAATAGCAAACTTTCCAGCACATCCATAGGTGATATATTTAGGAAAGTGTGGACATATAACATGCAATAGTTAAAAAAATGGCTAATTGTAAGAAAATTATTTTGACAAAATTGTGCACATTATTGTGCTCTACAGTTTTCTTGTGGAAAGTTTTCATCTATTTCTTAATAGTTCCACATGAAGTGGATTTCATAGGTTGTTAACAAAAAAATTCAGGATAGTGCCTACTTAATTTGTCATATTAGTATCTTAATACATTATATTTTAATCAAAATCATTAGAGCTACTTTTCAGAGAATTAAAAGCAATAAGAATTTCTCCACGTAAAGAGCAGTTTGGGAAAGGGGAATTTTCTTGTGTCTTAGATTACTTATTGTCCGACATTTGAAATCTGGTGGTACCCAAATTTCTGTTTTTTAGTTGCTGTTCAGAGAGAGAGAGGAAGGAGATAGTTTTTCTAAAAAACTTTTTTCAGGAGGGACCTCAAAATGCACATTTCAGTGAAATCCCAATACTGTATATAGATGGAATACAACATCCACTTCCTCTATCTATTACAGGCAGCGGTAGAGAAAGTTTAAAAAAGGAGCAACATTACTTCAGATCTGCATTCATTTTCTAATGTGTACTGGAAGAAACTAAGGAACAGGAAAGCAAACATTTCTGAAAAATCAAGAACTTTATTTCATTTCATTTTATTTCAGGCTTGTGTTCCAAATACATAGGATACGTCAGAAGATACAATGCTTGTTCACAAATGCATTTTTTACAATCTTCATATACAATATTGTGACAAGCACATTTAGATTTAGGTTGGTATGCCTGACATTGAGTCAATTTTCCCAGAATGAGTTGATAGACCTATTCCTATTCCAGAAAGTGCAACTCAATATTGGCAGCATTGCATTCTGAAATCAATTCAGAACTTTCGAGTGACTTGAGTGATGCTTCAACAGGAAGTAGGGGTGGGGATGATTAATTATAAAATAATCAGGATCACTTGTTTCGACCTCTTTAGCTAGCAAGCCTTCATAATGTGAGAAACAGTGTGTTGTGCTCTCTGCATCTGCCTCGTACAAGGAAGAGTTTTGGATGATGACTTCTTTGTGAACAACATGTAAGGTTAAGGTAACATCTTTTGTTAATAAAGTTGTCATTTGTTAAAATTTAAACAATTTCTTCTTTTAGGGCTTCTTTACAGATTCGAGTATTCCTCTGTTGCAATCCTTAGTTTTGCATACTTAGCTTGTTTCGCCCCCTTGTCATGGCTTAAGTATGGAAATTTTAGGGAATTTGTTAAATTAATCTATAGTCGTGACAATATCTTAATATTTACATTTCCTACTATGAAAATGTTTACAATATTGACACTCTTTCTACACTATATTTCTAATATAAGCACATTTTTACAATATATATACTCTCTGATTATATTTTGTATTAAACAAACCTTTTAATGCTGCAGAATGCAATTTTATTACATATTTCTTGATGGTGTTTGTGCATATTTCAATTTGTTCTATATCTCTTATTTCTTAAGGTAATGCATTATAATGTTCTTACTCTAAATTTTCTAATGAACAATACCTTAATAATTACATTTCCTACTACAAAAGTATACTTACAATGTATTTACACTCTTTCTAGACTACATTTCTGATATAAACACTTTTTTACAATATATATACACTCTGATTTAATTTTGATTAAATTTACACTCTTCATTGCTGTAGAATGCATTTATTTATTAAATATTTCTTAATGATGTTTATGCTTATTTCTCTTTGTTCTATATCTTTTATTTCTTTAGGCAATATATTATAAGCTCAATTTTTGAAGATTTAGAAGCTTGTAACAGTGATGTGTCATAATTTAAAATAGAGAGTTGAGGGTTGTTACACTACATCACTATGATAATCTTACTTGAACGCGTTTCGGGAGACGGCTTGTCCCCATCGTCAGCATTCTCTCTCAACAGTTAGTTGAGAGAGAATGCTGACGATGGGGACAAGCCGTCTCCCGAAACGCGTTCAAGTAAGATTATCATAGTGATGTAGTGTAACAACCCTCAACTCTCTATTTTAAAATATATTATAATGTTCTTTCCCTAAATTTTCTAATGAATTATTATTTAATGTTCCCCTAATCACCTTCGTTTCTTCATTATAACCATGCATATGGCTATTTTTGGCTATTTTTTTGAGTAGCACATGTTTGATACTTTCATATATGTATATACATATTTAGTTATACTTAGCTATGTATATACATACATAGTTAGGATTCCATATTTTGTGTATGTCTCCCTGCAAGTACGTTTCAACTTATTATTAATACTGCATCATAGGGCCTTGCCTTTGGTTTTACGTGTTTCCAACTCATTTATGTCAGACGTACTGGTCACTCAGTGGAAAGGGTTGCACAATAATGTCTGAACAGTGCCATAAATAAAGAGACTGAGAACAAGATAGGCATGTGCTGTAAAAGCCATTCAGTTAGCGACGGTTTTACATTATACTTTAAGGTAAGAGCCCTCTTTTCCTTGCTAGGTAAAACCAAAAGTATAATAAATCACAGTGTTGCCCAAGTTTTATTATAATAAATAATAATAATAACAATCACTCTTGCGGGAAGTAAAGCTATAAGGATTGGAGAAAAGTTTAAAAGAACAATGAAAATGTAATACATTTTGGGAACTACAGATTTTTCAAAAGTAAAACAGGGAAACGAATCCTTAAAAATGCATCACATTTAGGAGTTGCTTTCATAATCAACAAACCAGAGAGAAATTGTGAATGTTCATACAGAAGAGGTGCAAATGCCGATATCGTCATTATCTGACAAATTAAAACTAAAAGCCAGGAGATTTAGCAAAAAGAAACCACCCATATTGAAGTTTGATAACAGTAACATTCAGACAACTTTCACAGAAGAATTAGAAAAGAAGTAATCACAAAATTGGCAACAATTCAAAAGTAAAGTAATTGAAACAACACAAATGTTAATCCTCCTATAAAAATGTAGAAAAATCCTTGGTGAAATGAGGAGTGTAAAAAAAGTGATCATATCATGACATCAAGCACATATCAATTGGAATAGCAATACGAGGGGCACTATTTATATTTTGAGCCTTGGCAACCCTGAATGTTGTAGGTGCCATCTGACGTTTCCAATGGAAAGTTTGACATTTTTGACCATAATCTACTCAAACATTTTGCCAATAGAGCTATTTGTTTCGTTTACACTAACTTGAAAATTGTGTCTCAACAAAAACATGAAATTAACTCGTGAAAATGTTCGTGCAATGATTTATTACAACTTTCGACATGGATTATCAAGACAAGAGTGCATCGATCAACTAACTTCTACATTTGGCGACGAAGCTCCATCCTTTGCCACTGTGAAACGCTGGTATAACGAATTTAATCCTGACCACCGTTCGCTCAATGATGAAGTTCGTGAAGGTCGTCCAAAATCAGTTGTTGTGCCAAAAAACATTGATGCTGTGCAAAAACTAATAATGAAAGATCGCCATGCGACATATTGTGAGATTGAGGCAACCCTAGGCATTAGTTCCACCAGCATATATAAAATATTGCATGATTATTTAGCCGTGAAAAAGGTTTGCTCTCGTTGGATCCCACATAATTTGACCCAATCTAAAAAAGATGCTCGTGTCGATTGGTGTACAAAAATGCTCAATAAATACAATGGCAGTGCCTCAAAAGACGTATATGAAATTGCAACAGGTGACGAATCAGGATCTATGCATATGAGCCGGAACGTAAACAGCAGTTGACTGTATGGATGTTTCAAGATGAAGGTAATCCAACAAAAGCTGTTCGCACTCGAAGCACTTCAAAGCAAATGGTCAAAGCAATTTGCTTTTTCAGCAAAACTGGCCATGTGGCAACAGTGCCTTTAGAGGAACGTAAAACGGTCAATGCCGAATGGTACACAACCATTTGTTTGCCGGAAGTCTTCGGTGAAGTAAGGAAAACCAACAAGAACCGTAGGATCGTTCTTCATCAAGACAATGCGAGCGCACACAATCTCGTCTAACAACAGAGTATTTGAAGGCTCAAAAAATAGAATTGATGGGTCATCTGCCATACAATCCTGATTTGGCACCCAATGACTTCTTTTTGTTCCCGAACATCAAAAATAAATTGTGTGGACAACGATTTTCGTTGGCAGAAGAAGTCGTAGATGCCTTCAAAAACCATGTTTTGGAGGTGTCTCAAGAAGACTGGAATAAATGCTTTGACAAATGGTTCAAACGGATGCAAAAGTGTATTGATCAAAAAGGAGAACATTTTGAAAAACAATAAAGCAGTTTTCAATCAGAAATTACTTTGTTTTAATTATTAGGCTCAAAATATAAATAGTGCCCCTCGTAAAACAGAAATGAACCACAATGCATTCTTAGTGAACAGGAAAGAGGCAGATAAATTAATTAAACAAAGAGGAAGTATGAAAAAAGAACATTTACTTGAAATCAAGAACAACTTTAAAGAAATAACACAGAATATCTACAAAACTTTTAAGACCA
This sequence comes from Deroplatys truncata, assembly GCA_030765065.1. Taxonomy (NCBI): domain Eukaryota; kingdom Metazoa; phylum Arthropoda; class Insecta; order Mantodea; family Mantidae; genus Deroplatys; species Deroplatys truncata. The sequence goes on from CM060981.1 coordinate 119,975,386, forward strand.
AACTCATTGGATATCAATCACAGAGTCTCTGCTTCTAAAGAGAAGATGCTCATTTGGCACTAAATATCAGGAAAATTGGAGAGAATTTACTAAATATTTTGAGAAACTTATCTGCCCAATACCAATAAGCAGATCCCCCTCACAAGAACCTGAAGAACCAAATCCAAATTTATTATCACTGACTGAAGAAGAAATTATCAACCACAATGAGAGACTTAAAAACAAGCAGCTAGTGAAGATGGAATTACAGCAGAACTCTTCAAAGTAGCAGAACCAAACACCATAAGAAATTACCACACTTATGCAGAAATCTGGCAAACGGAACAAATTCCAGAGGATTGGAAGATGGCATTAATCCACCCATTACATATAAAAGAGGAACCGAGCAGATGTAAACAAAACAAATTCCAGAGGATTGAAAGATAGTGTTAATCCACCCATTACATAAAAAAGAGGAACCAAGGCAATGTAAACAAGTAAAGAGGAATTTCAATAGTATCGGTTTCATACAAAATTCTGTGTGTTTGCTTGACACAGCACAACGAAAATTGGAGAACATCAAGCAGGATTTAGACCAGGTAGATCATGTCTAGAACAAATCCTGAACCTTAAGCTAATCTTAAGACATCAAAGAATTTGTAGCAACAATTTAGTATGTACATTCATTGACTTTAAAAAGGCATACAATTTGATTGATAGTGAATCACTATTTCAAATACTAAAAGATTAAAGTTTAAACCATAAAACTTTTGCACTTATTAAACAGACATCACTATACAAAGGCTAAAATTAAATTCATGGGGGAAAATCTCTGAATTTTTTGAAGCCAAAACAGGAGTAGACAAGGAGATGGACTTTCTCCACTACTTTTCAATTATGTTCTTGAAAAAGCAATATAAGAATGGTGTAAACAGAAAACAATTCTCAAAATTAATCAACCATTACATTAGGCAGAGGAAAATTGAAAAAGAAAGATTGCCTAGCATATGCAGATGATCTAGCAATCCACACTTGTGACATCACAACAGCTCAAAAACAGATTGAACTATTAAAAGAAATTGCAGAGAAAATCAGTCTGCAGATATCCCTCGAAAAAAGTGAATATATTTTGCACAATAAAGAAGCCACAAAATACATGGAAACCAATTATGGAAAAATTTAACGAGTTTCACAATTTAAATACCTTGGTGAAATAATTCATGAAAATGGAATCAAAACTAAAGCTAATAAAAGTAGATGCCATATTGGCTTACTCAAAACATCTATAATAAGAAATGCATGCCTAGTACACAAAATTAAGACATTACAACACTGTTATTAAACCAAAGTGCCTCTAAGGAGAAAAAACATTAATTTTGAACAGCCAAGCAGATATCGAAAATATTGTGAATAAAAAAAAAATGTAGAACTATAAGAAAAATTTTAGGTCCACAAGTCAAAGATGTACAATACAGACTCAAAAGTATAAATGAAATAAAAATTATAAACAGACATTCAGTTACAAGATTGTAGTTTAAACTTTTACAGACATTTTAAAACACATGAGCTCAAACAGATTCATAGAACAAATAATGGAATTCTACAAAAATAGAAGTAAAGCACAAGTAGATACTATGAAGCGGATTGGTGGAGTAAAATCTGACTTAAAATTGGCAGGAATTACGCAAGAAGATATCCTAAACAGAAATATCTCTAGAATCTAAGTGCATAAGTGGCAAGTTGATCAAGAAGACGGACAGACAGACAGAAAGAAAGAAAGAAAACTGGAACAACATGGACAGACAAGAGAAAGAAAGCCCACAGTCAAAGAATGAGAGGACTATGGATTCAAAGGAAAACAAAGAAATGTCTCTAAGCACTTTGCGTAGTCTTACATGGGCTCATTTAATTATAAAAAAAAATGTTTTATTTTATTTCAGCTGATGGATTCTTACAAAAGCATTTGACATCGTCATTATATCTATACAGTCAATCAGAATACAATATAAGTTGTGTACAAAATAATAATTTTAAAATTATATGACTGTCATTGTATCTATAGTATCCATCAATTAAAATACAGCAGTATTGCAAGTTAATTACAAAATAATCATCTTATAATAATGTTAACACACAAATACACATACAAATATCCATTATAGTTCAGTAATATTATAAAGACATTTCTTGATTAGGAATGAATTTAAAACAGGTTTAAATTTTGAGTCTATGGTATTCTTAATTGCTAACGTAATTTATTATATAATATAGCTCCTATTTTATATGGGTCCCCATTGGTTTGAGGTTTATTAGTTTTCATCCTTGGTATTTATTTTCCCTTCTTGTATCATATATGATAGCCTTATCTGAGTATGTTAAATTCTTTTTTTTCTTTGACAAGCATAATGGTTTTGAACACATAAAGTGAAACTACAGTTAGGGTATATTGTGCTATGAATATTTCCTGAAAGGATTGTCGAAACTGAAGGTTGTCCATATCTTTTATGCACCTTCTTTTTGTAGTTTTAATAACCTTCATACTGAATCTCCCCCACCCACCAAATTTCAATTCATATCTAATGTGAGTAAATAATGCCATGATAAGTTGTTTTAAGAATATTAATGTCCCCATATTTTGTTAATTGTTTTAATAGGTACAGTCCTGAGTTGTTCTTTTCTTTTATATACACTATTTCAACATGTGTTAGAAGTTAAATTTTCTTCTATGTGTATGCCCAAAAACTTATACCTGTACTAAAGCTATATTGTTAATATTCATATTTAAATTATTATTTTGAAATGTTATGAATTTTGTTTTTCCTATATATATATTCCATTCATTTACTTATTTATTTGTGCTAAATTGTTACAAGTGAATATAATTGACATTCAGCCTTTGTTCTTTACCAGTCATATTCCTAATTTACAATACCTTCCTTATGCTAATCATTAATTCCTTAATTACCAATTTTACAATGTTGTAAGTTGTTATTACTATTCGACTCTTATTCGCCGTCCAAATCCATTTCTTCTTCACTTTACTTAAATATTGTCATATTTTCTATTATCTTTGTAAAACATTTACTTATACTGCTCTATATTTCTCTTTATTTTAAATTATTTCTTATTACACTCTTCCTTCACATTTCTGTTCCTTTACACCTAAAAAATTGTGTTCAACTCATCTTTTCCACCACATAACGGACATTGATTTTGTGGAGTAACTTTCCTTAGGCCTTTTAACCTCCATACTCCTACTCCTAGCCATGCAATACTTTCTCTCTTCTATTTTCATTGTCTATACATTTTTCTCTCCCCATGTATTTTTAATTGGTACATAAAAAACCAGGAAATTATTTTTTGCTATCTCACTAAATATGCTTTGTATTTCAATGTCGTACTCCATGGTGCAGTGGTTACCATGCTAGTCTGTAGTTCCTGAGATCGCAGGTCCAAACCTGGCGGAGGGCAACAGATTTTTTCAGGCATAAAAATCCTTAGCATGCTTCCTTTGGAAGGGAAGTAAAGCCAGTGGTCCTGTGCTATAGATTTACGGCATGTAAAAGAACCTCAAGCCTGATAAAGAGGCCTCTGAGCAAAATTACCGGCCTTTCACATCGAATATAGAATGGGATGCTAAGGACCACAGCAGTTAGAGTGTCCATAAATAAAACTCAGTTTAATTTAATTTTGTATTTCAATATCCTAAAATCTTTCTTGGCATTTTCCACAAATTGTTCACATTATTTTCACTTGTTCCCCATCTCTCTCCTAATCCATTACTCTCCAGCTTATTCTCAAGATATTTACTCATCCATTTTTCTTTAAGCTTTTTTTCTTCTTCTTCTTCTTTTTTTTGGGGGGGGGGTATTCTAGCCACTGTCTTAACAAATACGTTTTGTCTAAATTTAAAATTCTGAACCAATATTTTAGTACTCTTTCCATTATATTTTCCTTGCTTGTCACTCTACCCAGTACTATTTGTGCTACCTGTCTTACAGTTGTGTTAGATAATTTCTCTACAGAACAGCCTATGTATCTCAGCTATGCATTCCCATCCACTTTAAAGTATTCATCCATACTCCTGGTTCAATGTTGGGTTTAGTTACATATTTGCTATACGTTAATTTTACAGTCTTCCATACCTTATTGACATTGTTTTCATCTAAAACCCTTATCAGATTTCTTTTTCTTTTTCTCCTCTCTCTGATCTGCTTTCTTTTGTTCTAGCAGTAAATTATAAGAATTCCTTCCTTAGATTTTCTGTCTCCTAATTCCCTCCACTTAACCAGCAATTGTTTTACATGCCTTTTTCTTGCCCTATATTCATCATACTAGTTCTCATCTCTTTTATACATCCTCTTGTTCATTTCCATTTCCTCTCCAATCATTTGGATGACAATATTTAGGATATCAATTGCACTTTCTATTTTATTTTTCTTTGGCATGAATCCTATTCTGTACTGACATAGCTACCCATAATTCAAGTCTACACTTTGCTTAAATTTATCATAATATTCTTTCCTCCATTTATATCTACCATATTCCTTCCTTTTTATTATCTCTTAGGATATCTACCACTTGTTCTGGGAGTGTTTTGATATCTATTATTGGTGGAAAATGCCCACTGTTTGTACTTAGTTTAGTATCTTAAAGTTACTTACTAGATTTTATCTTCTCTCTCTCTGCTCCATTTTCTCTATTCTTTTCTTCACTATATTCCAACTCCCATTTTTTGCTTGCATATCATCTCTTATATCCATTGATGTCCTTTACTATCATTTTTAAAATGTCACTAGCCATTCCATTCCTTCCATTTTCTCATTGATTTTTTCCAGCATTGCTTGGATTAGCATTGGACCACAATTAACTTCTATTCCTCCAATAAACAGCAAGGCTGCTGGTACACTTCCTATGATCAGTATATTTGTCATTTTCTTATTTTCTCTCCAAAGTTGCTCCTCCTCCCCCACAAATTTCATTCTTATGAACTGTCCAATTCTTGCTCTAAACACTGCAATGTCCACTCCCATTATTCCTTAGTCACTTCTTCCTTCACACCGAAGAGCTTCTCACAAACACAACCTTCCTCTCTCACTGCTGGTGTAGCACTCTTTGTTTTTCCCATATTTAACTTTAGTTCATTGTTAGTAAATACTGTGATATTGCACCAACTGCATTTATTTTTTCTTCTAAGCCTTCTCTATCATCACCCCAACATATTAGAAATATATCATCTGCATAAGAGATCACCTTGCTGTTTTCCAGTTCAAGTAAATTATTTATATTGATCAAGAAAAGCATAGGTCCCAGTACTGATGCTATGCTGGTAGAACTTTTATGTATCTCATAAGGCCTGAAGTGCATATTATACGGTCACAGTCAATATATGTATGAAAACATCAGATAGGTGACATGGATGAAGCCATCTTACAGATCTTCTCTGTCCTGATGTCTCAAATGCAAAGAGGATGGAGTTGCAAAAACAGTCTTGTAAATAGCATAATAACAGTTCAGAAAACATCAAGTGCACATGAACATAGCATTCAAGAGCTGAAACATGTAGATATTGCTTCAAGATTTTCAGCATGTTCTCTTTATATATAACATTGTTCCTTTTACCAAAAAATACTTTCTTCTGCACTTATGGCAAACAAGCATTAGTGACAAGCATAAAAAATACAAATTCCACAAAATCTCCTATCCCCCTTCCCGTCATTTAATTTCCTCATGTTTCATGGTCAAAGGATCAGGTGTGTCTGTGGTGTTTGCGTTGAGGAACTCTGCCTTGGTGTTCAGTGTGGGTGGACTTTCAGCGAGACTTCTACATGAGGAGAGGCAGGCCTGTGAGGATTCCACAGAAGACAAGATGTAATATCTGGAAACGTTGAGGACCCCGCCTGTGTCCAAGCATACTGGGATCTGTTACCCTCTATGTTCATTACTTCGTCCCTTCCTCCTGGAGATTTCCAAAAGCACAATGGGCACTTAAGCGCTGGTGTTGAAAACCTCCTTTGCTTCATCACCATATCTATAAGGCAACGCATCAATTGGGTACTGGTTCTACAATGTTGAGCTTTAGTTATTTTGTTTTGAAATTTTTTTGAAAATTCAGTATCTTAAACATAAAATAAGTATTGGTGACGGTAATTCTCGTTTATTATGCATATATCTACAATTTTTGTAAAATGTCTGTACTTCAAAAATCAACATCTAAATTGACTATTATTATTATTTTCATTTATTTGGCATTTGGTTGCTGACCACGATACATCCAACACAATCTTATTTTAGAAGTGTTTTTAAAGTTCAAAAATGCAAAACAGTACTCCTCAATCAGCGTGTTTGTAAAACGGCAGCGAAGTTACACTAAATTCCTTTGATGGGCGATCAGAAGAGTACAAGTCAAAACACCTAGTTTTACAGGAGAGCCAAAAAAAAAACCAAACTTTAAATATAAAAAAATTCTTATAAAATTAGTTCTTAGTGCTGTATTTGGCTACTTCAAAGTTGTATATAAGCAATACATCTTAAGGCCAATATTGTCAAAATTAAATCACTTGTACCTTTTGTACCTAGAAATTAATGAAAGTAAACTGACTTGTACTAATATCATAAAAAAAAATAAGACACAAATCATGGCAATTAAAGAAAAGTATCATTTTTATCATTTTATTATAAATAGAAATATAAATACATAGAATTTATGCAATTAATATAAATTGAGGATTATAAAATTAATTAGAAACAAATATTATAAATAGAAAACTTCAAAATATGCTATTTTTAGTGATGCTTGCAGAATTAATATTTTACATAGAGTTAGCTTAATTTTCTTCAAATCTCTTAATGCCGTGCAGGGTGTACTCTACTGTATTGCTGATCTTTGGATATCTGTAGAAGTCATGAATGTTTGGCTTGATAAGTAGCAGCAGGCAAAGTAAGTCTTTCTTCTTTTCGTTAGAGATGGAAGACAAGTAGCATAGCATGTTCTGTGTTTCAATACCGTATTAGGATTACCTCTTCTCAAAAGTGACAGATTTGAAAGTGTCATTTTCATCCAAACTGTCCTTGAGAATATCTGCAGGTCTTTTTGTATTCAGGAAACATTTTATCTCCTGCTATTTGAAGGGTTCACAGTTGAGTCTTTCTTCCTCAGAATCAAAAATGATTGTTCACACTAATTCAAAGTCCAAAAGAATTATCATATGTCATGTCATTTACAATAAATTAGTTTTTTCCTAGGTTCCAACAAGTTGAAAAAGTTATATGGGTGTGAAATTGAATGTTCTGTTTTCTTTTCTTTTGTTTTTTAATTTGTCCACACTCTGCATCACAACACTCCATGTGACTGCCTCCACTGACCATGAACTTGTAGTTAATGACTTCCAATGATATTTTATTTTGCATCAATGATAAAACAGCGCCTACTTGCTCTGTCCCCATATGCCTCAGAGTACAGAACAACTTAACCTCATCTGGTAGCCCAAGAAACAAACACCTTGCAGCTTGATTTGCACCCTTTGCACCTTTTCCCTCGAGTTACATATAACCTGTGCTTTTATCATGAGTTGTCAGATTATAAGTTTACCGTTAGTGTTATAGAATGAAAATAAGGCGTTCAAGCAAGGAGTTGAAAGACATTGCAATAATTTAAAACTAAAACCTTTCATTGAAGGGATTTGTTTATAAAGTTCTTTATCATTCTCTTTGGAGTAGTAGGACATATTAGTTGGAGTTGGTGGTTGCAACTTAATTCTGACTCAACTTGTTCCCTTTCTGTTAGGTCACTTGAATATTTAATTTTCATGTATCTACTTGGACTTTCAAGCTCAGATTCAATTTATGAAACCCTTGTGTATAAACCTTTTGAGACACTGCATTAGGATTGTTTTCAAAATACAATGGATACACTTTTTGAATGCTTAGGTACCTGATCTGAGGGTGTTGTATAGTGTGATTTGTAAGATGGAAGGATGTGATGTGCTGTACTACAAAAGCCATCACTTTATCAAGACTGATGCTTTCTGCATACACTGTGACTTAATTTCTCATTTTGAGATATTCCTGAAGTTTCCATGTTTTTGCTTCACTGCAACTGTCACAAACATCTGACTCACATCACACACCTTCTTGAAGCAACCTCAACAAACTTTTACTCTCTCACCATCAATCTGAAGATGAAATGTATTTGTAATTTCTCTATTGTTTCAACATTTTCTTTTTCTAGATACCTTTTTCTAACTGATTTGTGTGAGGTTTTCTGTTTGTACTACTTTTAGTACAGTCTCCCAACATGCATGGAATAATATGCAATTGATATCATCAGGGATCCTTACCCTGCATCTTAGACGGTATGGTCCCAAAGGTTTTATTTTCCTTTTTTTTATTTCTTTTCCTGTTATAGTGACATATATCTGATAGTGTTTCGCTTCTTCAATTTTCTTGCACACAATGATTCCTTCATTACTTATAACAGAGGGAATACTCCAGGAGCACTAAACTGAAAAGTATCCGTAGCACTTTCATTGGAAGGGCTAGGAACATAATCTTTGTATCTTACCGAGTCTTCGCTGTCACAATTTATGAGTGAGTTAGGGTTTCCATCTTCTTCTGAGTCATCACATCAGTCCCATATTTTTGTAGTTACTAGCCTGGTTTACCTGACCATGAGAAAACAAAAGTTAAGTTATGCATAAACCATGATGTAAGAAACATATCAATGTACTGAGCACACTTAATGTAACAAAATCATTCTCTGTTTACTACAATTCTGTTTTTTAATTTCATTGCAAAAGTAACTTTAATACCGTTCTATACAATTAATTGTAATTAATTATTTCTTAATTATTATACATAAAATATTAAGGCTAAGTAAAAATGTGCACTAAATGATTTACTATTTCATTTTCAGATTGTGTCATATTGTTGAGTTTATTTGAAATATTATGAAAATTATCAAAGAGCTTACTAGGGTCCGTGATCTCAGCACTGATACATTTTGCCTTAATTTTGCATTGCTTCTACTACATTTACTAGGTGTTAGCTCTGAAATTTAGATTCATATGAAATAAATACTGCTATAAAATTTCATTATTTATCATATGTTTAATTAACAGCAGTTTTAGGATTTTAAAAAAGGTGCTGTTTCTAACAACATTCATACATATGTGTAATAAACGTTTGTACAGCACGCCTTATGAAAACAAAAAAGATAATTTTTGGATTATTATCTATCACAGGTATTAACTCACCGATTGATTCTGAATAAAAGTCAGAAATTAATGTATATTAATATAAATCACTTACCTTTTCTGTTCAATAGTGCAACATTTTTTGTATCACAGCTAGTGTACATCTATAACAGCTCTGAGTTTCAGTAGTTAATATAGAACTGAAAGTCATATCAGTTTTGCCAGCAACATTAAAACCATTATAACCATTAAACATTACAGTGATACAAGTAAGCCACACTATATGGAGCTACTATGAAAAACAGCTACTGCTTGAACAGTACAAGACAGATAATTCCATAACTATTATGTGATGTTAACAGTACAAGTCAACTTATACTTTTTTGACCATACATGATTTTGAACATTTATATTGTACTGTTAAAAGCATTAGAGAATGCATTGTTTTACAGCGGGCTTTGACATGTCCTCTTTTTACCAGACATAGATCTCCAGCTGAATATGAGGAAAATGCACATATCTCAATTTGGCCAAACGTTGACTTGTGCTCTTATGATCGCCCATGAAAGATTTATTATGCGCCATGCTCACAATAATCTGTAGCACTTTTTAGGACTCTATGGATTCGTTAAAATCTGTTTTATACTGTCGTATGGGTGTACTCAATTTCTTAACATATTTGCTATTTACGAGGCTCAAAATGTAAACCTTTTAAATCTATGCTAATACATGTAATAATGAGAGAAAATTTGTATGTAGATATTTATGTGTATGTAGGATAATCTCAAAAACTACTCAACCTATTTTTATAATTTTTTCTGACGGACATGAGCTGCAAAACACCTTCTAATTTTAGTTCAGAAATTATTAAAAGACTAAAAAAGATTTACGAAAACTATTTACTAGAATACGAACACGATGGAGTTATAAAAGTACTTACTTACGAACAAAGGTTTGACTTTCCGTTGAGATTGCCATGGAGTACAAAATAGCTGTTGCTCCACAGAAAACGCATGTAAAAGAAGAAAACAGCTGTCGATATTCCAATCTAAACAATATGTTCACTCTAAGATAATAAATAAAAATGAGCAGACTCTCAAAGCAATATTTATCGAAGTCCAAATCGTTTTCGCGGCCGCTTCATAATGATGGCGTCAAGATGGCGGAAGATCAGTCGAACTATAAAACAAAGTTGCGTAACTTTGGACAAACTAGTGCTAAAACGGTTGCAAATGAACATAAAACTCATATTAATAATTACTACAACGAAAAAGACACCAGTATAAATGAAGGGAATGTGATTGGAAGTGAAAAGAAGAAAACAACGTCATTATACGAAACGGCAAGTGGAAACATGAATGAATCGGAGAAAAAAGAAAAAATCATGTCGCTGCAGCTCATAGTTGAGTTAGTTACAAAAGATCTAAAGGAAGCTAGGGGAAAAATCAAACGTCTTTGTGATGAAAACAGGAAAATGAAAGAAATGATAGAGAAACTTAATGGTGAGAGGAACACTGAAGCAAGTTGCTGGCGAAAACCTCGTAGATGGGCAAAAATGGACACAATGGAGAACAAAAATAACAGTGTGAAGATGTGATAGTTCCAGAAATAAAACAAAGTGAAGATAACATCAACAGGACACACGGACGGGGACGCCAACGTGAAGATTAGTGCTCAAGTTAAAGTGTTTGCTGATAGTCATGGTAAAGGCATTAGTAGTCTCTTAGCAGTATCTCTACCCGAGTTACGGGCTGAAGGGCTAGTAAAACCTGGTGCCCCAATCAATGAAGTAGTGAATAATCTTGAAGCATGCACCTCTAATCTAACCTCAAATGATCATGTGATAATAATAGGTGGAACCAATGATGTAGCGTGTAACAATGCAGTGAATTTGAAAAAAAAAAAAAAAAAAAAACTGTTATAGGTTCTACCACAACTAAATCATACAAATGTAACACTGTAAACATACCAAACAGGTATGACCTGGATAGTAACTCATGCGTAAATAAAGCAGTGAAACAGTGTAATGAAATGGTAAAGAAGGTTGTGAATAAATTTAAATATGCGAGTATAGTAGATGTTAGTGACTTACATACACGACATGCTCTACACCTAAACAAAAAAAAAGGTAAGGTACAACTTGTGAATAAGTTGGTAGAACTAATAAAGAAAAAAAAGCCAATGCAGAGTATCCCTCTGCCTTTTGGATGTAGTTAAGAATCTAGCTACCCTGTGGCAGTGGAAGTGGACCAAGTTGGGGCTGAGATAAATGGTGATCCAACAGTGAAAAGTTTAGATCGTAGACTAAAGACTGTTCTTTTTTGGGATCAGAAAAATCAAATTTAACACAAAATGAACTGAAGAGTAATAGAATAAGTTCAGGTCTTTGTAAATCAAGCAGCACAAGTGATTTTAAAATAGACTATATTAACATTCAGGGCATAGGTAATAAATCACTACTTGTTAATGAATTTTCAATAGAAAGCAACTATGATGTTATATGCATGAGTGAGCATTGGTGTGAAGCCAATGAATTAATATATAAGAATCTGGAGGATTGCCGATTAGCAAGTAGTTACAGTAGAGAACTTCATATTCATGGTGGTGTTGCAGTATACATAAGGGAAAAGTTGGTAGAATGCTGTAAACAGACAGACCTTATTACTTGATGCTCTGAACAAGATTTTGAAGCAACCGGAGTAATTCTGCGTGAATTTAAAATAATAATTGTCTCATTATATAGATCCCCAAAAGGCAATCCAGGAGTTTTTCTCGAAAAGCTCGAGGATTTGCTGATTTTTTTGCCGGGTCTAAATGGAAATCTTTTAGAATAGTAGTCGGAGGAGATTTAAACTCACAATTTGATATAAGACAAAATAATCAAACTGTAATCGAATTTCAAAACATACTCCGGCAGTTCAATTTTAGAATTACAAATTACAAGCCCACCAGACAGACAGCATGCTTGGACAATATATTTACAAATATAAAACAAGCTTCGGTAACATGTGACACCAAAGGCTTTCCTTTTCCAGACCATGACTCTGTCTGGCTTAAAATAAGAAACATAAAGACTACTAACGTTAGACTAACCAAGTCTAAGATTATCACTACTAGACCTGTAACTAAGGACAAAATTTCATATTTTAGGAAGATGTTAAATGAAATTGAATGGTATGATATACTATGTAACTCGCATTTCTGCAACTTATTATCTGCAAATGAAGTAGTTGAAAGATTTTTTACCATTTTTTAATACATTTGAAATGTGCATTCCCCAAAGAAAATGCAGAATTAAGAATATAAATAATGGAAAACCATTTTGAAACCTGTGTGTGAAAGTCCATTCCTTTGGGATATCTAGTTCTTACAGAGGAAACCGTGACGTTTACGAGGATGTCTTTATACTGCTGGCTATTTAATGTGCCACCAAGCTGCCACAACACACCTATACCATCTCGTGACAACCAGCCCCAACACGACACAGATACGCGACCTTGGCAATCCATTTGTGTCACGTATTTTGCGTCGTAACGTTTTCCTCTGGGGTGATAGACAATTATTTTCCTCCCACTTGTAGATGAAAATATCGCCTCGTCTGTGAATGTATACCTATTCCGGTTATGGTTGACATTTTCTTCTGCAAATGCGAACGACAAAATCTGTGATAGTCTGTAAGACGCTGCTTCTTAGCTGCCGATCGAGCACAGAACCCTGCTGTAGTCAAACGACGTACGGCTGTGCGTTTCGATCCAGGGAAATTACAATTACTTCTAATTGTAGAACACATGCTGGAAGGGATTGCTGTCTGCCCCTTCTACAGTTTGAGCCATTATAAACCTGAACCACTTTAATGGGCCGTAACTCTTGAACCAATAATAGGACACATGTGCAACGTTAGGAGAATATAATGCACAAATGGGAGATTACATTGTCCATTGTTCCTCAGAGGAAATGTTGGAAGTGTCCTCCACCGGCATCCACACATCTCTCCACTCGTTTCACCATATTCGGTGACGTTCTACGAAGAGTATTCTCGCCAATGTTGCTTATTTCGTTACTAATGGATTCACGGAATTCAGCAGTTGTCCGAGCTCTATATTTTTAAGATACCCCGTAAGAAAAAATCCGGCGAGGTTAGGTCAGGTGATCTAGGCGGCCACAGACCTTTTGAGAATATTCGATTATCAAAGTAACTGGTTACAAGTTGCATGTAGGAGTTACCTGTATGACACGTTGCTCCATCTTGCTGGGAATAACCTTCTGTCAATTTTATATCTTCCGACTGCTCCACAAATGTATTGAAAATGCCCATTTAAACTGCAGTGTCTACAGTCGTATAAAGAAAATGGGGCCAACAATCATGGAAGCTGCCACTACAATACTCCAACCTTTTCATCATGAAGTGGTGTTTTATAGATGATATGGAGGTTTACAGCAGCCCAGTAACTGTTGCTTTGTGTGCTAATGTAACCTGACAGGTGAAGCCATGCCTCATCTGTAAACCACGTTATGGGGACAATATCTGTCTAGACATGGAATAAGAAAACCCTGAAACCATCGACAATAGCGCATTCGTTTTTCATGATCCGCTTTCAGTTGCTGCACCATAATGCACTCTGTATGGTCGCAATCCCGATTTCTTCGCAGCTCTTTGGCATGTGCCATATGAATAACCTGTCTTCTGGCTCAATCGACGCAAGGGTTTCTTTGGAGAGTTCACTAAGCGTCTTCGAACATTATCAACAGACTCTGCTGCACTCCGTGATGGTCTATGTTTTCCCCTCTCACTGACGAGTACACCAGTTGTCTCCAGCTTTCTTACCAGCGATAAAATTGATGCCTTTGTTGGAATATCGCGCACAATGAATTCTCTTCGAAATTCCCATTGTGTTATCAATGAATTTGTCTTCCAGTACGTTTTCACAATAACACTCTCTCGAAATGAGTACTGCATGTTTCTATCACGACTGCAAACTAAAGACTGTCAACGTGCCAACAATGTTCGTAATTGTCATCGAAATCAACAAAATAGTCAACAAATGGCGGTGGTACCGATTTTTCCAGAGCCGCTTAGATCATTAAAACAAATCATCTACGAGCTTTCAGAGGGAAATTATGCCCATTAAAGTATTTCAGGTTTATATGGATCGCACTGTAGAAGTGCAGTGTCCTGCTGAGGAGTGGACAAACCTTTTCGACACGAATCAGGTCGATAGCGAACAATCCCTTCCCTGGATAACCGCACCCACCTCATAGCCGTAGATAGACTTCAAGTGTTGTTGCAGCCTCAGACACAAGAGTATCCAGCAACGTTCACTAACGTACGCAGAAATCTCCTTGTAGCTTCGTCTTTGTGTGTGCGCTCAGCCATAGCAAAAGTCAGTATGACTGCTAACATATAATGCAGAAAACTTCAAGGCTAAGAGGTGCGCGCACATGATCACGCGAGCGCCATTCATAACTGAAGATTGAGACAGAGTTTGCACATCCAATATTAAGTGAATTAAACATTTGGTTTAGTTTTTTTTCTTTAGAATTGCTACTAATGTGGCATTTATTTTGAAAACGAAAGGAGTAATTTGTTTGTGTTTTATGCATGAATGTCTTAAAATTAATGGATAGCTTATGCCTGGAAAACATACGGCATTGCCATGTATTTAACAAATTAAAATTTAAATAATAAAAATAAAATACAGATCAAGGATTCGATCCCAGGTTGTTCCAATTATGAGACACATGCGTTTCAACACTCGGTTACCGTGCATACAACAAACTGAAAAGCATCTTCCTACTTATCGCATAGCTTGGAAATGAACGCAGGGCTGCATTAAATCGTATATTGTGAAAGCAGCGAATGCTTTCTATGTTTTCCGATTCGAACCCCCTCTCTGGCTGTTGCTCATTTATTTTGTCTTAGGCTGTATATAAGTGGTCACGATTTAGCAACCAAGAAACCAGAAGACGCAGCAAAACAGAATCTAATCTACTTATCTTTGCGGTGTCGGGGTAGCGTGTCTTTTTGACATTCAAGAGATCCCGAGTTCGAATCTCGGTTAGAGCGAGCTACCTGGATAAGGTTTTTTCCGGGTTTTTCGCTCAACCTGAGAAGATTAATCTCGGCTAACCCTAAGCTCTAGAGATCCCGAGCTCATATGAGCATCATTTGAACCATTTCGTTCATTCATCGTCCGATATGACCTACCCGGTTAAAGGACATTAATTAATTACAAAAAAGGGAAGAATCTATTCTCCTTAAGACTCAACGATATGAATGGGACAATAATGTCAAAATATTTCATAACCTCATGTTAAAAAGTTTTGCTTTACTTCCTTTGTACTTGTGTTGTAATTAACAGGGCATGCTAAACAGTTGCACAGAAATAAAAATTTCTAACATTATAAATTCGTCAACCTATATTTTATAATTAACAACCGAGAAGATCATGTTGCAAGAAACTGGAACTCGTAAATTCGTATAAATACCTAGGACTAACGTTACAAGTAACAGGTAAAACATTTACTAAGCAGATAGAAGAAAGATGTGCGGCAGCGACCAAGACTATGTTCGAGATAAAAAAGCTTGAGAAGCTCTCCCTAGACACAGACCAACGTCCATTCCACATCAAAATCGCCCAATAGCATCCTATGCGATCAAAAAAATATGGGTCCATCTTACCCCAGCGAACCTGAAGAGACTGGAAGCAGTGAAAGCATCCTACCTAAAGAGAGCTCTACAAGTAACACCACCACTAACGAGAAACATCTATTAGACACACGGACTTCTTTGTAAAACAACTAATGATGAACAACAGACTACAAAAGACACCAGCATACGAGGCCCACATCAAAGACAGCTATGAACACATAAAAGTGGAAGAAGCCAAAGAAGAAACAATTTCGAGTTGCGACATGTTTTCACGCGGGCCGTGGTCCACGGGTTCCATCGTAGAATCTGTGAGTAAAGTGGATACCACCCGGCATCGGAGGAGTGTACCTGTATCCTCTGTGGACGTGGTTGTCGATGTACTTGCCTTTCAAGCAAGGATAAACTCTTTAGTTGCATGTAAAAGATGAAAACTTTGACTAACAATGTACCATTCAGCTCTGTACATAGGGTGTTTAAAAAAAATTATTATTAAATATTACATATTTAAAAGTATTTGGGAAAAACCATATAAATAGATCATGTAACAACAAGAGTTAAAATTTCCACACAAAATCAGATTCCTTAATTCCCTTTAAAAATAACAATAAAAAAACCTTCTGGTGGCATGTGCGTCTTTTTCACTGCACTCCTCAATTTGAACGATCACATTACAATACATATAAGAATTTTAACTTTGTCGTTCTGGTTGCCGTTCTCGGTTATTGTAAACCAGCCTTTAAAGCTGACTAGAGCTCGGCATTTGCCTATTTCAGTCCTTTGTTTAGAATCTTAGGCTTTGCTCGTATAAACAAGTTTCATTCTTACTGAAGTAAAGTATACCTAGTAATTTTATACTGCCTATAATTACCTAA
The DNA here is from genome assembly GCA_030765065.1 of Deroplatys truncata. Classification (NCBI taxonomy): domain Eukaryota; kingdom Metazoa; phylum Arthropoda; class Insecta; order Mantodea; family Mantidae; genus Deroplatys; species Deroplatys truncata. Next base: position 119,992,080 of record CM060981.1, read on the forward strand.
TTTCAAGGTGCGTGCTTTTTCGTATCTTAAGCGCCTATTATGTGTGTATGTGTTTCTTCTTCTTCTTTTGCATCATTCCGCATACTAATAAAATAGTGGTTACTTAGCACAATATAGCGTATGGTAAATGGTCAACTACAAAAAGCTATTTGTTTACGACTGGGAAATCCACTATTTTAATGTTAACTCAGCCCTTTGTTAATTAATACGATGGTTTCATTGTTTACTACTTCCCACCTGGGCGAAAACACAGTACTCAACTAAAAAGACTTTTACCTATAGACTTTCATTGCAAAAGTAACAATACATAGACCCAATAACAATTGCAAATCAGTAAGGGAAAATAAAACGTATTCAAGAGAGAAATTACTTAAAAACAGATAATAGGGTTTGCCATAAAAAATACATAGTAACTGAAGAGTGCAAATTTAAACAAATAATGCTTGTAGTTCACAGTTGAGGCAGTATTTTTAACACTTAAATGATTTCAGCCTAATTATATAATATAAAAAAATAACAGCTCGCAATAACAATATGTGTATGCTACAATATATAAAAAGTGTATATTACAGTCATTGTATATGTTTATATTGTGTACATGTATAATAATGTTATGTGAATGTATTAGGTAATTTAATTATGTAGGAACTATGAGAATAGAAGCTGAAAAAGTTTAATAATGCTACTAGTAATTCTTGGAACAATAATGTAATATTTAAAACAGTTTATAAATAGCCAATCAACAACCAGAAAAGCTGAGTTAAATAAAAAGTATTCTATTGTAGTAAAATTAGCCAATCAGCGACTTGAAATAGAGAAATTTACAAATTTTAAGCGGTAAACGCCAGTCGTTAGAAGAGAGCGTTCCTAACCGGACATTAGACACGGTCCCGAGCAGCTCAATACGTATTCAGTGGGAGACATAAAATCCATTACGGCGAGAATATTATAAAGTTTACGTATTAAAAAGTGCAAATAATTAATAAATAATCTCACAGCTCTCTATATCAGTGAAGTGTTATTTAATCGTGTTAAGGATTAATAAAAGGAGTGAAGCAAAAATTATAATTTGTGTAAGCCTACATTCTTTAGCCGATCACCCCTGCTAAGAGATACATGTTTCTAGAGATTAATACTGACGCAGCCGAGGCAAACATAAATATATATAATATTTAAAGAAACATTAAAATACAAAGTTGATTTTTAAACGTTGGGGCGAAGGCCACCGGAAAGTGAACGGTGGGGCGAAGGCCACCGTAAACTTTGTACCATACGTGAGGCAGTTACTTCATCAAATTTTTTGGCTCCCCAACAGTTGAACTACAACAATACAACTCCTCCTTCACATTTCATTAAGAGAATAGTGGTAATTCAAAAATTTAATATAGTGTATATATATTTCTATACGGTTCTGTCATGTCAAAATGTGTTTTATAAGGTAAATGAATAAATGATTGTGTCTACTTTAATGCTTATCATAAAAGCCGCAATTCTTAGACCACTTATCGTGTGATGGGAATAGTCCGTTCGATGTTTACTGCTCGACTCGTTATGGGAAGAGTACGCTCTCAACGTAACTAATACATACTCTTAAACATGCTTCAGTTCTAGAGTTATGATTTTACTTATTACTGATAGAGCCTATATTAGTGTTGTTTTGAGCTTGATGAAGTGCCCATTTGCCTGTCTATTTTAAGCTTGTTAGCGCTTATTACGCCGGGCTATAGAAATGACACAAGCTCGGTACTATTTTCTCAACGTTACCCGCACTATAACGCCTGTCGGTTTATGGCAAAGACGTCCTAGTTGAAGATACCTCAGCAAAACATTTACAGCATCTTTGATTTGTAATATTAGTGGTGCCATATAAGGTCACGCAAGGTCTCCAATGGGTAGACAGCAGGTACAGATGGACCACCAGAATACGAGCGAGAGGAATGTGCTACGTGAACATTTTCTACCATCCCCATCATGTGTTTGCACAGCAGTATCATATAAAATACAGTGTTGTCAGATAACGCATACATGACCTGACTTGTACCATATACCGTAACGCGTGTTAGCAGCAAGAGGCAAATAATGCGCAATACCTAGCACTGTTACCTTCAATTATTTGATCTGGCAGTATGGGTGATTCGCATACACACATTTCGTAGTAAACAAATCAACTACATGAGCAGGTAACTAGTTCAAGCCCCCTGTCGTACCTCAGTCCCCTCTCTCTTTTCTTCTGGTGGTCCAACGGTGCTTAGGATACGATCCAGAGGGCAAGTGCATCCATCATATCATTTCTTTCCTTTGGTCAAAATGCGTTGAATTAGCCGGACAAAGTGGCGCTAGTAGACGGGATATATCCGCAGCCTACTATATTATTATAGTAGGTATATATTATAGGAGACTGGTATATTATAGGAAAATTTAGTTATTTCATACATCACTTTACTGTAACATTTTCTCTGTGCCTGTCTACTAGCGCCATTCTGTCCGACTAATAATTTCGTTGGGTGAACAGGTGGTAAAAGAGACGAGCACAAGTGTTATCCCAGTTGGACATGTTCCTTCCTGCAAAATATGTTTAGTATATATCTAATGCACAAAAATAGGCTATGCAAACATGTTTTCTAAGATACTTAAAAATCTATAAGTCGTGCGCATCTAGCCATGGAGTAAGTAATATATCACGCTCTAACTCCATGCTTTTAATATTCACAAGCGTTTATTTACTGCTTTGTTGCAAGTGTATAACCTCCGATTAAAGAAGTGAAAAACACTTAAAAGGGAATAGAAAAAAGTATATAAACGTGTCAACCGCACGTGTAAAGCATTATTATTTCTGCAGAAACTCTAGTGCAACGGCTTCTGCAATAGTACCAGCGCACAACGAAACATGACACCTGAATCAACAGCAGAAGGTGATTCTACAGATGACTTTCCTCCGATAAACGATCTCGACGACTTTCTTCAAAAAGCTAAAGTACTCTTTGAAGAAAAGTGGAACACTCGTAAAATTCCACGTGGACGACTGAGTGACTTCGAGTGTTACAGAACTATCGGTGAAGGAGCTTTTGGAAAAGTAATGCTTGTAAGACAAAAATCCACAGATACATACTGTGCGATGAAAATATTCGACAAAGCTGCAATAGTTGAAGCGAAACAAGTTGAACATGTTTATTGTGAAATGAAAACACTAATCTCTGTTCGATTTCCATTCATTGTGTCCATGCTATTTTGTATGAAAGACAATTCCTATCTTTACTTTACCTTGCCGTTTATTGTAGGTGGTGATATGTTCGCTCATTTGCGGAAGTTAGGCCGATTCACAGAGGACCAAGCTAGGTTTTATGGAGTTCAGGTATGTTTGGCACTAGAATACCTTCACTATCTTGATGTTCTCTATCGTGACATAAAACCTGAAAATATACTGATTGATTACCGTGGATATCTAAAGCTTGCTGATTTGGGCTTCTGCAAAATAGTGAAAGGACGTACTTACACCTTTTGTGGCACTCCACAATATATGGCTCCAGAAATAATTTTAACCAAAGCTTATAGCAAAGCAGTGGATTGGTGGTCTTATGGAATTCTGCTTTATGAAATGAATGCTGGCTACCCACCGTTTTCTGCACGTGAACCTCTGCAAATTTATGAAAAAATACTTTCTGGAAGATACGCACAGTCTTATCATTTCAGCAAGGAGCTCCAAGACTTAATAGCACATTTGCTGGAACTTGATCCGACAAAGAGATACGGTAATTTACAAAATGGTGTTAAGGACATAAAAAGACACCAGTGGTTCCAAAGCGTCGACTGGCTAAATATTTTAAATTACCGAGTAAAGGCTCCGTTTGTACCCAGGTACACAAATGAGGAAGACACTGTTTCCTTTGAGAATGTTAAAGACAAACCATTGAGAGTTGCAGAAAAAGACAGATACAGAAAAATATTTGCAAAATTTTAGCACTGGCATTAACCCGAAAACACCCGAGTGAAACGTGCTAATTAATTCTAATTATATTTTCTTAGTAGTTCTCTACTAGATCATGTAATATTAACTAATCATTGAAGGTTTTAGCTGCAATGTATGCGTGCTATAAAAATAGAAATTTTTCAGCTTAAAAACGTGTTAGGTAAATTGAATGCAAAAATGTTCACATTTGTGTTCCGAGCAGATTGCACGAGGACTATATTAAAATATACAACAGAGAATTGTAACCTTTACTCACTTAACGTTTTACAAAACATAACAGATTTTCATTTATTTTTGTGTTTCGCTTTGTTTTCTTCCTTCTCAATGCTGAGTTTATGCATAAAATGGTTTTACAAAAAGATCGGTGGATCTCCCCTGGTGCGTGTGTGTGAGAGAGACAGAGAACAACTTGGTTATAAAAATGTTGTGTGTTACACTTACATGACTTTCTCTACTCACTCTTCTTATAAAAGCTCATTCTTCCATCTAGCCGAACGCAATAGATCGTAGCATCTAGTCAGCAACAGTGAAGATCCCTTACATAAATTTACGAGTGCTTCTGATGAATGACAGCAAGCAGACAAAGAGCGCTCGACGATTTACACCCGCAGAGTGCAGAATAATATACTCCCTGTAGCATAGAAGCCGGAAGCTTGCGGTTGCCGAAATATTACGCCTACCTAAACATTACTTGATGTTCGTTGTTTGCATGTACTGTTGGTGTGGATTTGCTATTTTAATGGGCATTGTGCACTAGATAACTAGATAAACGGATTATCAATATCCCAACGTAATAGCCAATGTGATGTCCCACATCCTGTAACGCATGAACCAATGCAATTTTTCATAGATCCATGCCATATGTTAAAACTTGTGCGAAACACTCTTGGTGATAGAAAAGTTTGCATGATGGGGAAATAAATTAAATGGAAATATATTAAACTGTTGCGTCAGCTCCAAAAAAGAGAACACCGCATATTGCAAACAAATTAACACATGCACATGTGAACTATTTAAACAGAAAATGAAAGTGAGGTTGGCTGCTCAAGTTCTTAGCCAGTCTGTTGGCGATTCAATGTTGTAATGTTTGGATAAATGAATTGAATTTGCAACTGTTCCACTCCTCTACTTCAAAAAACATCCCTCGGCTACGCTTTGCGGCTTAGGGCCCTCAATGTTGGCAGCACTCTGAGCCATGCATGGCTCCCCTCACACATAAACAGTGATTGGTAATTTGAGATCCAGTCCTAGCAGCATTTTTCGTTTTACCACTGGCAAGGACATCAGTTGCACTGCATGGATGAGATGGTATGGTGAAAATTCATCGCTGGTGGCGCGTACAGCTGAGCTATGACGTGTGGTCACGTGGCGGTTCCGTGGGTTCCTTCAAAAGTGAAGGCAGCCGAGAATGAACACGAGGAGTCTTTGGTAAGTCAGCGACAGTGAAGGAACTCCTCGTAACTTTGCATGGGGAAGCGACGCACACAGTCCATTTTCGGCTTATTTCAAATTTGTATTTAACATTCCTAGTCTGTAAGTACTATTTCAAAATTCTAATCTTTGGACGTGTTGTACAAATTCATCGGTGGGCAGGAATGAGCGAATGGTTTAAATCGAGAAAGGCAAAATTGAAAGTCAATTACGAGTATACATCAGCAAGATAACCAAACATTTTTAAGCTGTAATTCTAAATTATCAAAGGCAGCGAGTGGAATGATGAATTTGAATCCTTCAAATTTTTATGACATTTCAAGTTAAATATACGAGGGTAAGTCAATAAGTATCCGCACACTATTTTTAATTTTTTGTAGGTTGGCTGTATGGTTTGTGCCCGCGCACAGACATGTTGTTCCTTTGTTTCCGCTTATGGAATGTTTAATCGTTATCACTCCAGTCCCGTGTCGTAGATTTAAGGCACATAAAAGAGCCACATAAAGGCCTCTGAGCAAAATTACCGGTATTTCACGACCAATATAGAATGGGACGCTAAGGATCATAGCAGTTAAAGAGCGCCCATAAATAAAAAAACTGAGAGTATCATTCCAGTGAGTGTTACATTGTTGCATAATAAACATGGATGCACCCCTCAACGTTTGCACCAAAGAAGAACAGCGTGCGGTTATCCGTTTTTCGTCGTCTGAAGGTGTACCAGGAGCCAAAATCCACCGAAGACTTTTCGCACAATGTGGGAGCAACGTTTAGTTTACCCCGGCGAAATGTGTACGAATGGATTGACAAGTTTAAAAATGATTAAGCAACCGTGAAGGAGGAAAGTGCAGGACGCCTATCCATATGCACTAATGACGGCAACAATGAGCAAGTCCGTATCCGGATTCAGAGATCCGAAGATTGTCGATGAAGTGACAAACCATATTTTTTGGTCCACTTAAAAATGCCTTAATAGCCGTCGCTTCACCAAAGACCAAGAAGTGAAGAAAGCGATGCATACATGGTTTGCTGCTCAACCGAAAAACTTTTTTTTTTCAGAGGACATCAGAAAGCTTGTGCAACGATGGACCATGTGCATTGAGAAGCAAGGGGATTACGTTAAAAAAATTAGGTAATTGTACGTTTATATTATTATAATAAATTTTAAAAGAAGTATGTGTGGACACTTAGTGACTTACCCTCGTATATAGCTGCAAATTACTTTGGTGTACTAATTTCTATATGTGCTAAAACCTTTATTCTTATTTCCTTTCCCTGTAATCGGGGATATTTAAAGAAAACCTTTCACTACCTCTGAGAGTTTAATTAACATTAGCTAAATAACGATAAAGTAAAGTGGGCCCAGCAATGGTAGGAATTGTAAAGTTGAACCTAAATATAATATAGCAAGTGTTACGAAATACACTACAGCTCCCATAATGCCTGAGTGGGCAGCATGCAATGGGTGTGGTGTAACAGTCCATATGGCCTGGACCCAAATAGTAAATCTTACCAGAATCTGAGAACTGTAACGCAACAGTGAAATTATTGTACCTGTTTAATAAGCTTTTTGACATCCTAAAGGCTGGTTCACAACCGGCCGAGAACGGTAACCAGAACGGGAAGCAATGCACCACAAGATATTGGTTCACAACAGCCCGGTAACGAGAACTGGAATGCATATCGATCACAAAGTGAAAGTCGATTTTGCGCATTGGGATTTCATTTGTTTTTAACTGACCAATGATATTTTTCATATACTTCCAATCTAGCCAAGCCAACGTCAAAATTTGATAGAATAAACATTATCTAAATGCATATCCATTACATTCCCGATCCCCCTACTTATGCCATGCTTTCATTCTTTATTTAATGGCGTACATTAAAATTGTTTATTGTTCTTTTTTTATTTCCACCAGTTTTAGCTGTTCTTTGTAGCTTTTGCCATTGTTTTTTATGTAATAGCCAGTTTTGAGTTGCATATAAACAAACTACAAATGACCCCTTCACCAGAGGAAGATTAGATTTGCGAGTGTCGGGATGAGGTTAGGAAGCACATTTACTACTAATTCCATGTTTCCAGCTTGCGACTATAGAGAGCACTAGTAGCTGTTTCATGTCACGTTCGCCTAGAATAACATCTAGAGTGAAGAGTCTAATACGCATAATATGGATCTAATATGGCGTGCCCGGGAACGAGAACGAGAAAGTTAAAAGTTGGGCAACTCTTCTTTCCCGTCGATTGTGAACATTCATACATGTATTTCAACTTTCTCGTTCTCGTTCTGGTTACCGTTCTCGTTGGTTGTGAACCAATATTGCAATATTGAAAATGTAGACTTTTTCTGCAAAGCTGAGAGTTATGTAAGGCAGCTAATGGAAACTGGAACAGATAAGTCAGTTCTGCAGTCAAATAGAAAGGTGGTTTCCTGGTCTGTATGAGGAGTACTGTTGCTCTGCAATTTTGTTTAGCTGGCAATTCATCTTCTGGGAGTCCACTTAAAGACTTGCCTGTGTACAAGACAAGTCAGGACCATTTGGAGGGGCTAATTGGGGATACTCAATCGCATGGCAGCTACAACAACCACTCTACAGCATGCCAATTCACAGCAGCTTTCAGGAAAATTCTTGTTTATAAGGTACTACATGAGGTTTCTTCAGGAAACACGCTACCTTGGACAAGATCATAATTCTACAGTACATGTATCTCCCAAAACCACCCATAGAAATCCTTAAATAATTCCCTACCAACTGCTTGCTTGCTGAAACTACAATAAGTGTGGCAGCACTAAATTTAGGTTACAATTACTTCCTCAATCCTGGTATAAATAATACATGATATTGTGGAATATGTGAGTAGGTATGTTGTTAAATGTTTAGAACAGAAATTACATAGTGTGATGCTCTGCATTATGACAGCAAAATTTAACAAGGGTTTATTTCTGTTAAAAACAGAAGTGCTTATGTTTCCCTTACTTGTGAAGTTGTAAATGTACATTTAGTGAAAGTGCTTTGTGGCAGAAAATTGCTATTTTTGGTGCACCTTCTGATAAAAATACATTGCCAGTGTTATTAACAATAGTTAAATACTCGTCCCTTTGAACATCTAAGCCATCATTTTCTTGGACAGGAACTAGAAAATAATAATTTCATATGGTTGGTACAGGCTATTGATACCAGATATTTAAACATTAGGTTTCACCATTATAGTGAGTCAATCAATACTGAATTACATATACAGCATTTTAGCAAATTAATCCTATTTTCTGGTAAGTGTAGTTCAATCATCACTCTCAGGTGATTGAGCCTTCATTTTTATTTTCTATACTTCACTTCTGTTTGGAACATCAACTGCTATATACAGCTGGGTCCAGAATTCAAATTATGAATTTAATGGCTGGTAAGAATGGTGGAAAAGTTAGTAAACCTTATGAATATATTGTTATTTGATTACAGTGGTAGCCTATCCTTCATACACAACACAAGCTTAGCTATTACAATTCACATACAGTATGCACTTATAACATGCCTTAATTCTTTGCAATAACAACATATACCAAGAATTAGTTGGTACAAACTGCATCATCATCAAAGATACTGAATGTGTATTTCCTGTCTAACTCTTGATAAGGCATTTTTGGTTCACACACAGTACTTTTCTCTATCTCAGGTAAACTGCTGGGTATAGCAAAATTACTGTATAAGGAAAGATATTGGAACTCATGCTTAGTGAAATCATAGCTAAGATGTCTGGCAAAATGATATTTATTTCACAGGTAAAAAAGTCCTCATACTTTTGCAAGTTTGAAGTTATACCTATATGACTGATGTATTCCTTATTCCAAAAGTTTTTGGTTTTGCTAATGGCAAAGAAAAATAAGCTTTTGCTCTCTTGTAACACTGTAAGAAGGTTACAATAATTTTTTCTTTGCACAATGCAATCTATAAGTGTCAACTGTTGGGATCATATCAGCATCACATTCCCATTCCAGTAAATATGCTGATATGAGAGTCCAAGTTTTAAGCACAGTTAGAAATTATTGGCTTGGACTGAGATTAATTCCAAAACATGCAGCAAAGAAAGATACCTGCTTTCAGCTCAAGTGATTTTTTTGAATTTGTGTCCCATTATAAACACATCTCTTGGGTGATGATGAGATGGGGCTTAAGGGCGCTCAACTGCTAAGGTTATTAGCGCCCTTACTATGTGTAAAATATAAAATGTAAAAGTCAAAAAATTAAAAAACACAACAGACCAAATACTAAGATCTACACACTAAAATCATGGTCAACAAGAATAAAACAACGTGTCAAGAACTGTAGAATGTGAGGGACACGAGCGCCAGATGTCCACTGGGGAGGAGTGCCCCCATTAAAAGATAATGTAAAATCAAACAGCTAAAAGGTGCTCAGCGGATCAAATGCGACGGCTAAAACCAATGTCAGTGATAAAACGTAAAAGACATTCTACAGCATGCGTGTTGTCCACCAAAACGTTGGCTAGGCCAACACATCTCTTGAGAAAAATAATTAAAATACAATGCAGCCTATTCTCTTATTGCACCTAATGTAATGTGTTTTGTATACTATTATGTTTATCAACTCAGTTCTTGAACTATAAAGTAAGAAACATAAACAAGGATTTTACAAGATTTGGCTTCATGAGAGACTATTATGCATAACAATTCAGCTCCTTGGAACAAGATAATGGAAACCCACAATTTATCTAAAATTGAGTTATTGTAGATAATGATACTCCTAATACATGACCCTCTATCACAAAAGTGACAAATAGTGCCATCTGCACTTTGTTTGAAGAAATGGTGAGGTTACTGATTGATATTGATAGTGGCAAGAGAATGTTAACACACAAAACAATATGACCAATTCCAAGAGAATTACAAACAAGTACCTGAAGAATTAACAAAGAGTGATGACGAGTAAGGGTTTTTTAGCAGTTTGGGAGATGGTGACTACACTCCAGATATTTCTGATGGTTCAGAAAATTCTGCAAAGGTGGTTAGTACAAAGTAATTATTGTCTGTTCTAGCATTCATTAACCATTATAACCTAAAAATTAAAATTTTGTGGAATTTAACTTACTTATATTAATTGTAGCTTGCAGTGCACAAATTGCATTAACCTATCTGGTTTAATTATGCAGTATATATATGCATTAATGCCAAGAATATGGCTGATGTTTGGATATTTTAAAAAGAGAGATGAGGGTTACCATTTTCTTGCTTAGAAATTTTAATATTTTGATGCTTACCATTATTTTGCCGAAAAAGTAATCATGGCATTCAACACAATATTTAAAATTATCTAAATTTTACATTTGAGTCCTAATATTGACTCATATAGAATTAATTATTAATTACTATGTTTTGTTTACATTTTAGGAAGAAAACAAGAAAAAAAATAATGAAAACAATGTGGCAGTCAATGATGCAGTAAGATACACCAATAAAAATTTTATGTGGTGCACTCGCATGACAATCTTGTACGAACTATTTTTACAAATGCTCATTCTCAATCTATTTCATGTAAATCAAGATAAACATTTGCAGAACTATCTTATTGCTAAAATTTTTGTAGATGCAATAATATTTTAAGCGATAGTCAAATCTTTTTAAGAGGTGATTGAAGTGTGGAACATTCCATTCTCTTTGCATGTCCAGAAAAAAAAAAGAAAAAAAAAAAAAAAAACAACCTACCCACCCACGCATGTGAGCACACAAAAATTCCCATTTGAGTAAAATATAAGTATTGGAAAATTCAAATAAATACCAAGGAATATCTCAGAAATACTTCAAGCGATTAAAAAAAAAAAGTGTGCATGCATATGTGTGTGTGTGCGTTTTTTTTTTTAACGAGATCTACATTTTTTGTGTAGTAAACTTTTGTCTCTCTCTTAAGGTAACTGGTAACGTTATGCAAAAGTCATTAAGAATGACGAGGACTTTTAGGACATTCCCAGAAAATTCAAAATATACATTCCAATTGTCATGAAAATATCTTAAACATATAATATTTTAATCAAAATCGTTAGAGCCATTTTTGGAAAATGTTCTATGTAAACATTGTGGGGGGTGGAGGGATATTCTTGAAAATCTTTGTCACATCTTGGAAGATACTAAACTCAAATACCAAGTTTGGTATTTATTCAATTTTTCGTTTTTGAGTTATGCTGTTCAGACAGATGCATACACATGTTTCCAAAAATGCTTTACTTGGATTCAGGGCACCTTAAAACACGTATTTCCAGTGAAATCTCTGTATCAAATGTTTGGGTGGAATGCAATCCTTCCCCTACTTACTATATGTAAATAATACAGAAAGTAAAAATACAGAATCATTTGAGAAATCACCAAGAAAGAGAAAAAGAAAGCAACATTTTGATAAATGGAAAAAAAATTAAAATAAAGCAATACGGAATAGAAATAAGGCTTGTACAAACACTGCTAAGAAGAATGCAGATCCTGGTAAAAGGGGTTCATCCTGTAACTGCCCTAGGAAGTGTCTTGAAACCATCTCTGGTGAAGACAAATTGAAAATCTTTGAAGAATTGTAGAATATGGGCAATTTTTACTTAGAATTCATATCTTTGGCATCTTATCACTTTTGGCAAAGTCATAAGGAAATACACTACAAATGAAATAAGCTGGAGGAAGTCTACTTTTTTATGCCATGTCAAAGTGGATGGTAAGCTTAATAAGATATGCAAAAAGGCATTTCTGTCAGTACATGAACTTCAAAATCACACAAGAAGAACTGAAAATCTTAAGAAAAAAATTACCATGGAACAACTCTACTCCTCACAAAGATACCAGAGGTTATCATAGTAACAGACCAAACAAAATAGATGAAGAAATACTGAAAAAGTGTTAAGACAACATACAGAAAGTATTCTAAAATATAAATTACACTATTTAAGGTTGACATGGTGATAAAAAACAATATATTGGTAGCTATTTGAATATTAGTAAGATATATGAGCTATATCAGTCTGCATGTGAAGAAAAGTCTATTGAATCTCCTTCAATTCATTCATAAAGGAAAGTATACTGTAATGAATACAACATAGGATTTAAAGATCCTGCAGCTGATGCTTGTTTTTGTGATGAGAAATGCTTCTTCATCAAGTCAACCCAACCCTGGATGAAGAACTAAAAATGAAAGCACAGCGTGAATTGGCAGTGCACCTAAAGTTTGAATCAGTCACAAAATCTATGTCAGATCTGAAGAAAAAATCTGATGTATTACACTCACATGACTTTCTCTACTCATGTACAAACTATTTTTACAAACGCTTATTCTCCATATGCTTCATGTTAATCGAGATGTCGACCTTAATGGTAATTTTCTTGTAGATGCAAGGGGAATATGGTAGGTTTTAAGCGATAGTCAAATATTTTAACGCTGGTTGCCATGTGGCGCATTTCATTCTCTTTGCATGTCCAGGACATAAAAAAAATGAATAACGAATTTGACAAAAAGTGTAAGTATTGGAAAATTTAAGGGAATAACAAGCAATATCTCGAAAACAGTTCACTCAACAAAAGAAATGTATATAACATAAATTGTGTATTTTGACGCGATCTACATTTTTTGTGTAGTACAGATTTGTCTATCTCTTATGGTTTACCAGTTATGCAAAAGTCGTTCACAATGAAGGAAACTTTTGGAGACATTCCCAGAAAATTCGAGATATACATTTCATTTGTCATGAAAATATTTTAAACATATGATATTTTAATCAAAATCATTAGAGCCATTTTTGAGAAAATTAAAATTTTCGAAAAATGTTCCATGTAAAGGGTAGTCTGGGGTGGGGGGATTTTCTTGAAAACCTTCGTGTCGCATCTCTGTAAGATACTGAACCTAAATACCAAGTTTGGTGTTTATCTGACTGTTTGTTTCTGAGTTATGCTGTTCACAGACACACACACGGACATGTTTCCAAAAATGCTTTTTTTGGATTCAGGGGGTCTCAAAACATGTATTTCCGGTGAAATCTCGGTATCGAATTTTTTGGTGGAAAACAATACTTCCCCTACTTACTATACGTAGTAGAGAAAGTAAAAAGCCAAGGAATCTCCTGAGGAAAAACAAGTTATTGCTTTTAATCTGCAATAAGCATTACCAACCCCAAAGTTATCTACAAGCTCATATTCTACAAGAGAAAACTCTGGACATACAACTTATCAATACATAACTGCAGAGAAGAAAGAGAATACATGTATGTTTGTTGGTAAAAGGGGTGCTGATGAGATTTCATCCTGTGTTTTACATTTCATCAAAAACTGCAAAAAGAGGCTAACATTTGTACATGTTCACACGTACCTGCAGAGGTCAAAACAAAAATTTTATGATGTTCGGTTTAATGAATAACTGCAACTTTAAATGGCATGTATGAGTCTATCACTCACATCATGCCACTTCCGGGTCACGCCAATTTGAAATGTTGTAGTTTTGGAATTTCACAGCAACCATATCCTTTTATGCTGAAATTAAAAAAATGCCAATACAGACTTGGAACCTTGGCATGAAATTTCATTCAGGAACAGGGGAACCAAAGCTACTTTAGATTTAGGAAATCTGCCTAAAAATAATTATATCAATTTCAACCAAAAAATATGATGATCTCACGTCTCTTCTTCCTTACATCCCCTCCTGTATATTGTAAGTGGTTTAAGAACATTCCAGATGAAAACAAACAAGATGAATAAGTGCTCTAAAATTATGTTTAAAACTCCGAATCTATGCTTGTGAAACTATTTAAGGTGGAAAATAAAAAAGTCTGCCATAAACTTGATTAAATGCATTCCTAAGTATACTTATAAAAAGGTTTTACAATTTAGATAAGTTTAAAAAATAAAATATTCAAGAATATTTCTTATGTATGTAAATTTATAGTGTTATCAATATTCATTTTCAAGCAACATAATGTTAAGCTACAGTTTATAAGAAAGATAATGCTAACCCATATTTAATGTGTTGATGCAGAGGCATCTCTAAGAGCATTGTTTTAAAAATAAACTATTGCAAATGTCAAACAGCAGTCATAAACATATTCTAAAAATGTTAAAATTCAGATTTAGACCAGTGTGGCTATCATATCTGAAATAAAATGAATTGCAGCAAATCGCAAACTTATATTTTCAGATTTTGAGCAACTGCACTTTCAAGGGTTACCATTATCTTGCTCCCAGGTGCTGAATTAGTTAACTACAAAATGAAAAGTTCACATTTTTTTACTTCCATTTATACCCTGCCTCCAACTGCAATGGACTTATCAGAGGCCTTTACTTTGGAACATATTACTGCCTATAGGCAATAGTGTTAACTCTTATTCACTTGTTGGATTGGATTTCTGGTAAACTTTGGGTTTTATTCATTAGATTGCACACATATTCATACTCTCATTTATACTTGCAGACTCTGGAGAGGATACGGAATAATCTTAGCTAGAGAAAAATTCCCACCCAGGGAAATTTGAACCCGGGAGTCCCACAGCAGTCAGGTGCCCTACTGACTGAGATACGAGACCAGTCTTTGGTTAGTTTTATTATGCCTCAAACTGAACTGTTAGATGGATTTATAACCAGATTCGACATATTTGCCTGACATGTTTTTCTCTAACACTATTAAAGCAGTGTTTGTTTAGCATACAAGGTATTCCATTTATAGGGGGAGTTTAAACTTACATATAATTTGATTAATTAGTTCAATGCAATTGTGTTCTCTGTCCTATTCAGTTTCACAAAAAAAATCTCTCTCTCCCTCCCCCACACACACTCTCTCTCCCTCCCCCACACACACACACACTCTCTCCCTCCCCCACACACACACTCTCTCTCCCTCCCCCCACACACACACTCTCTCTCTCCCTCCCCCCACACACACTGTATGGGTAATTCCACAGTAACCCATGTTACAATATGACAGTCATAAACTAATATATACTTAAACATACAACAAAACATTTGTGAAGATTTTGGTATACTCGAAGTATTAACCCATACATATAACACAGTGGAAAATTAAAGATTAATATTAACAAACAATTCAATTGAAGCTGATAATGTAACAGTAACTCTCACTACAGTTCAGAGACATGATTTTTACAGACTACAACAAAACAAAATATTTCTGCTCCATGAGACATAATATCTACTCAACTTCTTAACAAGACTATAAACAAATGAACAATAATACAAATATAATGATAAAAATGAGTTTTAGAGTAAACATCCTTAAGAAAATAGAATAAGAAGTAGCTTGCATTACACTCTCCACATAAAACTTAAAATGTCCTCTATAATTAACAATAGTTGGTGGATGCACAAATTAAGATTTTTATTATTCTAGCTTCACTTTTTTGCCAGAACTTACTGGGGCATGTTTTGGAGACTGTTGTCTTCATCAGTGAATTCTTAATTTGTGCATTTATAAAAACTTCACTGCGATTCCCAAAATAGTTTTAAAAATAGTTGGATTTAAGACGCTTATAACTTGCTTTCTACTGTAAAATATTTCATCCTCAATTGCAGGCCATTTCCAGTATTTGCCTTCTTTAACCATTACATCATATTTGTAACCATTACTGCCCATTTCTGTTATACGTCCAGGGAAGTGGATTCTATCATACTCAACTTCCACACAATCATAAATATTAAACTTGTCCTTTTGCGCATTGTTTTCTGTTAGTTTTCTTTAACCTTCAACTTATTTGTGGTGGTATAACCCATACCTTCACCATCTTCAATGGACAAGCAATGTACATTTGTATACTGACCAAAGTTTTGGCATTTTTTTTATTGAAGATACTAAATTTAAGCCTTTATTTCTTTCAGAGATTTCTTCATCTTTAACTTCTATTGCATGCAGTTTGGATGTCAAATTGATGGCTTTAACAAATTCAGATGCATTTGCTACAATACGTTTCTCCTTTTCACTGCAAACCACACTTGACGTTTGGCAGATTCTCCCATTCCATCTACTGGTCCTTTTACATGGGAAGTAGCTAAATAGTTCCATATTATCTTTTTCAGATGCTTTTTCTGGACCCTGCAATAAATTAATTTTTTTAAATCTGAACTTTTTGCTGCACTGGGGTCCAATATGGAAGTAGGCCCCTTTCAAGAAGTGTCCATGTAGTTACGATGGTGCCTTTAATGAGGTCAAGATTGTCTGAAACTAAAACATACAAATATTCTCTGCATGACAGAGGGCAGCAGTGAAAATACTAAACTGATTCTACTGCCAATGGGCACTTTGTATTTCATCCTGCATAAGACAAGTATAATTTTCAGAAAAATCCATCTGAATTAAAGATAGATTTTAGCAAGATAAGATATCCTCTTTTCTTATAGATAATCCTTTGTTTGCTCTCTCTTAACATAACAGTGTTGTAGAAAGTGAGGCCCTATTGCAGAGATCTACTCAATGGGTTTATTTGTTCCTTCTTCCTTGCAAGTCTTCCATCAATGCATTCCTTCAACACAAACCATTTGACTTCTTCTTCACCTTGAACATAGTTTTCCAGCAACTTGCTTCTCATTAAAGATTTATACGTCTCATATTTTCCCATCCAGCAGTTTTCTGTGTAATTATTGCACAAAAAAGTATTTTGATAAAACAGATGAATGTTCTGGAAATGTGACCTTATGAAAAGCATTTATTGCACTAATGAAGTTTTCATGATATTTACAAAGGCACACTCTGTGGGGGAGCTTGTTACTTAACATAACATCTTTTGGGCGAAGCTTGGCAAACTTAACCTTTCCAATCCATTCTCATGGCAAAACATTGCATATGCCTCTCTAAGTGGGAAAATTAAGAGTCAAGTTAGTTTTTTTATATTTTCAATCAGCTGCTTTGATTGTTCATCATCTCTTCTCCCTGGAGCTTGGCGACTAATGTCATCTCTGATAAAAAAAAATCTACCGGGCGGCTTCTTTATATGGTAGCACATTTGTACTACAAACCACCATCCTGACTTTCTCTTTAATGTAAATAACTTTACTATTTATACATTTCAGGTTCATTTCAGCCTGATCTTGTGTAGTGGACTTCAGCAAGCTTATATTGCTTACAGGTGCCAAATAAAGCACTCCCAGCTGCAACCCACAGTCATATAATGGCTAGGTATATAGCGTGATGAACCAAGGGAGTGGAGAGGTGTGTGGGGGGAAGTGCAGGACATAAGGCTGTATGTTGTTGGTTAATCTAATAGTCAGGGAGCATGGAAAAGCATGATGGCTTTAACTTTCATCACATAAACAGCACCATCTATTGGTTTTATGTAAACATTTGCCTCACTTCTGATGTTCAAGTCATCAGTTCAGTGTCTTTCAAAGATGCGACACGAACATTTTCAAGAAAATCCTCCACCCCAGATTACCCTTTACAGGACACATTTTTCGAAAATTTTGATTTTCTCAAAAATGGCTCTAATGGTTTTGATTAAAATATCATTCGTTTAAGATATTTTTATGGCAAATGAAATGTATATCATGAACTTTCTGGGAATGTCCCCAAAAGTCCTCTTTATTCTGAATGACTTTTGCATAATGGGAAAACCGTAAGAGATACAGAAAATTTTAGCACACAAAAAATGTAGATCTCGTTAAAACATACAATCAATTTAGAACATATATATATTTTTTTTTCTTTCTTTTTGCCGAGTGAGCCATTTCCATTTCCGATATATTCCTGTTATTTCTTTCAATTTTCCAATACTTATACTTTTCCTCAAATGGGAATTCATTATTTTTTTTTATGCCTTGGACATGCAAAGAGAATAGAATGCTCCACATAGCAACCAGCTCTTAAACCATTTGACTATCACTCAAAGCCTACCACATTCCCCTTGCACCTACAAGAAAATTAGCAATAACATAATTTCTGCAAATGTTTATCTCGATTAACATGAAGGAGATGGAGATTAAGCGTTTGTAAAAATAGTTTTACAGGAGTAGAGAAAACTATGTGAGTGTAACACATCAGATTTTTTTTTTCATGTAAAGGATGGTCTGGAATGGGATGATTTTCTTGAAATTGCATCTTTGGAAGATGCTGAACTGAAAAACCAGTTCGTTTTAGAGCTATGAAGTTCTCAAGAGAGACTCTCGGTATCGAAGATGAAATGCAATACATTCTCATTAAATGAGAAGAGAACTTCATGGGATACTAGGAAGAAGTCCAAAAATTCGATGTCGAAATTTCGCCAAAAATATGTGTTCTGAGACTCCCCAAACCCCTTCCCAAGAAAACAGCCATTTTAGAAAAAGGTGCGTGCGTGCGTGCGTGCGTGCATGTGTGTGTGTGAACAGAATAACTCAAACAAAAAGTATGATAAACACCAAACTTGGTCCCAAATTACTTCTTCTTTTCTGCTTCGAAACTGGCTCTAAAGATTTTGAATAAAATACACATATTTAAGATACATGAAAACTGAAATGCACACCTTGAATTTTCTGGAAATAGCCTATGAAGTCTTCATTTGGAAAAGATTCCGTATAAGTTAGTGTAACGGATAAACTATAAGAAATAGAGAAAAGCGTACTTACATAAAAAAGGTTATATTTAAAACATAAATTGATTTAAAATAAGTTTTTACATAGCATTAACCATTTCCGAGATATCCAATTATTCAGTTGTTTCTCGCAATATCATGGAAAGAGTATGGAATTTCAAGGCCAGCATATACGACTAGCTTTTAAACATTGACTCAGTATCCTCTAAACACCCTGTACCTACAACGAAATGTGTAATGAAACTTATCTCTGCAAAGTTTTATTCCGGGTAACATGAAGTAGAAGTTTTTGTATTTCATAAGGAGAGTCTATAGAAGCTCAATAAGAATAAGCTATAGTGGACAGAGAAAGCCTTGTGAATATAACACCAGATTTCTAAAACTGAGTAAGTCGCTATTCGTTTTTGTTGTTTCTCCCCCTCGTGGCCATGCAAAGAGCATGGAATTTCAAAACCATTATACAGCGATCCACTTTTTTAAATCTGACTTCGCTTTGGGCCACTGTATCTTCTTATACCTGCAATGAATTAATGTAGAAAATTGTAATGAAAGTTTATCTCATTAAAAAGAAGTGGATAGAACAATAAGATTTTTTATAAATGGTTGTAGAAGAGAAAAAAGTCAAGTGAATGAAATGCAACTTTCTTGTGGTTTTGCAAAGAGCATGGAATTTCAAAGCCACCACATAGCGAACCAGCTTTTAAAAATCTGAATATCGCATTACGCTACTGTATCCTCCTTATACCTGCAACGAATGTGTAAATGTGTAATGAAAGTTTATCTGGATTAACAAGAATTAGATAGGAGAATATTTTTTATGAATAATTTGTAGAGGATTAAATACAGAAAGTATGTAAATGCCAACGCATCAGATCCATTTTTACTTTGTCTACTTACTTTATCTATATGGAAAGGAAATATTGCATTCCACCCAAAATTTGGATATCTAGATTTTGCCAAAAATAAAGTTTTAAGAGACTCTCTGAATAAAAAAAAAACCTTTTCTCTCCCACCTCCTACCTGTAGTAGGTAAGAGGGAATATTGGATTCCACCCAAAAATTCCATGACCAGATTTCACCAAACATACACGTTTTGATGCCCATCAAAGGTGTGCGTGCGTGCGTGCGTGCGTGTGTGTGTGTGTGTGTGTGTGTGTGTGTGTGTGAGAGAGAGAGAACAGAGCAATTCAAAAACAAGAAGTCGGTAAAATGCCAAACTTACAAGGATGTTACAGGAAGATTTTTAAGAAGATCCCCCACCTCAAACTACCCTTTACATTTCGTTATTATTGGCTTTCTCAAAAATAGCTTTAACGATTTTGATTAAAATACATGTTGAAGATATTTGCGTAAGAAATAAAATGTATACCTTAACTTTCTGCGAATAGTCTGTGAAGACCTCTTCATTTGAATGACTTTGTATACGTACCTTGGTAAAGCTTAAGAGATAGCCAAAATCTTACCACACAAAACAAATCTGATGTATTAAAAAAATTGTGTTGCATTCACATATTTTCTCTACTCATTCTTCTACAAACCATTTTTACAAAAACTTATTCTTTAATCAGTTTCCAGTTAATTGAGATAAACTTTCATATTCACATATTCTGTTGTAGGTTTAAGAAGAATACAGAAGGCTAAAGCAAAAGGCCTGTCGCTATGTGATGCCTTTGAAATTCCATGATCTTTGTATGACCACAAGAAAAAACGAATAGCGACTTACCAATTTATAAAAGTATAAGTATTTGAAAATTCACATCAACAAGAAAGAATATCTCAGAAATTGTTAACAGCACAAAAAAAATATTTAGCATGTATTGTGTTATTCTGAGACGCACATGAAAGATGATTTGTAGAAAGATTTTGTATGTACATATTATACGGACTACCAATTATACTAAAGTCATTCAGAGCAAAGAGAACTTCACAGACTACTTCCAGAAAATTCAAGATATTCATTTTGTCATGTAAACATCTTAAATATATTTTATTTTAATCAAAATCGTTAAGATCGTTTATTTTTGAGAAAATAAAACACCAAATTTTTCCATGTAAAGGGTAGTTTGGGGCGGGTGGAATTTCTTGAAAATCTTTATGTCGCATGTTTGGAATACAATGAAGTTAAAATACAAACTTTTTGGGATTTAGAGGGCTTCAAGACATGCATTTCTTGTGACATCTCGACATCAAATTTTTAGGTGCAATACAATATTTTCTCTTGACTATTATAAGTGTCAAAGTAACTAAATATGCAAACTGAATTGTTAAAGCACACTTCATGTGAAATAACTTATTTGTGGCGTTAATCATTGCCAAGAGTTAATCATTGCCGAGATATACTTTGTTATCAGTTTAAATTTTCAGCGGTTAATTTTTTTTTCAAGTAGGAAGTGGCAAGTTACTATTCATAATTAGAAGAGGTATTGAATTCTGTCCAAAAATCAAAACCGAGATTTCACAGGAAATATGGGTTTTGAGGCCCCCTGAACCTAAATATATAATTTTTATTAAACTGTATGTGTGTGAACAACAAAACTAAAAAACGAAGACTCAGTTAAATACCAAACCTGGTATTTAAGTTCAGCATCTTCCAAGGATACGACAAACATTTGTTTTCAAACACGTTTTCCCACTCCAAACTACGCTTTACACAGAAAAATGTTCATTTAATTTTCTCAAAAAAAAAACAAGAAAGTAATTAGCACAGTGGAAATGGACTTCCTAAGGAGAGCATGTAGGATTTATATATTACATGTGCCAAATGCAGAAATTCGAAGAGGAACCGAAAGGAGTTTTACAAGTGGTGAGAGAATAGAACTAGGCAGTTATAATGGTATTGAAAATAATAAGAGAGGAAAGATGACCAAAAGAGCCATGAATTATAATCTAGGGAACAGAAGGTGAAGAGGAAGACCTGCGACGCAATGGAGAGAAGATTTAGAACGGTTATGCTCGATAGGGCTATTGGAGAAGATGAATGGAGTCATACACGTGGCAATCGAAATGCGGTAGGCGACAAAGACTAAGAACCCCTTTGGATAATATATATATATATACATACTTTATGTTTAAGATATTTGAATGACAAATGAAATGTATGTCTTGAATTTTCTGTTGAAGTCCTCTTCATTCTGAAAAGAACTTTGTTAATTGGTAAAACGTAAGAGCAAGACAAAATCTTACTGCGCCAAATATGTACACCTTGTTAATGTACACAATTATTTATGTAGAATAAATTTATGTAGAATAATCATTGTTTTTATGGCGTTAACCATTTCTGAGATATTCTTTGATATTGGTTTGGATTTTCAAATACTTTCACGCTTTACTTTTTCTTCCACCTATCTATAGTAGGTAAGAGAAATATCATATTCGAACATGCATGTTTTGAGGCCCCTGAATACAAAAAAAATCATTTTTATAAAGAGGTTCGTGTGAACAGCATAGTTAAAAAGAATCTGATTTGTTACATTCACATGACTTTTCTACCCTGTGTTGCTTATTAAAGGGTATACAAATTCTTACAAAAAGTTTGTTTTCCTATTTCATTTTAATCCAGGTAAACATTTCCGGAAATAGTTGCATTACACATTTCGTTATAGATACAAAGGGAATAACGACACTCAAATGCTTTAGAAGGGGAAGCTATACGCTGGGCTTAAGATTCCATACTTTTTCAATGACATTCCTAGAAACAACTGCAAATCGACAGGAGAATGGCTAAGTATTGAACAATTCGAACCATTAAAAACGGACATCTCGAAATGGCTGATGCCACAAAGTTATTTGAACTAAATTGTAAGTTTTGAAGAGATAAACTTTTTTTCTGTGCAGTACGTCTTTGTCTATCCCTTAACGTTGACCAGTTATACAAGATTATATGCACAAAATTCCTTCAGAATGAAGAGGACTTCACAAGCTATTCGCAGGAAATTCAAGATATGTTTTATTTGTCATGTAAATATCTATAATATACGGTATTTTAATCAAAATCGTTAAGAGCCATTTTTAGAAAATCGAAAATTTCACATTTTCCATGTAAAGGGTAGCTTGGAGTGAGGAGATTTCCTTTAAAATCTTCTTGTCACACCTTTGGAAGGTACTGAACTTATATAGCAAGTTTGGTGTTTATCCGACTTTTCGTCTTTGAGTTATGCTGTTCGCAGCACACAACACATATGCACCTTTATCTAAAAAGGCTTTTTTTTATTCAGGGGGCTCAAAACATGCATTTCCGGTGAAATCTGAGTATCGAAAATTTGGGTGGAAAAGAATACTTTCTCTACCTATTATGTATGTGGTAGAGAAAGTAAAACCAAAAGATTGGTTAAACACTGAACTTAATATTTAAATTCAGTGTTTTCCAAGGATGCGAAACGAAGATTTTCATGTAAACCCGCCCCATATTGTCCTTTACATGAAAAAGTTTCATTATTTTTTTATTTTCTCAAAAAAATGGGGGGGCCTAACAATTCTGATTAAAATACCATAAATTTAATAAGTTTGCATGAAAAATAAAATGTTTATTTTGAATATTCTGAGAATAACTCTGAAGTCCTCTTAATTTGGAATTACTTTTGTATAACTGTAAACCATACGAGCAAAGTCTGGTTCACAACCAACGAGAACGGTAACCAGAACAAGAAAGCTGAAATACATGTACTCAAATGGGAATGTTCACAACCGACGGGAAGCCTTCCCGGGCCCCGGGAACGGGAAAGAAGAGTTGTCCCACTTTTAACGTTCTCGTTCCCGGG
Organism: Deroplatys truncata; assembly: GCA_030765065.1. Lineage (NCBI taxonomy): Eukaryota > Metazoa > Arthropoda > Insecta > Mantodea > Mantidae > Deroplatys > Deroplatys truncata. Next base: position 120,015,775 of record CM060981.1, read on the forward strand.
CACGGCATATTAGATCCCTATTGTGCATATTAGACTCTTCACTCTAGAGGTTGTTTTAGGCGGCCGTGACATGAAACAGCCACTAGTGCTCTCTGTAGTCGCAAGCTGGAAACATGAAAGTGGAAGGAATTAGTAGTAAATGTGGTTCCTCTGGTGAAGGGATCATTTGTAGTTTGTTTATATGCAACTCAAAACTGGCTATTACCTAAAAAATAATGGAAAAAGCTACAAAGAACAGCTAAAACCGGTGGAACTGAAAAAAAAAACAATTTTAATGTATGTCAATAAATAAAGGACTGAAAGCTTGGCATAAGTAGAGGGATCGGAAATGTAATGGATATACATTTAGATAATGTTTCCTCTATCGAATTTTGACGTTGGCTTGGCTAAATTGGAAGTAGGTGAAAAAATGTCACTGGTCAATTAAAAACAAATGAAATCCCAATGCGCAAAATTGACTTTCACTTTGTGATCGATATGCATTCCCGTTCTCGTTACCGGGTTGTTGTGAACCAATATCGTGCATGGTGCATTGCTTCCCGTTCTCGTTTCCGTTCTGGGGCGGTTGTGGACCAGCCTTTATAAAACAAATCTTACTACATAAAACAATGTAGATCTCGTTAAAGGACACAATTTGTGTCAAAAACGCTTGTGGCATTATGCATTCCGAGATATTCTTTGATATAGGTTTGAATATTTTCAAGTGATTAAATCGTTATTTGTTTTTTCTCGTGTTTATGCGAAGAACATGGCACTTGAAAGCTATCACATAAGATCCGCTTTATAAAAATCTGACAATCGCTTTAGCTTACTGCATCATCCTTATACTCAAAGTGAAATGTGTACTGAAAGTTTCTCTCTATTAACAAGATGTAAGAGTAGTTTGTAGAGAGCCATGCGATTTCTACACATCATGGTCATGCAAGGACATAAAATTTCAAAGCCATCATATAGCGGCCTGCTTTTTAAAAATCTGGTTATCGCTTTCCCTATTCTTATATCACGACGAAATATGTAACGAAAGTTTATCTCGATTAACAAGAAGTAGAATAAAGCATTAGCTTTTGTTAGAATAGTTTATAGAAAAGTGAGCAATGGCGCATCGTGATTTGGAAGTTTGGGAGGGTTTCTCGCATATATTTTTCAGCACGTACCAAATTCTATACATTAGTACAATTCAGAAATAACACGCAATAAAACACATCAGAGCGACCGTAAATTACATTGTATAATTATTGTATTATTTCCTTCAGTAACAAGAACCTTTTTGTCATTTATATTATACACTGCACCCGCGCGTTAATAATTACCGATTAAAATGTTAGTGGAGAACACAGGTTTTATAGCAAATGGCTATTCAGTGCGTTTTCACAAAATAAATTATTTACAAACTTTAATTACACATACTTGCACATCGATAAGACTGTGTTTCGTGAACGCATTTCTTCTAGTTCCTACCTTCTATTGTGATATTTACTCAGACGTCAGAGTGAGAGCATAAATTCTTAAGGGGGAATGTGTGGAGTTTTATGTTTTCTGGTTGACCAACTTGCAAGCATCAACCACACGCAACGGAAAACTGTTCTAGAGTATGAAATGAACCGTAAGAAATTTATTATGCATCTTGCATCTACTTGCCTTCAAATAAAATAAACCTTGATTATAACTAAACTAATCTGATTAATATCCTTGAAGGTGAAATCCATTCTCCTCTCGTTTTGTTCAACAAAATGGTTGAAATCACGACCTTCTCAAAATAACATGTGGCTAAAGCATTGTCTGTCTTTTTGCTATTTACACTGTTCATTACGATTTCTTAACTAATTTAGCTTCACTTGCACTGAATTAACTGGTTAGTTAGGTATTTTACACAACACATGCTTCCGAACCCTGTACGCAACTAACCTGTAGGTTGGTGTTCTGTGCCTGTAAGTGTGTGAATCTCAGCACTGTGCACAAAACACCAAAGGCACTGTGAGGGCGCGTGCACTGTGATTATGTGACGTGCAAACAAAAGCCATCCACATGATTCAGTATACAAAGAATTATTAATTTTCTGCTTTGAACCGTTTTAACTCTACAAATCTATATTTTAAATCGCAGTATAACATAGGAATTTAATTAAATTTTAAATCAATTCATATAACGGAATTAAATTTTAGAAAAGACTGGGTACTTAAATACACTTCGTAATGAAAACATTTGCATAAGCGTTGCAAAAACACTTCAAACAAAACTAAATCTACAAAACTAAATCAGAGAGTGGAGAAATTAATAATGTAATGATATCTGATGTTATCCTTAATTTCCTGTTTTTACTTTTTATTTTACTGGGCGTTTATTTATAGAGAGGGCGCCACCTAGAGTCCTCTATCGCCAGCCGTCAATGAAAATGAGTAGAGAAAGACATGTGAATGCGACGCATAACACTTTTAGAAAAATGTCCGTATGTATGTCTGCGTATGAACAGCATAGCTCATAAACGAAAAGTCGGTTAAACACTATACTTAAATACCAAGTTCAGTATCATCCAAAGATGCGAAACAAAGATTTTCAAGAATACCCCCACCCCAAACTTCCCTTTACGTTGGAAAATGTTATATTTTCTCAAAAATGGCTGACGATTTGATTAAAATACCATATATTGAAGGCATTTGTCGAATGAAAAGGACTTCACAGCTATTCCCCCCCCCCCCAAAATTCAAGATATGCATTTTATTTCTGCACGTCAGAGGTAAACTATCGTAAGTGCAAAACGCCGATTTTGAGGGTTTTATCATCGATGTGGTTTATGTTGTATCTTCCTAGGGGTAAATTATGCCTTAAGTATGTTTCGCAGGAATGAATATAAGCTATATGATACTATCGTATGCGCAAGAAGAACCCAGCTGTAAAGAATGGTAAGTGATCACATAGGAGCGGCCCTAAGGCGGTGCGAATGGTGCGACCACACCGGGAGCCGTGGGGGCGGGGCACAAAAATCAACCCTAGATAGTCTGCGCTAAAAATAAAACCCAGTCATCTATTACTGCTTAACCCTACCCACCAACAATAAATTCTGTACAACAGAGTGGGCTGGATTGTGCGCATTTCAAAAGCATACACATATAGCGTGAAATTCGCACTTAATGCTGTAGAAATATTAACGAGCTGAAACCAATATCTATACATTCATAACTTGCCTATAGTACATAAATAGCAATGATTGTATTATTGCTACCATCACTCTGTTCTGTACGCCGCAGTGCCGCGCCGACCGCCGGCCGTTGTCTTGGCGTTCATTCTCGTGCGGGTGCATGTGTATTGTGATTGTGGCGAGCTCGAGTGAAATTGAAACATTAACGTTACCTATTGTCGAAACGTTATTAAAGTAGGCATTCTGTCAGTACACTGAAAGTTGGGAAGGTAGAATCAGAGGACCGAAAACATTCAACCACGGATCTGCGGGTTTCCGTTCGGTTGCTGTAACCACTGCGCTACCATAGCAACATGCTGGTAGGGCATTAAATTCTCCAGCTGAATCGCATTTTTCCCGGTAAACCACAATGATATCTCAAATTGTTTTGAGATGACACCAATGGCGACTTACAATGCCGCAAGTACTTTAAGTCCCGGGTTTCATTAGTTTAGCCTCTATCAGGTCAATTAATGAATTGTTCTTATTTTACTTGCAATGCAATTTGAAACAGTAGATGCTGATGCGGGGCTTTTCGCTATGATTTCTATCTTTCATTCGGTCATCTGCAAAGTGTTGCTATACTAAAAATAATTCTGCTCTAGTCGAAGTAAATACATCTTAAACATTGTTTACGAGTTAAAAAAAGTTAAGCATTACTTAATGTCTTAGGTAGTTTATGTTAAACTGTTGTTTTGATGGTGACTAAGACCCTTTTTTGACATTGATTAAGATCATTTTTATAAGTTAGACAGTTAATGTTTGAAAATAAATGTTCTATAAAATATCCACCTTCAATCCAACTCTTGTTGTATGTAAACACCTTTAGCTGCGTTAAATACCTATTTTCGGGCGTTTAACTTTGCTTAAATGTATTCATCAACTAAAATTTGTTATGCAATACACTAATTTAATTTAGCATTAAAATTAACAATAAAAAGCACAAACTCAGTACTAAAAGATGGATCGTTTACTCGTTCAACAGAAGTTCCCACTCTAATTTAGAAAAAGGACGAGGATTTGACGACTGGAGGCACTTATCAGTTTATCTCAAAACTCAGAACTTCCTCAGGTCACCAGTGCGCCGTGCACAGTTGGATAGAAGCATCGATTCGATTAAAAAACTTCAGTGGAATTGACAAGCATTTACAAACACAGATTGAAGACGAGAAATCAGGATGGGATGCCCTCCTCGAACGAATTATATCCATAGTATTCTTTTTTCTGCAATAACTTGTTCAGGAGAAGCTCTGGATCTGAAACACTATATACTCCTAAAAATTGTCCGAGTGCCTAAGTATTTCGTCTCTCTCTCTCTCTCTCTCTCTCTCTCTCTCTCTCTCTCTCTCTCTCTCTCTCTCCTTTTCTAAGTGACTCTTCAGGAGCTGGACTCACTGGCCCCTTTCTTGATGATATTGTCAAGAATTCGATTAGGATATGAACGATTGTAGAGGCCAAGAATATGATAATGGATCTAATATCGTAAGAGTAAACACGGTGTCCAAAGCATGAACCAATAATCCACGAGCATTTTTTTAAATCCATGTGGCTGTCATAACTTAAATTTGGTAGTAGCCGATACCGCCAAGCATCTGTTAAATCGATTTCTTTGTTCGGAGTTCTTCAAAGACTGTTTATTCTATTCTCTGGATCAACAAAGCAATGGGAAGTGATATCCAAGCACATAGAAGGACTACCGCTGAAAAAAAAAGTCGTGAAACTTGTTGCGAGAGTACGGTTTCTAGCCTCGCTGCAAGTCGTTATACTGCTCTTCAGTTAGTGACGACCTTCTGGATCTTCACGAAGAAACGAATGACCCAGTTGCAGCATCAGGGACCTTGTCCCTGATTCAGGACATGGATCATTTTGAGTTTATGCTAACAATGGCGGCTTGGTATGATATATTGTTTCAAGTACACATTGTAAGTAAGGCTATGCAGCCTGAACTTCCAAATGCTTCACAATTGCTGAAGAACTGCTTGGAATTTGTATAAGAGTACCGGGGTTATTCGTCTAGTTGATAACAGCTAGCGAAATTGCTTTTCAGGCTGGGATAGATCCTATTTTTAAGTCAGTCCGATCCCGAAGAAGGAAGAAAGAATTATTTGAATACGAGGCCATAGATGAGACACCAACAGTTCTTTAAGAATTCTTTAAAATGAATGTCTTTTAACCTATGATGGATACAATTGAGAATGCATTGGTCACTCGATTTACACGGTTATCCAAATTTAATGATACATGGTCCGTTTTATACAATATAAAAACCATTCCTGAAAAATCCAAACTGGAAAAACTGATGCAGATTTAGAAATAAGTTTAACCGATGGGGGAAAATGTGACACATATATGGTTGTGCGTGCGTGCGTCAGATGGCAGGTTGAGAGCAACCCGATGGTGTGTTTAGGCGTGTACCTTCCCTAATTAGGGCTTTACCACGTAGTGACGGGATATGGGGGTTACAGGATGGCGGATGTTCTTTAGGTGGGGGGAGAGAAAGGAGGTAACAAAGTTTGTTCCTCAACGGTAGCCGGTCATGGTGCAACTGCCCTTGTGCACCGCTGATGATGTGAATTTTGTAATTTAAAACATGTTGGGATTTTAATTTTGAAGTCCAAGCTACTCTTGAAGGGATTGTATTGGAGTTCAGCTTTAGCTGCTGTTGGAATTACTCCGCTGTTACCGGATATGCCCGCAAGCCATGCGGGGAAGCCGGTGATGCCTCAAGCGGCGTGTTCTGGGGTTATAATCCCCAAGAGACCGAACGAGGGCGCTTCTTTTACACCCGAATCCATTGTTGAAAGAGCTTGAATCAGCAGAACCAATAAAAGTTAACCTTATTCAACAAAATGGTTGGCAGGATATATTCCCGAATGTGTGGCCAGCACTTTAAGTTTTGCTAACCATACCTATAATTATCGCTAAAGGAGAACGCAGATTCAATAAATTAAAACTCAATAAAACTTATTTACGTTCAATCATGTGACAGGATAGACTGTCAAATCTAGCAATTTTATCTGTAGACAATAGTATTACCCAGGACTTGAGTTATTCCAGCTGAATTATGAAGTAGTATATTTGTTCGTAGTTGGAAGATGCTTCATGTTTATCTGTAGCACGTATGGAAGCAATTTGTCGCCGTCACTTCGTGTTATCTTATTGCTGGGCGCCTGTTATTGTATTACTACTTTGAATGTTGGGTTCTTTGTCCTCCGGCTAGCTATTTTTATTATTCAGTCGAACATATCTCTTGATCAGGGTGTGTAAACGGAAAGGAGTTTTTACTGAAAGATAACACTGATAAAAGAATTTGTTTTTACACTTTTATTACCGTCACAATTAATTAAGTTCACATATTGACTCTTGATACACGCCAGACTGAAACAGTTATATTTTCTAATATCACTATAATCACTTATTTACTGCACATTATTAATTCGCGTGTTTCACATTTATAACTAGCTTTACGACGCGAGAGATTCTGTAGAATTGCGTAACGTGTACTTTATGTATGCTTCCGTTGAACTACCGACGTATAACTCACGAATACTTATGTTGAACTGATCGACGTATTACACGCGAATGCTTCTGTTGGACTGTGTGCCACACGCTTCTCGGCTTTAGCTTTTTATACACCCTCACCCGATATGCCTAAAGATTATAACCGAGCTGCTATTGGTTAATAAAACGCGCCAACATTAGCGACTATTTTTATATCCAATCAAAATTACGAACGCATATGCTTTAGGGAAGATGTTCCCTCCATTTCTCAGAAAAGCGCGCCAATCTGACGTCATTTGTTTGTCTCTTCTAATTGATAAACAACTCACCCCCTCGCTCATTGTTACTCGCTCTTATTGTCAGTTTCAGTGAGGCCGTGTAAACTTATTTCCTAACAATGCTTATAATTAACAAACATCTCAAATCAATGTCATACAATAATGCTTATTCACACTACAATCACTCTGGCATTTACATTGTTGTGATACAAATTACTGCCACAATTATTAAAATAATTTGCAAGCGCAAAAACGAGCAAGGTGGCAATCTAGGCTCTTGGTTCCCCCCTTCTTTTCCTTTTTATTTTTATTTCTTAATTTGTTTTAATTTTAAATTAATTTACGATGTAAATTTGACGTATACGTGATGTGAGCGTTGCTTGCCCATAGTAGTTTAAATAAACCTTTTCAAACAAATATTGTTTCTTTTTACTGTCATTGTTTCTATCCATACTACTATACTAAACTTTCGGAGGTTCGAGTTATTAATAATGTAAAAAAAGAATGTTATCTTTTGTCTGTATGTACAGTTAGTCTCCACACGGAGGGAGGGGCGCCAAAAAGAGATCTCGCACCACCTGAAAACCTTGCTATGGCTGCCCCTGTGATCCTACAGTAGTTGAGCCGTATGTCGTCCGCCGCGCTCCTTATCGTATAGGCTCTTACAATAGTTTACCTCTCGGTGATAACATTACTTCCGTGTCGTCCTCCGTAATGTTAATCACGTGCAAATAACGCATTGTTGTTTGGAGCAGTATTTTATTACGGATTCGAAGAATAAGATGGATTCTGTTGCTGGCAGAACTAAAAGGATCGTGGAATTAGCGCTAAAGTTCGTATAGATAAGCAAATGTATGAGTGTTTCAAGAATGAATATTCTATCCTACTATCTCAATCTATTGTCAACCAAGACTATCAGTCAGTATGCATAGCTATCGTTTATTATTCGTTATAATGTAAACTAAGAAAACTCATTGATGGACAATTTCCGATTTAGGAGAATAATGAACTGGATACCTTACCGCCAGTTATTTGGTGCTAATATCGTCGGAACTATCGCAGAGCCTAACCCAACTACAGAAGCAGCTCTTTCTTTTGACGAAAATGATTGCTTGCAATATACAGAACTGGCGCAATTGGATTGCTTGTCGTATGATCAATCAAAGGTATGTCTCAATTATAGTGTGTCGTTTTTATCCAAAAAAATTCATCAGATATTACATAAGGATGTTGGTTTGCTTGTTTACTTAGGTAAATGACGCTGCAAATGAATTAGGTGCCAACATTATTGATGGAGTCGATATGTTGCTAGCAAATGAAGAATCCAAGGTATGCAATTTTCAATTTTAATTTTGGTTGGACACTTGATATAAATTTGCGATAAATTCAACACATTTACTTTAGACTGAAACACACATTACTGTTATTTAAACTCAACAAATTACGAGTTTAATAGTTTTTAATTGTATTAATTTGGTAGTATCCTTATGTTTTGAGGTAGCCGAGGATAAGCGTGTAGACAGCTCCAATCATGACGACCTTGAAAAGGATCCTGACTATGAAATAGGCGGGGGAGAGATCGAGTGCAATCCTACTGTCAGTGACCCACGAGATTGACTTTAGCCTTGAACTGCAAGCGTGCAGTGGACTGGGGAGCTTCTTGCGTAAGGTGTAGATAGTGTAACACCAACAGTTCAAAAATATTGTCAACAAGTGCAGTCTTACTGCAGACAGTGTCAGTGGATGCTACAGTGTTAAACGCGTTGTATCGCGAGTGTCGAATTAATATAATTCATTAGTGAACTGGCTAACTTTCGGAAAAAGGGAAAAACCATTCATAGCGAGGCTCGCGAAATAATAAACCATGTAAACGAGCAATGCAAAAAGGAAGCAGAGCAGAAACAACTAATTCTGCCGATTTCGCGAGCGGATGAGAGAACAGCAAATTACTGCGGTGTGTCTGTGGGAACAATTAAGAATATACGACAAGAAAGTGCGAAGAGAACAAAAGGAAGCCCTTTGAGCACTCCAGGCAAGGCAAGACAAGACCTCGAAATCCAGAAAGAAACATAAATATAGACGATTTCGACATGTGCGTCATTAAGCGGACAATAATGGACTTCTACGTCAATAAAAAGATAGTTTCGACATGCAGAAAGTTACTTCCTGTAATTAGAAGTTAAGATACAATTTCCTTGGGGGTACAGTCTTTAAGGAGAGTTATTCGGAAATTGGATTTAGATGGCGCAAGTGCCGAGGTAAGCGAACAATCTTAATCGAAAAACCAAGAATTGTTTGAATGGAGATGCAAATACTTAGATGAGCTAAGGGAATACCGAAGACAAGGCAGGGATATCGTTTATTTGGATGAAACGTGGATGGACAGTAATTTAACATTCAAGAAATGTTGGCAAGCTGATGGGATCACAGGGGTGCTTACTGATGGTCGTGCAGGAAACAGACTCATTGTTGTTCACGCATGCTCCGAGAATGGATTTATTTCTGGAGCATTGCTGATTTACAAGGCAGGATCAGTAACAGGTGATTACCATGAGCAAATGAACGGTGTCAACTTCGAACGATGGGTGAATGAACACTTGATTCCAAACCTTCCGGAAAAATCTGTAATCATTCTAGATAATGCTCCTTATCACACCATTCAGATCAAAAAGCCCCCAAATAAATACGACACTACGGTTAACATGATGTCATGGCTTCAGAAAAATGGAGTTCATTGTGAAGAAAGCATGCTAAAGCATCAACTTTTTTCTTTGATAGAAATGAACAGACCAAGAGAAAAGGTATTTAAGATTGACCGTATCCTCAATGCACTTGAACACTCCACTCTGTATCTGCCGCCTTACAATTGCGATCTTAATCCCATTGAACTTGCATGGGCGACAGTAAAGCACTACATAAGGGAGCACAATGTTACTGGCGAATTTTCGTTATCTCGTTTATTGAGTTTAACCAACGAAGGAATCTCTGCGGTACCTGCAGAACACTGGGTAGGATATCACCGGCATGTTAGAAAATTAGAAGATGGTTACTGGTCCAAGGATCGTGTGGTTTCTGATGTGATCGATCAGATTATTATTTCAAATGCAAACGACAGTTCTTCTGATGAGCAAGAAGGGATATCATCCGATCACTCGGACTCCGAATCGTCTGCATCAGATCTTGCACACCCTTTGGATTAATCAGGTTAGTAAAATAACATTCCACATTTATGTTGTCATAAATATACTGCTTTACATGTATACAGCTTTACAAGTTCACTTATTGAAAGTATGATCATAATTGTTTTTTTTTTTTTGATGCGGTAATAATGTACTACTGATGTTACTTCACCTAATATTTGTTGTCACTGAAAGAAAGGATAAGTGCCTTTGGAACAGGGTGTAAAACAATAAAGCGATAGGAAAGAATAACACAACGCTCTCTCAGGTTCGCTTACGTCAACCCCAAGGACAAAGCTAAACTCCTGAGTAACAGTGAGGGAGAGGACTCTGACGATGAAGTTCCCTTTAGTCACAAGGGTGTTCAATCGCATCATGTGGCTGATAATACCGATAATGGAGGTAAGATTGATTGATTCATTGTATGTTTTATCTACATCTAACGCCTTAGAAAACATTAGTACTCTCAACACACAAACTGAATTTGGAAGAGGCCGGAAGCGAGTGCGTCACCACAATAAGTGGAAGTGTAATATAAGTAAAAGACGCGGAGAAGCAGGTGCGGAGTGTACATCTAAAACAGTTGGAATAGTTCCGACAAAAAGTGTTAACTAATATATATATATTACTTCTGAAGATAGGCAAATTTTCAACAGTTTCTGGAGAGAAGGAAATAATTATTTTAAAAATTGGGTTTTATTTATGGACGCTCTTTAACTGCTGTGGTCCTTATCGTCCCATTCTATATTGGGTGTGAAAGACGAAAGTTTGCTCAGAGGCCTCTTTATCAGCCTTGAGGTTCTTTTACGTGCCGTAAATCTACGACACGGGACCACCGGCTTTACTTCCCTTCCGAAGGAAGCCATGCTAAGGATTTTTATATCCGAAAAAATCCATCGCCCTCCGCCGGGTTTGAACCCGCGACCTCGGGAACTAGAGGCTAGCATGGTAACCACTACAACACGGAGGACGGCATAATTACGCACGTAATTGCCAAAAACGTGGATAGAAGAGTAATACAAGAGAGTGTTTAGGCGTAACGTACACTTCAGTACTGCTTTGAAAGTTCGTGGCCAAAGACTTCAAGTCTGCAAAACATTTTTCTTAAATACACTGATACACTGTGTATTTCGGAAACGTATGTTAAGACTGCTTTGGCAAAAAAACCTACTGGTGGAATTGTCGAAGCAAATCAGAAAGGAAGGAAGGTGCCACCAAATAAGTTGGGCTATGAAATAAGGGAAGACATCGGAATGTTTCCCACAACCGAGTGTCACTAAGCCCAGAGAAACCAGGTAGACTATATCTTGGTAGCCATCTCAATATATCAAAAATGTATTCCTTGTACGAAAAGCACCGCAGGGAAAACCAAGTGGAGCAAGAGTTAATTGCAAAGCAGTGACTTTACTATAACATTTTTAACACTGAGTTTAACTTAGATTTCAAGGAACCTGCTAATGATACCTGTGATTACTGTGACGAGTTTCAGGTGAAGCTAAAAAATAATATAACAGATGAAGAATCAAAATTAAATCAGACTACATGTACACTTGTCAAAAGCAGATATATATAAGGTATAAAAATCAAGGTCTTTGACAAAAATCGGTCAAAAGTACCTGAATCAAAAACAAAGGTTATCTTGTTCGATCTTCAAAAATGTCTGCCGACATCAAACATTTCTAATTCGTGTGTTTTAATGTAAGAATGCTCTGGACATATAATTTGACAATTCTTGATACTACAGAACAGAAAGCCTAGAGTTGCATGTGGGATGAAACATTGCAGGTCGTGGACCTAAAGAAGTGTCATATTGTTTGCTGAAGTGGGCTATGGCTAATTTATGGCAAAATTGAGGAACTTGCTGTATGGACTGTGGATGTCAGAATCGTAACTTCCCCATGATTGTGTTATATTTTTGGATATTGAGGTGTGCTCCTATTCTCAAAGTGATCAACCATAAATTCTTATTGAAAGGGGACACACTCATATGGAGGTAGATGGTGTCCATGCTGCTACTGAACGAGCCAAAAGCAAATTAAGCTCAAATACTGAATGTTTGCCAGTGCCACTTCGAGGAACTGCATGAAGTGTATGCCATGCAAATGGAATACTTCAAAGACTTTGAAAGTCTTTTCAATTGACCACCCTCACCTCTGATTAAACGGATAATCAAAAGTTCGTCATCAGACAAATTTTTGATTAGCCAAATTTTACATCTACAAGTACGAGCAGAGAATTCAGGTTTTCTGTTTTATACGAGGGGTATTTTTTAAGTAAGGTCCGCTGCCCCTTATCGTCGGAAGAATCAGGCGACTGTACTTTCTCGCATGCGCACTTAATCCCGGCATCTCTTGCACACAGTGACACAGCAGTTGGAGTCAGGTAGGCAGTGAGTGTGGACCGTACTGTGTGATGGAAAAGTTTACGACGATTGCGCGGCCCGCCGGGTGTGAAATCAGATCGGTCATTCGATTTTTGACAGCAAGGAATACAACAGCGGCAGAAATTCATCGCCAGATTAGTGAAGTTTATAGCCCCAAAGCCATGAGTGATACCAAAGTCCGTAAGTGAGTGAGGTTATTCATGGCAGGCAGAGGGAACGTGCATGACGAACCGCGCTCGGGCCGACCATCTGTCATTAGCGAGGATCTTGTGCGTGCTGTAAACACCGAAATCCATGCCAACCGACGGTTCACCGTTTCCACACTGTCATTGCATTTTCCGCAGGTTTCAAGGTCTGTTCTGTACAGAATTCTGTCAGAAATCCTGGGCTACAGAAAATAGTGCAATCGATGGGTTCCGAAGATGCTGACAGAGGAACACAAAGAAAAGAGATGTGCCAGTGCTCTGACGTTCTTGACCCGATACCACGAGGAAGGTGATGCATTGTTGGACCATATCATCACGGGGGATGAGACATGACCCACGTGACCGTTGAATCCAAGCAATAGTCGATGGAGTGGCGACACACGACATCTCCGACGAAAGTGAAATTCAAGCAATCATTCTCAACTCGCAAGGTTATGGCAACATTCTTTTGGGACATACGTAGTATTCTGCTTGTGGAGTTCATGGATCCGGGGACAACAATCAATGCAGCCGTGTATTGTCAAACTTTGAGGAAACTTTGCCGCGCAATTCAGAATAAACGTCGCGGCCTGCTGTCTGCCGGAGTGACTCTCTTGCACGATAATGCAAGGCCCCACACCACTGCTCAGACACAAACTCTCATTGGATCCTTTGGTTGGCAGCAGATCGATCATCCTCCCTACAGCCCCGATCTTGCTCCTAGCGACTATCACCTCTTCCTGCATCTGAAGAGGTTTCTCGGCGGCAAGCGTTTCCAGACGGACGATGAAGTGAAAACAGCTGTTACGAATTGGCTTTCCTCACAGGCGGCGGACTTCTATGACGAGGGACTACAAAAACTTGTTCCTCGTTACGAAAAATGTCTCAACAACAACGGCGACTATGTGGAGAAATAGCTGAATGTATGAAGAATTGAATAAAAAATATTTGACGAAAGTATGTCTGGTAGTTTTTTTACAACGACGAACCGGACCTTACTTAAAAAATACCCCTCGTAAAAAAACATTTGGTGAACCGTTTCAGAGATTGATGTACTACAGCGACGAACGAAAGGAGCAGCATGGCCTGAAGAACTTCCTGCTATACGAAATACTGTTAGACCCATAGCTCCAGAAAAGTATACAGATTTACAAAAGCTCTCAGGTGGGTGCCTCAATGCTTTCACTATTTCTACAAGAGTATCCCACAGACTGTGTCAAAACCAGCTGAGAAGGACCCGGAAGGAATTGAAGTGATGAAGATATCAGATAATTGTACATGTGAACTCTATACATAATATAGTACATTTTTTCCCTTTCTTTCAATTTTATTGATGAATGGATACTGAATTTGGAGGGAAATGTATGTTATTGTCACATGTTTTAAAGTATCTTTAGTTACATTAGTTCCTAGAGTTAAACCACCATGATTGAAATTATTATTTTTGTTCTATTTACTTAATCTTTGCTCAGCAAATATGATTTATGACTGCATTTTTTAAAGGAAAACATTATATTATAATCCTAATATATACTGGTATATAATACTTATGATTGCTTTATTTCTAAAGTTCAACACCAATTCTGACGTTTCCATTCACCCTTCTCGTAGAATAAACCTGTATGATAAAGATAAACACTATTTAAACACAAAAAGGAAAATAAATGGCCAGAAAATTATTATTATTAGTAGTAGTAAGTGATAATATAAGTGTAAATAAACACGGGTTCAGAAATATATTTATGAGAGTGAAATATCGTACGTGCTATCGCCCTCCCCGTAGCACTACGCAAAAGCATTCATAAAGAAAAAGTACCTACAAACAGAGGCTAGATTGAAATGGTATAAAAAGTACGGTTCTTCATAATTGCATATTTGACTTGCTTTACAGGGAGCAAAAATGTGTGCCTCAGCAGCTTCTTTCTGCTTTCCTGCAAACTTAGTGGAATGTCACGACAGTTTACCTTTGACGTCCAGATTTGTCATGTAAATATACTTAATGTACGGTACTTTAATCAAAATTGTTAAGGCATTTTTTTAGAAAATAAAAATTTTCCAAGTAAATGATAGTTTAGGGTGGAGCATTTTCTTGAAAATCTTCGTGTCGCATTTTCGGAAAATGTTGAACTTATATACAAGTTTGGCATTTATCCGACTTTTCGTTTTTGAGTTATGCTGTTCATAGACACACGCATTGTCGTCCTCCGTGGTCTAGTGGTACCATGCTAGTCTCTAGATCCCGAGGTCGCGGGTTCAAACCGAGCGGAGGGCGATGGATTTTTTTGGGTGTAAAAATCCTTAGCATGGCTTCCTTCGGAAGGGAAGTAAAGCCGGTGGTCCCGTGTCGTAGATTTACGGCACGTAAAAGCACCTCAAGCCTGATAAAGAGGTCTCAGCAAAATTACCGGTCTTTCACGCACAATATAGAATGGGACGCTAAGGACCAAAGCAGCTACAGAGCGTCCATAAATAAAACTCAATTCAAACATGTATACGCGTACGCACATGTTTCCATAGCTTGTGAGATCCTCTTCATTCGGAAGTAATATTGTATAATTTCCTACAAACGGTAAACCCTAAGAAATAGACGAAAACTTGAATTTCAAATAACCCTTTTTATGACACAGCCATTTTCGAGATATGCATTATTGCTTTTAAGTTTTCAGTTCGCTTTTTATTTTTTAAAATACTGCCTCTATTCAATTGTTTCTTGCGATGTGATGGAAAGAATGTGGAATTTCAGCCAGCATGCAGTGACCCGCTTTTTAACATGTGACTGTCGATTCTGTTTCCTTTATCTCCCTCCTACGTGAGTGGTTTTTGCTCTCCATGATGCAATTTCTTTCAGATTTTTGGTACATGTTTTTACTTTCTCTACTACGTACAGTAAGTAGGGGAAGTATTGTATTCCACCCAAAAATTCGATACCGAGATTTCACCGGAAATACGTGTTTTGAGACACCCTGAATCCAAAAAAAAACATTTTTGGAAACATGTCCGCGTGTGTGTCTGTCTGTGAACAGCATAACTCAGAAACGAACAGTCGGATAAACACCAAACTTGGTATTTAGGTTCAGTATCTTCCAGAGATGCGACACGAAGGTTTTTAAGAAAATCCCCCACCCCAGATTACCCTTTACATGGAACATTTTTCGAAAAGTTTAATTTTCTCACGATTTTGATTAAAATATCATATGTTTAAGATATTTTCATGACAAATGAAATGTATGTCTTGAATTTTCTGGGAATGTCTCCAAAGGTATTCTCCATTGTGAACGACTTTTGCATAACTGGTAAACCATAAGAGATAGACAAAATGTTAATACACAAAAACTGTAGATCGCGTTAAAATACACAATTTATGTCATATACATTTTTGTTGTTGAGTGAACCATTTTCGAGATATTGCTTGTTATTCCCTTACATTTTTCAATACTTATTTTCTAAAATGGGAATTCGTTATTCATTTTTTTTGTCTTGGATATGCAAAGAGTTATAATCTGTAGCAAAGGGAATGGTGCTGCACCTAGCAACCAGCTAAGAGATATGTATGTGCTTAAAGGCTACTGTTTTTTTACTTTCTCTACTACGTATAGTAAGTAGGGGAAGTATTGCATTCCACCCAAAAATTCGATACCGAGATTTCACCGGAAATACATGTTTTGAGACCTCCTGAATCCAAAAAAAGCATTTTTGGAAACATGTCCGTGTGTGTGTTTGTGTGTGTGTGTGTGTCTGTGTGTGTGTGTGTGTGTCTGTGAACAGCATAACTCAAAAACGAACAGTCGGATAAACACCAAACTTGGTATTTAGGTTCAGTATCTTCCAGAGATGCGACACGAAGGTTTTCAAGAAAATCCCCCCACCCCAGACTACCCTTTACATGGAACATTTTTCGAAAATTTTAATTTTCTCAAAAATGGCTCTAACGATTTTGATTAAAATATCATATGTTTAAGATAATGTCATGATAAATGAAATGCATATCTCGAATTTTCTGGGAATGTCTCCAAAAGTATTCTTCATTGTGAACGACTTTTGCATAACTGGTAAACCATAAGAGATAGACAAAATTTTACTACACAAAAAATGTAGATCTCGTTAAAATACACAATTTATGTCATATACATTTCTTTTGTTGAGTGAACCGTTTTCGAGATATTGCTTGTTATTCCCTTAAATTTTCCAATACTTGTACTTTTTCTCAAATTCGTTATTCATTTTTTTATGTCCTGGACTTGCAAAGAGAATGGAATGCGCCGCATAGCAACCAGCGTTAAAATATTTGACCATCGCTTAAAAGCTACCATATTCCCCTTGCATCTACAAGAAAATTAGCAATAAGATTGACATCTCGATATCTCGATTAACATAAAGCATATGGAGAATAGGCGTTTGTAAAAATAGATTGTATAAGAGTAGAGAAAGTCATGTGAGTGTAACACATCAGATTTTCCATATTGCCCTTGTAAATATATTTTCCCCTTACATCTACAAGAAAATTAGCAATAAGATAGAGTCTGCAAATGTTTATCTCGATTAACATGAAGTAGATGGAGAATAAGCGTTTGTAAAAATAGTTTGTACAAGAGTAGAGAAAGTCATGTGAGTGTAACACATCAGATTTTTACCGCTGAGATCTAAACAGCCTTCTTTTCCAGCAAGTATAGTTTTGGGTTTAGGGTTTATATTTAATATGTGATTGATATTCAGAAAATTAAATGCTTCAGGTTCTTTATTATTTTTCTAGGAAATGTTTTAATAGCACTCAAAATTTATATTTGATTGTAATGAAGTAGATTCAAGGACAAATATGCACGATTTAAACGTTTGTAATTTCCAAATTTTCATCATGTGAGATTCTTCAAATCAGATTCAATTTTAATATTTTAAAATTATTTTCTCGGAAAATTTAATATGCAGGACCAATTATTAATATTATAATTATGTTAAACAGGTCTGTGATAACATTTTTTCAGCTAAATTGGTGTAATTTGTAAAAAAAATTGGTAATTTTAGCACCGAGTACTCTTGGATGAGCACTCAGGACCTCAAACTCTTGACATTGCTTAGTAATTTATTGCTCCAAATATAAGCCCGGTAACGGGCGTTAAACTTGCTAAAAATCAACACGAAATGTCAGCAGAATTTGCAAAGAAGGCAAAGTAAACTCGCTATGCCTTTTGTTCATAAATTTCCCAGCAACAACTGATCATAGAAGGCGTTCATACTTTCAATTGCAATTTGCATTCAGTCTGAACCTTACAGGAGTTCATCAAATGCGTACATATGCACTGCTTATGCAAGAGGATGTCTTTTTGTGTGCTGTATTGGCCATAGACAGTCTTTAGTAAAATACTATATGGCCACAGTAACAGTAGCTACCATATAAATATCCTTCCATAGGCAAGAGTTAAGTTACATTGCTATTGTAATGCATATCGCATATGGAATATTATGAAGATAAACCATTACAATTGTATTCAGCGACGTTTATTGTACTCCTCTTAATCGGATGCTTATGAAATGCCACATCCACAACAAAATAAAATTCCTTTATGTTTCACATAGTACTCATCGATTCTTATCCTCTATTACTCTGCCGAATCGAACTGAATCTGTGTGTTCTCATATGGTTTTCTTATCACCACCAATCTATACCTGCGATATAGCTCACCCAAGACTCAAGATTTGATGAAAATGCATGAACATATGTTCTTTTATCTGGTTTGCTTCTCTTCGCCAAAAATACACACGGCAGTATATTACAAACGTATTGGATACGATAAAGATAACTTTTATATCCGTTAATCCGCCACGGCGAAATTTTGGGCACATCATTATTACGTTACTAATGCTGCTTTCTCGGGAGGATAGTCAGGATAAATTCAAATTGTAGACCAAATTTTCGGCGGAGTCATACTCCTCCGCCATCAAGGAGAACAGGAATGGTTGAAAAATCTGTTTCATTCATATGACTTTCTCTACCCTCTATCGTATACTAAGAGTATACATACTATTAAGAAAACTTATTTTTCTGCCTACTTCATTTTAATCGAGCTAAACCTTTACAGATGTAGCTACATTACACATTTGGTTATAGATACAAAGGGAATAGCGATTGTCAAATGTTTAAGAACAGGACCTAAACACTAGCCTTAAAATGCCACACTCTTTCCATGAAATCGCGAGAAATATGTTGAGTATCGAAAGGACTTTAAAAGAATGACAAAAGTATTGAACAATTTTATTGAACCATTAATAGCGGATATCCTGGAAATGGCTTATGCCACAAAAAAGGTAATTGGAAAAATATTGTGTATTTTATACAGATGTACATTTTTTGTGGTACGTTTTCGTCAATCACTTAACTTTACCAGTTATACCAGATTATACAAAATTTCTTCCGATAAGGAGGATTTTACAGACTATTCCCAGAAAATTCAAACTATAAATTTTATTTATCAAGTAAATGTCTTTAATATATAGTACTTCAATCAAAATTGTTAGTAATTTTAAGAAAATCCAAAATTTCAAAACTCTTCCTTGTAAAAGGTAGCTTGGGGTAGTGGGGTTTTCTTGAAAATCTTCGTGTCACATCTTTGGAAGATACTTAACTTAAATGGCAAGTTTAGTATTTATCCGACTTTTCGTTTGAGTTATGCTGTCCCTCCCACGTACACGCATCTAAAAATGCCTTTTTGGGGTTCAGCGGGCCTCAAAACATGCATTTCCGATGAAATCTGGATATCGAACTTTTGAACGAAGTGCAGCACATTAGTTTCTTTTAAATCGAAAAGCAGCCAATCACGTTTCGTTGAGAGTATTTCTATGAATGAAAACAGCTTCAGAAAAACGTGGTATATCGCCAATTCAAGATCTGATCATGTTCATTGCTGAACTACGGTGATGGGATGAGAACAAGCCGAATGACGTCAATGAAAATGGCATTTCACACAAGTGCTGCTTGACCTGAAGGAACGAACGAGAAAGGAAGACTGATACAGTATGCGGTGACTAACTACACATAGTAACATATTTTAAAAACAATTAATCTGCTTCACTAACTCATGCATTGCTGATATGGTTGTTATCTTCCTTGTTAAAGTTGACATTGATTTTTGTTTTTATTTAGGTAAGACCAGTCTATCAAAGTATTCCGATGAGTTAGCTATTGCCATTGTAGATTTAAAAGGGATGTTATGGCCTGGGTCATAGAAATGTTGTGCTACTGTGGATTTTTTCTGGTTGTCCTCAAAACAAGCACTCGTGTTCACTTCGATTTTCCACCGCGCGTCCTGCTGGTCCAATGTACCTTCTACCTTACCCATAGTTTTAATATGGTAAGTCCCTGGAGCTGAAGACCTAAATCGTCTTTTATTTGCCTCTTGTTAGGTTTAGTACTATAAGATAAGACTCGAAAGGTAGCGGTTCTACCGTGGAATATTATCTCAGTGGTTTTGTCATGGAGGAATAAAAACAACAGAGGAGCAAATTGCGCGTAAAAGTTTTATACATAAAAAAAGAGCATCATGTGTATTAAATGTCGACAAAGATGATTTGTTTACTGCCTTCCTTGTGCTAACATTCAACATTAACAATGTTAGGTAACCAAAGGCTAGAAAATATCAGTTTCTTTAGGTATGTGTAATATCAGCCTAAGCGTCGACGGAGGTAATCTTCTGCAGCTATTGTGATAAAAAATATGAAACCAACACAGTATTTCGAACCGCAAAAAGGGAGTTCTGGAGAAGACTTTCCTCCGATAAACGATTTAGGCTCCTTTCTTAAACGAGCCAAGCCACAATTTGAAGCATCATGGAAAAGCCAAGTCATACCTCGTGCAAATCCCAGTGATTTTGAAAGTTTAAGAACTCTGGGTGTAGGAGCCTTTGGAAGAGTGTTGCTAGTTAAACACACACCTTCGAATACTTATTGTGCGATGAAAGTGTTAGATAAGGCTAAAATAGTTAAATCACAACAAATTGATCACACTTTCTATGAAATGAAAATATTAATCTCGATTCGATTTCCTTTCCTTGTATACATGCTATACGTTATGAAAGATAATTCCTACCTGTACTTTACCATGCCTTTTATTATAGGTGGCGAGATGTTCGGTCATTTACGAAAGCTTGGCAGATTTAATGAGGACCAAGCCAAATTCTATGCAATTCAGGTATGTTTGGGAATAGAATACCTTCACTTTGTTGATGTTCTTTATCGTGATTTGAAGCCTGAGAATATTCTGATTGACTACCGTGGATATTTAAAAATCACTGATATGGGATTCTGCAAAGTTGTGAAAGGACGCACTTACACCTTTTGTGGCACCCCAGAATATATTGCTCCAGAAATAATCTTACACAAAGGTTATGGCAAATCTGCAGATTGGTGGTCTTATGGAATTTTGCTGTATGAAATGACCTCTGGCTACACACCATTTTATTCCCATGAGGTAATGAAAATTTATGAAAAAATAGTTGCTGGCAAATATAAACCTTCTTCTCAATTTGGTAGAGATCTAAGAGATTTGATAGCACGTCTACTGCAAGTTGATCCAACAAGGAGATTAGGCTGCTTAAAAAATGGTGTAAATGATATTAAAAACCACAACTGGTTCAGAAATGTCAACTGGTTAGGTGTATTAAATCGCAAAGTAGAACCTCCATATGTACCCAAATGTGTTAATGAAGTAGATTGTAGTAATTTTGATGATATACCAGAAACACCATTAGAAATTGCTGACAATGATGATTATGCAAAGGAATTTGAGAACTTTTAAATAGTTGTTTGGTTTATGGAAGTATGAACTGAAACATGCTGGCTATAGTTAATTCTGAACGTCTCTGCCATTTCAGAAACATTTCCATAATAATAATAAATATAAATTGAGTTTTAGTACTCTCAAAATAATGCATTTTTCAGTTGTAAAATTTATTAACAGATCTTAATTGTTTTCCATATTCAGAACTGAAGAGTCCATACAATATTGCACAGAAACATACAAAACAAAAATAATTCTAAAGTTAGGAAAGTTCATGTCCTACTGTTCTGAGTAATGAATTGTATTTGAATAATATTTGCTAAAGTAATACCTGTTAAAATCATTATTTTCTATCTTCTTATAATTGTTTTAATGTATGCTAAGAAGTACTGGCAGTATATTTGCTGATATATATGTATTTTTAGATACAAGCTACTCATTCATATCACAAGCACAGTTTTACTTCCTTTGCAAGCTGATTAATATGCTGAATAAATTAGTCCTTTGTGCCAAAAGGTTGCTACAATGAATATTTTTGTGGAAGAAAAAATTTCAAGTTAAAAAAACATAATGCAAAACAAATGCTTTAGATTGCTTCTTTTGTAAATATATTTCCCAGCATGTTTAATTTTAATGAGGTTATTCTTGCAATACCCTGCCAATGTCACTTTTTGCATGTTTCACAAATATTAATTATTGAAGTGTGTTTATTGATATACGCTTACAAGAAGCTACAATATAAATGCAACATGGCCAAAATTGTAGTTTGTGTAAAACCACCAAATGAGAAATAAAGCACCAGCAAGCATCCTTGAAAGAACAAATAGCAACAGTCACAACAATAACGGCAAAACAGAAGATATAAGGTAAAATTTAGGAACATACAAACCGATTGTTAAAGAAAACGAGCCAGGTAGATTGCTCAAGCTCAAAATACAAAACCGAGCAGAGTACTTTTTTTTTATTATTATTTAAAAAGTTACTTGCAATTATTTAATGTAGTGAAGAATCTGCTCTTGCTTTAGTTATTACATCACAATAAACTTAATATATTTTTTTAACTGTAAACAGCTTGAAAACTCAAAAGAAACAAATTTTTGTCTTTTTCCAGTTCAAGCAATCCACCTTAGACCTAATACACTGTCATGTTATGTCATTCTTGCTTTTGGTTATTTATAAAACATGAATTCTATTAATTGCTTTTGTATTTTTAAAAAAGTGACCATCTTGATCACTTTCAAGCAATGCAGTATCCATCATATTATTTGCTTTAAAGACCAACTTATTTACCAATAGGTAGAAAATACATTGGTGAACCTGGAAAAAGCTGGCATAGGCAAAACATTGTCTAATACGTGAAGGAAGACAGCATGCAATATTATTTCCATGCCTGAGATAATTTATTTTAAACTTACAACTTTACCTCATGTTAACAGTGTTAAAATTACTACAGTGCTAAAAATGTATCAAAAAACTTTATTGTGAACAATAGAATGTAGTACTAGTGAAAGTGGTGCATGCCCTTATGAGTAAAATGTGACTTAGGTGAGGTCGGATGGCTCTTTCTTAATACAAGTTGTTTAATATATTTTTGTTTCAAACTATGTTGGAATAACATTACTTCAATTAAATGCCCATAATCCTGTGAAATATTTGTTGATTATGTGTGTAGAATATTGTCCATTACTGTAATAAGAAATTGAATGTTTTTTCCCCCTCTTTCTTTCCTGTTTGCTTTCTTTGTCTTTCTTTCACCACCCCTACCAAGACATAGGTTTACAGAATAATTTTAAAAAAGTGAATTACTCAAGTAGTATGCTATATGAAACAAATACTATTCTGTAAGGTATTTTTCATATTAAAGTGAAGAATTATTGTATTGTAGTTCACAGTATTCTAATACCATATTTCACCTCCTGTATGCTAATAAACATGAGAGGAAGAAAATAGCTATTGAACCATCAAGTTCAAATTGAAGATACTGTTTCCATTATGGAAACAAGCAACTTTCAATTTAACATGGAACAAAATGTACCACTACCATTGCTGCTGCTGCTGCTGCTGCAATAATTTTCTACTCCTGCAAAATCTGGAACCTGTATTAATGCTAAAGATACCACTAACAATCTAGCATTCTTGTATATTTCCCATATGAGCTCACTGAAGATTGTAAACATCAAATTTAATCATTGGAACTCATACACAGTGAAGCAAATAATTAAATTATGAAAAATTAATCAACGTTAAACACTTCCAGTGCTCCACTTACCAAATTACTAGCAGAAAATGTTTCGAGGATCTATTGTCCCCATTCTTAACTACTGGTTGATTAACCAGGGATTCCCTGGCCAGTGATTCTTTTTCTTCCCTGGCTATCTGTGACAACTCTGGTGTGGAGTTGGTGAATTTAGAGGTGAAACTATCATCTGTAAGAATTTCAAAGTTCATAATTTGATGCTAGAAACTTTTGATATATGTTCTTTCCCATAAGCTCAGTTCTAAGGGGTTATGTACTGATTTTAGCACTCTTACTTTGTTCTACATTGTGATTGTCCTCCCAGAAGTGATTGGCTACAGCTAATTTATTTATTTGTATCTGATTTTTCCTAAACTCAAATCAGCCTAAACCAATCACTTCTGGGAAGATTACAATGTAGCACATGAAGTAATGCTGCTAGCATAACCCCTTAGAACTGAGCTTATGGGGAAGAACATATATCAAATGTTTCAAGCATCAAATTTGAACTTTGAAATTGTAGCAGACAATAATTTAAGCTCCAAGTTCACCATCTCCACAGCAGCTAATGCTAAAGATACCAAGGGAAGAAGAAGAAGAAGAAGAAGAAGAAGAAGAAGAAGAAGAAGAAGAAGAAGAAGAAGAAGAAGAAGAAGAAGAAGAAGAAGAAGGAGGAGGAGGAGGAGGAGGAGGAGGAGGAGGAGGAGAAGATCAGGGAATAGACCAGCAGCCAAAAATGAGGACAATAGGTGCACAAAACTTGTCCTCCAGTAATTTGGTAAGTAGAGCAATATGAGTGCTTAATGTTGATTCATTTTCCATAATTTAATTGTAAAACATCGACAAGATAAAAGAGTGTCACGTGATTTCATAAAAAAAGTCTGAATCCCTACTTCAAATGCACATGTGCTCTTGCTTTATTTTTTTTTCATTTTCTGGTTTTATTAGCAGCCCTTTAGCATTGAGAGAAATTTCTAACATTAAAATTACTATGTAGAAATGTACAATTTGTTATAGGTTAGTTGATTTTATATAACTCTTTTGTGTGTTCAATAATATGAGCTTATTACTGTAAGAAGCCAAAGGTGATGTACAACACTGTCCCAAAACTGATTTACTAAACCAAAGCTTTACACACACAGCTCTTGTAGAACACTACTAAATTTTTAAAACAAATAGATCTCTCATCTAATGTTGGTTATGTTGATTGCAACGAGAGTAAATAACATTACATAGACTACTTTAGACAACTAAACATTGCTACATAATAGGAACTGCTTGCTATCTCTACTAACACTTAAAGTTAGCTTAAAGGCATAATAAAACAAATATTTATTGCCTGAAATTAAATGATATACAGTGTTTTTCTATCAAAAGAGAAACTTGAAAAGTTTTACTGATATGGCTCACAGCTCTAGCATGCATGCATGCATGCATGCATATAAATGTATAGGATTAGAAAGGACAATGGTAAAAGATTCAGAAGATATCTGAACTCAATAGCAAAAGTTTGTGCATTAATACACCTACAATGAGATATTAAGTGGCAGTAACAACAATATGGCTTTTATAATTCTGTCAAGTTCTTTGATGTAGAGTGAATATAGCTAGCAGAATTATTGTATGATTAATCTGCAGATTTATTGTATGATTAATCTGCTCATATAGGGATGGTGCAAAATATTTTAAAGAGAAGTTTTTAGATGTTTGAGGTATGAATAAAAATGAATTTATATTAGGGAGTGTAAACACTGAGTCTAAGATTTTATTTAAGTTTAAACTCAAAAACGTATGAATGAAAGTAACACGAGTATAAATTCACGATCAGAGTTTATACTTCTTAATTAACATGGTTTAAACTCATTGTTGGCTAGAAAATACATTGTTGTGCATCCTTGTTACCAATGTGGCTTTATTCTTGTTACAGTCCTATTGATTTACCATGGTTGCAATGGATTTGTGTAAACGAACAACTGGTGTTAACATGTCAGATACTTGAGTATTGAGGACGTCGGGAACTTAATTTAACAGATGAAGTTTTCATAAGCATGCTTAAAAATATTCTGTGGTATTTTCCAAATTGTAGCCGCAAGACAAGAAAAGAAAACTGCACTAAGCAATATTCTACAAGAATTGAAGCTCCAGTATGGAAAAGATATGGCAGAAAATCAGATAATCTAAACAATTAACAAAATTAAAACATGTTTAAAGAAAACGCCAGGCGTTAAACTGGCAACTGGATAATTGCATTAAATGATTAGCAGTAAGTTTTGTTTGGCCTTTGCAAGGAGAAATTAATCCTACAATCTCAAGTGTAAAAGGTAATGAATTATTTTGTTTTTATTATTATTATTATTTAATTCTATGATTTAATTAAAATGTGCAGTGTTTTGGTCCCAACGAGCTTAATATTCATAATAAATTAATAAGCATGTAATGGAAATTTAGGGATACACATAATCTTTCAAGGTTATTCTGTTGAATATTGTGAACAGTAATATAATTTGTCACCAGTAAATAAATGTCTTTCAAAAGAGAACAAAAATGTTTTTAATGTTTTAGTTTGCCTAATTTTTAGGCAAAGTAACAGGGTATTCTTAAATTTTAATATGGAATATATTTGTATTATAACATATTCTTGGTTTTACTATTGTTTGTCACCTTCTTAAAATTGCACACAAGATACTAGTCAAATAATTAAAAATTGCAACTGAATACATTACAATAATGGCATTTGCATTATAATTTTTAGCAATTTTAGACAGTTTGGGAAAGGACAAGCAATATAAGTGATCATTAAAGGCATTATTATGTTAGTTACTTTAAAGATCACATGCATTATTACAGAATAAAAATTATTATGCTTTAAATTTTCATCAGTTAAGAGTTGCATCAACAATGAACTAACTCAAAAATTGAATTGTTAAATTAACACAAATATATTAATTATTTTCTATCTTTGATCACAGAAGCCATTTCTCTGGGGACTTCATTATTCTCGATGGGAACATCCACAGACATCATAGAGGATATCAGTACCAATTCTAGAGGATGCAGCAACAAGTTAGAAGATGGTCCTGCAATAAAGACACCATCTGTAAAGAGAAGTAAAGGTTGCAACAAAAGAGAAACAGGAGAAACAACAGCATCTCTCTAATATAGAGCTGCAGAGATTGGTATTTCTGCAACAACTTCAGGTACATCGCTTGAAAAAAGAAAAATTGCTGTGGGAATGAACTTAGAAACAGTGGTATTTACGACAATGTTTTTTTTTACGACAGTAACTGCTCATATCAAAGCATTTAGTGACTGGAGTGACTTTTGCTTTTTGTTCAAACGGTCTAAATTAAATTATATTAAACATTAGTGTAAATGATATATTTGTTTTGATTCAGAATGTCAACAACAACAAAGAAAAAAATGAATGCAAACCTTTAGTATTATCATGCAAATATTTTGAATTGAGTTGGTAAACAATGTTGGCAATTTTGTCCCTCCTAGCACGTGCATACTCCAACGCTCTTCCCTCCTCTGATTGAATTTCATCTTCCTCTTCTTCATTTTCATTAATGTGGAATTCAAAGTCCATGTCATTTAGAGATTTTGCAAATTATGTAATATAAAACAACAGACATCATCGAAGGGATTTTTTCAGTTGCTATTCTTATGTGGTGCTGCAGAATGTGAAATTACTGCTTCACTTTGCCAAAACATCTTTAAACAATGATCCTTACCTTTTTATGCATTGTATTATATGTACATTGCTGTGGAGTAGTACGATTTCTAAAAGGTGTCATTAGACATGGAGCTAAACCACATTATCAAACACTTCTTGGTCACTCAGAAGAAGAGCATGTGTTCAATTCTCTTTAATCACTCTATACACATTTGAATTCTTCCAAACTCGAGATTCATGCACTGATCCCGGTCAAGAGACATCAATATTAATAAACATCTCTTTACTATAAGAAGTAGCCACTATGATGATGCTAGTAAATTGCTTCGTGTTTATGTATTCATTCCTGTGGCTTGATGACTGTTTTTAGGAATGTGCATTCAGTCCAGGGCACCTGTTGTATAGATTTTCTTTGCCACTCCAATTGGCATTTTCAACAGCCCAAGCTGAGTTTGGAAATTTAATCTACACATTAGCTCTAGCTGTGATACTGTCCCTTACCGTAAAAATGGTTTTGCATACGGTAGATTGATGTATACTTAAATCTTTTCCAACACCCATCTGAAGTACTGGGTTACCCATATAGCTCAGAAAAGTTCATAGGCGTTGTTCAGATGAAAGGATTCCTCCCCTGGTTTCTCTGCTTTCACCCAAAAAATGTTCTGCCAACTACCAACATTCTCTATTTCAGATTTGTACAAACTTTTATAATTATTATCATCATTTTAATCGTGACACAATGAATAAACTTTTCTGGTGCATAAGTTATCCAGAAATTTAGCCATTATGTCTAACACTTGTGAACAAACCGAGGTTGAGTCTGTTGCTGATCAAGCTCAGCCTAAACTCGCTACCAAAAGTACGTACTGGGTAGTAAATAAAAGTGAATATGTGCTCTTGCTCCACAAATTTGAAATTTATACTATGAATCATATGAATAAAAGTTTGAAGTATAAACTTAACTGAAAGTACAAACTTAATTCTAAGAGCATATACAGGAGCGGAAGTATGATCTCAGAAAATTGTACAAGTAAAACGGAGTATGTACTTTTGGTGGCGAGTTTATACTTCTTAGGCTTAGCTTGGTCAATACCAGCTCAACTTTACATTACTCATGAGTGTTAAACATAACGACTGAATTTATGGATAACTTACATAATAAAAAATCTGATGTGTTACACTCACATGACTTTCTCTACTCTTGTACAAACTATTTTTACAAACGCTTATTCTCCATCTACTTCATGTTAATCAGGATAAACATTTGCAGACTCTATCTTATTGCTAATTTTCTTGTAGATGTAAGGGGAATATATATTTACACCGGCAATATAGAAATACAGTAGCCTTTAAGCACATACATATCTCTTAATAGCTGGTTGCTAGGTGCAGCACCATTCCCTTTGCCACAGATTAATACTCTTTGCATATCCAAGACAAAAAAATGAATAACGAATTCCCATTTGAGAAAATAAGTATTGAAAAATTTAAGGGAATAACAAGCAATATCTCGAAAATGGTTCACTCAACAAAAAAAATGTATATGACATAAATTGTGTATTTTAACGCGATCTATATTTTTTGTGTAGTAAAATTTTGTCTATCTCTTATGGTTTACCAGTTATGCAAAAGTCGTTCACAATGAAGAATACTTTTGAAGACATTCCCAGAAAAATCAAGATATACATTTTATTTGTCATGAAAATATCTTAAACATATGATATTTTAATCAAAATCGTTAAGAGCCATTTTTGAGAAAATTAAAATTTTCGAAAAATCTTCCATGTAAAGGGTAATCTGGAGTGGGGAGATTTTCTTGAAAACCTTCGTGTCGCATCTCTGGAAGATACTGAACCTAAATACCAAGTTTGGTGTTTATCCGACTGTTCGTTTCTGAGTTATGCTGTTCACAGACAGACACACACACATGGACACGTTTCCAAAAATACTTTTTTTTGGATTCAGGGGGTCTCAAAACATGTATTTCCGGTGAAATCTCGGTATCAAATTTTTGGGTGGAATACAATACTTCCCCTACTTACTATACGTAGTAGAGAAAGTAAAAAGTGTATTCAGTGTGTTGCAATGGAAATGACTGTAATTACAAGAGTTTGTACAGATTTGAAAGAGAAATTAGGCGGTTGGAAAAGATTTTTTGGCTGAAAGCAGGGAAACCAGGGGAGGAACCCTTTCACCTGAACACCACTTACGCACTTTTCTGAGGTATGTGAGTGACCCAGATTTCAAATGAGTGTTGGAGAAGATTTAGGTGTACACCAACATACCATATGTGAAACCGTTTCTACGGTAATGGACAGCATCACTGCCATAACTACCGTGTGGATTAAATTTCCAAACATAGCTGAGGCTCTTGAAAATGCTAAATTGGAGATGGCAAAGAAAGTAGGTGCAATAGGTGCCCTGGACTGCAGGCACATTCCTATCAAAAACCCATCAAGCTATGAGGATGAATACATAAATAGGAAGCAATTTACTAGCATCAACATAATGGCTACTTCTAATAATAAAGAGATAAATATTGATAACTCTTGGCTGGGATCACTGCATGATTCTCTAATTTGGAAGAAGTCAAATGTGTAGATATAAGAGTGATTAAAGAGGATTCAACACATGCTATTCTTCTGGGTGACCAAGAAGTGATATGGTTATTTGGTTTAGCTCCATGACTAATGCCACCTTTTAGAAATCCTACTACTCTACAGCAATGTGCATATAATATACTAATTAAGAAGGAAAAGATCATTATCAAAAGATGTTTTGCCCAAGTAAAACAGTGATTTCCTATTCTGCAGCATAACATATGAATGGCAACTGAAAAAATATCTTCAATGATCGCCTGCTGTTTTATATTACATAATGCTGCAAAATATCTAGACAACAAGAACTTTGAATTCCACATTACTGAAGAAGAGAAATGAACTTCAACCAGAGGAATGGAAGAGCATTGGAATGTGCACATGCTACGAGGGACGAAATCACCAACATTGTTTATCAACTCGATTAGGTAAGCAATTGCCATCTTTATAAACCTGAGTAGAAAGACATCATGCATGACAACAGTGAAGGTTTACTTTCATGTTTTCCATTTTTGTTGCTGTTGACATTCTGAATCAAAACACTAAATATATCTTAAAGATTATTATTTTACGTTTACACTGATATTTAATATAGTTTAATTTAAACCTTTTAAACAAAGTCATTTAACTCTGAAAAAGCAATTCCAGCAATTCACTAAATTCTTTGATGTACAAGTTACTGTCATAAACAACATTGTCATAAATGTCACTGTTTCTAAGTTCACATTCATGCAACAATTTTCCTTTTTTTAAGCAACATACCTGACGTTTTTCCAGAAGTACCAATCTCTGCAGCTCCATATTAGAGAGATGGATTGTATGTTCTGTCTTTCTTTTGTTGCAACTTTTCCTTCTCGTAAAGAGGTGCCTTTATTGCAGGCCCATCTTCTACATTGTTGCTGCATCCTCCAGAATTGGTACTGATATCCCCTATGATTTCTGTGGATGTTCCCATTGAACAGGTTGAAGTCTCTAAAGAAATGGCTCCTGTGACCAAAAATAGAAAATCATTAATATATTTATTGTGTTGATTTAACAATTCAATTTTTTAGTTAGTTCATTGTTGATGCAACTTTAACTGATAATAATTTTTATTCTGTAACAGTAATATTTGGATGAATAACATGTGTGATCTGTAAAATAATATAATAATGCATTTAATGATCACTTATTTTGGCTGTCCTTTCCTGCACTGTCTGAAATTGCAAAGATTTTAATATAAATGCCTTTAAACATTCACTCTTATTACATATTCAGCTGCAGTTCTTAATTATTTGGCTAATAACTTGTGCACTAATGTAAGGAGGTGCCAAACAATAGTAAAACCAACAATATGCTATAAAATAAATATATTACATATTAAAATTTAAGAATACTCTGTCACTTTGCCTAAAAATTAGCCAACTAAAATGTTAAAAGTGTTTTTGTTCGCTTTTAAAAGACATTTATTTACTGGTGAAAAATTATATTATTGTTCACAGTATTCAACATAATAACTTTGAAAAATTATGGGTATATCCTAAAATTTCAATTACATGCCTATTAATTTATTATGAATATTAATCTAGCTGGGACAAAAACGCTGTCCACATTTAAATTAAGTTGTAGCATTAAATAATACTGAAAACAATTCCTTACCTTTTACACATGATATTGTGGGATTAACTTCTCCTTGCAAAAGGTCAAACAGAACTTGCTGCTAATCATTCAACACAATTGTCCAATTGCCAGTGTGTTTAACACTTGTCTTTTTCTTCAAACACGTTTTCATATTAATTTTTTTATTATCTGATTTTCTGCCATATCTTTTCCATAGTGCACCTCAATTCATGTCGAATATTGCACAGTGCAGCTTTATTTTCTTTCCTTGTGGTTGGAATTTGCAATTTGGAAGACACCAGAAGATGTTTTTTAAGCATATTAATGAAAACTTCATGTGTTAAATTAAATTCACCGACGTCCTCAATACTCAATGTATTCTGAGATGTTAACACCAGTTGTTCATTTACACATAAATCCAATGCAACCATGGCAAATCAGTATACTGCAACAAGAATAAAGCCACAGTGGTAACAAAGATGCGTGATAATGTATTTTCCAGCCAACTATGTGAATTTAAACTGCGTTAATTAAGTATAAATTCCAATCGTGAAAATTCCAATCTGGTAACTTTTATTCATACATTTCCGAGTTTAAACTTGCACAAAGTGCTTAGACTCAAGAGTAAACTTCCTAGTTTATATTTATTTTTCCTTTCTCTACCATGTACATAAGTAGGTAGAGAAGGTATTGCATTCCACCCAAAAATTTGATACCGAGAGTTCACCAAAAATTCATTTTTTGAGGCAACCTGAATCCAAAAAACGCACTTTTAGAAATAGGTTTGAATGTGTGTGTGAACAGCACAACTCAAAAACGAAAAGTCGATAAATACCAAACTTGGTATTCAAGCTCAGTATCTTTCAAGAATGCAACACAAAGATTTTCAAAAAAATCCTCCCACACTAAACTATCCTTTACATGGAACATTTTTCGAAAATGTTGATTTTCTAAAAAATTGCTCTAACCATTTTTATTAAAATACCATATATTAAATATATTTACATGACAAAATGTGTATCTTGAACTTTCTGTGAATAGCCTGTGAAGTCCTCTTCATTCGGAAGGAATTTTGTATAAACTTGTATAATCGGTGAACGTTAAGCGATGGACAAAAACGTACTACACTAGAAATGTAGATCTCTTTAAAACACACAATTTATTTCAAATACATTTTTTGTGGCATAAGCCATTTCTTAATGGCTATTATTGTTAATTTTATTAATGGCTTGAATTGTTCATTTTTTGGTTTCATGTAAAGTCCTGTCAACATTCAGTGGTTTCTGGCGAATGCATGGAAACAGTATGGAATTTTAAGGCCAGCATATAGCATCCAGTTATTAGACATTTGGTTATCACTGCTCTCTTTGTATCTATAACGAAATGTGTACTGTAGCTATTTCTGCAAAGATTTATCTCAATTAAAATGTAGTAAATAGAAAAACACGCTTTAGTAAGAACAATTTGTACACCCACTAATGAGAGGGTAGAGAAAGTCATGTGAATGGCTCACATCAGATTTTTATTCGTACCACCCACTCCCTTTTATTCCTACAATTTCCTGAGTCCATAGTCCCTCTCAAGTATATGTTCCAGAGTTAAGTTTGTATTCTCATCTAAGTTTATACTCCAAACTTTTATTCCTGTTATTCTTGATATAAACTTCAAATTTGTTGTGCAAGAGCATACACTCACTTTTATTCATACCATCCTTTGTCTGAACGAAAACTGCAAGGAAATATCTTTATATGTTTATGGAATTAAATATTAGTTTTATTATACCTTTAAACCAGACAAACTCTACTTTACAGAAAACTGGTTACAGATGCCTAGCAAATGATATGCTATGTAACCTGATTTCTGGGAAAAATTTGCATCTTTCAACAGAATAACTGTTATTAAGTTGGAAAATGCATTCACAAATAAACAGCATTACTGAAAATGCTGAAACAAAAAGATTTCAACTCATCTACAGAATGCTGTTTGCGCGGCTAAGAACTCGGAGCAAAACTGGAAAGTAAGACTTCATAATCATATAAGTGGAAGCTATCATGAAAGTCTACATAATTAAGAAGTACCAATGTAATAATAATTTAATAACATCTGAACTTGAATGCATTCAGTTCCGCAAATAGTAAAACAAAACAACAAAAAATTTGATGTGTTACACTCACATGACTTTCTCTACTCTTGTACAAACTATTTTTACAAACGCTTATTCTCCATATGCTTCATGTTAATCGAGATGTTATTCTTATTGCTAATTTTCTTGTAAATGCGAGGGGAATTGGTAGGCTTTAAGCAATAGTCAAATATTTTAAGAGCTGGTTGCTATGTGGAGTATTCCATTCTCTTTGCATTCCAGGACAAAAAAAAAATTCTGATTGTTACACTCACATGACTTTCTCTACCCTCTCTATCTCTTATGGTTTGCCAGTTATGCAAAGTCGTTCACAATGAAGAATACTTTTGGAGACATTCCCAGAAAATTCGAGATATACATTTCATTTGTCATGAAAATATCTTAAACATATGATATTTTAATCAAAATCGTTAGAGCCATTTTTGAGAAATTTAAAATTTTCAGAAAATGTTCGATGTAAAGGGTAATCTGGGTGGGGGGATTTTCTTGAAAACCTTCGTGTCACAACTCTGGAAGATACTGAACCTAAATACCAAGTTTGGTGTTTATCCGACTGTTCGTTTCCGAGTTATGCTGTTCACAGACAGACAGACACACAGACATGTTTCCAAAAATGCTTTCCGTTGAAATCTCGGAATCGAATTTTTAGGTGGAATACAATACTTCCCCTACTTACTATACGTAGCAGAGAAAGTAAAAATGAATAACGAATTCCCATTTGAGAAAAAGTATAAGTATTGGAAAATTTAAGAGAATAACAAGCAATATCTCGAAAATGGTTCACTCAACAACAAAAAAATTCTGATGTTTTACACTCACATGACTTTCTCTATTCTTGAACAAACTATTTTTACAAATGCTTATTCTCCATATCCTTCATGTTAATTGAGATATCAAGATGTTAATCTTATTGTTAATTTTCTTGTAGATGCAAGGGGAATTGGTAGGCTTTAAGCGATAGTCAAATATTTTAAGAGCTGGTTGCTATGTGGAGTATTCCATTCTCTTTGCATTAGCAGGACAAAAAAAAAATCTGATGTGTTACACTCACATGACATTCTCTACTCTTGTACAAACTATTGTTACAAACTCTTATTCTCCATCTATTTAATATTAATGGAGATAAACATTTGCAGAAACGATCTTTTGACATGCAAAGAGAATTACATTTTACACATAGCGACCAGTTCTAAAAATATTTGACTATCGCTTAAGGCGTACTATGTTCTCCTTGATTTGTAAGGGCAATATAGAAATACAGTAGCCTTTAAGCATAGAAATATCTCTTAATAGCTGGTTGCTAGGTGCAGCACCATTCTCTTTGCCACAGATTAATGCTCTTTGCATATCCAAGACAAAAAAAATGAATAACGAATTCCCGTTTGAGAAAATAAGTATTGAAAATTTAAGGGAATAACAAGCAATATCTCGAAAATGGTTCACTCAACAAAAAAAATGTATATGACATGAATTGTGTATTTTAACGCAATCTACATTTTTTGTGTAGTAAAATTTTGTCTATCTCTTATGATTTACCAGTTATGCAAAAGTCGTTCACAATGAAGAATACTTTTCGAGACATTCCCAGAAAATTCAAGATATACATTTTATTTGTCATGAAAGTATCTTAAACATATGATATTTTAATCAAAATCGTTAGAGCCATTTTTGAGAAAATTAAAATTTTCGAAAAATGTTCCATGTAAAGGGTAGTCTGGTGTGGGGGGATTTTCTTGAAAATCTGCGTGTCACATCTGGAAGATACTGAACCTAAATACCACGTTTGGTGTTTATCCGACTGTTCGTTTCCGAGTTATGCTGTTCACACACACACACACGGACATATTTCCAAAAATGCTTTTTTTTGGATTCAGGGGGTCTTAAAACATATATTTCCGGTGAAATCTCGGTATCGAAATTTTGGGTGGAATACAATACTTCCCCTTCTTACTATACGTAGTAGAGAAAGTAAAAATGTATATGACATAAATTGTGTATTTTAACGCGATCTACGGTTTTTTGTGTAGTAAAATTTTGTCTATCTCTTATGGTTTTTCAGTTATGCAAAAGTCGTTCACAATGAAGAATACTTTTGGAGACATTCCCAGAAAATTCAAGATATACATTTTATTTGCTATGAAAGTATCTTAAATGTATGATATTTTAATCAAAATTGTTAGAGCCATTTTTGAGAAAATTAAAATTTTCGAAAAATGTTCCACGTATAGTACAAAACGGTCATGAGTAGTATCAGGAATTTTGGATAAGAGCGACCGTTCAAACTGATTCCAAAGCAAACCATGCATTCTTTATGTATCCCCGCACCCGATTATACACTCTCTGCTCTCTCCCATAGAAGTTCTGCTGATAAATTTTAAACTCTATGACAAAAAACAAAACAGGCTGAAAGTTTTATTTCAAAAAGAACATAAGAAAAAAAAGGCCTTAAAGTTCTTAATTTTGTTCAGGGATATTCTATAATAGCAATATTACATAACGCAACATGACTTTCGTAAAACCTTCAAGGATTTCCCTACTACAGAAAGAACTTTCCACAGTGGATACCTCTAAAGAAGAGAAAGAAGATACCGATGAAGAGGTTCCTCTAATCAAAAACTTGCGTATGTTTCTTATTGAAGCCAAAGTGGAGTTTCAACAAAAATGGCTAAGCACGTATGTCCCCCGTGCAGACGTGGAAGACTTCGAATGGCTCAGAACTATCGGTGAAGGAGGCTTCGGAAGAGTTCTGCTTGCACAATACAAGCCCACGACGGTTTACTGTGCAGTGAAAGTGCAAGATAAGGCTAGGATAGTTAGAACAAAACAGCTTCCGCAAACGTACTCTGAAATGAAAATGCTGATCACGCTTAAATTTCGGTTTCTTGTATGCATGCTATACGTTATGAAAGATAATTCCTTTCTTTACTTTAGCATGCCTTTCATTGTAGGTGGCGACATGTATGTCCATTTACGAAGGCTAGGCAGATTCAGTAATGACCAAGCAAAATTTTATGCAGTTCAAGTATGCTTGGCGTTAGAATACCTTCACTTTCTTAACGTTCTTCACCGCGATATAAAACCTGAAAATATCCTCATTGATGAGCGTGGGTACCTGAAAATTACTGATATGGGCTTCTGCAAGATTGTGAAAGGACGCACTTACACTTTATGTGGCACCCCAGATTATTTAGCTCCAGAGATCATCTTAAACCAAGGCTATGGCAAAGCAGTGGACTGGTGGTCTTACGGAGTTTTGGTGTATGAAATGGCAGCCGGCCACACTCCATTTCGTTCACATGATCCGATGGATATGTATGAAAAAATAATTTTAGGAAAATACAAGAATTCCTCTCATTTCAGTAGGCATCTGAAACATTTGATATCACATATACTACAAGTGGATCCCACAAAAAGATTAGGTAATTTAATAAATGGTGCTGATGACATAAAGGATCACAAATGGTTCAAAAATATTAACTGGCTAGGTATCCTAAATTATCAAGTAACTGCCCCATATCTACCTAAGTACACTAATATTGCAGACTGTGCTAATTTTGCATCTTACACAGAGGTACCTCTAACAGTTGCAGAGGAAGATGAATTTAAGTCTCACTTTGAAACCTTTTAGCTATTATCTGTTCAAGAGGAGGTGCAAATGAAACATACGAAAGTTTTTATGCTGACTACTATCTTTGGTTCTCTACCACATCAGTTAACAGCAGTATACAAACAAGCAGTTACACTTTTATGATACAAGTAAAAACACTTATTGTTCAAAAGTACAAAATTTTTAGTTCTTCATTATGTAATATAGGACATTTTAATTATTTTTCCTGACCAGAGATCTAAGAGAACAAAAATAAACAGCTCTAAAGCATGAAAATAAATGCAAATATAGTAGTTTTGTGATTACTTCTTTTTAACATTAAATCATAATTTGTAGTTGGAAAAAATATTAGCGAAATTAACATCTACCAAAAGTATAATTTATTTTCTGCTCTGTCATGAAATAAATAAATAAATAATTACAGCAATGCAGAGTATAAAAAGCAGTCCAGGTAATGATCCCAGATTCCAACTTTTCCACAA
Organism: Deroplatys truncata; assembly: GCA_030765065.1. Taxonomy (NCBI): domain Eukaryota; kingdom Metazoa; phylum Arthropoda; class Insecta; order Mantodea; family Mantidae; genus Deroplatys; species Deroplatys truncata. The sequence continues at coordinate 120,053,583 of CM060981.1, forward strand.
AGAAATCTCTAGGTTCCAATAATGTAGACTTCTGAATTGTTAAGGTAATACTGTTTGTATTTTCAGGTGTGTGTATATAACATTTTCTTTTGGAAATGTTATTTCATTTTCTAGTAATTTTTATTTATAAGCCATAACATTATTAAAAAGCAAATGCAATTTATATTTCATCTACTATTACAAGAATTACTTTATGGTTTAGGCCTTCTAACCTGTTCCAACTTTGGTTTTCAGTTTAAATTTCATTTTACAAATACTAAGTACTTCTTGTCCCACTTCTAAAGCAGATTTTTACAAAATATGTTACATATTATCCTAAAGAAATTTATCTAACTAGTCAATTCAGGAATTTCTTGGCTGATGGCAAAGTATAGTACATTTCAATCATTTGAGTGATTTTGAGAGCAATACGCTTTATGACATCATGAGCACTGTTTAGTTCCCACAAATAATCTTCTCTACAGGTTGTCTTAAAATATGTTCGACAACCATTCTGCATATTATCTGCATGTATGAAAAATGCATTATAAAACTGTCTCAAGAACTGTTTGTGGCTGAGGTAAACAGGTCAATTGTAGCATATTGTAGCGTGTGTGTCTTGTGAACTTGATGACAATGCTATCATATATATAAAAAAGCCTTAAGTGAAGCATGAAGACGTGGTAGGAATTCCAATCTTGAACATTGTTTTTCTTCTCTTTGACACCCTGTTCCTTCAATTAAAAATAGAGATTTAGCATCCCATTTTGTTGGAACAATGTAATGAACTGACTGCCAATGGGACTGTCTTGGATACAATGAGTCCTCTGGGATGCTTAGTCTAGGAATATTTTCAATGCGAATGAAATTCAATCATTTTATTAAAATTGACTGGGTTAGTAATTCTCTAAGAAACAAAAAGCTTAACGGAAGGGATACTGCTAAATGAAACTCCACATATTATATTATGAGATTAAGACCATTTGGTTATATTATTATTATTATTTTTAATTATTATTATTATTATTATTATTCCTCATTAGAATTAAAGTTTTAACGGAAATACAAAGTAAGAAATAAAATTATAAATATTAAATATTATTAACCGCTTAAGTTTAAACATAAATGTGAAAATGAGGAAAGTGAAACAGGCTGTAATTACTTAACAGGTACATTGTACTTGAGGAGGAAAATAGTTCCATTTTAAATAATAGGACATTACGTTTAAATTTCCCATTTAAAACTCATGTTGGGATGTCAAAAATTCTGTACATGGCCTCTTGCCTAAATTTTGCCCAGCTTGTGATCATATTTCTGAGGAACTGGGCATATTTTGTCACATTAAAATATGTCAAGCAGAGAGAGAGAGAGAGAGAGAGAGAGAGAGAGAGAGAGAGAGAGAGAGAGAGAGAGAGAGAGAGAGAGAGAAAGCTTTAAAAATGTCAATGTAAAACTTCTAAAACAAGTCCCCCTATATGAGTACATTTATTCCTATCTTTAAGCATTTTAGGCTTTTGTGCAGGATGTGGTTTTACTATTAAACATAAAACAAAATGGGGAACAAACTACAATGAATGAAAGCCAAATGAATTGGAGTTATAATGCAGATGTCAAGATTTCTTATTACACAGTTATCAATAATGCCCTAAAAATGGCTGGTATAATGGTTCAACTATTATTTTGGTATTGTATGTATTGATTGTTAGTATGTGATTAAAAATGAATACATTGTGTTAATTAGAATTAAAAATTATGTAAATTTTAAGATTACAGAACTTGCTTGTCTTCAAAAGAAAACATTTAATAACTGTCCTTTCTTTTATTGAAAATTCCAAAAATCCAGCAAGTCTAGAGGATTTGTAATCGACATGCCATTTCCAAAAAGGCAATCATACTTTCTGATTTAGGTCACTATGTTGGTCATAACGCAACATATGTGTCGAAAAATCATGTGAATGCTTCAGAAATAAAGAAAATGTAATACATAAATGATGAGTGTTGTTAGAAAATTAAAATACTGTCATCGAATATAACAAATATGTTTGTGTTCATCACTGTGCCACTTTGTAATACTGAAAAAGTGGGTTAAGACTACTCTCAAATGGTATTTGGCCACTACATTAAACGTTGCAAAACAAGAACATTAGTGGTTCCACTGCTAACAATTCATCATGAATCTTCACATTTTCAAGCTTGATTATGAAGTATCCTTGCAGTAACATCTAAAGATTCTCTGAAAACGTAATATGATGGCCTGGTGCTTCATGTGCCATTTTGCACTTATGGCTTAGCCTTGTACCCTTTTCTCTAGAAAATCATAGTTCCTACATGATAACTAGACAATGGGCTAAATGCCTATTTTATACTTCCCCTGCTTACTATGTATAGTAAGTAGGGGAAGTATTGTATTCCACCCAAAAATTCGATACTGAGATTTCACCGGAAATATATGTTTTGAGACCCCCTGAATCCAAAAAAAGCATTTTTGGAAACATGTCCGTGTGTGCGTGTGCGTGTGCGTGTGCGTGTGCGTGTGTGTGTGTGTGTGTGTGTGTGTGTGTGTGAACAGCATAACTCAGAAACGAACAGTCGGATAAACACCAAACTTGGTATTTAGGTTCAGTATCTTCCAGAGATGCGACACGAAGGTTTTCAAGAAAATCCCCCACCCCAGATTACCCTTTACATGGAACATTTTTCGAAAATTTTAATTTTCTCAAAAATGGCTGTAACGATTTTGATTAAAATATCATATGTTTAAGATATTTTTATGACAAATGAAATGTATATCTCGAATTTTCTGGGAATGTCTCGAAAATATTCTTCATTGTGAACGACTTTTGCATAACTGGTAAACCATAAGAGATAGACAAAATTTTACTACACAAAAATACACAATTTATGTCATATACATTTTTTTGTTTTTTTTGTTGAGTGAACCATTTTCGAGATACTGTTTGTTATTCCCTTAAATTTTCAACACTTATACTTTTTCTCAAATTTGTTATTCATTTTTTTTATGTCCTGGACATGCAAAGAGAATGGAATGCGCCACATAGTAACCTGCGCTTAAAAGATTTGACTTCACTTAAAACCTACCATATTCCCCTTGCATGTACAAGAAAATTAGCAATAAGATTAACATCTTGATTAACATGAAGCATATGGAGAATAAGCGTTTGGAAAAATAGTTTGTACAAGAGTAGGGAAAGTCATGTGAGTGTAACACATCAGATTTTTTTATTAATAGACATGCAAAGAGAATGGAATGCTCCGCATAGCAACCAGCTCTTAAAAGATTTGACTATCGCTTAAAGCCTACCAATTCCCCTTGTACCTACAAGAAAATTAGCAATAAGATGGTTTCTACAAATGTTTATCTCGATTAACATGAAGTAGATGGTGAATAAGCATTTGTAAAAATAGTTTGTACAAGAGCAGTGAAAGTCATGTGAGTGCAACACATCACATTTTTTACATTATAATTGTTCAATGCTTGCAACTTTGGATGAAAAGTTTCATGTTATGTATGACAATATTGTTTTTTACTGACAGGTCATTCAGACACTCTTCGCTACTTTCACATAGTTGTATTATGCAATCACGTAATTCAATAATTGTGACATTTTCTTTAAAATATTTAGAATAATACACCACTGAGTGAATTCATGTTCCCCATCGTGAAACAACAGGCTGAGGTGGGTGGGATATGTGGGAATTTCTGTCTGAAAATTGTAATCCTGGACAGGTTACATGCATGAAGGTAGGATAAAACGTTCTAAGAAGTGGAGCTGCAGCAACCATGTATGAGGCAGCATTAGTACAAAACAACAGAATTTTGGAATCATCTACATTGCCAAAGTACAACAATTGTACACCTTTGTTTACAAAATAAGCAATGGTCTGGCTATTCACCTTCAAAAGTTTCTTAATACATATTAGGCAGGGAATCAAAAGGGTCATCAGGGCCAAGTTTTTTCTTACTATCAAATTTGCTATATACCTGTTCATAGAGTCTAAGGTTCCATCTATATATATATATATATATATATATATATATATATATATAAAGAATTGCCTATATACTTCTGAATGGATGCTAAAATTTCATTGTACATTTTGTCTAAATAATTTTTTCTTAGGGTCAATTCGGAGGGGATTTTTGTTTGCAGTGTTTTCGTAAAAAACTGTCTTAAAATCAAATTTTCAATTATTGCATTCCATGGAGTGTTGGCAGCAACAAATGCTCTGGTTAAGTCAGCAAAGAAGTTGCTGCTGATGTTAGATAAAGTTGTCTGTGTTAGTAGAGTTTATTTTATTTTATTTTTCTGCTGTGCTTTAACTTGATATCCCACTTCTTGTACATGTTGCCTTAGATTGCACTTCCCTTCTTGCGAAATCTAGCATAATAAGTGAATTAAAATCTTAAATGTTGTATTGCCATATTTCTCTTAGAAAGTGCAATTACATGTTTTGAACAACTAAAATTTCAATGACCTGCAAATACTATAACTTTTGGAGTAATAGCATTTCTATATTTCAACTATTGTTACATAATGTTTGCTACAAATCTTGCAGAATATTATTTTTCCATTGTAAGTAAATTCTGAATATTCTGTTAGCCAAGGCAGAATCAGCACAGATCTTGCAGTTTTATCTTTCAACGCGTTATCACAAACTGCACAGGATAATGTCCTACCACTTAAAATTTCTCAATACAAATAAGGGGTGGGTAAGAGGAACAGTTAACAGACATTCAAACTAACTGTTATACAGCACTGTTGTTGAAATTCTATGTGATGGTGATGATAATAAAATGCTCCACCGATTATTGAATTTATACCAAGTGTTAATACCTGAAAAACTTACTTTTGAAATGTACTTACATGTATGAATTTATATATAATTTTTGTGTCTGATTGAAAATAAATAATAAATAAATATGTGAATAAAAAGTAAAATAATGAAACTTTGCGTTGAGTTAAGCATTTTAAGGCAAATATTAACAAATTACGCTCTAACAGGCATTTTGCGGCACTATAAAACCCTGTAAATTGCTTTCAATCTCCATGAAACATTAACATTAATAACTGTGTTTTCTCCTACAGGAACAAACTGGGCATTTGCCCTAAAATATGATTTGTGGTAATGATGCTCTTTAGTGCAATGTCATTAATAGATCTTACGCTGGCATGAACAATTAATAATTTTGAATCCTGAAACACACCTTCAGTAGCAAGAAAAGCTGTCCTATATGTCATTTTAGATACACAGTCATTTGCAAGATGATTTGATTAAGCAATCCCGAACTGTTGATATTGCTCAAGGAAGTTTAGTAAAATTTTCCTCATACGAGATAGCACATTTAGGGGATAAAGAATGGACAAAGACAAGAACTGAATTTATTTTTCTAAACCACAATTTTCAAGACACAACTTTTTTAACTTGTGAAAATAAATACATGTTAAATATTTCAGCATGTTAAAGTAATTTCCAACAACAAATCCACAGCGGATTTTGTAGCGATATTTCTGCCTGATTACACCTGAACAAGAGGGAATCCCTAAATAATTATAGTTTATGAATGATTAATGATTAACATACAATTTGATAATTTTCTACAATTTTAAGGCAATTGGATTAAACACTACATCAATCAAGAGCCCGTCAAGAAGTATAAATATGTTTTAAGTTTCATTAATATTATCCAATAAATAAACGCGTAATTGCGTAAGAAAATCTGCAAGATTTAGGCGAAACAGAGTAACTTCGCTTCAAAATGTTCATTGTATTTTTCCGAGCGTGGGGCATAAAAATCCAACGTTTCTTTGTACTTCGAGGGGAAGAGCCTAGTTAAGAGAGAGAAAGTAGACGCTGTAGGCAACGGACTTTTTTTTTTACCGTTTAAGCTTCGAATTTTCAACCGGAGAGCCAATAAAGATACAGGATAATTGCTAGATCCAATGAGAAGATAGGAAGACGTGGTTGCATGTACAAAGATCCGGAGGCTAGTGATAACTTGATATATGCAAACGTAAGCGTGGATTTCACACAGTCTGTCATGATTCTTCGATAAGGTAACACATACTACTCCGATCAGAAAAGGACGCTAAGTTCCGCGCAATTAAGTAATCATAAAGTGGTATATGCGGAATAATTATGTGTTAACAGTATTCGTCGATATAACTACAACCCAGTTTATAAACAAGCTAATATTTGTCAAGCGACTACTTAAAGTACGCGCGAATCTAAAGAACGGTGATAGGGACAACGAAAATCTTGCAGGATTTCTAGCCAAAAAAAGAAGAAGATGCGCCGGAGCAAGAAAAGTGAAAACACTGTTTCTTTCAAGACGATATTACTGTCACCACTCCCGTATCCTACCCCGACATAATCACAGTAGCGAAATTCAGATCGATTCGCCGACAGCTAATCCTGAGATAAGTGCTTCCTAACTGACATCGGTAACACTGATTCTTGAAGACGACCCCCTATGAAGTAGCGGCAAGCTAAGACGACGACGATGGTGATGATGAAGACGTCGACGGAAACCGCTACAAATTTTAATAACACAAGAGTTAAATACGTAACACAAAATAAACATCCACTGGCTACACATTGACAGTGTGACCAATGAAACATTTTCTAAAATTAACATTAATTACTGACGTAAATTAAGTTCAATTGTTCACAAACATGTATATTTCTCCCTAAATTTGATCTTTAAATTTTTATAATTTCTGGCTTATTGTTTTGAGTTTGGATTAATTCTTAATTGCTGTTTTTTTATGAATCAAAATAAACATTTTCCTTTCCTTTTATTAACTGATGCAACTTAGTGGCCATTATTACCACAGAGGGAAAATGTTTCGCAAGCATAATCCAACATATTATAGCAACAGTTCCTTAACCCTTGAATGCATATGTTCATATTCTTCTCGTTGCCACATACTGAATGCAATTAAAAGGTAAGTCTAACAAAGAGATCCTAATTGGTTGGATCAATGTGTGTAGTTGACACTTTTACTTTAGACTGACTTTCTTACCTGGCATTGTACAGGCGCATTTTTAAGTCTGAAAAGTCAAAATCAGCAATTATAAGAAACATAGAACTACGTAAACCATGGAAGAAATAACTTTGAGATACGGGGTTTTCTGGAAATTAATTTAATGTTCCAATAAATATTGTATATAGAACAAAATTACGTCTCGAACAAAGGAAATGCACATTGTCATCCTTATTCCTGTAATTTTTGCTGGGTCCCAAAAGTGAGAGTTTCCATAGTCTTTCTGATTTGTTAACAATCTAAATTCATATATGTATAAAAAATGAAAATATGGGGAGAAGTATTTAAGCTTTATTTTTCATACAAGTGTTTAGATTTGTAATCAAGAGATTGAAAAGATGGAGATAGATAGATGGATGGACCGATGGATGGATTGATTTTTATCTTGTAGAGCTTACAAGCCATAACACAAATCATATATAATTACAACTTGAAATTAAATGCGTGCAAATCATAAGCACACATTTTAATTAAAAGTTATCTTAATAATGCTTTTAAAATACTTAAAATTAGTTGTAGATTTAATATTAACAGGCAAGGAATTGAACAATTTCACACAGGAGGTTATTAAATTTCATCGATTAATGCATTGGAATGTTAAAATTATAGTATGAAAACCATCGTTGTTAAGAATGTAGTCTCTGTTAATAAATATCACCTGCATTAATTTTAAAATATACAATCTGTAGATAGCTAATATATTAATTCATTCATTATCTGTTTACCCTCCTCTTATGTAGGACTTACACCCCCCAGGACTTACAAGCGGGTGCTTGGGGTCAGAGGCCCGTCGAGGATGAAGGAAGTAGATGAAACGAAATGTTGAAATGGATGAAAGGAAAGGTGATGATGGAGCAGTTGGTGGAATGAATGGCGGGGGAAACCGGAGAACCCGGAGAAAATCCGCCCAGACGCCGCTTCGTCCACCACGAATCCCACATGCAGGTCCCTGGGATTGAACCCGGGCCGCCTCGGTGGGAGGCGAGCGGTTTAACCACTCGGCCACGCCGCCTTAGCTAATATATTAAAACTAATAAAATATTCCTTACAGGATTCTTTGTTATCGACAGCCGCAATACATTGTATAATTCGTTTTTGAGCATTGGGTACCTCCTGAATCATGGATCCAGACCACCCCCCCCCCAGAAACAAACACCATATGGCACCCGAGATTCAACATGCGCAGAGTAAAATAAAAGAACAGCTTTAACTTTAAGCACGATCTCAATATCCGTAATTGACATCATTTAGTTTTTTAATTAATTCCACACAATGGGGTTGCGAGATAGATGTTCATAAAAATAATTCTTAAGAATTTAGTGTGCTGAAGATAATGAGATTCCATCCACTTATATTAATACTTAATTGCTCAAGATTTGTGTATTAATACACATAAAAATGGACAACACCAGTTTTCTCAACATTCAGATAAAGCATATTATTGTTAAACCAGGTTTTGAGCTCTCTTATTAATTCATTACATTTCAGTTCCAAATATGTCTTGCTGTCATCTTTAACTATCACAGTGGTATCATCGCGGTACATAGTTAGGAAAAATTAATCTTTCAGTTGACCAGGTATATAACTCACAAAAGGAAGAAACAACACAGGACTAAGAATGGAACCCTGGGAAACAACAATTACAACATCAACAATATTAGAATTATACACTTATTATAATAAGTAACTTTTAAGCTTCATCCTCATTCCTATAATTTTTGCTGGGTCCAAACGTGGGTGTCTCCAAAGTTTTTCTAGTTTGTTAAGAATTTAAATGCGTATATAAAGGGTAGAAAATACGGGAAGGGGGAGTTTTTAAGGTTTGTAAAGCAGCTCATAGTGCCTTAGCACATCTATCAAGTTTCGTCCAGCAACGACAACGTGAAGATGTGTAAGGAGCTGAAAATAATGATAGAGCATGCTGTGTATGCAGCATATAATTTCTATTCGGTCTAAAGTGTCCAAAATTTCATCCCATTATTCAGACAAATGTTAAGATTTGTAATTAAGGAATTGCAAATAAAGATACTAAGCAGCAAGTTTCGCTGAGCCATTAAGCATCTGCAGCTGTGTTCATTTTGGTTCAATGGTTTAGGTTTCTTTAAGAGAGTGACAACAACAAACTGTAATTTTTCGAAGTCTACAGTTTTTACTGGTCCTAAGTCTAAGTGTTCCAAGCTTTGTCCAGTTCAGTAAAATGATGCAGATTTTTATATAAAAGTTGAAAATACAAGAAGGGCTAATTTTACTTTCTCTACTACATATAGTAAGTAGGGGAAGTATTGTATTCCACCCAAAAAGTCTATGTCGAGATATATTTTTTGTGCTCACAAAAGAAAAGCAAAACAAAAAAAAACATTTTTAGAAAAGGTCGATGTATGGGTCCGAACAGCATAGCTCAAAAACAAAAATATCAAACTTGGTTTTCAAGTTCAGCACCTTCCAAAGATGCTACATAAAGACTTTTAAGAAAATCCACCAGCCTCTACTACCCTTTACATGGAACATTTTTTTAAATGTTTGATTTTATAAAATAAATAAAAAAAGATTACTAACTATTTTGATGAAAGTGCCATTAATCAAATATATTTACATGATAAATAAAACGTAAACCTTGAATTTTCTGGGAATAGGCTGTGAAATCCTCTTCATTCAGAAGGAATTTTGTATAATCTTGCATAACTGGTAAATGTCAAGCATTGGACCAAAGTCATCCTCCGTGGTATAGTGGTTACCATGCTAGCCTCTAGTTCCCGAGGTCGCGGGTTCAAACCCGGCGGATGGCGATGGATTTTTTGGGGCGTAAAAATCCTTAGGATGGCTTCCTTCGGAAGGGGTGGTCCCGTGTCGAAGATTTACGGCACGTAAAAGAACTTCAAGCCTGATAAAGAGGCCTCTGAGCAAAATTACCGGTCTTTCACGCGCAATATAGACTGGGACGCTAAGGACCACAGCAGCAAAAGAGCGTTGATAAATAAAACTCAATTCAATAGACGGAAACATACTACACAAACAATATGGATCTCTTTAAAACACACAATTTACCTCTTAAACTTTTTATGGCATCAGCCATTTCTAAATATCCATTATTAATAGTTCAAATTGTTCAAGACCTTGTCATTCCTTTAAAGTCCTGTCGATTTTCAGCTGTTTCTTGCGATTGCATGGATACAGTATGGAATTTTAAGGCCAGCATACAGCGTCCAGTTCTTAAACATTTGATTACGGCTATTCTCTTTGTATCTATAACGAAATGTGTAATGTAGCTGTTTCTGCAACATTTACCTCGATTATAATGAAACAGATAGAAAAATAAGCTTTAGCAAGAACAGTTTTATACCCACTAATAAACGATAGGGCGTAGAGAAAGTTGATATTTGTCAGGTCCCACAGATTAAATTAAGAAGTTCGGCTCAACTAGGTGCCTTGTAAAAATGTTTAAGTATGTGCTTTAAAATAAAAGTTTCTTTAGGTCATAGATAGTCTTAACTCTCGCAAATCCTACAGCATGAATGCTCAAAGCTTGGTCCATTTTGACTCGTTTAGGGCATATGTAAGGAAATGAAATGAATCCAGAAAACTTGTTTGAAAGCTTATGTTTTTGCAGATCCTAAAGCTCAAGTACATAGTTTTGTCCTGATAGGTCAAACAATTTGTTGAGTGGTTTGAAAACATGGCAAGGATAGCTTTTGCGAAGTTATAATGTAATCTATAGTTATTGCGTGATTCTAAATCACAACACCCAGTTTTATCCAGATAGATAAAACGATGATTATTTATACCTAAGTGGTTCTAATTTTGGTGGGCTAGCTTCTGAAATGTTAAAGGAAGCTCATAAGTTTTGCCGGTTTTGTTCAGATAGGTCAACTTCAACACGAAATTTTAGATAGATATGGATAATTTTTTAAATCTGTAAATTAGCCTGTAATTTTTGCCATGTTCTAAAGCACAAGTATCGAAGACTTCGACCAAATCAATCAAATGATTCTGTATGCAGTAGCGTGAAAACACGGTAGGAGAGCTTTTAAAACCTGAGATATAGTCTGTAATTTTTCCCTGCCTGAACAATACTTTCTGCAAAAAATGCAACACACCATGCAGTAAAATGCTGATATTTTCAGAATGACATTTACTCAAAACAATACTGGAGAATCAAAAGTGACCATGAAATAGCTGGTACTGAGCAAGACCTCGAACCAGCTGAAAATGTTAAAACAAATTATTGTTCATATCATTTACACAAATGGTGCGACGCATTCGCTGCCTCCATCGGAAACTCAACATACAGTTTACTGCAGGACTGGCTCCTGAGGCGAATTTTTTCACCCGCCTGCAGAGAAAACTTTTACTTACCAAACGTCTCATCTATGCAATGCGTTTTTTCTCGAGATCTTTGATAGGGAACAAAAGTGTCTATAAGAAGCGTCCAGTACTATAAAGATGTCTAGTTTAAATTATGGCATATTATACACTTCCAACCGATATAATTCTCTCTCTCTCTCTCTCTCTCTCTCTCTCTCTCTCTCTCTCTCTGGTAAATGCAATATTAAAACAGAGCGACGAAAACAACGAAGACGTAAAAATCAGTTTTGGTAAAATTAGAACACTGGAAGTGGAGCTAAAGATTTTTGCTCGCTGCACCAAGTTGATTTCGTGTGCCATTCATTGATCGCGTTTCTCTTGCTGCCCGCAAAGAAAATATCAACCCTACAGTGCAGCGTAAAAGAGGACCATGTATCTGGTTACACCCAGTGAACAGTTTTCATTACCTGCTTATCTTTAATTACAAGCATTTTACACATCACGAGATATATAAATCTGTTATCAGTTTTTACCAATAGCCTTGTAATTTTATTTTACAACTTTGTTTGTGGGGCTTAAAGCAGGACCTAATGCGTTTCCACAAAAGCTTATTACTAGTCCTAAGCGTGGGAAGTGACCGAAACTACTGCAGCAGCATGCCCTCACTCTAAGCCGCCTTATTATATGCCATGCCTCCCCGACGATCGTCAAATGTCCTTAAGTGTTAAAATTTCCCGTTGGTTTTCGTAATTTTTACTTTCTCTGCAGCTCACCTACGCTACGTAGAGAAAGTACTGTATTCCGCCAAAAAAATCACTATCTAGATTACACGAGTTTGAAGGTCACCTGAAATGTTCGCCAAGAAAGCATTTGGGGGGGGGAGGTGTTACCGTGAGTGTATTTCTGTAAGCACACGGAATAATAAACGATGAAAAAATATCCTAAAGCTTTGTATTTAAGTTCAGCATTCTTCTAGGTTCCACATGGAGATCTTTAGAAACCCCCCCCGCCACAAACTGTCCTTTACATGGAAAATGTTCCGTATTTTTTCACCCTCAAAAACCGGCTCCAAAATGTAGATTACGTTATCGATCTTCGAGGTATAACAAGAAGAATAAAATGCTTTTCTTGAATTTTCTCTAAATACACTTACAAAACCTTTTCATTCTGTTTGAATATTGTATAACCGGAAAACCATAATAGACAAAAACTTACTACAGGAAACATGCATTGCTCATTAAAATACAATCATTGTTCGTATCAATTTTTGGTACGGTTAGACGTTTTCGAAATATTCCATGTTGCAGTTTTGCATTTTCCCAAGTGTCATATGAGAGAATGTGTTTGAAAGTTTGTAATTCTTCTTTCTTGTTTTCCTTTTCATGAGCTGTTACTGTGACTTCAAAAATAAACATTTGAATGTTTGTTTTCACATGTTGTATTAACCAACGTCTTATTGCTTAACTTACAATCATTTTGGGCGAAAAATTTATCATGAGAAACAACACATAAATAGAAGAATAACATTGTGTATTAATAATATATTACATTACCGAATATGCGGATACGCAAGATTTATTTATTCTTTTCTTTCGCATAAACTCGTTATTGCGAATTTTTATATAAACATTTGAATGCTGTTTATACATGCTACCCCATATTGTTTAGTTTTAAATAAGTTTTAGGCAAACATTTATTTGATCAGGCAAATATAAGTGCATATAAGAATCACTTTTTATACACATAATATATAAGTAATATATATGAATTTGTAATGCACAGATAAACTCGTGTGTGTTGTACATCACATTTCTTTTCCATTTGTTCTGTGTAGCTATACGTATGTGGACATGCAAGGTTCACACGCCAACATCTGTCCTCGATTGCTCGCAGATATCTGTTGTGAATCGAGTTAGATAAAACATCTGCGTAATATGTGGATTAATTCTGGAATTTATTACGTGCATAGGTATGCTTCTGAGCAAATAATCATTAACATATTACTGGAAATTCTCCTTACATGCATGCATTTTCTACGGTACCATATCTCACATTGCAGGTGTTGTAGATACCTTACCCTTGTAAAATATACGCACAAGTATATTACAAAGACACACTTTCTGCATTAAAAGTTTGCCTGATTTGACAACGCGCACTTAGCCAACGTAGCAAAAAGATTTTCGAATGTACATTCTAAAATAATAAACGCATTAAACATTAATAAGCAAAGTAAAATAATATATACATTTAATGCTTGAGAAGATACACTATACCGGGTGGAAGGACTGTTACCATCCTCTAAGCTGGGATTACAACGAACTTAACGTGTCAGCAGAGTGAAGTTAAGAAATGCTGCTATACTAAAGGTCTATATAGGATGCACTTAACGTAAAGGGAATGTCTCTGATTGGAGTTGTCTTAATTACTCCATGCTACTGCTTCACGCTGATTGGTTCTGGTTATCACGTGACATCAAACTTAGCGTAACGGAAGGAAAAGTCTGATAATGCCAAATTCTTAAGTTAGGTTGCGTAAAGTCAGTCACGTTAAGTTAAACCTAAATAAGCTCCATTTAATACACCGTGTTTGAATTTCACGTTATGTCGCGTTAAGTCACTTAGTTAAGTTCATTGTAGGGGGTGATTCTAAAAGGTGTTCCCCAATCCCCGTCCACTTCATGAAGTTATCTCCTAGTTGTGCATGGCGCGCCGGTAATGTTGGTTGTATATTGCAGGGGTTTCTCTTGAGATGCAGGTTTTAATCGATTACAAGTCGTGGCTCTCTACATTCATGTGTATACTAAGTATAGGTAATATAAAACTCTGCAAACAAAAGCGAGTTTCGAATTCGGAACCTCTTCGTTAGAAACCCTCCCTCCTAGCCATTCGTACACAAAGCACAACTACGGATATGTAGTATGTCAAAGCAGTTACTTAACAGACAGTCTTCAGATGTCTGAATCATAACGGACGGGATGCATCATCTTTATTTTACATACGTAATATTACATTAGTATTCATACCATAAACATTGTAATATTACATCTACGAAGTATACACGTTATTAATTATACACAAGTAGTATGTCTGTTAGATGTAACAATCAAAAGCTAAATATTATTATACATCGCCTCTCATGCCGTGACTAATTTTCACCATTAACTTTGCCTTTTGCCCACTTCGCTTTTCAAAATTTGCTTTGGGGTCCCGCACACTTGCGTTTCTACACTCTTCCGATGGAATATTGATTCTTTGGGAATTAATTTGTTGCATTTATCCAAAGTTCAGCGGTTGGATCTACAATCTGTATTAGTGGATTATACTGATGTTTTGACGGATAGGATAGGACTTGTACGTGACTTTAATTACCAAATTCAGTTATTGGATAACACTCCGTTCCGTAGTCCACCATATAAGCTTCCGCCTCCTAGAAAGAATCTTCTTCGAGACTTAGTTGATCGCATGTTAAGGGCTGGACTTATAGAACCATCTGACAGTTCCTACGCCACTCCAAGTTTTCTTGTGCCTAAACCTAACTGCGTTTAGTAGTGGACTATGGTCGCTTGAATAAGTATATAGTTTTAGATTATATGCGTCTAACTCAGTTACATGTTGCAGCTCATCATGTTAAAGTTTTCACGACCTTAGATTTAAATCAGGCATACTACCAAATTTCGTTGCATCCTTCGCGACCTCTTACTGCCTTTATTACCCCGAGGAATTTATATCACTTTTGTAGGGTCGCTTTTGGAATATCAACTGGTGCGCAGGTCCTTTCCCGTTTGTTGGACCGTATATTTCATAAATTCAAATTTCCTTCTGTCTTCAGTTACCTTGACGATTTAGTAATCTATTCTCCGGACTACACCATTCACCTACAGCATCTTCGTTTAGTTCTCAATGCTCTTCAAGCTGGTCTTACCGTTCGCCCTTTCAAGGTCACATTTGCTGTGTCCCAGATATCCTTTCTCGGACATTTAATTTCACCTACTAGAATATATATAGATCCATCCGGGACTCTAGCTATCCGTAATTATCCAGTACCTCGAACCCAGAAGCAACTAGCATCATTTCTTGGGATGGTTTCCTTTTTTTCTAAATTTATTCCCAATTTAGCTACTATTGCTGAGCCACTTTACGCTTTGCGACGAAAACATGTTCCTTTTGAGTGGGCATCTCAACAGCAATCTGCATTTGACCTTTTGAAACAGGCCTTAATGAATCCGTGCATTTTGACCATGTCAGATTTTTATTTTCCGTTTATTTTGCAAACGGATGCCTCTGAAGTAGGTGTTTCTGCCGATTTACTACAAGATACTGGTCAAAGGCATCGCCCTATTGTTTATTTTTCTAGAACACTGTATGAACAAGAACGTCGGTTGTCCATATATGAATTGGAGACCTTGGTGGGGTTATCCGCTTTTGAGAAGTTTCGACAATTTTTAGAGCATCGACATTTTGATTTGGAATGTGATAATCAGGATATCACCTGGGTGCTTTCGCACACGCATTACGCCTCAGTTCCTTTGGTTTTATAGTTAAACATATCCGCGATAGTGAAAATTCCGTCGCTGATGCACGTTCTCGTTTATTTCAGGAAGATCAGCCATTGCCACAGTTCCCTTCCATTGCAATGCTCGATACCCTTTCTAAAGATTTTCCTGCAAGGTTTACGTCCTTATCAAGTATCAACGTTCTGATTCTAATTTGGGTCGGCTTTGGACAGCGGGTAAGCAAGGACAGCTTTTGCCAAATTATCTCCTTCAATATGACTTATTACTCACGCGCTTGCCAAAGTCGGACGCGTTACATATTGTCTTACTACAAACTCTTCTTCCAATAGTCTTGAAATATTCTCATGCATCGCAATTTGGAGCTCATTTGGGAGTTTATAAAACCAAGTCTAAGAATCGTCGTTATTTTATATGGAAGCATATGTACCGAGATATTTTGCATTTTGTTTGTAATTGTTCCGTCTGTTCTCAGTTTGGACTTTTGAAATCCCGTCTAGCTTCTTATACTATGGAACGTCTTTTTCTTGACTATATTGGACTGTTACCACGTTCCTTTCGGGGCAATGCTTACTTATGTGTGCTTATTGACGCCTTTACGAAATTTATTTGGCTAGACCCAGTTCGTGCTTCTACAGCATTTAATACTGTTAATGTTTTGTCTGGTGTCTTCGCATCGTTCGGGATACCGCAGACCATCATTAGCTTAACGTGTTAACCGCAATCTTAAAAGCATACTGATTGCCGTTCATTTAGATGGTCATCGTCTTTGGAACACGAGTTTGCCTGCGTTTTAGTTGGTGTTTAATCTGGCGACTCATAAATCTCATCAACAGGTTGCATTTTATCTCATGCTTCGCTTTTTGCCGGCTTGTTCGTTAATTCTTGACGTTTGCGTGATTTGCTTCCGGAACATTAAGATTCAGCGCTTTCAATTAATCCTTGGTATGACACCTTTCATCAACTTTGCAAGGATCATCGTCGGCGAGAAGCTCGTTATAATTATTCACATCTTTCAGCTCCTATAAAGGTAGGTGATTTGGGATTGTTGCGTAATTACCCTGTTAGTGATGCATCACATCATCTTACTTATAAACTTGCTCCTCGTTATGTTGGCCCTTTTCGGTTTGTACAACTGGTTAATAATGTTTCCTTCCGCCTTCGCCATTGTATTTCTGGTAAATTCACTACAGTTCACGCTTCCCAGTTACATTTTGCCACTTCCACCATGATTCGAGTCTCCACTCGATACACTCGTCTTTTGCATGGCGAGTTTCGTTTTCCTTGCAGTTCCTGCGGGATTTTGTTTGTTGGACCCCGGTTCCTGCAAGGATTTCCTTCTTTTCTCATCCATGCCCAAGCATCCTTTTCCTTTTTGTGTGTTATCGAGATCTTCTTCCTCTGTTTGTTTTGTATATGTTTCCTTTTCTTTCCTTTTAACATGCTCTCTGTGCACAGTCCTTTTTGTGGGCCCATTATTTAGTAGGTGTAATTAGTGTTTGCAACCGGTTGTGTCTGTGTTTGCAGTTATATTTTATAGTAGTTGTTGCTAGCTAGCTTTAGAGTTGTTTATAGCGCGCTTTTATTCTATTGCTAGTTTTCTAGATGTTTATATATATTTATGCATATGCCTTATATCTTATTATATAGTTTATTTTTGGTTATGCAACCTTTATAGATTCACTCTCAAATTGTTACCTTCTTTATTGGTACTGCTATATTTACATCGCTGCTATTGGCTTTGTGCGTATTTACCTTCTTGCTTGAATTTATTATTTATTGTTCCTATTCGCAGTTATTTTTGTGTACTGTGGACTCACTTATCTTTTGTGTTGGTTGCTTCCTTTGACATCAGCTCATTCTATTTGTTTATTTTCCATGCTCGTCGCTCAGGGCCACCGGACCAGCATCGTCTACAGTTGTTCCTGATTGGGCCTCTTCCTGCTGGCGAGGGGAGTTTTGAGCCAATTATGGCTCATTTTTCAAGGAGTAGCTGTTATAGCAGAGATGGCCGCAGTTGCTTAATGCCTATGGAATGATGAACTACAATTTTCGGCCCCTGCTCGAAACTATATCGGCAGTCCGATTAACAGTCAGTATGCATATTTTCTAACTCTAACATACAAATCAACAATCTTGGCCTATCTAAAAGAAAATGTACGCTGATATTATGGGACCAAATGAAAATTATAAGCTACCTTACAACTCCAAAAAACTATCTACCATATTTTCAACCCCTTACGTAGAAATCTGCACTGTTTAAACGATGTGGTGAAAATACTATACAATTATACGTCAGTTGGCAAAAATCATAGGTTACGTCACAACTTCCAAAAACTACCTAATCCTTATTTTGCAGTTATTCTTAATTTATTTTCAATCACTTTTAGATAAAACTATACCGCTTTGTCAACCAGTACACAAATTTGTGCACTTAGACTATAGAAGTTGGTGATAATTATTAGATACCATGCAACTTCAAAAAGCTACCCTACTCATATTTTTCAACCATAAATGTACAAATTGCCACTTTCTGATTAATCTGGACAAAACTTTGGACATTTAAACGTTAGGTAAGTACAAATTGCAGACAATCATTACATTCAACCCCGTACATATTGAATGTACCAATGCATTGCCGGGACAGCTATAATTGTATAAAGAGAGAACATTGGATTTCTAATATTAGATGGACACAAACGATATTTCGTAATTAACCCAAAAATAATTTTTCTCGATGGTGGAAGACTATGATTAACTTGGTGGTTTCGCAATGGGAAATCTTCATATTCACTAGTTTTACCTAGATGTCGTACCTGTTAAGGGTCCATGCATTATATGAAAAGCGTATTTTCCAAAGCGATTAACTTGATGGCTTGGAGTAGTATACAAATATATGCTATAAACACTTTCAAGGTCATTGGTGGAGTGGGAGAGGTAGTACTTGGAGGGGGGACGCGATAGTACTAGCATCCGGTATGGCGCATCCGTCCCAGAACGTGTGTTTGCATATTTGGGGTGAAAAGGGGTGTTTTTCGGTGTAATCGGCAATTTAATTGGCATTTGCGGCCACTGTTGGCTTTAAGAGCAAAGACGACCTAAATTACACCTAAAAACAGGTTCAAGGTCAAGGAATAAATTTTGGTGGAGTGGGGAGGATTCTCAGCATCACTTCCAGGTCACGTGCTGGCTTTCAGAACAAAGAAGATATAAATGTCACCAATGTTCTAAAAACAGATTCAAGGTTACCAGATTTTTGCTGGAGTGGGGAGTATTCTTAGCGTCACTTTCATGTCAGTTGATGGCTTTTACAGCAAAGCTTGAGAGCAAAGAGTACCCATCTGGCACCCTCCTTCTAGGCCAGATTCGTTGACACTTGGAGAAAGGTAATTACTTTTAGGATGAAACAGGCGTCACCATCCGTGACAATCATTGGTGATAAACATCCCACGCAAAGGCGTGCTAAGCACAAAGCAAATTCGTTTAAAAGTCTAGTATGAAGCATTCCAAGTTCATGGAAGGGGTTAAAAAAATCTGACATATCATCAAACACTAGTGTCAACGCACCCGCTGAAGCCACATAACATCCACATGTTGTTATGAAATCATAGTCGTAGGAAAAGCATTGTGTTAAAAATGCGAGTGGAAACGTTCACAGACTACCACTTGTGAAACAGTTGTAAGCAAGGGATCGGAATACCCTTTCTTTAACATGCTATAAGGGTCTAGACGCGCGGAGAGAATTTAGTGGCTTTCTAAAGTGGTGTACAATGTAATTCGAAATAGTATTCACTCCTCTAAGCATATAGCGTAGAGAAGCAGCTAGACTTAAAATACCCAGACTGATGCTTATTAATATTTGTTTGCGAAGTATATTGTTCTCTCACACGCACACATAGGTACCCGAGCAACCTTAAAACGCTCCAAAGATACAGAAATGTACGCCGTATATCACACAGGACAAATCTCTGGCTACCAGGTTTTGGAACAGTCTGTATATCCGCATCTGACAGTCTAGACAGCATAGCCCCTCATGCAGTTAAAAACCACCCTCTCTGATTTGGGAATGGAGAAAGCCACTGTTCCTTGACTTAATTTCCCCATCACGCCAGAGATGCCGACTGTATTCAGGCCTATAACGGCACCTACCGCTCCCATTGAAAAATAATATACCTGTATTTGCATCTAGAAAACATTGTGCGAATCCCTATTTTAAGTAAAGCGCTGTAAGTATATAACAGACTCGCTCACATATTAAATTACATTTATAAATGTGTAAACGAATTAGGTTGTTCTCCCTCTATTCCCCTCTCTCTCGCTAGCACCCGCATAAAGCATGTATACACACTTCTGCATACACATAGTGAAATATGAAATAAAATGAATCTCCTTTACACATGGATTTGACACAAACAGTTGAGAAAGAGTTAGTAGCAGTTAGCAAACAGGTCGGTGGTGTAAAGACTTTAGCACTGTCGTTAAGTGTACATAATGCAAGCACCGATGTTCGACTGGAGGACCTAGGGAACAAGAATTTGGCGGTAGAAAGAGAAGCTGAAACTGCAGGTTCTCATAGTAGTAATAGTGAGGGACCACGTCACATCAAGTGTCAAGCATGAATATAAATAGTGTGTTACCTTCTACAGTAGATAACTTGCCCAGCATAAGTAAGTATAGCACATGTAAAAAGTTCTGGTAGCGCACCACAATCTTTACTTGGTGAAATTGCTACATATGTGTTTTGTGACAATAGAGATGACTGTCCATTATCCCTTATAAGGCAGATAGTACTTTCAACTCAAACAAGTGCCAGAATCTTTCAAAATGCCTATTGTTCGCAAGTAGCTAAAGGGGCGAGCTTCTGAATGGATCAAAATCTTATTTAATACAAACACATCGTATGGTATGTTCAAACAAGCTTTTATTGTGCATTACTGGGACGTACACAGGCAGACTGCAATAAAGCAGGAAATTTTGTCGGGAAGGTATGACCCTAACTCTGGTTTGACAATGCGGGACTACTTCCTAAAAATCATAAACAAAAGTCGACTGATTGAGCCAGAAATATCACTGCGTGATATAATCAGCTGGTGATAAACCACTGTCCTCCACAAACACACAATTTCATTCGTGTTGCGGGAGTGACTTCCTACTCCCAGCTCGTGGAACTACTAACCTCACTGGAGAGCTATACATCTCGGCAAGGAGGTGAAAATCGTGGGTCACCAAACAGAAATGGTAATAGCCGCAAATTAAGAGATCACCGCCACAGAGCAGAGATATTATCTCCTGCGGCCAGAGCCCGCAGCACATACCAAAATGCCGTTCCACACTTCGACGGGGATCACATACCTCGCGGAGCAGCAGAAAGTCCCGGCAACCGCAACAGAGGCAGATATTTTTACCGCCCTCCCTACCACGGTGACACGAGGAAATGGTTGCCCGCTATAGACGAGCAAGTGCTCGCGAGAAATCACCGACTCTCAGATCAAATCAATAAAAGGAACTTCAGAATGGAATTACTTTACATCGGCCCCTACAGAATAACAAAACAATTTGGCGCACATTCCTTTGATCTATTTTGTAACAAAAGGAACAGAATCTTAGACCGGTATCATCTAAAATTCCTAAAACCCTACAAAACACAGGATAATGCGGACTAAATTTCCGACAAAACAGCAGCAAAATGTAAATAGACGTAACCCGTGAAATAATTGTTATTAGGGAATCTCTATGTATAACAATATTAAACATGTCAAGCCGTAGGTAGCTTAATCGAAGGGTAAATTTGTGCATTGTATTATATAAGTGTAACAGCATGTAAAATAAATGTATCAGTATTAAGGAGAATATTGCTTTTAAAAATATTTACCAGCAAAACATTGAAAAATATGCCTTAGCCAGGATTCCCTTTTAAAACATGTTAACACTGTACGTCGTAGGCAGGCTAGTGAAAATGGGGGGAGGTTAATACACCAACAAAAGAAAGTGAGGGAGAAACAGTTTGACCAGTAGTGTCGTGTGAAGTAGAAACAGCTGATAAGCTATGTTTATGTGCACAAACATAAACACGGTAAACAGAAGTGAACAATCACCTTGATAAAACATCACACCTCGGAAATTTAAATAGGGGTGAAGCTAGTGCAAAGGAAGCTAGAGATTACCAGTGCTCCAGTAGACCACATATAACTGCATTATACGTTCTTTGTAATAGAATTAAGAGTACCGGGGCCTATTTATACTCATTTAAGTATGATAATACATTAGTGTTAAGATTAGGGCAAGTTATGTAAAAGATAAATTTCACGCATGTTCAATTTAACTTTCTCATAAGGGGCATTTTGACGCGGTAATTACTATGGTCAGAAAACAAAATAGTTAAATCTCATTCATTAATCAAAATCAAAATTGACAAAATTCCACGGCTTTAAAATTACGAATTTAAGATTAGCACCATTAGAAAGCCAACAGAAAATTAACACTGTGTTATAAACCTTGTAAATATTAGTTAATAAATGAGCCCGTAATCGCGCAGTGTTACCCGTATGGTTTTCCGCATAAATAAAGCTTAGGCAACCGTTGTGTCTTTTATACCATTTCGAACGCGGTAGCATGGATGACGCGTAGTCAGTTGTTTTTATTTAGGGGCTTCACCGAGTTGTAGGGCATACACCACGTCCTTTTAACTCAGTTTAATAGGCAGTTCAAAATACAAACGCTTGAACGTCACCAATGAAAAATCACGAGGAGCTAACAGAAAGAAATATAGCCAATGAGAAAGTGATAAGGATTGACTTCGTGTAGAAATCACGAAGGTTTGCTGCTAACAGTATATATACATTAGTGGGGGGATGAAACAGTCTGGCGTTGGCATCACGGCCCCCGGGCAGATAGACGAGGCAATGAAATTAAACGTATGATAGATGCGGATCCTCTTCTTAGAGTGGAGGGTCCCTGGCAACGCACCCACCATCCATGAGGTCGAGGACGGAAGTCCGTTATCGACTTCGCGAACATAAAACATTTCCGCTTCCATCACACACGTCACTAAACGCATTACATTCAGATCACAGTCCCGTGTTAGCCGAGGTTAACACAAGGTTTGCCAGCCGCGATGTCCCGGTTCAACACCGGAAGCCGATTGGCGCTGCGTCAAGGTTTGCCTTAACGACTCCATCCCAACCAACCCTAGAATCACAGACATCCAATCCTGGAGGCGACGGTTTCCTCCTTCACCTCCATCGTGCGAGCAGTTCACCTCACTGTCCACACCCCTACACATGGACACTCTTCCTGTCGACCTCCCCCTGCTCATCCGTCGATCCTGGGCTGCACGCAGACTCTACCAGCGTCACCGCAAGCCATACAATCGAGCACTTCATAGGCGTTTACGCCGAGAGGTCCGTCGCCGCCTACGCGAGCACAGGGTGTGCGCGTGGGAGGATACGATGACCCGCATGAATCTCGATGGCGACGTGTGGAAGATCACAAGACTCTGTAACCGCGGAGGTCAACATTCCTCACCTCTTAAGGCACCCAAGGCCTGGTCTACAATCCCCAAGTCAAAGCTGATGTGTTTGCCGCCTATCTTGAGAGGACTATGCGGCCTCGAGATGACTCCCAGGGCGATGTTGTTTCTGAACGCACTCGGAGGGCGATTCGTCGATTTCTTTGACGATCACCCGACGATGCGGACTTCCTGCCGTGAGACCAAGCGAACTCCAGGGCGCACTCCGGTGTGTCAACCTCAAAAAGGCAGCGGGGCCTGACGGGCTCACACCCGGCTTGCTACGCAGTCTTCCCTTCAGAGCCGTGCTATTTATGAACAAGGTCTTCAACATGTGCTTCGCTCTGTACCACTTTTCACGCGGGTGATGTGCATTTTGAAACCCGGGAAAGATCCGGTCCACCCTGCCAAATACAGATCCATCAACCTCCAATCAGTCCTCTCGAAGGTCTTCGAGAAGTTACTACTAACCCGTTTGTCCCCCACCTTGGGAGACATTCAAGCCATCCCAGCACACCCCTTCAGCTTTCGTCCTGGGCACTCGAAACCCCAGCAGTTGCTGCGCGTGGTGGAGTCTGCTGCCCTAGATTACCAGGACAGGGCTTACACCGCGGCGGTTTCTCTGGATGTCGAAGCTTCTCGACGACCTAGCATGCGGATCTGCTACAGAAACTTATTCACCTGGAGCTCCCTAAACACATTATCCTCCTACTACATACATATCTCAAACACCGCACTTTTGTGGATTCACTTGCGGGACACAAATCTACACAGAGGCCAATACAAGGCGGAGTTTCCGAAATCTCTGTGCTATCCTCCACGCTGTTCAGTGTGTATGTGGTCGACCTACCTACAGAGCAGCACGACAATATAGCATAATAGGCTGACGACGTGCTCGTGCATTGCACAGTTAAAAATCCATGCAGAGCTTTCAATCCCATTCAGAGACAACTCTGCCTTCTCCAAGTGGTGCAGGCGTTGGCGGTTATCTAAATCCGGCAAAAAGTAACGCCATCCTCTTTAGCAAGCACCGCTTTCCCGCAAACTTCCCCACATCCACCTATCTCAGCAGAAGTATAGAATGGACGAATGCCATAACCTACTTGGGAGTTAAGCTAGATAAAGGCCTAACTTTTGAGGGACATCCGGGACCTCGCGCATCCAGCTTCTGGGGCTACGGCTTCATTGTACCCCATGCTGAGGTCGGGGATGCCAGTCCGGCTTAGCCTATGCTTTTTCGAGCGCTCATAATCTGTCCTGCTTTACACCTGCGAGATCTGGGGCATGGCCGCAGACTCCAGTCCGCTGCTTCTACAATGGGTGCAGAACAGGGGCCTTCGGGCTATCTATTCTGTATACCGCTCCTTTACCGTGAGACTCCTTCACGAAGCCTTATCTCTTCCCTACATGGAGGATGAAATTAGGCGGCGGGCCGCAACATTTTACGATCAGTTGCCACATCATCGAAACGCCTTCGTTCGGTTTCTTGGTGATTATAACCCAGAACATGCCGCATGGTATGTGGACACATCCGGAATAACGGAGCACCTCGAACAGCAGCTAAGGCTGAGCTCCTTTATAATCCTTCCAAGAGTAGCTGGGATTTTCAAAATTACAACCCTTGAAAAAATCTGAAAAATACTTAACACCAGCGGTGCACAAGGGCCGTTGCACAATGACAAGCAACCGTTGAGGAGCAAAACTTGCTACCTCCTTTCATTCCACTACATACATTTCACCAGTCATCCTGTAAACACCACATCCCGTCACTACGTGGCTAAGCCCTAATTAGGGGAGTTACATGCCTAACACACCTTCGGGTTGCCCTCAGCCTGCCAACATGTCGTCCTCGAAACAGTCTGTCGACACCTAATTCCGTTGTGTCACCGTGTTGCTAAGAAATATGTAAACAGTTAATTTTCACGAGACGAGATCTTTAATTTCTCGTAGTATGTGTCACAGTAAATAGTTACGTGCTATAAAGTATGGTAAAATGTGAATAGTTAATTAGGGAAGTAGAGGTCACGAAAAACAAGCTTGCCATTTCATCTAATGCCCAGAAGACTGTTCTTGTACCGTTACGCCCGTAGCAGGGCGACATTATGCCCTTGAGGGGCTCAGTATCAGTCATCCCCTCGAGTAGAGCAAGTTGCAGGAGGTGAGTATAGTGGAGTTGATGTGTTGTGTCATGTTTTGTGGTATCGCAGGTGGTTTAGGAAACATGCAGACGAAGATTAGGAATTGAGCTATTATGTAAGTTGTCTTTTAGTTTAATAGCATTAACATATGTTTTATTTTACTGTAGTGTTCAGAGGTATAATGTGTAAAGCTCTTGGCACTTATATGTTTGCCTATGTTACCAGTGTTTTGTTTTCTGTCTTACAGATGGCTCAAGTATATTAACTTTATTTTGTTTTGCTAAATGTACTTGTAACCGCATTATAATGCTTTCGATAACACTTTCCAAGCACGCTGTCTGACACGAGAATGTGTAGTATAACAACTTAGTAATATCCCTCGGTCTATGGACTGCGCGAGTATTCCGGAGGGATAAATTTCCCCACTCTACTTGTCTTTAGCCTTTAGCTACTGAGTTATCCAATGAAGTGTCTTAAAGAGGAAGTGGGCTGGTACGCGGGAAACAAGTCACGTTACTGTTGTGAACCCAGTAATTTTATAATGTAGAAAATTTTAATAGGATCTTGTTTACATCGTGATAACTCAAAAATTAAAATCCACACATTTTCAATAGGGTTCAAATCTGGTGAACAGGGAGCCCAGTCTATCATCCTCTCTAACAACCAATTTGAAATATTTCGACATATGTGGACAGGATGATTATTCTGCACGAATTCAACAATTCTATCAGGAATCAAAGTATTCTCAAGTATTACCGTATATTGCGCACTGTTCAGTGACCGTCAAGGTACCACAACACACCTAGACCGTCCCTTGATATCCAACAAGATTCAGATATGCGACTATGATGAAATTGTGAAGCCACATATTTTGCATGGCAATAACTATTCTATTATGAACTTTACCAAATAATGTGTATGAAATACAGTATATCGAAAATAAGTAGTCACTATGTGTTGATTAAATATTGTAAACATAAGAAAAGAGAAAGCGTTTGCCACATGCGAGAAGCGAACCTGCGGTCTTAACCACAGAGTACCCTACGCTTTGCCATAGCATTACAGAGAAGACACGTGGAAGGTAGCATGTTTAATAATGCTATACAACTTGCTGCAGCTGCTACACAACTGCATTGCGTCTGGTGTAAACAAGGCGCCGTGCCATTTAGGACTTTGGCCTTCAAGACATTATTTGGGGCGGGGCACGGGTGTACCTGCAACGAAATGTGTAATAAAACTATTTCTGCAAACGTTTATCTCAATTATTAAGTAGATAGATAAAATTAGCTTTTTTTTTTTTTTTTTACGAAGTTCGCAGAAGAGATATCAAATCAACGATTACGGTTAGAGAAAGTAATGTGAAAGTAACCAATAAGCATTTTTTAACATTTATGCAAACGCTGCAAGCACTTCCCTAGTTTTTCTTTTGTTCCTCTGAGAAAGGCCTCGTAAAATGGCATTTCGAACCAGGGTATTTTTAGCGAACACAACTGTGTGTAGTTGGGAATATTAAGATGAATATCAGGTGGATTTAGTGATTTTAAATCCCGAGCTCATCCAGCGTGTATTTCATTTCGTTTCTTTCAATCTTCTGGTCAAAGAAGAGCTTAACCTAACAAAAGCTTGTGGCGGAAAATTACATAAAATTCTAAATAAAAAATATTTCACTGGAATAAATATCCAACTTTATTAAGCATCACAAATAACTACGCTTAAACTCGTTGGAATGTCGCGAGAAATGCGTTTATGCTTTTATTTAAAAACGAACTTCGAATGCCTCTGTGAACTGGTGGTTAGCATACTAACGTCCAAATCCGAGGCTCGATTCCCGGCTGGAAGATGGGAATTTTTCTCTAGTAATGATTATTCCCCATTTCCCCTGGAGTTCGGAAGTATGAAGTGTGAATGTGTATGCGAATTTAATGTAATAACCAAAAGTAATACCTCCCCAAAGATTAACACCACAGTAAGCGAGAGAACATCATTGCTGATGAGCAATTGATCCAAAGGTAAAAAGCCGCCGATATGATCTTAGATGTTAAAGGTGGCATATAAATGAAGTATTAAACAAATGAATTTCTTCACATTTAACATGGAGCAACGTATTATACCTTCATCCATGAATTTAACCTATACAACGATGTATTGGATTCTGTCTCAATCTTCAGTGATTATTACTGTTATGCGAGTTTTAAGTCCATAATTTACAGCATACTGAACGGCAGAAAGATTCAAAAATTTACTTCATGCTAGTGGTCTTTAGATCAAATATCTTCTGAAACAGCTGCAGTGTTTTAACGAAATATGCCATTGAAACCACAGGGTTCCCGGCCATAAAGTCTACTCCCATACCCGATTTCCTTCCAATACAGGATTTCAAAGCTTTTCTCTACACAGTCAAGGTACACTAAAAAAAAAGGCAAAGCAACTCTATTCGCCCTGCAGATATAAACGACTTCGAGCGTCTCGGAACTGAAGTACAAACCCAAAAACACTTACTGAGCCTTTAAAGCGATGCAAAAAAGTAAAATAGTTTCCAAAAAAGCAAGGTTTACAGTGAAATGAAAATATTACTTCCCGTTAGTTTTCCTTTCCTTGTGCCCATGATGTACGTTATGAAGGCTAATTCGTTCATTTACTTCGCAATGCCTTTTATAGCGGGAGGCGTGATGTCCAGACATTTAATTAAGCTTGGCAAATACCATTAGCCAAGTTTTATGCAGTTCAGGCATGTTTGGCACTAGGGTATCTTCACTTTCTTGATATTCTTTACAGCGACTTAAAACCTGAAAATATACTGATGATCATCGTGGGTACTTAAAAGATTACTGATATGGGCTTCTGCAAAATTGTAAACGGACGTACGTATAGTTTCTGCAGTACGCCAAAGTATTTAGCTCCAGAGATTATTTTACACAATGGCTACGGCAAAATAGTGCATTGGTGGTGGTCTTATAGAATTTTGTTATATGAAGTATGCGCTGGCTATACACCATATTATGATGCCGAAGCTTTCAAAATGTATGAAAAAATCTTATGTGTTACACTCACATGACTTTCTCTACTCTTGTACAAACTATTTTTGCAAACGCTTATTCTCCATATGCTTCATGTTAATCGAGATATCGCGTTGTTAATCTTATTGCTAATTTTCTTGTAAATGCAAGGGGAATTGGTAGGCTTTAAGTGATAGTCAAATATTTTAAGAGCTGGTTGCTATGTGGAGTATTCCATTCTCTTTGCATTACCAGGACAATAATAATAATAATAATAATAATAATAGTAATAATAACGAATTCCCATTTGAGAAAAAGTATAAGTATTGGAAAATTTAAGGGAATAACTAGCAATATCTCGAAAATGGTTCACTGAACAAAAAAAATGTATATGACATAAATTCTGTATTTGACGCGATCTACATTTTTGTAGTAAAATTTTGTCTATCTCTTATGGTTTACCAGTTCACAATGAAAAATACTTTTGGAGACATTCCCAGAAAATTCAAGATGTACATTAAATATGATATTTTAATCAAAATCGTTAGCCATTTTTAAAAAAATTTAAATTTACAAAAAATGTTCCATGTAAAGGGTAATCTGGGGTGGGGGGATTTTCTTGAAAACCTTCGTGTCGCATCTCTGGAAGATACTGAACCTAAATACCAAGTTTGGTGTTTATCTGACTGTTCGTTTCTGAGTTATGCTGTTCACAGACAGACAGACACACACACACACACACACACACACACACGAACATGTTTCCAAAAATACTTTTTTTGGATTCAGGAGGCCTCAAAACATGTATTTCCGGTAAAATCTCGGTAACGAATTTTTGGCTGGAATGCAATACTTCCCCTACTTACTATGCGTAGTAGAGAAAGTAAAAATAGTTTCAGGAACATATAAAAGCGCTTTTCATTTCAGCACCGATTTGAAAGTCATGATTTCAACATGATGCAAGTTGATCCAATGAAGAGGTGTGGTACTTTCAAATGTTGTTTTGATAACATAAAGAATCCCAAATGGTTCAAAAACATTAACTAGATTAGTACATTCAATGACAAAGCAGTTGTTCTATATGTACCTAAATATACCAGCGAGGCAGACTGTACTAATTTTCATGATATTCCAGACGAACCACTAAGAGTTTCTGATGAAGGCAAGTATAAAAATCTGATGTGACAAACACACAGACTTTCTCTACCCTCTATCGTTTATTAATGGGTACAAAACCACTCTTGCTAAGCTTATTTTTCCATCTACTACGCTTTAATACAAATAAACTACATTACACATCTCGTTATATATACAAAGGAAACAGCGACAGTCAAATGTTTTAGAACTGGACGCTACACCTGCCTTAAAATTCCATATTGTTTCCATGCAATCGCGAGAAACAGCTGAATGATGACAGGACTTTAAGAGAATGGCAAGAAATGAACAATTCGAAACATTAACGGATATCTCAGAAATGGCTTTATGTCACAAAAAAAGTACTTTGAAATAAATTGTGTGTTTTAAACAGATCTACATTTTTTGTGTTCTACGTTTACGTCTATCGCTTAACGTTTACCAGTTATACAAGATTACACAAAGTTCCCTCTGAATGAAGAGGACTTTTTAGGCTATTTCCAAAAAATTCAAGATATATTTACATTTTGTCATGTAAATATATCTAATACATGGTATTATAATCAAAATCGTTACGACCGAAAAATGTTCCATCTAAAGGGTAACTTGGGTTAGGATTTTTACTTGAAAATCTTCATGTCGAATCTTTGGAAGATACTGAACTCAAATACCAAGTTTGGTGTTGATCCGACTATTCTTTTTTGAGTTATGCTGTTCACAAACACCACACAGAAGGACCTTTTTTTAAAAATATGATACATTTACATGTCTTTCGCTACCCTCTATCTTTATTAGTCGGTATACAAACTATTCTTAATAAAACTTATTTTTCTATCAACTACATTTTAATCCAAATAAAACTTTGCAGAAATAGCTTTATTACACATTTCGTTATAGATACAATGAGAGAACAGCGACAGTTAAATGTTTAAGAACTAGACGCTATATGCCGGCCTTAAATTCCATACTGTTTCCATGCAATCGCGAGAAGCAACTGAAAATCCCTTAAACTTTAAAAGAATGACAACTACTGAACAATAACTCGAACTTTTAATAAAGGATCCCTCAGAAATGCATTGTGCCACAGAAAAAGTTTATATAAGTAAATTGTGTGTTTTAAAGAGATCTATATTTTTTGTATGGTACGTTTTCGTCTACCGCTTAACGTTTACCAGTTTTACAAGATTGCTTCCGAATGAAGAGGACTTCACAGGCTATTCCCAGAAAATTCAAGTTATACATTTTATTTGTCATGTAAATATCTTTAATATCTAATATTTTAATCAAAATCGTTAGAACCATTTTTTAAAAAATCAAAATCTTGGGAAAATGTTTCAAGTAAAGTTTAGTTGGAGTGGGGGAATATTCTTGAAAATCTTCGTGTCGCATCTTTGGAAGGTACTGAACCTGAATACCAAGTGTGATATTTATCGGACTTTTCGTTTTTAAGTTATACTGTTCACAGACACACACAGGACCTTTATCTGAAAAATGTATTTGGATTCAGGGGACCTCAAAATATCTATTCCCGCTGAAATATCGGTATCGAATTTTTCGGGTGGAATGTAATACCTTCTCTAGCTTAGTAGTACGCGGTAGAGAAAGTAAAAGGAATTTTAAAAGTTTTAGTTTTCCTGATCTTTTAACGCAATACATGTGTTCGTGCTATTATTTTAATTATGTCTGTAATCCTCTTGGGAGTTCTCTTACAGAACATGAAATAAAACTAATTTTTAGCTGTACAGTACGATTTTTTCGTCGTGATAGGCTTATCTGTATGTGCAGTAGTTGGACAAGTCCATCTTCTGGTTGGTTCAATTATAACAGCAGCAGACGCGTACACAACGTGAGATAAGGTGACATCGCCAGGATTCCGAGTGAGTGAGTGTGTTAGTTCCATGCAAGGGGAATACTGGCAACCGTTCTCCCTAGACTACCATCTACTCTCTACCTTCTCCGTTTCTGCCTTTTCACGACAAAAAAATTGACTTGTACCGTGTACAACTATTCTATTATTGACCTCATTTTTTTGGTTAGATATTTCCCTGCTCATGTCTGACATTTTCTTTGAAACTTTCCCTATCTCAATTGCTATTATTTTCTGATTTTCATTTCTCATTCTTATCATATTACTATCTAGCTCCATAAATTTCTTTTCCATATCTTCCCTGTTTTGATCTATTTTCTTTTCTAATTTCTCATTACTCTTACCAATATCTTCCCTTAATACCCTATTATTCTTTTCCATATTCTGATTTAATTTTTGCTCTAATTTCTCAATATTCCGAGTTAGTTTTTGTTCTAATTTCTCATTATCTTCCCTTAATTCCCTATTATTCTTATTTAATGTTTCACCAATATTTCTCAGCATTTCCATCATCATACCAGCATCAAAATTAACATTTCCTGCTTTTCTATTCTCACTTTCTTCACTAATATTTCCTCCCTCAAATACTACATTGTTTGCTCTATTTTCCGTAACCTGCATTGAATTACAGCTAACTGTTACATTATCCCCTTCCATAATTGTTTCTTCAGTATTATTAGTGGACATTGTTTTCTTAATTCTTCCACTCCTCAACAACATTTAATTTCTCACAATTTTTTTTTCTTTTAGGATACAAAAAAAAATACAATTTTCTAACCTTTATGATGCTATCTGATGTTGTTTTGATGTCCAGCTTCCTGCCCCTCTCTCCTAGATGTATATGTCGCCTCTGCGTCGTACTAACGACGGATCTGCGTCGTCTCGCTGTCTTGGTGTCCTGTAGTCGAATTCCCCTGTTGCCTGCTATTCTCGTAGTTATTGATGTCCACTCATCCGCGTCGTCGGTCGTTCTTGTGGTTGTTTCTGGAATCTGCGTCTTGTAGTTAATTTCACTGCTCCATTCCCTCCACGTTCTGGTTATTATGTCCCTTCCTGGTTATTTCGCCCCACGTTCTGGGAGCCAATTTGTCGCGGTTACTTCGTGTTATCTTATTTGCTGAGCGCCTGTTATCGTTTTACTATTTTGAATTTTGGGTTCCTTGTCCTCCGGCTAGCTATTATTACTCAGTCGAGCAAATCTCTTGAACAGGGTGTGTAAACGGAAAGAAGTTGTTACTAAAAGATAACAGTGATAAAAGAATTTGTTTTTACACTTTTATTGCCGTCACACTGAATTAATTTCATATATTTAATCTTGATACACGCCTGACTGAAACTGTTATATTTTCGAATGTAACTATAATCACTTATTTGCCGCGCATTATTAATTCGCGTATTTCACATTTTGTAACTAACTTTACGACGCGAGAGATTCTGTAGAACTGCGCGACGTGTAACCAGTGAATGATTCTGTTGAACTGCGCGACGTATAACCCGCGAATGATTCTGTTGGACCGCGCGACGTGTAACCCGTGGATGATTCTGTTGAACTGAGCAATACTTGTCTCTGGCTTTATAATTTATACTCCCTCACCCAGATATGCCTAAATATTATAATCGAGCTGCTATTCGTTAATAAAGCGCGCCAACATTAGCGTCTATTTTTATATCCCATCAAAATTACGAACACATATGCTCTAGGGAACATATTCCCTCCATTTCTAAAGAAAGGCACGCTACTCTGACGTCATTTGTTTGCCTCTTCTAATTGATAAACAACTCACCCCCTCGCTACATTGTTACCCGCTCCTATTGTCAGTTTCAGTGAGGCCGTGTAAACTTATTTCATAACAACGCTTATAATTAACAAACATCTCAAATCATTGTCATACAATAATGCTAATTTACACTACAATCACTCTGGCATTTACAATGTTGTGATATAAAATACTGCCTCAAAGTAGAGGAAGTGTTGTATTCCACTCAAAAATTCTATACCGAGATTTCACCAGAAATACACACTGATACTATCTGAAACAAAAACAGCATTTTTAGAAAAAACGTCCGTGTGTGTATATGTGCGTGTGTGTCCGCGCGCTCGCGTGCTCCGTATTTTTCAAGGATGCGACACAGATTTAAGAAAACCCTCCACCCCTAACTATCCTTTGCATGGAAAATTTTTCGAAAATTTTCAATTTCTCAAAAATGGCATTAAAATTTTAATTAAAATACATGTTTAAGGTTTTTCATCACAAATTAAATGTACGAGAGATGATCAGAAACTACGGTTACAAGGCCGATATTCCCAGAATATCGTTTTGCCATGCTAGCCTCTAGTTCTCGAGGTCGCGGGTTCAAATCCGGCGGAGGGCGGTGGATTTTTTCGGGCGTAAAAATCCTTAGCATGGTTTCCTTCGAAAGGGAAGTAAAGCCGGTAGTCCCGTGTCGTAGGTTTATCGCAGTAAAAGAACCTCAAGCCTGATAGAGGCCTCTGAGCAAAATTTCCAATCTTTCACGCCCAATATAGAATGGGACGCTAAGGACCACAGCAGTTAAAGAGCGTCCATAAATAACAGGATTTTTACCAGGAAGGAATATTCACTCGTCCCACGAAGGGACAAGTGCCTAAATCGATATGGAGACTGTGTCGAAAAATAATATATGTACCATCAGTTGGCTGTATTGGTGTATGAAATAAAATGTAAACGTTTCACTGCAGGCTTTGCAACCTTAGTTTCTGATCACCTCTCGCATATCTTGAATTTTTTGGGAATAGCCTGTGAATCGCTCTTTATTCTGAATGAAGTTTGTATAACTGGTAACCCATAAGAAATAGACAAAATCGTACTACACGAAAAATGCAGATCTCGTTAAGGCATACAATTTAGTTGTAACGTTTTGTTTGTTTCTTTGTTTGTTTTTGTTAACTTTTTCCGAAGTATTCCTTGTTATTGGTTTGAGTTTTCTCCAACTGGAAAGTCGTTATTCCTTTTTACTTTCTCTACTACGTATAGTAAGTAGGGGAAGTATTGCATTCCACCCAAAAATTCGATACCGAGATTTCACCGGAAATACATGTTTTGAGACCTCCTGAATCCAAAAAAAGCATTTTTGGAAACATGTCCGTGTGTGTGTGTGTGTGTGTCTGTGAACAGCATAACTCAAAAACTAACAGTCGGATAAACACCAAACTTGGTATTTACGTTCAGTATCTTCCAGAGATGCGACACGAAGATTTTCAAGAAAATCCCCCCACCCCAGACTACCCTTTACATGGAACATTTTTCGAAAACTTTAATTTTCTCAAAAATGGCTCTAACGATTTTGATGACATTATCATATGTTTAAGATAATGTCATGAGAAATGAAATGTATATCTCGAAATTTCTGGGAATGTCTCCAAAAGTATTCTTCATTATGAACGACTTTTACATAACTGGTAAACCATAAGAGATAGACAAAATTTTACTACACAAAAAATGTAGATCGCGTTAAAATACACAACTTATATCATATACATTTTTTTTTGTTGAGTGAACCGTTTTCGAGATATTGCTTGTTATTTCCTTAAATTTTCCAATACTTATACTTTTTCTCAAATTCGTTATTCATTTTTTGATGTCCTGGACATGCAAAGAGAATGGAATGCGCCACATAGCAACCAGCGATAAAATATTTGACTATCGCTTAAAAGCTACCATATTCCCCTTGCATCTACAAGAAAATTACAAATAAGATTGACATCTCGATTAATATGAAGCATATGGAGAATAGGCGTATGTAAAAATAGATTGTACAAGAGTAGAGAAAGTCATGTGAGTGTAACACATCAGACTTTTTGTTTCGTGGTCATGCATGAAGCATGGAATTTAACAGCTAGCACATAACGACACACTCTTTATAATCTTACTATCGCCTTAATAAATGCATCTTACAAAATATAAACTAAAAGCTTACCTGCTAACAAGAGGTAGAAGGAATAATAATAATAATAATAATAATAATAATAATAATAATAATAACAATAACAACACGCTTCTCTAAGAATAGTTTATAGAAGAGTGAATAGAGGTGGTCATGTGAATGTAATACATCAGATATTTTTTTTTCTCTACCACTTATATAGCAGGTAGAGAAGGTATTGAATTCCACCCAAAAGTTCCATATGGAGATTTCAACGGAGATATGTTCTGAGGATCCCTGAATCCAAAAGAAAACAAAACATTTTTTTGAAAAAGATCCGTGTGTTTGTCTGTGTGTCAGAACAGCATAACTCAAAAACGAAGTCAGATCAACACCAAACTTGATATTTAAGTTCAATACCTTCCAATGATGCGACACGAAGATTTTCAATCCTCCAATCCATACTACCCTTTACATGGAACACATGGCTAAACGATATTTATTAAAATGCCACATATTAGATATTTACATGGCAAATAAAATGCATATCTTGAATTTTCTGGGAATAGCTAGTGAAGTCTTCATTTGGAAGGAAATTTATATAATCTTGTTATAACTGGTAATCGTTAAGCTATAGACGGAAACTTCCTACACAAATAGTGTAGATCTCTTTAAAAACACAATTTATTCCAAATACCCTTTTTTGTGGTATCAGCCGATTCCGAGATATCCGTTATTAATAGTTCGAGTTGTTCAATATCTAGTTATTCTTTTAAAGTCCTGTCGATTTTCAGCTGTTTCTAGCTCATGGAAACAGTATGGAATTTTAAGGCCAGAGTGTAGCGACCAGTTCTAAAACATTTTACTATAGCTATTCTCTTTACATCTATAACGGAATTGTCCGGAAAGGTTTATCTCGATTAAAATGAAGCAGATGGAAAAATAAACTTTCGTAAACATAATTTGTATACCCACTAATAAGCGATGGAGGGTAGAGAAAGGCATGTGAATCTAACACATCAGATTTTTATTTTCTGTACCACGTACCTACAAGGTAGAGAAAGTATTACATTCCACCCAAAAATTAGACACCAGGATTTCACCAGAAATACAAGTTTTAAGGGAGATATAAGAGCGTCCCAGTGGAACTTCTGCAGCGTAATCGAAACAACCTTTGCAACATGTGGGGGAGCATTATCGTGCAACAGAATGATGATGTCCTCAACATTCTTGGGCGTTTGGACTTGATGGAGCGCTTCAATTTTTCAATGATTCGTTGATTCCACGTACCGCCTTGCGCTAATTGTGGCGCCGTGGTCCAGCAAGTCAATGAGAACAGGCACCTGTAGCCAAAGAAAACGGTCACCATGACTTCCCGGAGCTGGCGTGCACAGCTTTGGTTTTTTTCGGTGGGGGTGAATCCATGTGCTTCCACTGTTTGCTCTGACGCTTGCTCTCCGGCTCAAAATGACACCATGTTTCATCTCTCGCGACAGTACGGGTCAAGAAACGATATTCTTCAACGTGATACCGCTCCAGGTGCTCCAGTGATTGTGACATTCAGTTTACTTTCTGCTCCTCTGTCAGGCTGTGGGGAACCCACTGCGCACAGATTTTCTGGTACTTCAGATACTCTGTAAGATAGCGTGAGCGGTACTGTGACTAATGCCCAACATGAGCCGAATGTCGTCCGCCGTCGGTCAGTTCTGAAGGCAGCATCCACCGCATCAGTGACAGCAGGGGTAATGACACGTTGAGCCTGCCCCGGCCGACTGTTGTCTTTCAATGACACCCGACCTTCTGAAATTGTTTATTCCGCTCAAACACAGGCGTACGTGTTCACCATACACAGCAGACATTCGGACATAGATTTCACCTCCTGACACTCCTTCCGCTGTCAAAATAACGCAATGCACCTCGCTGTTCCACTTTTCCGGCCTACATAGTGATGGATTGCATAGATTCGCTGACACTTCGAGTACATGTAACAGACAAATGGCACAACGGTGAACGTTCGCGCTGCGCCGTCCTGATTCCCAATAGACGGCACTTCTATAAACACACCTACTAGCGTTACAAACTGCTGCGCCAGGCTCTTTATATAGTCTGTATAGTTTTCATTTGACCGGCCCTCAAAGTAAGAGGTCCGCGCGCGCGCGCACAACTCAAAAATAAGAAGTCCGATAAACACCAAACTTGGTATTTAGATTCAGTACCTTCCAAAGATGCGGCATGCAAAATTTTGAGAAAATTCCCCCGCCCCAAACTACCCTTTACATGAAACATTTTTCGACATTTTGGATTTTCTAAAAAATGGCTCTAACGATTTTGATTAACATACCATATATTACATATATTTACATGACACATAAAATGCATATATTTTTAAAAAAAAATCTGGGAATAGCCTGCGAAGCCCTCTTTATTCGGAAAGAATTTTGTATAATCTTGTATAACTGGTAAACGTTAAGCGATAGAGAAAACCGGTGAAACCCCTCTCGGTCCATTTTCTACTTTCGAATCCTAACTCGGTCCCTTCTTCCAAAATATTAACAACCTAACTCGGCCCTGTAGGAAATTAATATCAATCTAGTTCATTTTAAAAGAGTAAGGCTTTCAGCAAACCTATAGTGACAGTAAAGCAATATTGCAGTTTCATGTTTCGCTAAAACAAATTTAAAGCTCAAAATCAGATGTTATACAGGTGGACCATTTAAGTTGAGACTGTACAATATCTCCAAAACTAAGAAGAAGAAGAAGAAGAAGAAGAAGAAGAAGAAGAAGAAATGTCTTTAATAAAAGTTGCTTTATATTATGGAGGAAAGTAAATGTCATCAGTCGTATTTTGTTTGGAGGACGTTATGATGGTCATTTTAGGGTCTATTTATTTATTTTTAAATGGGACCCTGCGTTTGTATGTTGTTTTCTCATTAGACAATTGTTTATAAAAATCTGTTTATTTATGTTGGTTCCCAATTACAAAACCTAACTTGACCCTCAAATGACCATCCATGAATGCTCCAACCATTCATTGTGCTCTTTGTACACAGCCATTGAGAATTTTCGTTCCTAGTTACGTTGGTGCAAGAACAATTGCAAAGTGCTTTATACAAATGTTTTTAGTTTTTCATGAGGAGTGAGAAAACAACATAACGGTAGGTTCCCATTTCAAAAAATTAAATTGGCCCTAAAATGACCATCACAACGTCCTCCAAATAAAACACGACTAATAGCATTTACTTTCCCCCATAATATCAAGCAACTCTTATTAAAGACGTTTCTTTCTACAACGCTTAGTTTTGGAGATATTGTAGTCTCAACTTAAATGGCTCACCCTGTATATATATACGCACACACAAATTTGCTCTACTAAATGCGTGTAACAATTTCGTGAACTCCGCGCACAAAATAGTTGAAAAAACGTTGTATTATTAAAAAAAGTATAATTCTAATCAAATGAAAAATGTTTAAACGCTAAAACATATAATGTATAATAACGTCTGTTCTTTTGTGAAGAGCTACCAGCAATGTCGTGTTCATAACCAACTACCCTATGCTCAATGCCACTATCAATTTTTCGTAACAGGGATGCCACACCATTCGCATTTCACTGTGCTCAGAGTATTACTATATGCTTCCGTACTATATGCTACGGGAGCGAATGGGCTTGCTACAGTGTATGCTATGAGACTGTTGTCCCGTTAGGTTGTTGACAGTATACGAGTGCTGCGGGACTGAGTTGGGTTGTTGACATTTTACTCACGAAGATAACGGGACCGAGTTAGGAAGCGTTCACAAAAGCATACTACACAGAAAATATAGATCCCTTTAAAACACACAATTTATTTCAAATAGGTTTATTGTGGCATCAGCCATTTCCGAGATATCCGTTAATGGTTCAGTTTGTTCAATGCCTTGTCATTCTTTTTAAGTTCGTCGATTTCTAGTTGTTTCTCGCGATGTCGTGGAATGAGCATGGAATTTTAAGGCCAGTATATAGCGTTCAACTCTGAAACATTTGAGTATCTCATTTCCCTTTGCATTTATGAAGAAAGATGTAATGTAGCCATCTTTGCAAAGCTTTATATCGATTAAAATGAAGTAGCTAGAAAAACAAACTTTCATAACAATGATCTGTATGCCCACTAATAAACGATGGAGGGTAGAGAAAGTTATATGAACGTAGCACATCAGATTTGTTTTCTTTCCTTTTGCTCTGATTGCCCTGAGACCATTACTGTAACAGTTGAAGGTTATTTGTGCATGTTGTATAAAACTAAGATCATGTTGTTTAATTTGAAATCATTTCTAAGGAAAGATTCGTCATGCACAATGCAATGTGAATGGATGATTCACTTTTTATTTTAATTCTATAAAATAAGGACGTTTCAGTAGGACGTCCCACATTTTAAATAGTTATTAACCCCGCGACCGTGACATGCAGAATGTGGTTAGTTGGCACGAGGGCAGTCCCACAAGTACCCGATCTAACGTATATATAGTGACTGTTGTTTCAAACAAATGACTATGGTAGAAAGTACCATTTGAATGGATGATTGTTTAGTAATTGTTTGGTAGCCATTAATAGTAAACTCTTTCAGCGAATTATTAAACATGGATAAACCTGGCCATCGTTATGTGAAATAATACTTTCATTTGAAAGGTCTTAGTCGAACTAATATTAAAACTGAGCTAGATTCTACTTTGGGGGAGTCTGCTCCTTCGTTTACAACAGTAAAATATTGGATGGCAGACTTAAAGCAAGGCCGTACGAGCTGCCAAGACAAAAATCGCAGTGGACGACCAAATGAGGTGACCACGCCAGAAATTGTGAAGAAAATCCACAAAATGGTACTGGATGACCGTCGACTGAAAATGCGCGTGCTAGCAAACATCGTAGGCATTTCAAAATGTGCTGTACATCGCAAACTATCTGAAAATTTAGACATGAGAAAGCTTGCGTAAGATGGGTGCCGCGTTTACTCACAATGGAACAAAAGCAGCGTCGTGAGGATGTTTCAGTCGAGTGTTTGGTGATGTTTCGCTGCAATGAAGCCGAGTTTTTTTGTCGATTCATAACCATGAATGAAACATGGGTCCATTACTTCACATCCGAGACGAAGGAACAGTCAAAACAGTGGATTGAAAGAGGAAAATCGGCTCCAAAGAAGGCGAAGACAGTTCCATCTGCAGGCAAGGTCATGGTGTCAGTTTTTTGGGATGCGCGTGGTATAATTTTCATTGATTATTATCAAAAAGGAAAAACAATCAATGGCGATTATTATACAAACTTATTGCAGTGTTTTAATGATGAAATCAAGCAAAAACGCCCGCATTTAGCGAAAAAGAAAGTTCTGTTTCATCAAGACAATGCACCAGTTCACACATGCAATATCGCCATGGCCAAAATCAATTAGTTAAAGTTCGAACTACTTCCTCATGCACCCTATTTGTCAGACTTCAGCCCCCTCTGATTATTTTCTGTTTCCAAAGTTGAAGAAATGGCTTGGTGATAAAATATTTGCCACAATTTAGAGGTGAAGTTTGCAGTTGACGGCTATTTTGCAGAACTCGACGGTTCTTACTAAAAACAGGATATCGAAGCTATTGAACACCACTGGGAAAGATGTATCGAGCTGAAAGGAGACTATGTAGAGAAATAAAGATGTTTTTTCCCAACATTTTTGTGCTTTCTTTGTTAGGTCGGGTACTTCTGGGGCAGCCCTCGTATCTGATGTTAAGCAGTTGGCAATGAAGCCATTAGTTCTCTTGCACTCCAGTATTTTGATGAGAGGTTGGTATGTTGATAAAAAACTGGGCAGTGGAATAGTGACTCCCCATTTCTTCAAGTTCACAGAAAGGGCATAATAGGAGATTCTGCTATGCCACTCCTGTGTAGATGTTTGTTGAGGCAGTCATGGCCTGTTAATAATCTAAAAACTGCTACGGAAGATTTTCTTGGTAGTGTAGTAATTATTCTAAACCCTGTTTCTTATACCTTGCCCGTAGATATGTACTTGAAGATTGTCTCAAACTTAAAAGACAGTACGGAGGTAAATGGGGTATCTCGGTCTCTAACGGATACATGTTGCCACGAGCTTCGTCCTTTTTGCTCTGGCGCTGTCGCCAAATTGCTAACATGCGGTAAATATTATTTTTTTATAGGTTTCAGCTTTGAACACATTATCCCATGCGGAATATCCTTCTGTCAGATTATAATACTTTTGAGTCTTTATAGATTTTTTGTGAACATAATTTCTAAAGAGAGTTAGCTTCTCAGTAAACGTAGAATATTTGCTGTTTCTACGCTTATCATTATCATGCAGTAACTAATAAACTAAAGGACAAATGCCATTTTTTTTCCTTAGCTAGCGTAAACTAGTGTGCTGATACCTGCCCAGCTTGAATTCTCTAAGATGAGCGTTATTTTTTTAATTAAATATTTTCGGAAAATTCTATTGGTATCTACCTATTCAGTAGAAAAGTCAGCCAGCGAAAAACTTTTTTGTTACTGGATTTACACCTGGAACCAAGCTAGAGAAGATGCTGAGGAGGGTTGTAGACAGTTTTTTAAAAGAAGCCGGAATCTTTTAATTTCTTGCATTCGTTGTGTATGACAAAAGTCGTCCATCTATTCAGCTAACAGGCCAAGCGCGACGTAGAAGACGGAAAAGGGTGTGTTTATAGTGTGAATAATTGAGTTTTATTTATGGACGCTCTTTAACTGCTGTGGTTCTTAGCGTCCCATTCTATATTGAGCGTGAAAGACCGGTAATTTTGCTCAGAGGCCTCTTTATCAGGTTTGAGGTTCTTTTACGTGCCGTAAATCTACGACACTTCCCTTCCGTGCCAAGGATTTTTACGCCCGAAAAAATCCATCGCCCTTCGCCTTGGGAACTAGAGGCTAGCACGGTTCCACTAGTCCACGGAGGACGACTTATAGTGTGAAGTGTTATATAGGTTATTTATTCAAGATTTTACGTAAATATTTATGGTTACGGAGGGAGAACCTAGGAAGAGACGAAATGTTGGTAAACTAAGAGTAATAATGAATGAGTTAGATTATTATTCAAGTAAAATTAGTGTTAGTAAGGTAGTAACCGAAGCAGCTACCCGGGTGTTCAGAAACAGTAGTGTATAGGATTAAAAAAAAAAAAGGAATGAATGAATGAAAGGGCCTCTAAGGACCCATCAAAAAGAATGCAAAAAGGATGGGTGAAACAAAAGCACGCTAGGCTAATTAATGCAATATAATGGAATAGCGCCAAGGGGAGTGTGGCGCATCGTTCATTCTTTGCTGTTTGAAGACATTCCACCCACGTTGAATGTAATTTTGTAAAGAGTAAACCGTGATGATAGCTAATAAATTATAGCGTTTTATTTTATATCTCCATATTTCTCTGATAATATTATTTTACGCCTGTAAAATCGTATTTCGAAGTACTAAACATACAGGGGAAACAAAGTGAAGGTGAAAATTAAATGTCTTACAATTGCCTTAAATAGCAGTGTAGATATTTCACTATTGGGTGATATATCATTCACAAGATGACATTAAATAGTAAGATCGATCGCAGCTGGGCGCCAAATTCGCGAGTGTACGTATAATACATGTGGCAACAGTGCGCCCCCATTTACCAGTACTGTCTTTTAAGCGTGAGACGCGATATATCTGCGCTGTGTTTCCTTCCCTTCCCCCTGAATGGCTAATGTACACATTCGAATTGTGACAAACAAGCCGTGTGCAGTGCAGAATAGGCGATAAAAGCGATATAAACACATTGTCATGATAGATGCACGTGCTTTTGTTATCCTGAGAAGCAGGTTTAAACCGAAGGATCCTCCTATCTATTTGCTGATAATAATTTACATGCATTCCAGATACATTAACTCTTGTTACATAATATAATTCATACGATAATGTAAATGTAAATTTTACAATTATCGTAGTATATATTAAGGTAAATGATCATGTTAAATAAGGAACTATTTTGTATCACATAACTATTCAACGACAGCAGCCAATGAGAAGCGACAGCGTACGGGGCCGTAATGAGATACGGGGTAAAGTTATATGGAACAAACCTTAGTCGTGTTATGTAGTTTCTCCCATAATTTTCCCTTTGTTTGCGATACATATTCTTCTTTAATTTTTATATTGTATCGAGTTGGCGTTTTAAGGTGAGGCCACAGAAGGGTGATATGCATAGCAAGCTGTACTGCAGTGACCTCGAGCGTACTGACGTGAGTATAACGTTCGCGATGGTCCGGGTCGAAAGACAATTCTAAATTTAGTGGAAAAGCTGGAAACAACTTAGCGAAAAAGTGGAGCACGATCCGCCGTCATTGGTGCCAAGTATGCAGTAGACGTTCGAGAGGGTTTGCTTTGCTCAGAATAAGTCTACAGACACTCGCAAAAAATCACAAGCATGCAAAACTCAGACCATAGTGAGTAGAAATGTGATCACTGTAGTAGTTCATGTGTTCCGCCGCAGAGATGGCATTGCGATTGGTTGTGCGCTACAGTACTAATACCACGCTAATACAAAGTAGTGTATAGCAGGAAAAGCACTGGAAAGCGACGTAAAATAGAGTAATAACGCATACCAAAAGAGAAAAAAAAATACAAAAAAAGCAGTAGCGCTTAACAGTACCCCTACGCATGTACATTCTCATAATCTTTACGGGAATGCTAGATAATAATGCTACGACTAGAACGCAGAATGACATGAAAGGAAGAAAGTAAAATGTAACTTACACTTTTATATTCACCATGCCCGTACCTAGAAAAAAATTTCGGGGAGGATTTTCCACAACTAGATCTAAACTTAACAGTACCCCACACAGTTACCATGTACCTACTCCGTAGTATATAGACGTTACATGGCTAAGAAAATTGCTTGGAGACATTATATAGACAAGAAAAACTCACCAGAATGAGGATATTCCACCTTACAGCACAAAACATGGAGACTGCTTCGAAAACCAGAATGTATGGTCACCTTACCTATGTAAGGCGACGATATTAAGTTTCCGTTTTTCTTGTAAATGTGCTACTGGCAATAGACCTACTGTTGTCTAACGACATTTTCCCATATTGGTTTGCTATGAATTTAAATAAATAAAACAGTCAGAAGTTTCGGGGATGGGGTTTGAACCCTAGAAACCCCTCTCTAAATATGGCCCTGATATTCACTATGTTATTATCTATACATTTACGTATTTTACAGCATTCTTCCTGTGAATAAACAGCTAACTGAGCTGCATGAATTATTACACTCTACTTGTATTTTGTTCTACAGATAAAAATGTTCTCACCAATTATGAAGTCGCTGTTAGGAACTTTCGACAAT
The DNA here is from genome assembly GCA_030765065.1 of Deroplatys truncata. Taxonomy (NCBI): domain Eukaryota; kingdom Metazoa; phylum Arthropoda; class Insecta; order Mantodea; family Mantidae; genus Deroplatys; species Deroplatys truncata. The sequence goes on from CM060981.1 coordinate 120,098,339, forward strand.
TTCCCGATGATATTGATGCCTTTATGATTGTATTTCCTTTCTCGTTTACTTGGTGCGAAAAAAGAATCGACACTTCATGTAATGTAAATCATTTTGGGGACAAGATCCAGTACAGGTTCCTCACGACACCCAATTCCAGAATCAATACTAATTTGGTTAACACTTTCACAATAATAAAACACTATATCGCCCCACAAATTACTTTCACTTGAAAGTTTCTCCGCTAGAACCTTTTCTACTTGCGAAAGAACACTATATACAGATTTAGAAGAGCACGTAAGGCAGAAATTGTCTGTACCAGATTTGCAGTATTTAGTAGTCATTAAAAGTGATATGGAAGTGAAATCTGTAGACTTGCCATAGAGTAAATTAACACATGGTTTACAATGTATGTCCTTTGAATTATTGTGTGCTATAGCGCAGTTAAATTACATTCGAACCCACTCGCGGTCTCTCTCTACTGCGCGAGACAGCCGGCAGTCGTCGGGGAAATTACCCGGCAGAGGCGGACTAAAATCGTTACCTTATAACGGATGCTGGAAATGTTGACCTGCTCTCAAACAGGCAGCATATCTCGTTTAAGTATTCTTGTTCACTCTCCGAAGCTCAGCAGCAGGAATTCTTGTGATTGGTGCCGCTTTGGAGCGTTCGCCTCGAAAATCGCTGAATAAACTAGCGCAGCAAACGGTGTATCTCGATCTTCTGCGAGAAATGCTACACGTCTGTTGAAACTGAAGCCCTATCGCTACACACGAGTGCAAGCGCTAAAGCCAAATGTTCCCGCTAAACGTGTGAATTGTTGTAACTGGATTTTCCAATCCATAGAAAGGGGTTTCATTGACCCACGGCTTTTGTTTTTCGCTGATGAATCTTGGTTTCATCTAAGTGGACGCGTGAATACTCACAATAGCCAGAAAAACCTGTGCTACAGGATGAAACACCTCATTATGATCAGAAAATTGGTGTGTGGTGTGCGATAAGTGCTAGAAGAATAATAGGGTCCATATTATTTGATGAAACAATACATGCACAGCGAAATCAGACGTTAATTCTGAGGCCATTTTGCAATCGCTTGACAGAAGAAGAGAAATCGTATGGTTGGTTCCAGCAAGAATATGTAACAGCACATACGGCTGCCGAATCATTACATGCAATAAGAGAGGTGTTTGATAACAGAATAATTAGTGTTGATTTGTGGCCCCCTGGTTCTGACCTAACGAGTTGTGATTTTTATTTATGGGGTTCTTTAAAACACAATGTATCGTTCCAATCCTCGCACACTACAGGAACTTAGAGAAAACATTGTGCAAGAAATCAAAAGAATAATACCTGTTGCTGACCTTCGGAGAGTGAGCGAGAATATTTACACGAGATATGCTGCTGTTTGAGAGCAGAAGGTCATTTCCAGCATCTATTATAAAGTAAGGATTTTACTCCTCCTCTGCCAGCGTAATTTCCCCGGCGACTGCCGGCTGTCTCGCGCAGTAGAGAGAGACCGCGAGTGGGTTCCGATATAATTTAACCACCCTATATATATATATATATATATATATCCACTCAAATGATATATAATGATATAAAATGATATTAGACATTCTTTAGCGACATCATTCTCCGTCACCTCAGGTACATTGTTTTCCCAATCCGGTATATCAGGCACCTCAATCCAATAAGTCGAATGTTATATACTAAATATAATTCATTTTGAGGAACTATAAATGAATCAAATTCATCACAGTTTTGTCCTTAATTTTGCTCTCTACACTTTCTTTGATTCTATTGTGGCTTACAGTGTCCTTTGCAAATAACCTCATTTGAATAACGAATGATATTAAAAAGGCAACTCTTTTCTATAATTACAATTGCCTCCAGAAGATGTTGCTAATTTTGGTGGGAACATAAATCGACTGTAACATATGTACCCAGAAAGTCGATCGTAGACGGATGATCGTCACAACTTGACCGTCAAATTCCAAAGTGAATTTCTTTTGCGTCTTGATTCAACTAGTTTCAGCTAGTACGTACTTCAATCCATTTCCCCATAAATGTTCTTCCACCTCCAGTATACTATGTATGGCTACTCTTAATGACTGTAATGTCATTTCAGACGCGAAAATATTGTGTTCTTTATTAAGAAGTGATTTCCACCTCGTAAATATATTGACTTTTTATTTTATTTATCCCCCCCCCATTTCCCATTTCCTTCGAATCCAGCAAAGGATGTGTCCCGGAAGAATTTAATGCCATTAGTCACTAATCGAGTAAACAGCTATAAAGCCAGCCTCACATTTACATTTTGAAATGTATTTGAATTGGCATGATTGGAACACACTCACATTCCAGAAAACTGAGAAGAGGTATCTGCTTCATAAAGCCGTGGGTAGTACAGAAAACGTATGGTTTCATTATTCTAAATAACTTAATTCTCATTATGAAAATTATTTCTTATGCATTTAATTGTGTGCAAAATGTCTGAAAAAGCCCAAAGTCGCCTACTTGTATCGTTAGGATGGGTACTGAACATTTTAACATTATTACGTGTGCCACATATTCCCAAATACTCCATAACTTGTTAAACTGGCTACCACTCGAAGCAATATTAAGTATTACAGCACTTGACCGTTCTATTTGAGACATAACTTGCATTAAAATTTGTGCCAAAATGTCCCCAGGAGTTGCGTTCCTACTTGCCTGAATAGCTACAGGTTGCACTCAATTATACCTAAAGGAACATGGATAAATACCAGGGCATGGTTGGCCAATTCATTTTTACTGTTTTGGGGTGTAAAATCCCTGAAATCTACCAACCCATCCACTTTCAAAGAATTAGCATCAAATCGAATTTCTTTTTTCAACTTTACTTCGTCAAAAATTAAAATTCCACATCGTTTTCATTCTTATCCTTTAAAAGATCAGATACTGCATTTATAGCATGAATATTAATGCCTTAAGGGCATTTAAGGCTTTGATAACGTTTTTAAATGTGATTCTCATGGAAGGGGAAGAAGATCGTAATTTAAACCATGTCTGTATCCTATGGGTAACTATTTCATTCTTAAAAGCAGGCTATCTAAAAGAAATTCTTCATATACCTCATGTCTTTTCTTCTTCTAAGCTGTCTGCGATTTCTTCAAAATTGTATCAGTAACAATTTTTGGTTTTTTACTCGGGTATCTTGCTCCATCAATTCATTGATATTGCTATTCTTTCAGTTTATTTTCCTTTCAAGTACTTTAACCCTGGCATTGGCTACTTTCAATCATTTACCTTTTAGTCAGTTATATTGCGCTGTTGTTGCTCTAACCTTTTCTTTATAAGACTACCTTATTGCTAAAGTTTGTATTGGTATCCTCTGGGACGGGAATATTAACAATAGTATGAGAGCATTCTGCATTGTTCCCATTGTTTTCTAAATTCATATCCTTTTCAGACATTTTTGGATGGAGGTTTACGGGAGTGTACCTATTGTTCGTGATAAATATTTAGTAAGATTAGGAAAGAGATGAACTCCGTGAGGCATTAACTTCCATCTTTGCCTGGCGATCTCTACATTTACTCCATTAATCACAAATTTGTTTATTACCAAAAGTTCTTCCCAAAAATATGAATCATACATAACTATTGTAAGAAAGCCTCTTATCCCTTCTTGGTACAGACCTCTCCCACTTAGAAAACAATAGTTTAACCTTTGGAGGTTTAAATAAAAATGTTTACTTTTATATTTACCGTATCGAGATCTACAATCAGGCACGAAACACATAGGCATGTTGTTTGTTTCTAAAATCTTAAAAGGTAATCAAGATTAACAGAATTCACCACATTATAACAAGCACAGCACATACTCAACAAAATGCCAATGCAAAACCCAACAAACCGATACAGCATTAATACATCGCTGTAAATAGCCACACCTACAATTTTGCTGCCAAATGAAGGAGGTACCTGATAGCTCTATGGAAGAGCAGTAAAGTGATCTCACTTCTCCTTCTATTCGCTATGCTCAGACCATACAGAATGGCAACTGTTCACGAGCTGAAAGAACCAAAGAAAAACTAGCAATACTATAATTGGCCTTAATGTTTGCGGAAAGAGACCCAGAAATATTGAAAATGATGTGGTTTACACATGAAGCTTGGTTTTATCTCTCAGAATATGTAAATTCACAAAGCATAAGGACATGGGCTATATAAAATCCTTGTGTACCATGAGGAACTGCTTCATTCACCAAAACTTCAATTTTCTTTGAAGAAACTCTCAATGCTGAGCTTTACACCACCACTTTTCGCGGAATTCGTAGAACAGTTAGACGACATTGCACTTAAGCAAGGATATTTTCAACAGGATGGTGCTACATGCCATACCTCAAAGAAGTCCATGGCTCACATCCACAGCTTCTTCGAGGTTTGTCTTAGCTCCAAAAATGTGGCCCCCGAGGTCGCCAGATTTGACGTTAGCGGATTATTTTTGTGGGGATATCTGTAGAAAAGAGTCTATAGATACAGTCCGCGTACCATCCAGGATCTTCGGATTAACATCACAGCCTAAATACGCAATACTGATGTAGATATGTTAGGCGTATGTTCGACAACATTATGAACCGGCTAACAATATTCAGGAAGAGAGAGGACATTTCTGCATATCTTGTAACTGGTAATTTCTTTTTCCCAGAGATAACCTCTCATTTTCATTTCGTTTTGTCCATGCATTGTTTTTCATTTCAATAATATAGGGATTTAAAATGTAGAAGGTATCACTGAAACACCCAGAATAAGGGCTACATGTGAAATTTTTTGTATTGGAGAGAGGAATTCAGCAGTTTTTTAAAATGAAAATTACATATATTCTCTTATGTTGAAAATTAAACCGTTTCTACCAAATTAAAAGCGCTGAATAATGCTGCATATTACACTTTTAATTTTTTCTCGTGCTGGCAGCTTTGCTCTATGAATAGCATGCATTACTGAGAGCCAAGACTACCCTGCCGATATAACAAAATTCTGAGATAGTCTGAGTTAGCTTTCGTGCGATTGATCCGAAATCCAATGGCCCTTTCAACACCTGATAATATGACATGTCTTAATTACAAAAGGTTAGTCACTCAGACGATGGTGAAGCACTGAGAGATGAAAATTCACATGGAACATTAAAATTCTGAAGCAGTAATGAAACATTCCTGCATTTCACGTGATGTCTTTTCTAACATAACAATTACTACCTCTTATATTGCAATTAGGGATGGGACTTCGATACCTCGATACCCCAATACTTTTGAGATAAACTAACGACACTTTTCGATATTTTTAAATTTTCTATTACTGAAAGTTATTACGTTTAACTTTATGTTAGATAAGGAATTTAAGGAGTCGTGACTTCACGTTATTGTCTCGCACATGTTCCCACAGAGTTGCTGGACTATAATTCTTGATAGACCTTGACTGTGATGAATATTCCATAGACTTTTGTGGCTAAATGAAAATTTGCAAAACAATGGGGGAAGGAGTAGAGGTACGCATGTAACATGCAGCATTAACTGAGTTGTGAATCAAGCTGCTGATGCTTTTGAAACGCCTGTGATTCACTCTCAGCCATTACATTTACCTACTCCGGTGACCAAAATCTGTGAATCCAGCAGAAACAATTCAGAACTTATACGTGATATAATAAAGCGTATGGAATTATTGGTTATTGCAAGAATACTTATGTTCTTAAAAATCTTTTATTTCTATATATCTCCGCATTTCATATAATACTTCCTTGATTTTTTTCTTCAAAATTTTAATTGTGTCTAACATGCCTTTGTATTAAACATGTATATGCTAATGTATGAGGGTGTGTAGAAGAGAGACTTAATCCACAAACTTACTATGTTTCCAAGAGTTATATGGCTAATTACTTATTACCGGATGAAAAAAAGATAAATATATATTATATGGTTATGAATAGTGCTAGAATGGTGTAATACATTATTTTTAGAAGTTTCATGTAAAACACACATCTATATATATATATATATATATATATATATATATATATATATCAAGATTGTAGAATAAAGAAGAATTGCTAGTATTTGTTTTTCTATGGATAGAGAATCCTTTAAAACAAAGTTTCCAGCGCGAAATAGTTACATAAAAATAGAAGCAAAGAAATTATTATTATTATTATTAGCCTTGATTAACAACAGGAGATATATAACCTGTGACATTATCAATAAAAAAAAAGTTGCTGCCAATTGGAGAATGTCAAACAGAAAAAATTTCAGAATTAGCATACAATACAAAATCAGTTACATGCGTTTTTACACAGAAAGCTACTAATAAGAACATAATTCAGTAAACAAGCTATCGCCTTTAGAGTTCTTTTATAAAGCGAGTATCGGTGCTTAAAATCAATATCGGTATCGAGAAATAGTGGTATCGTCCCATCACTAATAGCAATATATACAGTATCTATAACTTGGCAACAAGCACATTACAATCTTACCTTCACACTCAGGAGCAGTGTAACCTGCCTCTCCCTCTGTGTGCATGTGGCATACCGTTACTCCTTTAAGCTTAGAACATTTTCCATACTCTGTCATCTCCTTCACTAGATCGATTGGAGTGGCTGCAGCTCCCTGCACAAATACAGTATCGCCTGTAAGAAAGAAAAAAATTGTTTTTCTAAGTGTGATAAACATTGAAACACAACACAAAGTGAACATGTCATTTATTTTAAAATATGACTATGATTAACTTGCATTTTCACTGCCATTGGTGTGATCTATCGCAGAGACATGCAAATTTAACATTAATGGAAGAGAGAACATTTCAATGTTCGACATGGCAATTTTGAAATTTTGCTGCAGAAGCATAAAGCTACTTATTTCTGCTTGTGCTTAACTGATCCTAGAAAAATAATTTGAAAACTATTGTGATGCTCAAGAAATATGCTGTGTCCCTTGTATTCACCAAAACCTCAATGCTTAAGAAATATAAAAACAAATTTTAGAATGTTCTATGTACCAAGTTTGTTTACTCCAAGTGCTGTTCAAGTCCCCCCCCACCCCAGCAATGTTGAAGAAAAGGATTTTCTTTCGGATCAAGAAGAACACGTTTACAGGAATAAAATATTAATAGAAATAGACATTTAATTTATCCTCCTTTGTTTTCATCACATTAAGTATAAAATCATTACACTCGCTAACAAACTAGGCGCATCCATTTCTTACTTTCTCTACAACCTACCTACTAGAAGTTAACATTCTCTTTTAAGCACAAATTCGATACTGACTTCCAGCAGGAATTACTGTTTTGAGGTCCCATTAACCCAGAAAGTATTTTACAAAAACAAGCGCGTGAGTGTGTGATGCAGCATATCTCAAAAACATCTAATGCGATATATTCACGTGACTTTCTCCACCTGCTATCGTTTACTAAAGTTATACATACAAACTGGTCTTACTAAAGCGTTTTACTTTCTCTACCACGTGCATAGTAGGTGGACAAGTTATTGCATTCCACACAAAAATGTATACCGAGATTTCACCCGAAATACGGGTTTTGAGGCTCCCCAGAATAAAATAAAGCTTTAGAAAAAGATTCGCGCGCGCGTGTGTGTGTGTGTGTGTGTGTGTGTGTGTGTGTACAGCATAACACAAAAACGCCAAGTCGAATAAATACTAAATTCGGTATTTGAGTTTAGTATTTTCCAAGAAAGAAACACGAAGATTTTCAAGAAAATCACCCCACCCCAACTACCCTCTACATGGACATTTTTCGAAAATTTCAAATTTCTAAAAAAATGATTTTGGCTCAAACGATTTTGATTAAAATACCACCTATGAAAATATTTACGTTATAAATAAAATGTATATCTTGAATTTTCCGGGAATAGTCTAGGAAGTACTCTTCATTCGGAAGGAATTTTGTATAACCTTGGTATAACTGTAAACGTTAAGCCATGGACATAACACACCACCACACAAAAAACGTATCTCTTTAAAACACACAATTTACTTAAAATATTTAGTTTTTTGAGGCATAAGCCGTTTCTGAGATATCCGTTATTAGAGGTTCGAAATGTTCAATTCTTAAGTTCCATCGATTTTCAGTTGTTTCTCGCGATTGCATGCAAACAGTACGGAATTTTAAGGCCAGTATATAACGTCCAGTTCTTGAACATTTGACTCTCTTTGTATCTATACCGAAAAGTGCAATGTAGCTATTTCTGCAAAGGTTTATTTGGATTAAAATGTAGTAGATATAACCTTTAGTAAGAATAGTTTGTATACCCTCTAACAGTCCTCCTTGGTGTAGTGGCTACCATGCTGGCCTCTGATTACTGAGGTCGCGGGTTCAAACCCGGTGGAGTGCGATGGATTTTTTCGGGCGTAAAAATCCTTAGCATGGCTTCCTTCGGAAGGGAAGTAAAGCCGGTGGTCCCGTGTCGTAGATTTACGGCACGTAAAAGAACCTCAAGCCTGATAAAAGGGCCTCTAAGCAAAATTACCTGTATTTCACGCCCAATATACAATGGGAATCTAAGTACCACAGCAGTTAGAGAGCGTCCATAAATAAAACTCAATTCAGTTTTATATCCACTAATAAATATAGAGGGTAGAGAAAGTTAGTTATGTGAATGTATCACATCAGATTTTTTAAATATCTACTTTATTTTAATCCAAACAACATTTTGTGGAAATAGCTACATTTCGTTATACAAAGGGAACAGCGATAGTCAAATGTTTCAGAACTGGACGCTATACGCTGGCCTTAACATTTCATACTGTTTCAATGGAGAAACAACTACTGACAGGATTTCAAAAGAATGGCAAAGTATTCACAATTCGAACCATTAAAACGGATATTTCCGGAATGGCTGATATCACAAAATACGTTGTTTGAAATAAATTGTGTGTTAAGAGTGTGCCGGTCGGTCTTGAATTTTTCAAGATTAGGTTGCCTGCTTATCAGCTTGTCTTTTGTTGGGTTTGGCCTTAGGCCGGCAGCTGGTAAGCCGGGAGTGACAAGGGAGCCGCCCCAATGATAGAGTAAAGAAAGACGTGCTTTGCAGTGGATCTTATTTCAGGATGAGTATGCCGGCTTGCTCTAGTTGAATTTTATTGGACAAAAGAGGCTTTATTATACTTCTCGCCTAGTGTTTGGTTTTTATTAGTTTTAAGGTGTTTTGTTATTTCTTCACGTTTAAGCTCAAGGCTTCTTCGGGTGACTTCCCAAGGGAGTTTTTATTGTAATTATATGACCCAAATTATATTTTGCTAACAGCATATAGTGATCATCTATGTGGGGTTGGCCATGTTGGTGAAAAGCCGAAATTGAGTTTTCAGGTATCGGAGTGAGCACTTTCAGCTCTTGGCAAGTAACCTACGTTTACATCCATTGTAAATGGTTTTGCTTATACCTTATTTATGGCTTAACATACTTGGCCATACTTTCCTTTGCTACAGGATGAACGACTTGCCTAAAGGAAAGTAGTTTAGGGTTATTGGTTCAATCTTTTAGCACAGCTCTATATGAACATTTTATATTTGGCAGGTTCAAGCCTTCAGTGGAGTTATGCTTAACTGTTTTACCACAATTTTCATGCTCCAGTATTAATTATCTCTGCAATGATTTGCAGTACAGTCCTTGATCGTTTGAGGCCGCAAGTTCATATATCATTTCACATATGCAGATTGAAGTATTTTGTAACATTGATTCAATTTACCATATATTTAGAATAGTTTAGCCACTCTTCATGCTCCAGTGTTAATCAGTTCTGCAGTGCTTTGCAGTAACTTGGTCTTTTGAGGCAGCAAGTTTATATGGCATTTCATATTTGCAGATTAAAGCATTTTGTGGCATTGATTCAATTTACAATATATGCTTAACAGTCCTAGCCACAATGTTCATGCTGCAGGGTTAATTATCGTTAGATTGCTTTGCAGTATATTGCTTGATTTGTTGAGGCTTCAAGCTTATATGACATTTCATTTTTGTAGATTAAGTTATTTGGTAGCATTGCTTTAATTTCCACACATGCTTAACAGTTGTAGCCAGTTACTATGCTGCATGCAGTGTTGATTGGCTTGTCTAAAGGAAAGGACATTGTAGTAAATCTGTTTAATCTGTTGAGTTAGAGGATCTATAGCTCATTTCGCATTTTGCAGGCTAAATCTTTGCCTTTTTTTTTCAGCCAAAGTGCTTCAACTTGCTCGTTTATGTTTCAAAGTTATTCGGCTTCAGAGGCTTAGGACCACTAGTGTATGTTATGGTAGTGTTTTAGAAGGGGCCTTTTTCATTATTTGCTTTATTGTATGCTACTCATTGTGGGATTCACTGTTCAAATAAAACTTGTGTTAAGATAGATCTTCCTTAAGAGTTCCTTAAGCGTTCTCCCGAATCCTTTCCGAGTTGGTACAGGCCTCGTGGGCGCGCACTCGACAGTGTACGTAACCTAGTGGCTCTGTTTTGGTAGCAAAGCGTGGGTACGCTTCTGTACCAACTCGCCTCGGGTGGACTGTAGCTTCACTTGATTGTTTTGAGTACTATTGTCTCGGGCTGTGGTAGGATGACAGCTGTGCCGCAGCTGAATTCTTTACGTAAGGCGGACATGCTATTCAATTGGCTATTAGGAGGAAAGCGCCCCAGTCAACTGAGGTACCGGCTATTATCGCGGCTATCACTGCAAGTAAAGATCACGAGTTAGTGACCTTGCCTGCTGCATTGTTGAGGCGGCTGAGCATTTTTCTCGGGCTTGGTTGGAGTTTTTAGAAATAGGGAAGATTTTGATATGGATGTGCTGCCCTACCATAAACAGTTTAGGTGCTTTTTGGCACTCCTTAGCCATTAATTTGCAGGGTGGACTATTTGGTGCGACTTTATACGTCCTTACCCAGGCTTGGGGAATGTTTGAAGTTTGGACAGGATATCCGTGGCAGAAGGGCTCGTTTGGCAGAGTCCTCCAGTGTGGGTAATTCGGGAGAGGGGTCTTCGCGGAGCCTGCCTCAGGAGAGTGGGGCAGAAGTTCCGTTGCTAGTCCAGTCTGCCTTGCGTAATTTTAATTCATCAGTTAATCGAGCAAGCAGCTAACTTTGATGTCATCTACGCGACATCGCATTTAGACCTTTTTAACTTTAGTGTGGAGGTGGTTGGCCTGGTAGGCACCTATGGGGTGGATTCGCAAGTGGTTTTGGAGTTGGTCATCGCCCGCTTAAAGGGCCTCCTCTTGAGTTTACGGTTAGTGGCTAACGTGACTTCCGATCAGATGTGTAGCTTGTTTCAGCGCGCTCTATTGCATTATTTTATAACGAGGTAGATGACTGAGTAGTTGCGTGAGTTTTATTTCAGCCATCAGACGGAGGCGGAAACCTTTTGCGGCTATGTTTCACGATTCGACGCTATTCGCGCCTCTTGCTAACTGGACGCACCGAATAGATGGTGGCGACGGTTATAACGGGCCTGGCATCTCTATCATGTTAATTGGTCTTTGCGGTCAAACCCACACGTTCAACGCGTTGCAAGCTTTAGTAGAATTATTAATGAAGTCTCTGCTTCGAAACGTCTGCGAGCCTCCGCCACGGAACGCGTTTCACCCACACCCACGTCGCTGTCTCCCACAGTTGAGAGTAGGAATGATGTGTGGCTAGGACATGTTGCGGGATCAGATAGAGGGCGGTGGTGTGTTTTCGGTGTAAGAGGCTAAAATGACCCCTTACTGGGTCATTTCACCCGCGCTTGTCCCGTCAGTCAGGTCCAATTCGCCGTCCGCGGGGAACATGGTAGGTTTCAACCTTCTGGTAGCCCAGCAAATAAATAACGCCAGAGGTCAAGGCGGAGCCGGCCTTTTCCAGCTTTCGCATCTAAAACTGTCGCCCAGCCATGGCCTGCGGGACCCATGGTTGAAGTCAAGGTGGGTAAAACACTTGTCTGGACTCCAGGGCGACTTGTTCGATGATTGATCTAGAGTTCTTTCAAAATTGCTTAAATAAGCGGAGGTAGAATTTCCGATTGCGACCTAGGTTGTGTGGCCATCAATGGACAGACTTCTAAGTTGAATTCGCAGGTGACTTGTTGCTTACGTTTTCCACATTTTACTTGGAAACATTCATGTTTGCTTCCTTGGGAAGTTGCCTCATCCGGTTAACCTTGGAGAGGGTTCTTTTTATGGCCCGTACCGGATTAAGGCTAAACTTTAATAACCGTATCTCGTTTGCTTTTGCCCCCCATCAGTGGTACCCTTTTCGTGTTTGCGTCCCGCTATTCCTACAGTTATGTAATACACCGCATTTGGAATTTATGCAGGATCCGGTGCTTGTTAGTCACTTGCCGCCGGAACGAGCGGCACATATCCGTCTTTTGATTAAAGTCTTTAACCAACTTTTTCGGATCGTCGTGAACTTACACACATATTAACTTATGATATTCAGCTTACAGATCCTCCTCGGGTTAAGTTATCTCCGTATCGGCTTACCCCGCCTAAGATGGCCGTGTTGAAGGGAAAGATCAAGGATATGTTAAGAAAAGGGATTATTAGGCCGTCAAACTCGACATATAGCAGTCCCATTTTGGTCCCCAAGGGTTCCCACGACCTTCGGCCTGTGGTGCATTACCGTTCTTGGAACCAACGGAAAAATTAAATTATATTTCAGTTTTATTTATGGACGCTCTTTAACTGCTGTGGTCCTTAACGTCCCATTCTATATTGGGCATGAAAGACCGGTAATTTTGCTCAGAAGCCTCTATCAGGCTTGAGGTTCTTTTACGTGCCGTAAATCTACGACCCGGGACCACCGGCTTTACTTCCCTACCGAAGGAAGCCATGTTAAGGATTTTTATGCCCGAAAAAATCCATCACCCTCCGCCGGGTTTGAACCCACGACCTCGGGAACTAGAGGCTAGCATGGTAACCACTACACCACGGAGAACGACAAAAACCAACCGATACACGTTGAGTCTACCCCTTACCGGATTTTATACAGCGACGCAACACTTTGCCGGTGCGAAGGTGTATACATCCTTAAATCTCAATAGTGCTAACTATCAGATCCCCCTAGCTGAAAACCGCAAACATGTTACCGCGTTTGCCACGCCTTGGTGATTTTAGAAGTTTAACAGGGTGCGTTTGAAATTGCCATCGGTGCCCAAGTTTTGTCTTTTATTTTAGATGATCTGCTTTCTGACCTTAAGTTTTATTGTCTTTATCATTATTTAGATGATCTCCTGGTGTATTCTCCGGACTTTGACACCCATTTGTTATAACTTCGTGAAGTCTTTTCCCGGTTGGCCGGGGCTGGTCTTACCGTGAAACCCTGTAAGGTGAATTTCGTCACTCGCAGATCGCCTTTTTATGCCACTTTGTTTCTCCAACTGGGATTACGATCGATCCGGATCTAACAGCGGGTCCAGCACGTGCTTTTGAGAACCTTAAACTAGCCGTTACCAACCCTCCGGACTTAGCCTTCCCGGATGTTTTGGTTAACTTTATTTTGCATATGGACCCTTTTGCGGATCTCCCCCGGAAGATCCGTGGTTCAAATCCCGGCTATGGCACTGAATTGAATTTTTCAGTCGTCTGATTCTACCTTTCCAACCTTGTCCAACATACGGCTTGTGTGGAAAACAATGAATTCCATTAATTGACCTAATAGAGGTCGAAACTATGAAGCTCGGGACTTAAAGTACTTACAGCGTAGTAAGTCATCATTGGGGTATATCATCTCAATACAATTTGAGATCTCCTTGTGGTTTACCGGGAAAAAACTGCGAACCAGTTGGAGAATTGAATGTCGTGCCGGCATGTTGCCATGGTAGCTCAGTGGTTAGAGCAACTGTGGTTCAAATCCCGACTATGGCATTGAATTCTTCAGTCGTCTGATTCTATCTTTCCAACTTTGGCCAACACATGGCTTGTGTGGAAGAACAATTAATTCCCTAAATACGAAGTTTGGTATTTACCCGACTTTGCGTTTTTTGAGCTATGGTGTTCACAGTTGTGTAGTTGTGAAAGGAAAATTATAAACATACAGAGACACTTATAAAATTCTTTAAAAGCATTTTGTGCTTTCTTTGTATGTTCTTATTTAATGTTCCTTTAACTGGAGGTGATTCCACAATGGCTGTGTTTGTAATTTCTATGGTACACATAAGACCGGATGCGCCAGACAGATTTCCTTAATTACACAGTTACTTTCCGCACAATCCACTTTAGTAATTTGCTGATAGAATGGACATAGTTGTATGATCACATTCCTATGTCAATCCAGTTTATTTCTATTAATTTAGTTGGAAGGTGGGCTTCTGGAATAGTGGGATTACAATTCTGTGGAATTTTGGTAGATGCACTCAGTGCAGTGCCTGATTGTATAGTCGCCACCTTGTACTATCTGATTAGGTAACTTGCTAAGAATTAGCCCTAGCTGCTCCATCACTTTATACGTCTACTTCCTTAACTTCCAAGTAGAAATTTTGATTACGGAACAAACACGTACAATCACTTTGCCTGGTGAATGGAGAAAACAAAGAGAAAATCCCAGCCAGATAGGCCAAGATGTAGGCTTTGAAACCAGAATCTCCTAAATGCAAGCTAAATTTACAGTATTGTTAATGCTTTAGTAGTACTTGTTTTATAAAATATCTTGCAATTATGTAACAGCCACATTTTACCTGCATCTAAGCAACAGTAGGCTACCTTGGCAATAGATTTCATTATTCACTGTTCTTGTTGTTACGGTAACCGAAGAGTCGTTCAGTTTGTATTCACCATCACTTGTTTATGTAAGATAGGGACATCAAAGTCTACACAAGGACTATGGAAGAAGAACCTAATAGTAAAAATTGCATTAATAGTAAAAGCATAAAACAAAATGTCTAACATTTCATAATTATTTATTATGAGTAACATTTAGAAGCAAGAATTTCGGATGTTACCTAATATTATTATTTTAGTGTACTAATAATTTTCATTGGAATAAGATTTTTATTGATTCAGCCTTTATACAATACGTAGGGTGCATGAAAAAGGCCGTAAAAGCTTGCCTCCGTAGTGCGACAGTAGCATGTCTGTTGCTTATTCTGGAAGGAGGCTAAATTTCGGTTGAGATGAGTTATAATCCCAACATTATCCTTGATAACAATTGAACTCAAACATTATGAAGTAGACGTAATAAAAGTGCCAATTTCGCTCAGGCTCGTTACTAAAGCAACGTTGTTTTCGACCACAAACCTTGCAACTGAACTAAATACACAACACGTATTGACAAGCATGGCAGAGATGTTTTTAACAAGTGAAGAAGGGAGTGCTGTGATATGAAAATAAACCGTTATCGTCGAGGAAAATGCACCGTAAAGGCTGGTTTACAATAACCGCAAACGAGGACGACGAAGTTAAAATACATGTATTAATGAGAGCGTTAACAATAACGAGAAACTTTCTCGTCCTCGTTCCAGGCACGGATATTAGATCCATATTGTGCATATTAGACTTTTCAATGCAGAAATTATACAAGGTGGCTGTGACTTGAAAGAGCTGCAAGAGCTCTGTCTAATCACAAGCTGGGTAAATAAAAGCGGGAAAATTCCAGCAATGTGCGTCTTGCCTTCCTGAGATCCATTGAGGTTGGTCTATGGCGTTGGTTCTTCTAGCGAAAGCGTCTCTTATATGCCACTCAAAACTGGCTTTTGCCTCAAAAACCACCAAAAAAAAAACACTTTAATGTTCGCTATTAATAACGGAATGAAATTTGGTACGACTAGAGAAATCGAAAATAGGATCTACATTAAGAAAATGCTTAATCTATTGAAGTTTGACATTGGTTAATCTGCATTATGTAGGCTTAATTGGTAAAAATTTCAAATGACGAGCCAATGCGCAAAATCGACTTTACATATCGGTCATCGATATGCATTCTCGTTCTCACTCCCGGGTATTGTGAACCAAAATATCGTAAGCTGTGGATGAGGTTTCTTCCGGGTTTTACCCTTACCCCGAGTAGACAAATGTCGGTTACATCATGAACCCCGAGATCACTTCATTATCCCTCCTTCTCTCTCTCTCTCTCTCTCTCTCTCTCTCTCTCTCTCTCTCTCTCTCCCCCTCACACACACACACGCGCGCGCGCGCGTGATGACTTTTCCAATTAAAGGACAAACTATAACAAATGGAACGACGCTACAAAGCTTACCTCCGTGGTCTGGGTGTAAAGTGCCTGCCACACATTCAAAAGGTTCTGAAATCAAATCTCGGTTGGGGTGAGTTACATGGATAAGTTTTTCGTTTCTTCCTCTCTTCCACGAGGTTAAGGTTCATTTTATTCATTCACCGTCCAATGTGTCTCCACGTTTAGGACGTTACAATTCACAACAAAGGATGCCTTTGCACAGAACAACGTGAATTGCTAAAATTCTTACTTTCGGGAAGTTTTCTAAGTTAGTATTCGTTAAAATAAGAGCTTCAGCACTCGTGTTATTAATTACCTAAGAGCCACAGCAAATAATTTTACTTTTACTGTTACTTGCCATTTTACAGGAATTGCACGTTTTGAGGCCCAATGAATCCCACCAAAAGGCTTTTTAGAAAAAGTTCACGCACGCATTAGTGATGAGCATAACCCCCCCCCGAAAAAAAACTCTGGTGTTACAATATGACTTTCTCTAGCAACTATTGTTTATTTTTACATACCTTCTACAAACCACTCTTAAAAATGCTTACTTTTCTACTTATTGTTAAATGGTTTCATCATACCTTTCGTTGTATATACAAGAAGATACAGCAAGCTGAAGCGGTAATGGAATCTTTAGAGAGAGTCGCTATACGTCTACCTAGATTTTCCTTACTCTTAACAACATCGCAAGAAACAACTGAATAGTAGCAGCATTTCTAAAATGCTGAACTATTAAAAAATTCAAACCAGTACCGAATATCTCGGAAATGGTAGACTAGCACTGGCTGACTCTGACTGACTGACTGACTGACTGACTGACTGTTTGTCCGTCTCTGTCTGTCTCTCTCATACACACATTTTAAATAAAGTGTGTGTTTTAAAGTTCTCCACATTTTTTGCTATTAAAACAGGGGCTAGTCCCTATCTTTTGCGTGAAAGGGTTTCTCTCTTATGGTTTACTAGTTATACAAAATTATACATCATTCCGAATGAAGAGGACTTCAAGGTCATTCACAAAGTATATTTGCATGATCATTTCATTCATCATGCAAATATCTTAAACACACGGCATTTTAATCAGAATCGTTTGAGCCATTTTTGAAAAAAGAAAAATAAAGGAAAACTTTGCAGTAAGAGTAATTTGTGGTGAGGGCACTTTCTTGGAAATCTTCCTGTAGCATCCTTGGAAGATGCTGAACTTAAATGCGAAATCTGGAATTTATCCGACCTTTCATTAAGTTCTGCTCTCTCTCTCTCTCTCTCTCTCTCTCTCACACACACACACACACACACGTCTATAAGTTGTGGGGGGGATTTCAGGGAACCTTGCGACATGTCGGTGAACCACGATAGCGAGTTTTTGGGTGGAATGTAATATTTCCTCTACCTACCAGTTGCACGATAGAAAAAGCAACAGCAAAATGTTGGATAAATACCAAACTTGATATTTTTAAGTTGCGCACTTTTCAAGCATGCAGCACGAGGATTTTCAATAAAATGTCCGTATCCCAAACTACCCTTTACCCAATCATTTTTGAGAAAATAAAAAATAACCAAACCCATATAAAAGGTAGTTTGGGGTGGGAGATATTCCTCAAAATCTTCATGTCGCATTCTTGGAAGGTCCTGAAATTAAATACCAAGTTTAGCATTCAATGGACTTTTCGTTTCTGAGCTATGCTATTCATAGAAAGACAGAGAGAGAGAGAGAGAGAGAGAGAGACAGACAGACCTTGAATTTTTGGGTGGTATACAATACTTTCTCTACTTACTCACTACGTAGTAGAGAAAGTAAAAATGTACACTTCGCTAACACACGCAATGTCTTTTTTGAGGGGGAGGACATGACCATTTTCAGATTAGCGTTGTTCTTGTTTGAATTTTCCAATATCTTACATTTTAAAAGCCTACTAAGCACTCTGTTATAACTTAGTATGTCATGCAAAGAGTAGGCATGGACTTTCAAAGCCAGCATATTATGGCGACCTGATTTGACTACCTATATCTTCAGCTTCATGTAATTATAAACACAACGAAAACTGTAGTGAAACCATTTTGGAAAACGTTTATCTCGGTTAACAACCAGTAGATGAATAATAAACTTTTATAAATAATAATTTATCAAGAGTGGGTAAAGAAAGTCATGTGGATGTAAGCATCTCAGCAGCAGCAGAAGAGGAAGATGATTTCTTTTTAATTGTAAGTCACTTGCATGTTTAAACAAGGCACTAATGTGCTCAGAACGCATGAAATGCTTATTGTATAACATCCGGCAATCGACCTTCGGCCGGCAGCCAGTGTCTAACTAGGGAAGATAAACGTCGAGACTAAGCAAGCTCGTGCACTTGGAACATGACCAACGATCTGTGCACTCGCTGCCAATTCAGTAATTTCTTATCTTGACAGTTTAGGTACCCTGTTCTTGCCTACACCGAAAACCGCAGCGAGCAAGCACAGCACACCTCTCCCCATCCTGCTTATAAACGAAACAGGAAGTAATGAACATTGTTCAATTATTTTCATTTGGAGGGTCGGACTAGGGCTGCCACCAGTCTTGTCTACGCTAACCTGCTGTTTTTATCTAGACTGTCCAGATTTTTTTTATATTGATGTCCAGTGTCAAGAGATGGTGCTAAAAATGTTCAGACCTTATCAGATTCCAGCTAATCGAAAATAATTAAACATAATCAACAAATCTGTATAAAAGAATCTAAAATTAGGAATTTGGAATAATACCTTTCAATTACAACTAAACTAAGTTTAAAGAAACAGTATCTATAGCATCTGGCGCCTTTTTAAACCGATGCTCTATGGGTTTATCAAAAGCATGGAAAAGTCGAATATTCCATTCACATATTCCATTTCCGACAATAAGGCAGCGACTCATCAAACCTTTTTTGGGATGAAAAAACCTGAGCTAGAGTATATATTATTGGTGAAAACATCCTCTGAAGCAAACGACAAATGATATTTAACGCATCACAAGATTGCAACAAGAGCATCGGAGAAACTCAAAGGCGAACTGCCAAACACTCGGGTCCGACTCGGACCGTTTGGAATTTAAAAGAGTCCGGAATAATGCACCTTCAGCCTCCAAATTTTCAGGAATTCTGAAGTTTTAGCTGTATATACTTATTTCAATAATAATCAATGTCTCTTTATACAATGCTTCTAAATATTAACAGAACGTTACTTTTGGAAGAGTATACAAAAATACACGAATGATGCGTTAGTATAAGACTGAAGGATTGGACACTGAAAAATTGTATCTATGGTTATTGTTTTTAAATCTCCAATTAAATAGCGATATTTCATTAGAAATACACGTTTTGAGGCTCACTGCGTAAAAACAAGCATTTTTAGAAAAGTGTCTGCGTGAACAGCATAACTCAAAAACTGGTCGGTTAAATACCAAACTTTATTTAAGTTCAACATCTTCCAAGGATGCGACACGGAGATTTTCAAGAAAATCCCCGCAACCAAACTATCCTTTACGTGATCATTTTTCGTTATTTTTGGTTTTCTCAAAAATGGCTCAAACGATTTTACTAATTTATCACGTGGTTAAAACATTTGCATGACAAATTAAATGTGTATTTTAAATTTTATACGAATAGCCTGTGAAGTCCTCTTCATGCGAATGAATTTTGTACACCTACTTTTAACTAATAAAACGTGAGATAGACAACAACTTACTGAAAACATTTATGTCAAAAAGATTTTTGTGACAATTGCCATCTCCGAGAAATTGTTTTTATTGGTTTAAATGTTCAAAATAATGTATCCTTATTTTTAAGCGTAAGTCGCCATTCTTTATTTCTCGTGGTAATGCAAAGGGTGGAATTTCAAGGCCATCACATAGAGACCCACTTTTTAAAGATTTGACAATCGCTTCAGCCTCCAGTATCCCTCCTGTACCTTCAACAAACTGTGTAATGAACTGCTTATGTCGATTGGCACGAAGTAGACAGACAAATACGCTTCTCAAAGAACAGTGATAGAGAAACTCGTCTGAATGTAACACAAGACTTTTTACTGAAATAATGTTCTTTGACTATGCCGAAAGAGAGCAAATTCAGATGATATGATGAACGTGAGCTAACCCTCGTTATGTTTTCAGGTAAGTGATATTCACTATACGGTTTACACACATTCGTGACAAAGCTGAAGGTGCATTTTTCTTTGTTAGAATTTACAAGCTTGAAACACCTACATGTAGCAAATTAAGTTACCGTAACAAAAACAGCAGATAAGGGCTATACTATTAATTCAGGGGTGATGTGTGATTGGTGATTAAAGTTTTTTCCTCGCTTAACTTATTTTCAAGTCTCCTTCAGTCAATGCTTCAACAAAAGTTTTGAAAAAAAAATTACATCTGTCAAAACTGATAGCCAAAAAATCAAATCCAAGGAGACGACCAACATTAAATCGAACTTCAGCCAACATGGAAAGGAACAGGTCCCTCTTTAAAGAAAAAGAATGCAAAACAGGGATCGAAACAAAGAAAGCAAAGAAGATTGTTTTATAGAAGAAAAAGATAGAAATTCTGGACAAAATCGAGGTTCTGCAGATCCAAATAGAATATGTACTGAATATCGGGGAAGCTATTTCACAACAAAAAACGACATGTGAATGGAATATGAAAATTCCCTACACGAAGGGGGAAGTTTGTACGAGAACATTGAAATGCTTAATATGATGTGAGAAAAATGCAAAATAAGGGGAAAGGCTATAGACAATCACAATAATGACATGGTTCTATGGAGTGTATTCATTTGTGCATTTACAAACAGAAGACCTCAATTGTTAAATTTAAGTGAGTTTTATTTGGTGCGCTAACTCTTCGAAGTAGAAAGGGAGAGATGACGCAGTGGGCTATATTTTAAAACAGACGTATTCACGCATTTGTTTATAAATTACTGTCATAAGCAGATATAGGAATTCCTAATCATTAAAACCAGGGCGAAAGGAAATAAAGTTGGACTGTTACTGGACTTAAGGCGAGATAACGAAGCACACCCATCCCTCGTACAGTGTTAAGGCTTGCAGACAGCGCTCAAAATGTTTACCAGGCCATCAATGACCCTTAGCTGCCGTTGTTTGCGTTCTTTGTATTGACATATGGTTAGAGTGTAGATAACTTGTAGCCAACTGATTTAAGAATTCCTATGCCATAGTCATAAGAGTTACAATATTATTAGAGCGCAGAGGCCTTCAAGTGGAGGAGCGTAATACATCGTAGCAGTGTTGGGCAATCCGAATGAAAACTATCGAATTATCCGATAGTCTCAAACAACCGAATTATTCAGTAGTTTCCATCAGCATTCGATGTTTCATTCCATTTACCGATTATACTTGCCGTGCTTCAAAACTATACTAGTTTTCATTCGATTTAACCAACTAATAAGATTGGAGGAACGTAAGGCCCTGCCATCTATATTACTACACATAAAACAATAAATGACGCACTTTCCCATGCCAGTAATTTTAATACCATTTGCTTACAGATAAGACTGCTATCCGCTGAGAGATTTTCAAACAATTAACGCATCCCCTCTGAATCTCACTATCACAATTTGTCGTGTGTATGGTGGAATATATTCAATGACAACCAGGGAATCATAGCTATGAAGGAATTAGCAAATAAGATATTATATTAACCTAAATTGTAGGGGGGAGGAGAAAATTAAAAATAGGAAATTGCTTAACTCATCTTAAGGCTGCCGTAATGCCGTCGACTTCAGCGCGCATTGCAATAATACAAATTTGTTCATTAAATTTCGCTTCCCCCCTGTTAATTACATTTCACAATAAATATCAATAAAAATAATAATAATACTGCTTAAGTTAGATAACAATGAAAATAAATAAAGCAAAATAAAAATGGTTAATTGATATGGTTATAATAGCATATGTTGAATTTTGGAGATTAAATTGCTTAGAGTTGGATTTATGCCAACAACAATAAATTCAACTACTTAATTTTAACTCAAAGTAAAGTTATACAAGTGTTTAGAATAAATGCACAAATAACGTGGTGTGAGGTGCAACAGGTACGAAGTATAAATACAGAAATGCTGTTTTTGATAATTGTGTGTGTGTTGCTACTGTTCAAGTTCTAATACTCTACAAAATGCATGAATGATACCTGAGCTTTATTTCAAATGTCATTCACCCGACTACTCTAGGGATCCGTTAAAAATAAATAAATAAAATGCATTAGCGTTAGTAATACATATTTCTTATTGCCACCACTGCGAATTTGCAAGCAAATAACTGGTATTAAATCTTGTAAATCATTTATTATAATTTTAGTTAAAAAGCAACAAGAAAAAAATGCTGCAACAAATCGCAGTAAAAAGGTTTACAAAAACTGAATAACATGTTTGGATGTTATATGCATTTATTTATTCGTACTCATCTAAAAACAATTAAAGTGAAGTTGCTATTACGCTTCAGCACGCCAGTCCAATTTCGAAAACTATAGTTATATTTCAGCGAACATAACTTAACGCAGCACATCATGATACGCATTATGAATAAACCGAGCAATTAATAACTTGTAATGCACATATTAACTTCATTGATTACTTAACAATTACAACTTTAGGCCAAAATTCCGTTTCCGGGCTATATTACCACATTGTAACACTGTCTGTGCTGCGAATATAATTTTAAAGCAACGCAGAACCGAATACTACCGTACAGCGCCGTATTTAGAGGGGCGGGGGGTAGGGTTTCAACCCCCCCCCAAACTTCTGACAGGTGTATTTATTTAAATTCATAGCAAACCAATATGGGAAAATGTCGTTAGATAACAGTAGATCTATTGCTAGTAGCACATTTACAAGAAAAAGGGAAACTTAATATCGTCGCGTTACATAGGTAAGGTGACCATACATTCTGGTTTTCGAAGCAGTCTCCATTTTTTGTGCTGTAAGGTGGAATGTCCTCATTCTGGTGAGTTTTTCTTGTCTATATAATGTCTCCAAGCAATTTTCTTATCCATGTAACCTCTATGTACTACAGAGTAGGTGCATGGTAACTGTGTGGGGACTGTTAAGTTTAGATCTTCTTGTGGAAAACCCTCCCCGAATTTCTTTTCTGGGTACGGCATGCTACCGTACAATCTACCGTGCGACTATCGAATGAAAACTACTACGTAGTCACTGCTATGACTACAGTTCAACATGTTTATACGAATGCCAAGCCGAATGAAAACATTCCGTTGTAAAAGGAAACTATGGTTTAACAATCGATTGTGTAAAACATTCGGTTGGTCCATCACTCGTATAGCCTCTCTATACGGAGCTATTCTGTAGATTCGTTGTTAAGCTGACCACAATTATTTAGCTTAAACAATCGCTCTTAACAAATGTGCCGTTGTTTGACATTCAGCAACTTGTTTGTTATCGCGATATTTTTCTCGCGGTTTGTTAGCCCATTCGACTGACTAATCGAAAACTCGTGAGGTCTGCGTTAGCGTTTAGTTTTTACACTGCCGCCAGCGCCGAATTTCTGACTACCGAGTGCTTTTATTACTTTTCCTTGCAAAGATGGAGACAAAGCTTCTGTGAAAACAGTACAAGAAAAATATAAAATATATGCAGATTTTTAAAATTCGCACCCACTGCTTAGAACAGCAAGACTTACATCTTCTTATGACCCCAAATAATCAGATTTTTTATGGGGAAAACTCGTCAAGCTGTTGTACAGCTGTGGCAGTGGCCCTTTAAACCGAGTTTAATTTTAGGTTAGGAAAGATAAACAAAATAGTAAGCAATGCAGTTTCATATTGCTTTAATGCAAGTTTTGTTAATTCATATCAACCCAGAAAATCATTACTTAATTTTATTTATGGCGTTTGTTTTAATTATACGTTTTAAAGATACCAGTTGTCATACAGGTGTTTCTGAAAATTTAATGAATACCATCAAGCATAAGTATTTATTCCTTTATTCACGATTTGGTAATGTTCAGCTTTAGTTCAGTTTTGTGGACATGCTTTTGCATCTTAAACTTTGAATGAAAATTATTAATGGTGTCTGATAATATACATATTATTTTAGGTATTCGTTAAGTGGGAGGTCGTAGTGGAAAGAAGGTTTAGTTTCACTAGTTGTATCTGGGTAAATGTTACAGCTACAAGTATTTTATTTCGGATTATTTTTCATACGCAAATTTATTAAGTATAAATCATTTTATAACCCAACCGACTGCCTGCTGCTGTTCTTTCTCTTCCTGCAGCACCAGTGTAAATCCAACTTTCTATGGTTACGAGAAATTAGTAAATAGCTTTCTGCTAACCACTTCTTTTAGCAGATTGGAAATTATATCAAAATAATTCTGGAAACGAAAACGTATGCCTGTACTATTCTGCAGCTCTCAAAAGTGCTCAATTCCGAATCTTAACCTAAAATGAGGCAAATAAATTCGTGAACCATGCAAATAAATATGAAATTTATCACTATTTGAACCCAGAATTCTTAAATGAATAACTATTAGTTTTTATTACGATAGAGATTACTCTACATTCATTTTCCTATTAAAATCCATCTATTAAATTATGTTGAGAGCATCATTTACTAATAGGTACTATCACACGGAACACTGCTTACTCAAGCGTAATCTATTTTAAGGTAAAACGAATTAACAAACGTTTGGTAATTAAAATGTCAAAATTCTATCGCATTCTATCTATGGGATTTCGTTGTGTAACAAACGCGTTAACATGAGGGTCTCGGCATTTGTTGCGTTCAACCACCAAATCTTTATTCTTAAGAAAATTTTGTTTTTTTACGAAGTTACAGAATGCCCATCAATTGGTAGCGGCTTCAACAAAACGTTACAGAATAGCCCTGATAGTCGACAGCAGCTTAGATCGATCGTGGGTTTACGAGTGTTCCTGATGACTGACGAAGCAACCAAACGAGAGCTAGGCGATTTCGACCACACTGTATGTGGTGTTTGGTGAGTGTTCTCTTGCTGACGGTGTGTGTGTACCTGAAGAAGCTGAAAGACGCTAAGCATGAATGTTGAAGATTCAGTTGCGTCTACCTCAAGCAGAAACACAGACATGAATATGCATGTGCTAAGAGGTTGCAATATGTATTACAGTAGAAGCAGAAAATAAAATTAAAGAGAGTTTATTGCTTCGATAAGAAAAAGTCTGTTCCCACTAATTCCCGCACCGGTAACGCCCACATAATTTATGAAATGAAACAGACCTTTCAAGGCGAGTGCATTGAAATATATAGGACCATTTAATATGTTTAGCAAGCCTAGCTTACTTCTTTAATTCAAATAGCTGTTGATTTTGGAGCCGAATATGGACATTATGATACTAAGTGACCCTACGCGCATTGAGATCCGAGCCGTAGTAGTGTGGGAAGAAATAATGCCAGAGATGTTATAACTGACATAAAAAAAATTCGAATCTGCTGCTAGTGATTTGTGGACAAAACCATACGATTTTTTGGATAAAAATTTGGAAATAAACTTAAGGACTATCCTCCTCAAAAGCCTGGGAGATTTATGTAGAATATCATTGTTGGAAATGTGAATGCAAATTTTAATCACGTAAGCTAATTTAGAGTTAACGTAACCTTAAAAAAAACCTGATTTGCATCGGGTGTAGAGAATTTTGACAAAACGCCTCGATATTTGTAACCGCATACCGCATGCGGATAAGTTCTTCTGCACTATTATACAAGAGAGCATCACTTATGGATGGCACAATATAAATGCTATGTCAGATTTTCCGTGCCAGTTTTATTGTTTATGAAGCCCACTGCAACACAAAATATACTTCGAGCAATATGTCTTCTATGTGAAACGAAGGCGTAGGAAATAGCAATAATAATAATAATAATAATAATAATAATAATAATAATAATAATAATGATAACAGAACCAGCATCTGTAAGTGCATTTATATAAAAATAATATAAAACATCTGAAAAGCACTGGCGGCTGGAAAAATAAGAGCATGTATGTATTATATTTTTTTTTAGTTTATTAATACTGCATGTACCGTTACGTACGTAGCCATTGTGTGTACGTGTGTGTGTGTGTGTGTGTGTGTTTTATGTACATGGCGACTGTGACCATAGACTCGTAACCTAAATTCTAGACACTGACCAAGTGCCTGTATTGGCTCATAACTCTGCAGCTTCTTTCATTTATGCTTTCGAATAATGCAAATAAAGCCTAATTTTCTGAAAACCACTTATACCGAAGGAGAGCTAACTTAAAGAGTCAACAGTATACAAGTTGTCCCAAAATTGTGTTCTGCATTTTTGTTCCTTATAAATATGCTTATATACGAAAATGATATTCGGTATTAAATTACAAAAGAAAACAAGACACAAACAAATTGCTCATCAGGGGAGATCGAACCCCGGTTTCCAGTATAAGCAGAGATGCTAATCACTACAATCAGTACCACGAAACACTGCATAAGATGTTCTTCATGCAGGCTACTCATGGCACAAGTGCCAAGCTGTGTACATTACCATCGCTGAACATTACCACCACTGTGTACATCACTCTTGTATTGCTCTAGAGCTTGGCTTGACCGGCGAGCTATCCCAGGGATGATGCAGAGTGGAAGCGACCATACCCCTACCTGCCCGCACCGAAACCTTAGGTTTATTGTACGGTTTCCTTCGTGTTTCTTCTAATAATTACCTCCCTAAACTCCTAATAAGTCTCAGGAGTCCATGCCAGCTCCTGCCCCACTTTTGTTTTTGATC
Organism: Deroplatys truncata; assembly: GCA_030765065.1. Classification (NCBI taxonomy): domain Eukaryota; kingdom Metazoa; phylum Arthropoda; class Insecta; order Mantodea; family Mantidae; genus Deroplatys; species Deroplatys truncata. Next base: position 120,125,234 of record CM060981.1, read on the forward strand.
CGTCAGTGAACCATACAATGTCCCCTGATCGGTGTTGATGATTAGCCTCCCAATGCTCTCGACCTTCAATTATAACATTGAAGGACTTATTGAAGCAGAGAGACGGCTGCATAAAGTCTCCTGTATTTTTGCAACTGGATTAATCCCCACGTCATCTAATATTCTGGTATGATGCCCCCAGATATCCCTAGGTTTTCAGTTACCTCCAATCTTTAATCTGTATGCCAATGCCTCCACTTTAACGATAAGGTGCAACGGAGGCAAACTAAGCATAGTGTCCATTCCGGCTTTTAATGTGCTTTCACTTCTACAGGTTATGGCTAAACAAGATAATCTCTGTATCTTCCCTACTTCCTTGGCAGTCCCTAGTTGCTTTGTTTTTTCCACCAGACCCATAACTAATTATAGGCCTCACTATCCGTGGGTGCACCTGGGACTTATAACTCCCGCTTCCACCATAGGCTCTCTTGGTACTCATTAGTGTAATTTTAGTTTTAGTGCATGTTGCTTAAGGCGAGGTTTCCAAATAGGTTCAGAATCTAGTATTAATCCTAGATACCTCAGTTCCCATTTCAGCATAACATTTCTCAAACACTTTCAGCTCCCAGTATGCTTCTTGGATGCTTTTCTTTGTAAATGCTAATACCACAGTCTTCTTGGAATCGACTCCAAATTCCTGTATTTTTTGGCACCACCTCTGTACAATATTTAAGGCACTTTGTGCCAATATGACGACGGTATTGTATTTTCATATTTGCCAAGGATCAGGATGACCAACTCATCCGCATATCCTAAACAGGAGCTACTATTTAGCTCAATGGGGTCATTAACTACGAAATTCCACAACAATGGGGACATCACTCCCCCTTGTGGTATTAACTACCATACTTTCATCTAAGATGGTAGCCACAATTCTGCGGCTTTTTAGCATGGTTCTCAATTCATCTATAGGTACACAGAGCGGTATCTGCCCCATGCCTTTCCACAGCCTTAAGCACAGCTTCGAAGGTCATATTCCTAAAAGCCCCTTCAATGTCTAAAAATATTCCTAGAGCAATCTCTTGGAAATATGTCTTTTCTACCTTCCCAAAAAGGGCTGTCTCACATGATTTTCCTTTCTGATAGGCAAGTTGGTTTTGATGTAGTGGGACCATTGTTAACCTCACCTCCTTTATATACCTATTTACCAGTTTTTCTAACAACTTTATGAGGCAGTATTTTTAACACTTAAATGACTTCAGTCAAATTATATAATATAAAATATAATAACAGCCCGCCTTAAAGCAATATGTGTATAATATACAAAATGTATGTAACAGTCATTGTATTAATGTTTATATTATTATGTACATGTTCAATAATGTTATGTGAATGTATTACGTAATTTAATAATGTAGGAGCTGTGAGAATAATAGGTTAAAAGTTGCTAACAATGAAGTAACCTTGAGGCAATAATGAGTAAGAAAGTTTAATAATGCTACTAGGCATTATTGGAGCAACAATAATGTAATTTTTTAGACAGTTTATAAATAGCCATTCAACAACCAGAAAAAAAGCTTAAGCTAAATAAAAGTATTCTACTGGAGTAGGATTAGCCAATCAGAAACTGAACTAGGGTAAATTGTACAAATTCAGAAGTCAGTTGCTAGTAGAAGCGTTACTAACCGGACGCGAGACACGTCCTCGAGAAGTTTAATACGTATTCAGTGTGAGACAAAAACAGTTTTAGTGTTAAAAAGTGCAAGTAATTAATAAAAGAATCTCACAGCTCTCTATATCAGTGAAGTGTTATTTAAATTGTGTCAAGGATTAATAAATGTGTGAAGTAAAAATTATAATCTGTGTAAGCCTACATTCTTAGCCGCACTACTCCCTGCAAAGAAATCAATGTCTCTAACAATAATACTGACGCAGCCGAGGCAAACATAAACGTATAATATTTAAAGAAACAGTCAAATTACAAAGTTAATATTTTTAAATTTGGGGCGAAGGCTACCGGGTACCATACGTGCGGTTGCAACTACTTCAAGTGTTCGGCTCCCCAACATTCGAAATACAATACAACAACCAACTTCATTTAATAGAAGGGATGCTAGACTAATTGGTCTAACATCTTTGGCCGTGGTATAATTAATTCTCCCTGGCTTTGGAATGAAGACCACTCTCATTGGCCTCCAAGCACTCGGAATGTGTTCTGAGGCCAGACTTGTTCTAAAGAACCTGCACAAGTGTTGGAATAGTTCAATTCCCACCTGCTGCAGTAAAACTGGAAATATTCCATCTGGACCCGGCGACTTAGTTGATTAAAAGACACCAAGTTTCAGCCCATCGGACTTTCTGAAAATCAACACACTTTTTGGATATTTCCCAATCTTCCTGCCTGGGTACCACAAGACATATCTTTGGCACTGTGGAAAATTAGCATTGAGGAGCATTTTCAGCGTATTACACGCTGATCTGGTGCATTCCCTATTTTCATTCTGAATAGTACCTCTGGACTTATTGGCATCTTAGTGAGGATCTTTTTGAGTCTGGCTCTTGCAGCCATCTCCTCCACTCCCTTACACAATGGCTTCCAAAGTTGATTTGGCGATCTTAATTGCCTTATCGTGTATTCACCGCGAGCTACCATGCAAGAGATATCGGAAAATCCGAGCGCCGAACCCGATTTAGATCGCTCCTTTGCAGTCCCCTATTAATAATACTGATTACATGACTCCATAATGAATATATTTTTAAAAATCTCACATGTTGCATTCACATTACTATCGCTAATCGATCCTCTACAAACTATTGTTACAAAATCCCCTCTCTTTTTTGCTTGTTATATTTATTTCATGTTCGCCGATTTAAAACTTTATTGAGGAAATTCCGACACATCTTTTGCTCCATTCGATAAAAGATGGAAATGCTGCATCCGTTATCGAATGTAGCATTTCACAATTTCCTCGATGGCAATACAAAAACATTAGAAGAAAAGTCAGTTGTTTGGTAAATGTCTACAGTTAACACTTCAGTTCACAATTTGATGACACCATGCCCAACATAAAGTGAGCATTTAAGTACAAAACTAAACAAATTTGTTAGCGCAACATATTGGAACAACTCAAGATCTTTCCGCTGTGGTGAAGACGGCCAACCAGAAGAAAGCGTGTACTCCATCATCGCTTTTAACGAATAACCAAATCAATTTTTCAATGGATTTGTGTAAAGCATTCCTAGAAGTAGGCATCATTTTATAGTAATTGGAAAACAAATCTCTGAAGGTATTTTTGGAGAAATACAGTAAACAGTTCACACCGAGTGAATCCACATTTAGATAAAATCATGTGCATGATTGTTGTTAAGGCGTGATGAAAAGCATTCGACATCGGCTTACGGGAAAAAAACGTGGATCTCCATCGATGAGACAACCGGTGTAATGGATAGGCATATAACCATCGGAGCCATAGCCCCATTCCTTCTAATTTCTGAGGCACTTGAAACAGCCAATAACACAACAATTTGTCAGTTAATTATGACGGTTGAAGGAAAAGCAATGGTCCACCTTCGTAACTTGGGTTTCGATCGGAATAGTTTAATCATTAAACGCAGAAATAACCCTTGAAATGTACTCTTTCATTACATATATTCACTTTTCCATATAATCACCAGGCAATTGAATACACTTCTGCCAACGATGAATAAGTTTTCTGAAACAGTTACGGAGGAAGTCGACACTGTTTCCACAACCAGCCTCTCACAGTTCTCTAACTTCTTCATCGGATGCATAGTGATGTCCCTGCAGATCTTTCATTGTCGGGAAAAGATGCAAGCCAGACTGTGCCAAATTTAATCTGTATGGAGGATGCCGTACGGTGGTGAGCTTCAGTCTCTGAAGTTCTGCTGTGGTGCATGTGAAGTGTGTGGTCTGGCACTGTCATGCTGCAGGAAACCATTTCCCTTTTCCTTTTGGACCCTTGTCAGTCGTCGTTTTTAAGTTCGCATCGTTGTGATGCAACGCTCTAAGTTGACTGCGTTCCACGTACAAGGAAATCAACATGGATAACACCATCTGCATCCCAAAACACTGTTGCCAAGATTTTCCCAGCTGAGAGCTGTGTCTTAAATTTCTTTTTCTGAAGCGAGTCTTTGTATCAATATTCCATAGACTGGTGTTTTGTCTCCGGGTCGTAATAGTATACCTATGTTTCGTCTCCTGTCACAATTGCAGGAAGATAGGCGTCTCCATTCTCGTAATGAGAGAGGGTTTCTAGGAAATTTCAAGTCTATGCACTTTCATTTCAGGCGTCAGCATCCGGGGTACCCAGCGTTCACGGATCTTCCGATAACCAAGCAAAACAATGTGACCTACACGTTCTTGTGAAATGCCGATTAGCTTGCAATTTCTCTATGAGTGATACGACGATCGTCCAGAATCATACTATCAACGTTTTGCCTGTGAAATTCAGTAGCTGCTATTACCGGACGTCCAACTCTTTCTTAGTCAAGCAAGTCGGATGTTCCCGTCACACTATCTTTAAACCTACTGGTCCAACGATGCACAGTGCTCACATAAACACAATCAATATAAACGGCTTGCATTTTCTGATGAATTTGATTTGTGGTGACACCCTCAAGAACTCAATTACACCACGTTGCTTAGCTCGCATTGACCAACGCCTACGCAGAATTCAATTCTTTACGCTGTAACAACATAACCATTCATTGCTGAGGCTTCCCGCTAACTGGAACTGTACAGAAGAGTCCACTGAACAGCCCAGTACCTTACACATACCAATGCTGCCATCTTCTGAGGAGTTGCAAAGTTGGAGGCATTACTTTTCATTCACCCTCGTACTATAGCCTTGAATATCCCGTGACCGGAGGGAAGTCGGTATCACAATGTTCTATTTCTCACACACGACGCACCATTAACGAATAAATCTGCTAGAAACTTAAAAAGCCTTTTCCTGCAATGTGTTGCACAATTTGTCTTTCACATCGTTTTCGTGTTGCTGAGGAGGTACGCGGTTCCTTCTCCAACGTCGATCGTTTGATCTCCAATAGCAATAAGACTTTCCTTAAAGCTATATTCTGTGTCCAGACATTCAAGAGCCCGCACCTATCTTCCCTACCTCTTCAACAAATTCCAACGAGATGGAGAACTTGGATTGTTGCTGCTTATAAAATGAACTTCAACATAGGTGGTCATCAATTCAATTTTTGAATATTATGCTACTTCAATTCAGGATACAAAAAGAGAAAAATGTTCAGTGAAGCAGAAATTAAGGACGACCTTGCTTTAATTGCTGACCACAATGCAAATTTACTTGGACTTATTACCAAGTCATCTATTACCAACCATCTTGAAAGAGGACTAACCGCCTTGGAAACATTTTTGAAGATTGTGAAAGAGGCAGGGGGTATCCAGGCAGTTCCAGGCAAGATAGGAACTGGTAAATGCAATGTAGGCACTCCAGACTTAGAAACAATAAAAAGTGTAGGCAAGATTCTCTGTGGTGAAAATGTAAATTCTGTGAACATGGACTCGTTGACCATTGCTTGTTTCAAGTATCCAATTACCACAGTTGAATGTTCTTTTTCTATTTTGAAAAAATATATTAGCTGACAGATGACAACATTTGTGTGTTGAAAATCTGAAGAAAAAAATCTGGTAGTTATGCGCAACAAATGATAAACCGCATTAAAAGGGTGTCTATATATATATATATATATATATATATATATATATATATATTTGTTTTTCTTTCTATATAACGTTGATTTTAAAAATATAGATGCCTTTTTTGCTGCCTATATTACATATTTTAAGTGCATTTTTGCCTGCCTTTTTCTACTTTTTTTAGTGTCTGAACATCCCGTCTTTAATGATGATCAGTCATGATTTCTGCTTGAATGTTTAAACCTATCCTAGACGTTTTATCATTCTGCAGCAAGCGGATACCTATTAACACAGGTCCAAAGTTAAGTGCCCCTCCTTTCTCTACGCCAGATATGTCTAATGCAACTTGTGCATAGAGCCAATTATAAATATGATAAATTATAACCAAGGGCCGCATTTCAAACAAAAAGATCCATTAATTTTATGTAAAGAAATTTAATTCTGTTTTTTATTTACGTATATTTTCACAAAATCACATACAGTCTTAGACAACAAAAATTGTTAAACAGACAAATGAGCAATTCTTAAACGACTTGCATTACTGGTCCTTACTTGAGAATAGGCATGTTTTCCGGTAAACAAAGAGTTTCAATATCAGGTACTTGATTCAGTGAAGATGCTATTTTCAGGATGGAAGACAAATGTTCTGTTGTAAGTCATGAGGTTTAGTTTGCCTTCACAAGGGAAAGTGTCTGTTCACAGAGATAGGTGGAACCAAATATGGCTAGTATACTGACGCATCGAAGGTATTTGACTTGACAAATAAGAAAAGAACTGAGGGATCCCTATTTCATTGTATTTGTCTTTCAACACAAAATACAGTGAATTTCAATCAGTTCCACTTGGATATTATTACTATCTGTCTTATGAACATCAAAGGAGAATGGAGCAGTAAACAAAGAGATCATTCTCATACGCTTTGAAATCTTCAAACCTAATTTCAAAGTCATTAATGAATTCCTTTGTGTGAGAAATATAATGGCTAAAATCATAATCACTGTGGAACTTCTTAAAATCCTGGCAGGTAGGAAAACGAATTAAGCTGTCATTGTTCATCTGCCTTCCCAAAGTCTGAGCTTTGATTTAAAAACCCTAATGCTGTCACACAACGAAACAGCCTGATTTTCGTCATTTAAATGTCCTGTTACGTCCACCATAAAGGCAAAATCTTGAATCCAATTATCGTCACCAAGTTTGATGGGTGATCACCCTTCATTTCCAAGAACATTTTAATTTCTTCTCGAAGAAGCCAAACGCGCTTTAAAACCCTTTGTCATGAAAGCCAACGAACTTTGCATAGTATGGTAGACTCTCAAATCCACTTTCAATGTCATTAAAGTAAAGTTAAAAACAGTTAGTACAACCCCCGAGAACGATTAAAGGTTTACAACTTTGTACAACATTTTTCAAAACGTGATCCATGTTTATTATTTTTTAACACAGAACTTCCTGGTGAATGATGCAGCAGACATGGTGAAACATGGTGCATTTTTATAGTAAGAAAGTCTTCTTTCAGCTTGGTCAGCAACTTAGCAATAAATTCCTTTCTGATTCCGTCAAAGAGGGAGCACACAAGTTTAGATAATTAAAGATTGCATTTTTCCAGGATCCCACTAATTTCATTAAAGATATCCTCATCGGTTGTCGTATTTTTAAGAGAAACTATGTCCAGTAACTCCTCAGTTATATTTAAGCCATTAATCACAGTCCTGAATAAACACAGCTAATTGCCAGACCACTAATATCTGTACTTTCATCGACTGCAATGAAAAATGCCGTGAAACTGACGATGTTTGCCAAAATCTGCTCACTTAAATTAGTTGCAATCTCATCAACCATCTCTGCAACAGTATTTCGTGACAAGGAAATGTTTTTGAAAGTTTCAACCTTAGCAGGAAATACAATTTCAGCAGTTTTTACAAGACACTCTTTTAGAAATTCATTTTCGCTAAAACGTTTTGAATTCTTTACTATAAGTTCGTAATTACATAGCTTGCTTTAGCAACGGCTTTAATGTTCCGTTTCATATTCGTGAAGATCGACTGTTGCTTGCCGAGTGCAGCTTTAAAGTCTCGCAATTTATCTCCCCTTGACTTTTCTTTATATTGATCATATTTTGCACAATTGGTCTCGTCATGACGTCTTAGACTGCTTTCTTTCGTAATACTTATATTTTGTCCACATATCACACGCCTTTAATTTCACAACAAATATAAGCGATTTCCCATTTTTTTGAAAAACATGGCGCTCACTTTCAAGGTTCTTTTTTTCTTCTTCTATTCTTTTGTTTTTGCTTGAAGGTTTAGATAACACATTGTCCTTAAAACAATAACACAAGAAAACTAGCTGACGTAGTTGATAGCTTAGAGAGGTTAATGTGTAGTCGCAACTTACACGGCCAACACATTGCTATACTCTGTGTCATAATGTGAAAATACACTGACAGTGAGACTGCAAGCACTAAATAGGTGGTAGCAATTCACATTAACTTTCAAAACGAGTTGTCTTTGACGACCCTCACAAAATGTTAGCTACAGAAACCCTCCCTGCAATTTTTAGAATCACCTTCTTTGTACGAGTAACTTCCCCTTAGCTGTTGGAAAAGAGCTTAACGAAGATATTAGGCAAATCACCCTTTAGTGTAGCAATTATATTTGAAGTTTAGGCTAGGAGTGATTAAGTTAATGAGTTAGGGAACGTAGCTAGTCAGTGTAATTTAGGGACAAACAAGACTGATGGTTGCATTGTTTTAAGTGAAGCAAAAACGAGAATTTGGATGCATTGCATTCTTCAATATGGCTATATGCACAGTAGGTATATAAATAAAGAATTATAAACTTAAGTTATGTTACGAAAGTGTTTTCGAGCATACATATTGGACCAAAAAATGTCAAGTTGGAAAAAATATGCCACTCACGTTGGAAGTACAAAAATATCTGCCGTCACATGTTGGAAGGTTGAGTCCTGTATTTTCTATGAAAATATATTCATTATTAAATTGATACATCAGCGGCAGTTCTTAGTGGCTTTGAGGACCGCATGCGTTCCGCGGGCCGCATGTTTGACAGGGCTGCCCTACACAATAACCCCGCATATGGACATACAGTGGCCCGCAGTTGCTCGTAGTAATAAATATAGGACTTTAATACCTGATAGGCATATTATTTGCTACTGTTTCATTTTCCAAAACTGTTTCTTCTGAAAATATGAGGAGCGTTTTTTCCCAACTCGATAGATACATTTTATGAAATCAGATTTTGCATATCTCGATCTATGTCATATGTAGATAGTAAGAAATAGTTGAAAAAAAAACGCGATAGATGCACCCGCTCGCTTAACGCGAAAGTCGAAGGATGCAATTATTTTGTAAGGAGAGTGTAATCAAACGATATCCAGTGACAGCAACGTGAATTTAATGCTTTGTTGGCATTCCTGCTCATTTGGGGAGGGGGCTATGAAATTCCTAAAATTCTTATGTCCCTATATTTTGGTACCTAGAAGTAATTTTAATGCATTGCCATGTCCAAATGCCGTACAACCAGCATTAAAACTTTAATATCATTTTACATTCATTAATTATACCACGCAGCAAAGAAAGAAAGGAAAAAAACAACAAACGAAAATGCAGTTGTCAACAGAAAGAACGAGTGTTCTTTCACATAAAAGCTGGATTTTGGTTTTAATGAAAAACTAATGTACTTAAAAAAAAACGCTGTAGAGAAATGTTTGAAATTATGCGACGCAATGAACACCCACATTTAAGTTTCTTTTAGAGTATGCTATATTATTCCATTGTATGCACTGACCACATCTCTGATCACCATCCATCAACATGAGACCGCTAAATACAATCGCTCGCTTTTTGTAACAAAGATCCACTGCAGCATGTTCTCCATCTAACTCATTGGGTCTAACCCCTCGGCCACTATGCCACATTTGTGTAGTATTCCCTACTTCTCAGAGTAAAAGAGCAGGACACGGGCTTGACTCAAGTGCTCAAGTCGACCGTCCTATCTTTCTGAATAAGCATTAAACCCTATTAATACGTGCTGAGTAGTTTTGCGTTACAAGAGATTTGCGTTGACAGTTATCTCCTTGGTTAACCTCCAAGAAGCATTGCCTGTTGATTGCAAGACCGCGAAATATTGTACTATAATGCATGAAGAACTACTTTTTAACATCTTCACTTTGGATGAGTGCTTCATAGCCTGAATACATCCAAGGGTTTTTCAGCTCCAAAGAACATCTCAAGGATGCCACGTGGCTCAAGCTAGGCGAGGTTAACAAATGAAGCTCTCTTATGTTACGTACACAGAGGGAAGTTCTTGATTCAGCAATGAAGAGAGATCAAGGGTACGGTTTGAACTACATTTCTACTTCCTCTACCTATATTAAAAGTACTATATTACACCAGAAAATTCGATGTCGAGATTTCATCGAAAATACATATTTTGAGGGCTCCTGAATAAAAAAGAAGAATATAAAAGGGCCCACACGTGTGTGGGTGTCTGAACAGCATTAACACAAAAGCGAAATGTCGTTGAAGTACCAAACTTGGTATAAGTTCAGCATCTTCCAAGGGTGCGACACCAAGATTTTCAAGAAAATACCCCCAAACCGAATTACCCTTTACATAGAAAAGTGTTCATCATTTTCTCAAAAGTGGCTCTAATGATTTTGATTAAAATACCACATGTTTAAGATATTTGCATTACAAATAAAACGCATGTCTTAAATATTCTGTGAATAGTCTGTGAAGTCCCCTTCATTTAGAACCAATTTAGCATAATTGGTAAACCGTAAGATAGGCAAAATCATACTACATAAAAAAAGTAGATCTCGTTAAAGCACACAATTATGTCAAAAGCAATTTTTTGTCGCTTTAACCATTTCTGAGATATATTCTGTTATCGGTTTCACTTTTGAAAAAACAGAATTCAAATGGTAAGTTGCTATTTTTCGCATGGCCATACAAAGAACATGAAATTCCAAAGTCATTACACAGCGATCCGCTAGGAAAGAAAGGCTTTAGCCCACTCTAGCCTCCTCATACCTACAACGAAATGCGTTATTACTCGGACATTTTTGCAACAGCGCTTGGTTTGGTGGCTCTGCTGTGTTTACATTTAAGTAGCCTGTACTCGCTATACACAACAGGGATAGTTGCTGAGTTGGCCGCAAGTAAACGCTAGAGACATAATATGTATGTCCTGAGCAGAAAATGTGTAATGAGTTTGTCTCAATTAACAAGAAGATCGAAAAAATAAGTCTTTGTAGAAATAGTTTATAGAACAGTAAGTAGAGAAAGTCGTGTGAATACAAGACAACAGAGTTTTATAGTTCACTCCGTAGGCGTAACTTAGTGTGAAAAAAGAGGCCCATGGTGGAGGGCGCGAAAATGCCCCCCGCAATATTTCCAGCTTAATATTTTGAATCACTTTAAGTAAAAACATAAAATTGCATTTATATTTCAATTAATGGAGCGTCTTTCAACCAAAATATCTTTGCATTATGGACCTTATATTACAATTGCAAAATGACCAGACGTATTTTCATTGTGGGTTCAGAATCGTCCTCCGTGGTGTAGTGGTTACCATGCTAGCCTCTAGTTCCCAAGGTCGGGGTTCAAACCCGGCGGAGGCGATGGATTTTTTTCGGGCGTAAAAATCCTTAGCATGTTTGGAAAGGAAGTAAAGCCGATGGTCCCGTGTCGTAGATTTACGGCACGTAAAAGAACCTCAAGCCTGATAGAGGCCTCTGAGCAAAATTACCGGTCTTTCACGCCCAATATAGACTGGGACGCTAAGGACCATATCAGTTAAAGAGCGTCCATAGATAAAACTCAATTTAATTGTGAGTTCAGTGCTTTTTGTTTAGTATGTGTTTATATTTTTCTAACAGTAAGCTGGAAAAGGCGCTCTTTTTTAACATGTAATACTTTCTAGTCATAATGGTGGTAAATAGGGTTAGATTTATTTCCTTTGATTCTCATTAGCTCACACCAATTTGAAACCATGTGTTACGATTTTGCTTTATTCAGTGGACTCCAAAACATATTTCCCATGAAATCTCTATATCGCATTTTTTTAGTGGAATGCAATGCTTCCTCTACGAAATATAAGTAGGTGCTATAATAATAATAATAATAATAATAATAATAATAATAATAATAATAATTCGCCCGCGCAATATGTGTAGTCCAGCTGGCATAGGCGTAACTTAAGGGAGAGGGCGGCATTTTCCTCATCGATATCTCCTATTTAAGAACTTTTTAATTTGGGTTACTTTAAGTAAACGTGATATTTCATTTTGTATATAAATTAATACGGAAATTTTCAGCTTAAAGAAATAAAAAAACTCTGCGAATGCTTCTGAAATCCGCTTCATTCCGAATGAATTTTGTATAATTTTGTTTAAGTAGGGGATAGATAAAAACGTACCACACAAAAAGTTAGACCTCGTTAAAACACACAACTTGTGTATTATCATTTTTTGTAGTATTAACCATTTCATAGATATTGATTATTATTGGTTTGAACGTTTGAGCTCAATGCTAGTGTATGTTTATATTTCCCCATCAATAAGTTAACTGGGAGCGACGAAACTTTTTTTTTCCTTTCCCTTTTCATTGTGGTAATACATTTTAAATGTTCTGGAGCGGCAATGCCTAGTGGAGATAAGTAGGATTGCATACCAACCATTAACGTTTACTTTGTTTCTCATTAGCTCATGCAAAGCGCTTGTATCTTTGCCGAACGTAATCAATTTGATTTTTAGTACTCTCAGCGGAAAAGCCATGGAATTATCTAAAAACCATTTCTGGCAAATACTTATCACAAGTAACAGAAAGTAGATAGAAAATAAAAATAAAGTTCACCTGAATAACTAAGGAAAGCTACGAAAATAAATATACAGGAAGTCCATCGATTGCTACACACCGGAGGTTTTAAGGGTGCTGAATGATAGAAATGGGCAAATAAATGAGTTTGACAATCGAAATAAACACGTTAAACGTGTTGTTGCATTGTTATTATTATTATTATTATTATTATTTTAAAACAGTTAATATTTTACTTGCCTGAAAAGTGACTGAAAGCTACTTTAGAAAAAGTATATACTGTGTCTTATTATGTGGCCTTCAGTTAAGGCTGGGTCACAAGTTACGTCCATGACAGCTAGTATGGACAACAAAACAATGCTTACAAAAACACTCCAAACGAGATAAATTAACAGCGCAGAAGTCTAACCCCCTTTTGACGTCAGCGGTATAAAATTATCTTACCTTGACACCAATATTTTAGTACTGAAAAGAAAGTTGGCCCAATGACATGCTTTTATACTGGTATTTTATGCAACTTCTTCAAAGAGCGACACTTTGGTAAACATTAACGTGTACGACACAGCGCCGGTAGATATTTACGATTGCTCCACTGTCGCTCATTACTTCGTTGTGTTAAATGCACAGTATAATTTAAAATGAGTTAGTCTGAGTACCTATTGAGGTCAGTAAAGTCCAGTCAAGATAAATCTTATATACGATATGCCATACATACACCACTTTCTCTGAACAAATTTCCATAATCCGTTATATTGGGTGGACCATTTAAGTTGGGACTGTACAATATCTCCAAAACTAAACGTTGTAGAAAGAAATGTCTAATAAAAGTTGCTTGATATTATTGGAGAAAGTAAATGTCATTAGTCGTGTTTTGTTTGGAGGACGTTATGATAGTCATTTCAGGGTCAGTTTAATTTTTTTAAATGGAAACCTACAATTAGGGTCAATTTAAATTGACCCTAAATGACCATCACAAGGTCCTCCAAATAAACACAACTAATGGCATTTACTTTCCCCCATAATATCAAATAATTTTTATTCAGGACATTTCTTTCTACAACGCTTAGCTTTAGAGATATTGTAAAAGTTGTTTGATAATATGAGGGGGGGAAATAAATGGCATTAGTCGTGTTTTGTTTGGAGGACGTTACGATGGTCATTTCAGGGTCAATTTAATTTTTTTTAAATGGAAACCTACAATTCGGGTCAATTTAAATTTAGCCTAAAATGACCACCACAACGTCCTCCAAATAAATAAAACACGACCAATGTCATTTACTTTCGGGCACAATATCAACTTTTATTCAAGACATTTCTTTCTATAACGCTTAGCTTTGGATATACTATAAAGTTTCAACTTAAATGGTCCACCCTGTATTATAGTATTCATATAAAACCGACTCTTTTACTCACATTACGTTACCCAAAATAATGTTTTAATTGAAAATAATTCCAAAATATGCAATGCGTATTCGTTTAATGCACAATACGAGAAACAAAACAACTGTTCGCAAATTGTAAATCAGTTTTGTTACTAATGAGCCGATGTAGGAAGAAGAATCGCGTAGTATATGCTGCCTAAAGTTCAACCATGACTTGTATTTATGAATGAGACTTCGGATAAACGTAGAGACTCGAAAGCACGGATTCTCAATGTGTTATTCAAGAACGAGACTTTCCAGAAAGATAGCATCGATCGGAACTTTACTTCGAAGTCGCCGATATGCTAAACTTTCATCCTGACTTTAGAGAGAAAACAGTGAAAATGGTGGATATATATCTTTTATATCTTCGCGTTGCCGAAAATATACAACAATTCCAGTGATTAGTGACAGTTTGTATTCCTCATGCATTGAAAGGGATACACAAAATACAGCAGAGCTCAATAGGAACAACGAATTCAGATCCAGATGCAAACTTGATAGACAGACCGTGGCTATGTTTGCACACATTTTCCTGAAACATCAAGTAGATTACCTATTCCACCCATCATATAGTTATTAATTTCGTTGCGGTATTACGCAGCGAAATGTTATGAATTCGTTTATTTTCTATTAGTTTACAATAGAAGTAAACTCGGTAGTACCTCAAATTAGTAAAAAGAGGTTAGGTTGTGGTGTGCATTTGTAATTTGGGGCGCTTTTCTGCTGCACAATGAATTATGAAACAAAGCTTATTGACGATTAATCCCAGGAGCGGCTGGCAATCTTAATTCGAGACTTCAGTTTCTTTTTAAAAAGTTTCTCATTAAAGCTAAGGAATCTTCGATATAAATAAACAGCTATCTCAATCTCGTCATACGCATTGAAATCCATTATTGCTTTCTCAGATATAGACATACTTAAAAGCATCGTTTGCATCATATTTTGGGTTTCACATTCTGAATGCAGAATGGTAGGTTCTTTTATATGTAATCCAACACAGGCCAGGTATTTATAAGAAAAGGAATGTATAGATGCAATATTTGAGGTTTAAAACCTTCGTTTATTTTTAGGTTACGGGCATGAATAATTGTAGCTAATTTAGAGAAAGTAGCATTAATGTTGCAGTAAGAATTTTCTCAAGGAAAGGTTTCGAATTAAGTTCAATGATTTACAGAAGGAAACAACATGCTGTGTTGATACTGGGTAGAGGACCCAAGGAAGGCAAAGTCCTAATCCTTGTTGCTATGCCTCTGACATACACAAAAAAAGCAGATTTTTTAATTCCCGACAAGTGAGCTAGATATTCCTCCATTTTCCCAAGGAACCTTTAAACGTTCTTCTTTGTGTGTTTACGTTGTAAGAATCATTATCACTCAGATTATCCTTCTTTCCAAAAACAAAATAAAAACGCGAACAATACAACAGCATTCTTACCTCAACACATTCAATTTTTCCCTACAACACGTTTTGAAGGAGGTTGGAGGAGAGAAGCGAAATACAGAAGCTTCGGCCAGTGGCTTCTCTATTGCAGTGTCAATTGATTTTAGATCTACATGTACTGATTTTATTGCTATAGAGAGCTGTGTGTTCGGAAAATGGGTTAGCCAACAATGGAACTTGGTCATGAAATCTGAACTTTCCAGAGTCAAAGTTAAAATATTGAAACTGTCATCTATGAATAAGACTTTCATTAAAGTTGAACTTTCATAGCAAAGCAGTCTACGAAAAGTCGTCACTGAAAGTACCGTTTATGAATACAAGCTTAGAAAACTTAAAAGATCTATCACCATCTATGTGACAATTTCGAAGATTTTGACACAAATTGTATGAAGGCATATTTCACCGAGCTCTACACTTTTGTGCAGTGTGTTTTTGTCTTGTCTCTAATAGATTACCAGTAATAAAAATTATATAAAATGATACAGAATGAAGAGAGCTTCACAGGCTATTCAGAGAGAATCTAGAATATGTATTTTATTACTCATACGGATATCTTAAGCATGTGGTATTTTAATCTACGTCGTATGGGCCATTTTTTGAGAAACTGAAATATAAGACACATGTTTCCAAATAAAGGGTAGCTTGGGGTGAAGAAGCTTTCCTTAAAATCTTCGCCTACACACCTTAACAGTGCATGACTCAAATTTAAATTCGGTATTGATCAGAACTTTTTTTTTCGAGTTATATGCTGGTCTCCTCATACACTTCACACGCATATTGCGGGTGAAATATCGATATCTTTTTGGGTGGAATGCAGCACTTCATCTGCTTACTAATTGTAAGCGTAAGAGAAGGTAAACATTAAAGAAAACAAATGTCCCTGCTAAATTATTCGTCATGAAAGTGCAACCATCATAATTAGGCATATTTTGATGCAAATATACCAACACTGTTAACCGAGGTCGTTAAGGCACGGACTCGTGAACGAGAGGTATGCAGTTCAACCCCCCTCCCCAAGACTATCTTCCCTGACACGTTTTTCCAGGTTTTCTTTAGTCTTCATAACTGGCAAATGCTGGGGAGGTACCATAAACTTAGGCTTGGAACGTCTCCTTCCCAAATGTCCTTTCCCAATTATTATCTCATTTCATGCACCCGTGTCTACGGATGTTGCGGTGGTGGTGCAGTGTGATATGCAG
The DNA here is from genome assembly GCA_030765065.1 of Deroplatys truncata. Taxonomy (NCBI): domain Eukaryota; kingdom Metazoa; phylum Arthropoda; class Insecta; order Mantodea; family Mantidae; genus Deroplatys; species Deroplatys truncata. Next base: position 120,141,800 of record CM060981.1, read on the forward strand.
TAAGAACGCGTGTTAATCACTAAAAAAGCAAATATATTCAACTAATTTCAATCATGTTATGCCTTTGGTCCTCAGGTGATCATTAATTATAATCAAGGAATTTCTGTTTTCTCCTTATTTGTTTGAACGTTAATTATCTTCCGGCTGTGAGCTTTTTACAATCTGTTTCTGACGAAAGTGTGCAGTTTTCAGGCAGGTCGCTAGTGTATCATGGCTAGGTTTCGAAAGGAGAGAGAACGTTCGAAGGAGAGTACAGTTTGTGTAAAATGTCGTGACAGTCCCCCACTCCTGAAACATAGATGCACAATAGCACTGACCAGCCCACTTGCGTAATAAGAGAGGTGGAGGTCGGCGTGGAACCTGCTGTGGATGTGATATCACTTCTAATCCCTTGCTCCCCACCACTCTCACATTTCTCCTTTCTCCTCTCTTGCGCATATGGAGCGTCACGACGTATTACACAAGCTGTACAGAACATGCCACGCACGAATAGCGACGTAATACGGGCCTGTCTTGTTATGTTTCTGAGCGAGCTTTCTCTGCCTCCCGTCTGCACCTATTTCTCAGATAGTAGCAATTGAGTTTCCAATTGCATTTATTTTTACACACAGAAAAAAACACACACATGGATATGATTGGGATGGGAGGCACTGAACTTTTTATAAAACGCCTCACTGAACTTCACGTTAAGGAATACACACACAGACACACACACACACACACACACACACACACACGCGCGCGCGCGCGCGTCCTTTTGCTTACGGAAATGACAACCTTGCGCTACGTAATTTTCAAAAATGCTGCCAGTGGTATTAATGAGCATTATGAGAATCAGGACGTATTCTGGCTGTAAACATGACAATCCGGATTAGTTCCACTGCCTTACCTCTTATCTCTGGTTTTTGCCATGATAAGTATTTTATACGGAACTTTATCTCCGACTTTTGCTACGATCTTTATCTGTGGCCTTTGTCATAATCCATTTTATAAGGGCGCTAATGACCTTGTACGGCCTCAAATAATAATCATCACACTGTTTTACCTATTTATTTTTAACGTCCGTTTAATCGGTAGGTCTCGGAAAGTGAATGAAAGAAGTCGGCGAAAGGATACTCAATACATAGAGAGCTTAGAGATATCCGATATTCGGCTTCTAAAGATAGGGGAAAATCCCGAAAAATTCCCTGTAGCTAGCACCAACCGAGAATCGAACTGTGATCCCTTAAATCTGGGGCAGACGCGCTATTCCGACAAAGAATCTTTGTTTCTGAACTACATTCAGTGACTCAGAAAACACTAGTCTTAAAAAATGTTAGTAGACAAATTAATTGAAATAAATTCACATTTTAATATGCAGAGAGAATAAACAATACTTTAGCTTACTGCTCACGCGTATTTATTAGTTTTAGTAGTCTAAAAATTGCAACAAAACTTTAACCTTTTCCTGTGTGATGTTTACGAAATTGTTTTGCGCGGGATGTTTTTTTTTTTTTTTTTTTGTATCAATAAGAAGTGGTAAAAATTTGTTTTTATTTGATGGAGGAAAAAAGCGTCAATCAGAAATTATAAACTATTTTAACGAACTTCCTAATTAAACCTTCAGTGTTTACTTCAGAAATACATCTTCGTCAGTTTAAATGATATGACGGTCAAATTGTCAAGTACATCAAAAACTTACTCTACTAAATGGATTTATAATAATTTTGTAACCACCACAAAACAAAAGTTGAAAAATCGGTTTAATTAAAACACATTTCTGGTGTGACACACTCACACGACTTTTTCTACCCTCTATCGATTAGTGGGTATGCAAACAAACCTTACTAAAGCTTATTTCTCTCTCTCTCTCTCTCTCTCTCTCTCTCTCTCTCTGCTTCATTTTAATCCAAATAAACCTTTGTAGAAATCACATTTGGTTATAAATGCAAAGAGAACAGCGACAATCTAATGTTTCAGAACTGGATGCTATACGCTGGCCTTAAAATTCCATAGTTTCCAACCAATCGAGAGAAACAACTGAATGTTGACAGGACTTTGGAAGAATGGCCAAGTAATGAACAATTCGAACCATTAATAACGGATATCTCAGAAATGGTTTATGCCACAAAAAAGGATTTTTAAGTGCCATTTATACCGCGCCTTTAACTGCAATGGTCTTATCGGCGGCAATTCCTTTGGAATATATTATTGTCTAGGCAATGGTGTTAACCCGTATTCGCTTGTCATTGGGTTACTGGTAAATCTTGGGCTTTTCATTAGATTACACACACATTCACATTCTTATTCATACTTCCAGACTCTGGGGAAAAATTCCCACCCCGTCTGGAATCGAACCCGGGACTCCTCGCACAAATTGAGCGTTTTAAAGAGATCTAAAACTTTTGTGTTGTACGTTTTCGTCTATCGCTTGACGTTTAGCAGTTGTACAAGATTGTATAAAATTCCTTCCGAATGAAGAGGACTTCATAGGTTATTCCCAGAAAATTCAAGACATATATTCCATTTGTCATGTAAATCTTTGAAATATGGTATTTTAATCAAAATCGTTAGAGCATGTTTTCAAAAAATCAAAAATGTCTAAAAAAAAATGTTCCATGTAAAGGGTAGTTTGGGGTGGAAGGATTTTATTGAACTTTATTGAACTTTCCCTATATATATATATATATATATATATATATATATATATAGGGAAAGTTAGGAATGGAAAAAGCAACAGCCGACAAGCATCCATAGCCGAGGAACAACACTGCAGCAGATAGCATCAACCCAAGGATCGACGCGTTCCAGATGCAACTGACCGACGATTTCCCGCTACAAACAGCGCCCAGCAACCGTTTTCCGCACACCGTTTTATCAAATGTCACATAGTGAAAAAAGAAAATGGATATTTTCAATAGGATGTTTCCACGGTCCATACTGACCAAAAGTCGTTTGATAGGTAACAAAAGTGGTGTTTGATGACAGGATAATTTCTAAAGAGTTATGCATCTCCCCACCCCGTTCCTTAGACCTTGCTGTGCGAGACTTATAGGTATTTGTGGGAACCCTAAAAAAATCTATGTTACACTCACATGACTTTCTCTACTCTTGTACAAACTATTTGTACAAACGCTTATTCCCCATATGCCTCATGTTAATTGAGATATCGAGATGTTAATCTTATTGCTAATTTTCTTGTAGATGCAAGGGGAATATGGTAGCTTTTAAGCGATAGTCAAATATTTAACGCTGGTTGCTATGTGGCGCATTCCATTCTCTTTGCATGTTCAGGACATAAAAAAAATCTGATGTGTTACACTCACATGACTTTCTCTACCCTTGTACAATCTAATTTTACAAACGCCTATTCTCCATATGCTTCATGTTAATTGAGAGATCGAGATGTCAATCTTATTGGTAATTTTCTTGTAGATGCAAGGGAAATATGGTAGTTTTTAAGTGATAGTCAAATATTTTAACGCTGGTTGCTATGTAGCGCATTCCATTCTCTTTGCGTGTCCAGGACATAAAAAAAATGAATAACGAATTTGAGAAAAAGTATAAGTATTGGAAAATTTAAGGAAATAACAAGCAATATCTCGAAAACGGTTCAATCAACAAAAGAAATGTATATGACATAAATTGTGTATTTTAACGCGATCTACATTTTTTGTGTAGTAAAATTTTGTCTATCTCTTATGGTTTACCAGTTATGCAAAAGTCGTTCACAATGAAGAATACTTTTGGAGACATTCCCAGAAAATTCGAGATATACATTTCATTTCTCATGACATTATCTTAAACATATGATATTTTCATCAAAATCGTTAGAGCCATTTTTGAGAAAATTAAAATTTTCGAAAAATCTTCCATGTAAAGGGTAGTCTGGGGTGGGGGGATTTTCTTGAAAACCTTCGTGTCGCATCTCTGGAAGATACTGAACCTAAATACCAAGTTTGGTGCTTATCCGACTGTTCGTTTTTGAGTTATGCTGTTCACACACACACACACACACACACACACAGACACACACACGGACATGTTTCCAAAAATGCTTTTTTTGGATTCAGGAGGTCTCAAAACATGTATTTCCGGTGAAATCTTGGTATCGAATTTTTGGGTGGAATGCAATACTTCCCCTACTTACTATACGTAGTAGAGAAAGTAAAAATGAATATCGAATTTCAGAAAAAGTATCAGTATTGGAAAATTTAAGGGAATAACAAGCAATATCTCGAAAACGGTTCACTCAACAAAAAAAATGTATATGACATAAATTGTGTATTTTAACGCGATCGACATTTATTGTGTAGTAAAATTTTATCTATCTCTTATGGTTTACCAGTTATGCAAAAGTCGTTCACAATGAAGAATACTTTTGGAGACATTCCCAGAAAATTCGAGATATACATTTCATTTCTCATGAAAATATCTTAAACATATGATATTTTAATCAAAATCGTTAGAGCCATTTTTGAGAAAATTAAAATTTTCGAAAAATGTTCCATGTAAAGGGTAGTCTGGGATGGGGGGATTTTCTTGAAAACCTTCGTGTCGCATCTCTGGAAGATACTGAACCTAAATACCAAGTTTGGTGTTTATCCGACTGTTCGTTTCTGAGTTATGCTGTTCACAGACACACAGACACACATATTTCCGGTGAAATCTCGGTATCGAATTTTCGGGTGGAATACAATACTTCCCCTACTTACTATACGTAGTAGAGAAAGTAATAAGTTTATAGGTACCTACAATACACACACCACAGGTGAATTTGAAAACAGTATCATAACAGATATAACGATAATTACACAACACGAGCTTATGCGTGTGAATGGAAATTTCACACGAAGATGCCAGGATTGTCTCAATGCAGATGGACACCACTTTCAAAAGAACTTATAACAAGTTATTACTCATTGTAGTGTATATTATTATTATTATTATTATTATTATTATTATTATTATTATTATTATTACTCATGAGTAAATAACGCGGGAGTGTTAGAAAAGAAAACCCCCAGTGTAGTATACAGCACGCATACATGCGATCCCGGCCGGACCATAAAACGACCGCTCTGTATTTTCAGCCGCATTATCCATGCCTATATTTTTAAATACTTTCGTTTTGAGAAGTAAGGTCAATGAGTCAAACTAGTTCAGAAATGACCGAGCATAAAAATTGCAGAAACATAGCATGGGGCTTTGCATACCTCCATATGGTTCATGAACAGATATATATTTTCTTCAACTATACTATTTTTGATGCCCTTAACCATCCTTTAACCGATAAATTATTTTGGACAGTAACACAATTTTCAGATAAGCTTTATTTGTTTCGTTTTACTAGAAATAAAACAAATTATTACCCGAATTGCTAATATCGAAAATCACGAGTGCAGAAAACATATATAAATTTGAAAGTCCTTGAAAAAAAATATATATATATAGTTTGTTTACATTTAGGTAACATTACATAATGTTGCAGGAACTTTCTAAGCACATTAACATGTTTGCAATTAAAAAGCAAAAGCGCCATAAATAAATTTGTGGAGTCCTTTGGAGATACCTTTTGGTTTATACCTATGCATAGAAACATGAAATATACTACAAAAGAAGAGATATCATTAAAATACTGTATTTCATCACAATTTTGGAAAATTAAAATACAAAAAACTTAATAAACAAAAGTATCAGTAATTGTTCTTCGCCCCTTCCCCTTATTGATGCTGTTATGCTGCAATAAAGTAGTTACGAATCTCCATCGAATATTGGCCCCTTCATTTTTTTTCACACGTAATATAAAATATGCAATTCTAGAACAATTAATGCAGTTTAACTTGATTTATGTAGTATGTTTTTAAAAGGAAACTGGTCTTATCACTGTATTTAAGTTGAGGCCTGTAAAATTGCTTAGTCCGATGAACGTAACCTTGGGCCACCAGACTTTGAACTCCGCCTGGTCATTGTTTCTTCTGCTTATCGATTCCTTGATCCTATCATATTCTTTTCTAGGTTCCAAAACTTATCAGCTATCAGTTCTACTCCTCTTCCGTGACTACAGACATTTCTTGTCAAGATTAATTGGCGGGAGAGGGGGTTATTACAGCCCTGGCACAGAAGTAAACATATATTTATTGCACAACTGCAACGTACTCTTAATATCACAGTTTGATGCTCGTAATAAACTGAATCTAACTTGTATGATGGCAGCTCCTGAAATTGTCTCCCAAAACAAAGCGCCTTTTCAGCGAGTGCAAAGCACTGTCATAGTAGATGAGCAGCTGACACCCCATGCAGGTGGCATAGATGTGCAGTCCCATTTTGACCTCTTAAGGGGAGATGGTAATTAAAATGTAGGATATAAAAAAAACAAAAAAACATTTCGTTAACTTTATAAAATGCAGGTAGTTTTAACATTTATGTGATTCATACGTATGGTAAATTTCAATAAAATTGAATAAATATTTTTGTCGAAACTACAAAAGTATTTTTTTAAAATTAAAATTTACTTTATCTGCCATTTTAAAAATAACCATCAAAGATAATTACTTGAGAAATGTTGCACACTGTTGACTTAATTATAGCAAAATAATTCCTTATCCGGTTTTTTTCTCTGACTATTTTATGATCTTTTAAAAATAATATTGCAAATCTGAATTTCTTTGCAACTGTGTGGATTGCTATCATTTAAGAAACATAACACCTATTAAAATGTCCTTGCATGGAATTGAAGTTAATGTATTATTTATTTATTTATTTATTTATTTATTTATTGAACGTCCAGAATATAAAAAGCCCTATTTGACAAGTGTATACATATTATGGCCATAATTTAAATACAATATATGGTTATAAATCAAAGGATAACATTAAACGTCAGTGCAACTACTATTAAGATAAACATTCACATAATTTGGGAAGTATGGTTACATACAGTTTTAAAAATCTGATGTCTTACACTCACATGACTTTCTCTACTCTTGTACGAACTATTTTTACAAACGCTTATTCTCCTTCTACTTCATGTTAATCGAGATAAACATTTGCAGAGTCTATCTTATTGCTAATTTTCTTGTAGATGTAAGGGGATAATATATTTACAAGGGCAATTTGGAAATACAGTAGCCTTTAAGCACATACATATCTCTTAATAGCTGGTTGCTAGGTGCAGCACCATTCCCTTTCCCACAGATTAATACTCTTTGCATATCCAAGGCAAAAAAATGAATAACGAATTCCCATGAGAAAATAAGTATTGAAAAAATTAAGGGAATAACAAGCAATATCTCGAAAATGGTTCACTCAACAACAAAAAATGTATATGACATAAGTTGTGTATTTTAACGCGATCTACATTTTTTTGTGTAGTAAATTTTTGTCTCTTATGGTTTACCAGTTATGGATAAGTCGTTCACAATGAAGAATCCTTTTGGAGACATTCCCAGAAAATTCAAGATATACATTTTATTTGTCATAAAAATATCTTAAACATATGATATTTTAATCAAAATCGTTAGAGCCATATTTGAGAAAATTAAAATTTTCGAAAAAAGGTAATCTGGGGTGGGGGGATTTTCTCGAAAACCTTTGTGTCGCATCCATGGAAGATACTGACCCTAAATACCAAGTTTGGTGTTTATCCGACTGTTCGTTTCTGAGTTATGCTGTTCACAGACAGACACACACACGGACATGTTTCCAAAAATGCCTTTTTTGGATTCAGGGGATCTCAAAACATGTATTTCCGGTGAAATCTCGGTATCGAATTTTTGGGTGGAATACAATACTTCACCTACTTACTATACGTAGTAGAGAAAGTAAAAATATAACTTTCAAATAACAGAGGGTAGGTTCATATAATAATAAAAAGAACGTTGTTGTTCCTGACTTTAGAAATCTCCGTATGAGTACTAACAGTCAACAAAACCTTTGTTCAGAAAGTTGGTTAAGTAGAAGGAGATACCACTGATACACCACCTAACCAAAACGACAATGCCTTCTATAGCAAGAAATCACTACCAATAGTAAAACGATATCTGTGGCTAAGGAGGCAGGCAACTTGAGCATTTTATTAAAATTTAAGCATTTTCTGATGGAATTTCGAAATAAAACTTTGGGAACATGCTATTTCAACACAAAGAATAAATTGAAAGAAAAATATAAATATTAAATTATGAAAAATAGTTAACTTCCGTCTCCACCTGTGTCAATTCATTTACGCAAGGGACTAAGTGGGTTCTCCAAGAACCAAATATAAATCAATCATTTCATACAAATGATCAGCTTATTATAGATACGGAGTCTAAATGCAGGTTATTGGCTTCATACTATGAAGATGCATTCCCTCCAAATCAATCAAGGAAAAGATTACCAGCAACATAAGATAGGAAGTAAGGTACTTGGACATGAGCTAAGTGTCGTTCTCCGTGGTCTAGGGATATCATGCTAGCCTGCAACAAAGACCATTGACATTCCAATTTACACTACCTTTATTCTGTTGATGTAACTAGGCATTGTTCCATTTAAAAAATTGTATATTTGCTAAAAACAGTACACTTTCTCAGTATTATTAAAATCTGTTTATAGGCAAAACGTACGAGCCCCTGACTACCAATCAATGCTGTGAAAACTGCACATCAATAGCACTTTCCATTTCCGAAATACTTGCGGCGCAAGTTTTACGTGATCCACGCTGTATATAGCACTTCAACGCTTCATTCGTCGTCCTCCGTGGACTAATGGTACCGTGCTAGCCTCTAGTTCCCAAGGTCGCGGGTTCAAACCCGGCGGAGGGCGATGGCTTCCTTCGGAAGGGAAGTAAAGCCGGTGGTCCCGTGTTGTAGATTTACGACACATAAAAGAACCTCAAGCCTGATAAAGAGGCATCTGAGCAAAATTACCGGTCTTTCACGCCCAATATAGAATGGGACGCTAAGGACCTTAGTAGTTAAAGAACGTCCATAAATAAAACTCAATTTAATTTAACGCTTCATCCAACAACTTATTTTAAATTAAATTGAGCTTTTTCTTACCTTAATGCAGTAGATTTTCATATAAAATTAACTAAAAACTATTACACACTCAAAAATAAAGTTATAACTAAAAGACACATGCACAATTATGGATATTAAGTATTGGAAGTGTGATTTTAACAGAACATGTTGGTATGCGTTAGTAAATAAGCTGAAGGAACTGAAAATATGAGATATATTTATTATGCTAAATAATAATTGTTAAACAAAAATAAGATGTAACCCTTATTCATGAATGTTTACAAATAAAAGTAATTTATTTGAACTTGACAAAAGTATTGGAACATGCGTATTTCATGAAATTCAATATCTCGTATTGCCATACGTCCTTTTCTTGTGATAGCTGCAGGTAATTATTTTGGCGTCAAGTGGACATGTTTCTTTGTTAATTCTGAGCTGATATTTTCCCATTCTTGCAAGAGAACTACCTCCAGGTGTACTTTGGATCTTGTATGGTATTTTCTCATACGATCTTCAAGTTCTTTCCAAATGTGTTCAATTGGGGGATTCTGGAGATTGTAACAGTGCTTTTAAGGTATGGGGTGTATCGTATACCATCCATAACCGAACACGTTCAGATGTGCGCTTAGGATCATTATCCTGTTCGAAAGAAACCCAACTTCTCAGCACTGCTTTAGAGATTTGGATTCTGCTCTTATGCTAAAGCTTATACAAATTGTCATCTATAAATGCAAGGTTTCCAACACCACTAGGAGCCATACAACCTCACACCATTACTCCTGGTCAGATCTATCATCCCGATGGACAGATTTGATCAGAGTAGTTTATCCCAGAAATCAATACCTTTAATTATGTATTCGTTTGCAAACTGCAATTACTTTTTATGGTTAAACCAACTCACAAATGGCTTTATTCTGGAAGCTATGGAACTGTATCCAACCCTATTCAGGTTCCTCAGAACAGTCCTGATATGAACTTACTTAATTAGGTATTCCTTTATCTGAGTAATTAACTCCTGTGCAGATACCACTGAATTGTTCTTCACGTGTTTCAGTATTGCCCTCCGTTCCCTTTGGCTCAGCTTCGATGGTCTTCCAGTTCTGGGTTTATTCAGCACCGTGTGGAACTTCTTAAAGTACTGAATAACGTTAAATACTGTTTTCCGACTTCTATTAACTGTATTTGCAATCTCTGTATAAGTTTTATCTTTATTGAATAGCTGTATAACAATGTTTCGAATCTCCAGCGTTGTCTCTGCTCCTTTACATATCATTTTAACTTCAGTTACTACCCCGCGACGTAAAGACAACAATCACTCTCTTGATGGAAAGGAGAATGAGCAGGGAACACGAAAACCTGTTGCAGACACCTACCAGTGACTTTCTTTACTAATTAAGAGGAGCGTTCCAATACTTATGTCCTAACAGGAAGACATCATATGAGAGGCAATTTGAGTATTATAGGAAGAACGTTCTAGCATATTCTTCTAGATAACCACGTAGGAAAGGGAGAATACAATTCAAGATCAAAAGAAGGAATGCCTCTAATCTATGGTGGACATAACCATTATCCAAACATGTCTTTGTTGTGATACTTTTGTCCGCAACTGTATTTACCACAACCATATCCTGTTAGAAAATGGCTTGCTTAGATCAAGGGAACAAAGGAGGTGTGTTTTGTTTTATTCACGTTCTTATCGTCTCACTTAGCATCCTCTCGCAGCAAAACATGTAACATCAGACGATCGACCTCCTCATCAAGATTCATGAGCGTTACGTGATACACTGCTGGGCGGCTAGCGGATTTCCCGCTGCTTCTTTTTTTTTTCTACAGTTTTCCATAGAAGACACCATAAAAATGTTGATTAAAGTACCATATATGAAAGATATTTGCATGACAAATAAAATGTACATCTTGAATTTTCTGTGAATAGTCTACGAAGTCCTCTTCATCCGGAAGAAAGTTTGTATAATCTTCTATAATTGCCAAACGTTAAGCGATAGACGAAAACGTACTACCTACACAAAAAATGTATATCTCTTTAAAACACACAATTTATTTCAAATAGGTTTTTTAAGGCACAAGCCATTTCCGAGATATCCATTATTAAAGGTTCGAATTCTTCAATACGCGGTTATTCTCTTGTCCTGCCAACATTCAGTTGTATCTCGCTATTGCATGGAAACTGTGGAATTTTAAAGCCAGCATATAGTGTCCAATTCTTAAAAATTTGACTATCACTTTTCTCTTTGTATCCATAACGAAATGTGTGATGCGGTCATTTCTGCAAAGTTTTATTTGGATAAAAATGTAGTATTACACGGGACATATAACTTTGCGCTGGGTTTGGTGTCGATGTTATTATGTTTACGTGCAGCGTAATTCCTCCTTTGCACACGGATAAATGCAACGCGATCTCTCCCAGGTAGTAGACAGAAAAATAAGCTTTAGTAAGAATAGTTTGTATACCCACTAATAAACGGCAGAAGGTAGATAAAATCATGTGAATGTATCACATGTTTTATTATTATTATTATTATTATTATTATTATTATTATTATTATTTGGTCCATCTCTTCCGGATTACCAATTATTCTCAGAAAATTTCAAGATGTACCTACGTTTTATTTGCTATGCGAATATCTTAAACATATGCATTCTAATCAGGATCCTTAGAACCATTTCGAGAAAACAAAAAATAACGAAACTTTGTCCATATATAGGCTAGACTGGGTGGAGGGATTTTCTTGAAAAATCTTCATGCCGCATCCTTGGAGGACGTTGAATTTAAATACCTACCAAGTTTGGCATTTAACGGACTTTTCGTTTCTCATTCTCACATATACACACCTTTGTGTATATGCAGGGACCTCAAAACATGTTATTTCCAGTGAAATACCGGTATCGAATTTTTCGGTGTAATGTAATACTTCCTCTGCTTACCAGTAGTACAGAAAGTAGAAACGGAATTAAATCAATATTTGTGTTTCCTTCAGCAGCTTTTGCAGTTATTGAAAGCATTCTCGCAAAGGTAAGTTGTTTTGAACAACTCAGGTCTCCGTCCGCAATGCCCTTATTTTGAAATGTACCTATAACTGTCAAGGAACACTCCACTAGTTCGAAAATGGCATTCTTCGATTTAAAGTATAATTGGCTGGCGTGCACGTGTGAGAAATTAAAACACTTTCGGCCTAAGTGATATTTGGGACAGTTTTGAAACGTTGAGGTGAGCGGTAGGCCTGATCTTGGCGCATGGAAGGAACATAAGAATAGAAGACAGCAACATCAGAAAGAATAGCGCTTGAGAGTGGTTCCGCGCGCAAAGTACAAAGCCGACCGATCAAAACTTCAACACGAAGCAGTAAGTCGCCTCAGACAGCTATATGCGAAAACCCAACGCAATTGCAGTTCCGAATGACTGGAGTGTTCTTTGTAAGCCTCATGTCATGATAAATCGATTCTACAGAGGAAGTTTCCCGGGAGAGGGTCCATTTGATCTTCTGAAGTTGAATAGAAAGTAAAGTGGTTATGCGAAAGCCCAAGTATAATAGTGCTCTAAAAGAACACATTTAGGTAAGCTAATATTATTTTCCAATCAGGAAATAACACATGACGGGAGCAGCCAGACCTGCACCAAACTTTTTCCCATTCACCATTCCAACCAGTGCTTCTCTTAACAAGTGATTTCTTCTCATCCATCCTAGAGAATTTGCTTTCTTCTTCCTGGTCAGCTTCATTGCTGTTCTTCCTTCGCCGAATCTTTACAAAATTCCAACATTTACAACATTTTTACAAGTAAATTTTACGCGCTCAATTCTTCTCCATATTCACGCTTGAAATGTTTCCAATCGTTTATCCTTAATTCAATGCAACGTAAAAGTTTCCTTGCCATACATTTTTACACTTCACATAATGGGTTTCCCTAATTTATTCCTCAAATCTTTCTTCGTGAATACATAGGACGCGTTTATACTTTCCAATAAGGCTTCCTTTGCCGTTCTATTCTTTGTATAACTTCTTGACAACAGCTCATGTTAATATTTACGATATAGTTTAATGTATAAAGTATTCTAATCTCTCTTCTCAAATTCGCTAACGTACCTTCTTAGCTTTTCTTTCAATTATCGTTCTCTGTCTCTTCCTCTCTCCTACCCATTTATCTTCATCCTATACGCTTCAAATATGTAAATCTCTATTAGCATGCACCTTAGGATTTTTCTTTCTTCTGCTAGCAGTGCCACTGTCATTTGCAGATCTTGAATTGTGCCTATTCCTCATTTTCATTATAACCTTGTTATGGAAACAATACCTGAACTCTCCCAAGTAGTTTAACAGGGTGGTGACAAGGGGGTTCCGATTAAATGTGTCTCCTTATTTTACTTTCCTCTGGCATATCTTCTGCTACCTTTACCTACTGATTAGTTGTTGCGTCATATTACTTAGAAGACTTTATTGCTTTCAGTTTAAAAAAAATCCTTCGAATCTTCGTAAATCTCTTCTCTTTACTTTTGTCAAATGCCTTTTCTAAAAGTATTAGCTTTGCTTTAGTAGCATTAGCCAACTGTACGTACCAGCACAGCTGCATTCCTTGCTTTTCTCTTCCAGGAACCAACAGTTCCTCCAAATTGCCTTTCATCTAAGAAAGTAAGTGTCTATTCAGTATCTCATTAAAAATTTGCCGAATAAACATAGGCTAATAATCTTGGAACCAGTGCTGTTTATTTTTTTCTCGATGGCACGATTTTTCTTTTTTATTGCCAAAACCACCGCCTCCAAGGAGTCTTCAGGCCATCCCCATGCTCAATTCTGTCATTTATTGCATTTAATTTACCCATACGCCTAGCTAGCTCAAGTGAGGTGGGAGGATCATTTGCTCCTGCTGGTTTTCTGTTATCCATTTTCGTATGTGCTGGCTTTGCTTCTTCCATTAAAATGGAAAACCTTCCTCTCTTTCTCGTGTTTTTATAGTCAAGCCATTTGGGAAATTATTTTCGTATAACTCATCCATATAAGTCTTCCATATTTTCAGCATTGTCTGTCCCTCCGTCCGTTATTCCACTTCTGTGTCCGCCTTGTATTTACTTAACGGAATCCCAGTTCTTTGTGAAGTTCAAACATTCTATCTTCACCTCCCCGATCTAGAGTCTTGTTCTGCACAGTCCAACCCCATCCACTCTTGTCAATTTCTTAATATATTTATTTATTTACAGCAAAACTGGTATTAAGTATCTAATGCTTTTCCACCAAATATCACATGGCACGACGGCAAGAAGTACTTTACAAAATGGTAGCAGACCTGAGTACACAGATACTTTTCCGCGACATGGAGAGATCCCATTTAAATCCAAAATCGATATCTGCGCAGATGTGATCAGTTTAGAGTCGGTTTGCACTAACTCGGTATGCCAGAGAGAATTCTGTTGACGCTGGACAATTCCGCTCCCATTTATAATTCTACTTGGATTTTGAATGTCGTGCAGCGTGCACACTATCTCGCCATTCAGCTGTGGACTAAGAAAAATCAAAGACACAACTGATGGAAAGCAGTATTTTAGCACCTATTACTTCAAATCGCGAGCCTCAACGTTACCTCTCAACCATCTCACCAGGTAAAAATATGTTTACACACAACGTTTATCTAAAACCTTGCACGACATGCTTTAAATATGAATCTAACGCAGTACTACTATACATATAAATAATAAAAAAAAAAGGACACACAGGATGGACTGAAACCCCCAGGAGGTTAACTAACGTGACCTTCCTAGATCACTCCAAAGACTTTCGACGACATAGACGGACCCCAATAAACAAACTTGAGCACTTTGTGGTCGATAACACAGTTACGAAGCCACACTCATCAGAAACCTGCTGGGCAGTAACCACATAGAAATATCCGACAATCACGAAGTCCATAGCACACACCGGACGATCAGAGTACTGCAAGGAGATCGCTCAGTACATTCTTGTTCAACTTAGCCACAGCAGACGTCGTTGGAATAATACCAGCGAACGTGAAAATATATCTACACACAGACAACACGGCAATGAGCACCAACAGCAAAGATCTACAACTGGCTTTCGGCAGAATGGCAGACTGGGCAAAACGAAACGACTTGCGTCTCAATGAGGAAAAGACGGTCACAATAATGTTCAGGAAGGGAAGGCGGCAACTCCAGTCCAAAAAGGCAAACCTCTCAAGTCAGTACCGCAATTCAAATACCTAGGAGTAATATTTAAACAGGGACGATATTCACAACCGACATCAAGGAGAGAGTGAACGTTGCAACGTAACGCACCTTCGACAAGTGTCAAAGACAGCACTGAAACTATCCCAGACAAAGGTAGTACCGGTATGGGCTTGAGAACATATCAAAACACATCAGAAACACCTGGCGGAATTAGAAAAGCTCAAGAGTACCTATCTGAAACCAGTCCTGTCTCTCAAATTTTACACCCCTCGGCTTACATATGTACTAACGACAGAAATGCACTTTATACCATACTTGAGAATGATCTACTCCTAAGTCAAACCCCAGCTACGAGAGACTAGTGCAAGACATGGAGAAACGAAACGAGATATGAAGCGACTTCTACAGCATGGATGTGATGTACAAAGACTAGACGCAAGGACTCTATGAACTACGACACGCCATGAACAGATTCGGATACATGGCTTCCACTTTAAAGTGTGAAAGAACAGAATTTACCACCAACCGCCACCAGAATGCGAGTGCGGCAAAAAGTGCCACAAAATCATACTACAATGTGGTGTGAACAAAGACAAGTATCACTAACGTAAATGAGTAGTGAACACTAGTGTTGGTGCTTAAAACAATTACATATTTTGTGCTGCTCCATTATTATTATTATTATTATTATTATTATTATTATTATTACACAAAAAAGAGCATAATGTGTCTTAAGTCTGAAGGACTTTTTTTCTTCAAGTAATTCTATGACAGATGCCAGTCCTCTCAATAGGACAAAGTAACGAAGGCTTTTTACACCTAACAATAATATTCAAAAGGAATAACTGTGTGCACAATATATGCGTAAGTCAACATGTCATTTCTTAAACACGTGTCAGATGTTTTAAAGTAGTAAAAGCAGTTTGCGTTTAGCATTATACAAATACAATGGAAATAAACTTGAAAATAAATACAACCAGAAACCAATTTGTACATCGGCAAAACAGCCATGGCATATGTTGAAGCAATAAGCTTTTTAGAGGTAGAAAATCAGAAAATATGTGTACCTCTGTGCATTCCGTGACTGAAAGTTAACACTGTTGTCAACTTCAGGAAGTTTTAATGCTCTCAGCGTACATGCATCTATGCGAGATCTTAGTATAATCGTGCAGTTTTACACGCAGTGGTTTATGCAAACAAGATAGTATTTTGCATTTAATATATGCGATATACTATACATAATATAATACAGTATATAGTAATTTTTAAATTTTGAGATGTTATAGATAGACAAGTTTACTTAAGATATGTAAGCATTAACTACTCATACCATTACTTAAACCATCTCCCAATCTGTTTCCAACCCGCTCCCTATTTTATAATTTTTATAATCCTAACTAAGGCAAAATTGCATAGAAAATTAAGTTTCACAAACACGCGAAGTAGAATTTCTTCTTTCTCTTCTGCCATTTAGCTCAGGGCGGCTGCTTTTGCTTTTCCTGAATCGAAAACAATTATCCTTATTTGTGTGATGTACACCAATTTAGCATATTATATCAACTACTTCACTGCTCACTATTGGGTAGGCAGCGTCGTGAAAAGCTCCAATGATTTTAAAATTAGCCTGGTGCTTGTGACGCTGTGCTCCTCTAGATCTCTTCTATCTTTAGACAGAATTATTACTTAACTACCCACTCTAATCTATGGTCCTCAAATGGTGCGCCAGTAAAATACAGCCGGCAATGCCGTAATTATTACAGAAATAGGTATATCGAAATAAAACTGTTTTATACTCCAATGCTTGCAAAAATAAACAACACTATGCATATCTATAATTTATCACATAAAATTGCGCTCCTACATTTGTTAATACAAGTCTTCAAATGTGGGACAGGACTGAATGCATGTGAAAAGATGTTGGTAATATGTACGCTAATTAGGAAAGAAATGAAAAATATAAAGAAACTACTGCTTACTCAGAAAAATGAAATCAATAACCACCAAAAGTGATGCATTGATAAAGTAAAACTATGTTTTATTAACAACTATTTTGTGTACTTACCTGCGTCTGTACACAAAATTTAAATGAGCATTTATTTGTATGAAAATCAGTGGCGTAAACAGCATAATGCGTAGCAGTGTCCAAAAACGTTTTTACTTTACCTACCGCTTATCTATGGTAGTTAGAGAAATTATTTTATTTCAGCCAAAATTCGACATCGAGAATTCACAGATAATAGATTTCTTGAGGTTCCTTGAAGAAAGAAAGAAGTCTTTTTATAAACTCTCCACGATAGAAATACGTGGCTGACGTTAAAGATATCCTAAAATTATCTTGAAGCAAGGGAATCCTGGTTTGTATTTTTCCATGCGACTTTAAAAGGACGAATAAGGAAAGCCTAAAACCCTGCAGATTTCTTTAAACCAAGAAATCGCGGTTATCCTCAGCCACCAGGAACTTCGTGTATATAAGCTGGTGTCAGACAACTAAAGTGAACTTGTGAACTCAGTCGCCTAACAAACCTGCGTTACTTTGCATAAGAATTCCACGCCATCAGGAACAAATTACTACGGACAATATTATCGTGTGCGCGAACTAGATAAATTCTAATTAACATTTGTCTTATAAACCTACATGTGATACAAAAACTGTATAACTTTGTTATATAATTCCGCACCTTAACGAACATTGGATTAAGACACATCATCTTATCGTGTGTGCGAGGAGGAAGAAGAATAAATATTCGAGTGACAAGTGTTTTGCAAAGTAGAGTCAGTGATAAATAACAGTTACAATTCAACTGCATATATCTAAATTAAAACAATGCGTCTGACGTAAGAAACCAAAATTTTGTAAAATGTTTAACATTTACATCTTACTTTGAAATCTTCAGAATTAAATACTACAATATAGCTTTAATTAGTGTCTTCCACATTTTCTTACACTCCATACCCTTTGAGATATCCACATACAGTCTCATGCTAATTAATAATATAGGAACTCACAGCAGTCGAGGACCAGTAATGGAAAAGAGAATATAGCTGCAGCTATCAATCAGAAGACACGAACTCGCATTTTGCAGGCTCAATAATTAATTAAAAATGAATAGTAATTAGAGTCGAGCAAGCATTACGTTGGATCCAATCATGAAGTAAAGCTGAATAATAATAATAATAATAATAATAATAATAAATAAATAAATAAATAAACGAGGACCTGCGTAAACCTAATGTTATATAAATAGAAAACCAAAGAAAATAACAAGATGTTACTAAATAAAACATATACAGCTCATTAAAATATGCATATGATTTGTGTTAAATCACTTTTGGTGACATTAGCCTTTTCCCAAATATTCGTGCATATTCGCCGAACGAGATAGCTCCGTGGTAACGTGTGAGACTCGCATTCGGAAGTCCCGTGTTCTATTCCTGTCGACCACCCACTCTGAACCTGGGTTTTTCGTGTTCCCCCTGGTCGGTGGGCGAATGCTGGGGTAGTTTCTCATCTACCAGGATTTCCTTTCCATTATCTCCCTTTCGTTCTGTTTCCTTTTCCATCTTTCAGGTGTCCGTCTAGTTTCGTGGCGTATGGCCGTGCGGGACAGATGGTGAGGATGCTTGCTCAAAGGAAAGAGTACTCCCGTGGACACTAGGGGAATGCTTGGTCGACGGGTTGTTCGTCGGCCTCTCTAGGCAGCTCCAGTAGTAGGGTGGTTCTTCGAGCCTGGAATTGTTAGGGACTTCGCACGTCTTTGCGGCCTGTCTGCCTGCGGTCTGTAGCCTCCTGTGGTTCCTTTACTTCATCCCTTCTTCCTGGGGTGATGATGATATGCGGTTTAAGGGCGCTAAACTGCTGAGGTCATCAGCGCCCTTACAATGTATAAAATATAAGGTCAAAATATAAAAGACAGGTAAAAGAACCGCATAATTAAAAAACGGGACACAAACCCGCGATGTCAAAAAGCTAAAAATAACAATGATATAACAATAACAATAACGATAACAACAATAATAACAATAACAAAAAATAACAATAACAACAATAATAACAATACAAATATCTGAAAAACCAACACACTAAAAGCATAGGCAATAAAAGATTAAAACGTGTCAAGAACTGTAGAATGTCAGGGACACGAGCGCCAATGTCCATTGGGGAGGAGATGCCCCATTAAAAAACAAGAGAAAAGTACATAGTCAAAAGACGCTCAGCGCATCAAATGCGTCTGGTAAATCCAATGTCATTGATAAAACGTAAAAGACACTCTACAGCACGCGCGTCGTCTGCCAGAACGTTGGCTAGGCCAACAGGCAGACCAACACGGACGCGCAAAGGAGCTAAAACTTGACACTCTGCTAAAATGTGACGCACCGTTAAGGGCGCACCACACTGCCCACAGAGTGGTGCGGGGTCACCACTCAGCAAATACTTATGACTAAAAATGCAATGTCCGATACGAAGGCGTGTTAAAATTACCTCTTCCCGTGCTTCCCGTCGGCCCAGACTAACGGGAGAGGCTTAACCTCCCGCAACTTGTTCCCCCGGAGGGCCGTCCACTCATCGCTCCAAAGCGAGAGGATGCGGCGACGTAAAACAATAAACAAATCTGACGAGGGAACAACAGAGGTAAAACGTCTGGGTGATAAAATCGCCGACTTGGCAGCGACATCGGCAGACTCATTACCTGAGATGCCCACATGACCTGGAATCCACAAGAAGGAGACGCTGATGCCAAAGACATCAAGCGAGTGGAGCAGGTCATGAATGCGCTGTACGAGCGGGTGGTAACTGTACAGCGAGCTAATACTTTGAAGAGCACTCAGGGAGTCGGAACAAATAAAACAGTGCCGTAAGTCGTGCCGCTGAATATATAAAAGAGACTGATAAATGCTAAAAAGTTCGGCGGTAAAAATCGAACATTGCTCTGGTAAACGAAAGGTAAAACTATTTCCACCACAAAAAAAGGCACATCCTACTCCAGCATCAGTCTTAGATCCATCAGTAAAGATAAAAGGCAAGTCCCCGAATTGCGACTGAAGTTCTAAAAACGCTGATCTAAAGACTGAAGAAGGGGTCTCATTCTTCGGCATTGACGATAACCCAAGGTAACAGAGGGCCCCAGCGCGCGACCATGGAGGAAAACGCGTTTCCCCCCTTGGAAGGGCCGGCGCTGGCGTAACGTCCAAATGCCGAAGTAGCAGTCGAAATCGAACCCCTGGAGGGAGCAATGCAGAGGAGCTAACTAAATATTGTCGGTCAAGTGAATCCTCGAAAAATGCCGCGAAAGACGGGTGGTCAGGCAAGCTTGAGAGTCGACAGGCATAGCTGCACAAGAGCATCTCACGCCTGGAGGACAGCGGAGGCTCTGCAGCTTCAGCATAAAGACTGGGCACGGGGCTAGTTGGAAAGGCCCCTGTAGCGACTCTAAGACCACGATGATGAATGGGATTCAAACGACGTAACACAGATGGACGTGCCAACGAATAAACAAAACACCCGTAATCAAGTTTGGATCGGACCAAAGAGCGATAAAGGCGAAGAAGGACGGTCCGATCAGCTCCCCAGGATGTACCACTTAAAACACGTAAAAGATTAAGAGAACGGTCACACCTTGCTTTTAAAAAGGAAACGTGCGAGGTCCAACACAACTTCCTATCAAAAATCAACCCCACAAATTTCGCCTCGTCTGCAAACTGAAGTATCCCTGGCCCAAGATGGAGAGAGGGCGGAGGGAAATACTTCCGGCGCCAGAAGTTGATGCAGACGGATTTCTCGGCGGAGAAATAAAAGCCGTTGGCGTTACTCCAGGCGTAGAGACGGTCGATACAGCTCTGGAGACGGCGTTCGAATAGACAGGTCCGCCGTGAACTGCAATAAATAGCGAAATCGTCAACAAAAATGGACGATGAAATGCCAGGTGGAATACAATCAACAATGGGGTTGATAGCAATCGCAAAAAGTGTGACACTGAGTACACAGCCCTGCGGTACTCCGTTCTCTTGAATAAAACGACGATATAAAACCGAGCCCACACGCACACGAAAGACGCGGTCCGTCATGAACTCCCGAAGAAATATGGGAAGACGACCGCGGATATTCCAATCGTGAAGTGTACGTAAAATGCCGCCCCTTCAACAAGTGTCATAAGCTTTCTCTAGATCAAAAAATACAGCCACGGTTTGACACTTTCTCAGAAATCCATTCATAATATGCGTCGACAAGGACACCAGATGGTCGACGGTAGAGCGATAGCGACGAAACCCGCACTGAGCGTTCGCTAGAAGTTTCTGAGACTCAAGACACCATGTCAACCGCCCGTTGATCATGCGCTCCATCACCTTGCAAATGCAACTGGTGAGGGAGATAGGGCGGTAGCTGGAAGGTAGTTGGCGATCCTTCCCAAGCTTAAGTATAGGGATAATAGTGGCTTCGCGCCAAACGGAAGGAAAAATGCCGTCTTGCCAAATACGGTTATAGACCTGTAAGAGAAATAGTTTACTGTCGGCTGAAAGGTTCTTTAACATCAGGACATGAATGCCGTCCGGCCCAGGAGCGGAGTGCCGAGAGCAATGAAGAGCGTGCTCCAGCTCCCTCATTGTGAATAGTTCGTTATAGCATTCATCATTAGCAGACCGAAAAGTATATGATGCGGAATCCAGCCGGTCTTTAATAGAGCGAAAGCCGGCGGAATAATGGTCTGAACTGGAAACCGCCTCAAAGGCAGCACCCAGAGTGTTAGCGATGGCAGCCGGATCCACTATGGTGGCATTAGAAACCTGAAGGCCAGAAACAGTACAATGTGACACTTTACCTGAGAAGCGACGAAGTTTATCCCAAACAACGGATGAAGGCGTAAAACGATTAAAAGACTCGACAAAACGAGCCCAAGATGCCTTCTTGCTATCCTGAATAATGCGACGAGCCCTGGCGCGCGATTGTTTAAGTCACCAAATTATCAAGTGTAGGGTGTCGCCGCAACACCCTAAGTGCAGACTTACGGGCACGAACGGCGTCCCGACAATCCTCGTTCCACCACGGAACAGGTGGCCGCCGAGGTTGGGAGGATGAACGGGGCATTGCGCGTTCGGCGGCAGAGAAAATAATAGACGTAAGGTGCTGCACTAGTTGGTTAATGTCGGAGAAGGGCTGGTCGTCAAAATGCACGAGGCTGGAATACAAGCTCCAGTCGGCTTTTGCGAATATCCAGGTAGGTACTCTGGAATGCTGTACGTGGTGCGACAGAAGAGAAACGATGCAGGGGTAATGGTCGCTGGAGTAGGTGTCAGCGACGACGTTCCACTGAAGACGATGAGCAAGCTGGAGTGAGCAAATGGCAAGGTCCAGGTGAGAGAATGTACCAGAAGAATCAGAAATAAAAGTAGGTGCACCTGTATTGAGGATGGAAAGATTGAACTGATAAAAAATGTCGGAAAGAAGAGTTCCCCTCGCACAAGCCCTTGGCGAACCCCACAGTGGGTGATGGGCATTAAAATCTCCCAACAGAAGAAATGGTGTTGGGAGAGCGGACCGGAGGGCTCGAATGTCCGCGGGAGCGAGGGGAGACGATGGAGGTGAATATACAGAGCAAACAGAAAACAAAAAGCCGGGTAAGTGAAGGCGAACGGCAACAGCTTGCAAGTCGGATGTAAGTGTGACAGGTTTAAAATGAACGTCGTTACGCACTAACAACATGACACCTCCATGAGCAGGAGTACCCTCCTCCGGTTCAAGGTCGTAGCGAACCGGAGTATATCCTCGGAGATCAAAAGGATCGTGAGGGCGAAGCTTAGTCTCCTGCAAACATACGACCATAGGCGAATGGGAACGCAATAAAAGTTGCAGTTCCGCCCTATGCGATCGTACACCACGTACATTCCAGGTCAGGATAGCCATGAATAAAAGGGGATAAACTGTCTATTTAGAAGGGCAGCTTAAAATTACCTTTTGTTTAACCTTTGAGCTCGGGCTTTTTGTATGGAGTTGGTCAGACTCCATAGCTTCCTCGGAGGGAGGGCCCACGCGCTCAGTGCCAGAAACCGACTCAAGCGCCGTGAATCGGTTCTGGGTGGCGATGGGTGAGGGGTGCCGCTGAGCGCGGCTTGTCCCAGGACCGTCCTGGGACAGCGACCTCCGAGGAGGAGAAGGTGAACTTTTGTTACCGCGCGCACGCGGAGGGTCTTTCAAAAAATCTTCCCTACGAAGTTTCTGCTTGTGCTTCTTTTCAACGGCTTGCGACTTCATTGACTTGGGACCAGGTTTATACGGCTTGGTAACTGTAGCCTTAATAGACGGCCGGATGGTAGTGGCGGTTAATCCAGTCATGGTCCAGGTCTGAGTTTCGGCATCTACTCGTGGTACTGGCGAGGCAACAACAGAACTAAATGTGCCAGATCGCAGGAGTGAAGGTTGGCGCGCATGGTAACGCCTCCGGGCTTCAGCGAAGGAGAGTTTTTCCTTTACCCGGATCTCCTGGATCGCCTTCTCGTCCAAGTACCGCGGACAGTCGGCAAACGAAGCAGAATGAGACCCTTTACAATTAACGCAGACGGGGGATGTTGAACAGGTACCTTCGTGTGAGGGCTGGCTACATGTTGCACAGATGTTAACGGCACTCTTACATGAGACTTGCGTATGCCCAAAACGTTGGCATTTAAAACAACGCAGAGGTCTAGGAATATAAGGCCTCACAGAAATACGTTCGTACCCTGCGGAAATGCTCGTGGGCAGATCGACGCCATCAAATGTAATAACCAGGGTACGAGTGGGTACCAATACGCCGTCGCGTTTGGCCTGCACTCGATGCACTGCAGTCACCTTTTGATCGGATAGATATTCTACGAGATCCTCGTCCGATATACCATCGAGGCTATGGGTGGTAACGACGCCCCGACAGGAGTTCAATGTGCGGTGCTTCTCAACACGGATGGGGTAACCGTGGAGAAGCGTAGCGCGCAACAAGGTCTTACTTTGCTGATCGGACTTAGTTTGTGCCAATAAGGAACCATTCCGTAGACGAGTGCATGATTGAACCGCACCAGCAATAGCATCTATGCCCTTCTGGATTATAAAAGGGTTCACCTTCTCAAAGTTTTGTCCTTCTTCTGTTCTCGAAATGACCAAGTAACATCCAGATGACGGCGGTGCTACTTCTGTTACAATAACTTTTCGGCGCTTATTTGTATTAATGGAGGAAGGGTGCTCCATAGCGAGATAAATCCTCCACCATTGCAACCGTCTCCGACCTCGGGCTCTGACTTCTCGGGCGTTACCCCGGCTTGGGTGAGTGGCCTATCTATACCAGACTCACCCCAGGGTCACACCTCCCAGAACATAGACAGAGGGACCCAATCGCCGTCAGAAGTCAGCAGCTCATGCAATGGCCCCCCGCGGGACTGCAGTTGAACAGCGGATACGAACACAAACCCTACATGACGACCCCGGGTGGTGGGGATGACGCCATTACCCACTCACCCAGCTGCGCACGCGGTGCGCGGGTATCCGTCAGGCTGTGTCCACGGAGGATTTAAATAAAAAGATAAAGGAAACTAAAACTGTGTGGGCGTTTCGCACGCAAGGTAGGCCGGCGGGGAAGAAAAAGAGATATGCGAATGTCGTGGTGCGAAATGGCCGGAAAGTGATAAGGGAAGAAAGAAACGATGGTGAGGTGCGGTATGGATGGAATGCAAAGAACGCACGAGAGCCTACCTTGGGTCCACCGGTCACTTGAAGAACCCACCTCGACCGGATGGGGGTGAGGGGATGAATGTGGCGATGATTGGCTCGGGAACCCCCGGGTGCGTCTTCCTGGGGGATTGTAGGCACAACAGATCCATGTACGTTGCAGTGCGCGAGGTGTCCCCCTCCGTTTTATAACTATACGTATGTGCAAGTTTCCCCAGTTGGAAATTAGCTTACGTCGCCACCTATGAACATCTGAAAATTGAGCGATTCTCCCTTTTTCGAACGAGCTAGAGACAGAACACGGAATTAAGATATAAGCGATAAATGTGGTTTCACCTTATTGCCTATTTTAAAACCATTCAGAGATTTGCTTTCATCTTGATTAAGTGAACAGAAGAATTACTTCTAACATAACTAGTACAATACATAAAATATGCCTGAAAAACTATATTATCTTCGGGACCATAAACAAAAGTATATAAAGCGATTCATTGCTGCCTACACGCACACTCCGTCAAGGGGCAGGTAACCTGAAACCAATGCATTACATTTTATGGGTCCTGAACATTACAAACCTAGTCATGCGAGTGTTACACATGAATGCCATGAAGATTTTTCAGTGTACGCCAAATATGCTGATTTCTCTTTGTCTATAAAATAATATGCATCCTCTTCCTGTCTGTCATCAAAACCGAAGGAAAAACACAGAGTCCAAATTATTTGCGAAATCGATTACCTTCGAAGCTTAACTTTTGAAGTTTTTTAACACAACGGTAAGTAGCTCAATTGATTTGTCGAATCACAGCTTTCTGGTTTGTCCTTAAATTCAAACCTTGTTTTAGCAGGACAACCTCAAAACAGCTCAACAAATGGTACATATTTTAGCATCCATTTTAATATGCCACCACGATGAAAATGAAATATGTTCGTCTATATGAGGGAATCCCGGGAATTTTAGCCATTTAAGGGTTGTTTTAGTTTCCCTACTACTTATGTGCCCCAAACCAAAAATTCGGTACCGAGATTCCGGAAATCCTCAAAAGCAAACACGCGTGTATCATCATCTTTCAAGAAAGTAAATGTACACTTTTTGCGGGTCAGTATCATTCAGGCGTTCCGTGATTAGGGGGTATTAAAACTAAATCGGTCATGGTCGTAGATGTATATCTACTGTCTTGGTCGCCATTTTAACCTGTCATTCACTTCGAAGATTTCTATGGCTATATTAACCCAATATGACGAAATATGGACTAAATATCACAAAACAAGCTGCAATTCTCTTGCTGCTGAACTATTAACTACATAGCACTGGAGAAAATGCAAGAAAACGGATAACACGTGAATGTTTTTAATAGAACCAAGATCTACTATGTATATAACCCACGCACTAACATCTGCTGTAGTAGCTCCGTGGTAAAACGCATCCTATTTCAAGTGTGCCGAGGATTCAGAGTTCGAACCCCAGCATATGGTCAAACTTTTTATTCCATCTTTTTCGCTTTGTAACACACATTAATGAACAAAATTGCACTTCTCTTGCAGCTGAGCTATTACTATTTCGAAGAAAATGCAAGGAGGTTGAATGATAATTTTAAAGGAGCCAACTTCTAAATGCTGTATACAATCCATCTGATCATAATAGTAGGCTAACACATAAAATAACAAAAAACTGATAAATTCTCATAATGAGAAAAACAAACTACAGCTGCAAATACTCGTATAACTGTGTATAATTCGATGGAGTATAGTGCATAAAGCTGAAAAGGTATATTCTGTGTAACTGCTAGTAACAATATAGTTACTTAATTTATTAAAAATAACAAAAACAAGACGATAGCCAAGGATAATGGTGCTTAAAAAGCAAGCCAAACAACTGCTATTTCATAGCTGAAGCCACATAATTTATGAAGAAATAAATTAATTTCGAAACATTTCAGATTTATAGATAATGTATTTCTCCTGAAACAAGTAACTTGTCGAAACAACGAATGGAAAAGAAAACTGAAACTTGTGGTATAGAACCTCGTATAATTGTCTCCAGCTACTACGATTACGGCGTTTATTCTTTGGTGCAGAACACGGTTTGGATTTTGCTGATAATGTTGCCATAGCTCCATCATGTGAGCAACCAGTTTCACTCGCACCCTGTCTAGTCGACGATCTTCCCATCTCTTTACCATGAAGGCCCATACATGTTCAATGGAGTTCAGATCAGGAGATCTTGGAAGCCAGTCCTTAGATTATTTTTGGATGCCTCGTTAGCCAATCCTGGGTGATATTTGCGGTATGCACACCACTATTGTCGTGCATAAATACATATCCTTCTTGTTCTGGGAACCTAGCACTAAGAGATGGCAGCAAAGTGTCTTCGAGAATATCTACATAGACTGCATTCGTTTTTGACAATTGAATTAACTCCCCATGACCTGATACTGTCATATAGGCCCAGAAATGTGCTGCAATTCTTCCCGAACGTTCTGCTCGAACGACGTGCTCAGGCGTGTATCTACTTCCCGTGGTCTATACAGATATAGGGTCCTTGCTGGTCGGATCGAAATACCTTCTCCTCACTGCAGATTACTAGGTCCCAGTAAGCCTGAGGAAGGTCAATATTACATTGAGACCATTGTAACCTTCTTGCCTTGTATGCCTCAGTGAGGAGCAGCTTAGTGGCAGGACAATGCGATGAAATACCAGCATCCTTTAATCGTCAGCGTATAGTTTCATATGAACAACCATATTCAACTGCTGTGTCCAGAAAGACAGACCTGTGTCTTAGTGGTTGGTTCCTCACATCTTCTACCAGAGCTTCGTCGTGAGCAAGTGTTATTGGGAGGCATTCTCACCATTAGTAGCAGGATCTATAATCTCACCCTTTTGAGCTACAGTCAAGTCCACACAACCTCGTGGACGTGGCATGCTGCATTGCTGTGATGAAGCCTTAGTGAAAATGCTCGAATGCAGTGCATAAAGAACTTCGAGCAACATTTTGCGCAAGCGCAAGAAATACAAGGTAAAAGAGTTGGAAAAAGTATGACCATATGCTGGGTTTCGAACCCTGAATCCTCGGCACACTTGAAACAGCGTATACGTTTTACCAATGAGCTATAACAACAGATACTAGTGCGTGGTCATATTAAACATAGATGTTGGTTCTATTAAAATCATCATTCCACGTGCTTTCCGTTTTCTTGCATATTTTCCAATGTCATAGTAATAGCTCAGCTGTTCGTAACTGTGTCTTACAAAGTGAAACATATGGAACAAAAGGTATGACCGTATTTTAGGGTTCGAACCCTGAATCCTCGACACACTTGAAATAGCGTGCATTTTACCATTAAGCTACGACAGCAGATGTTAGTGCGTAGGTTGTATATAATATATATGTTGGTTCCATAAAAAGCATCATTCCACGAGTTTTCAGTTTTGCATATAACATATACCTCAGCAGCAAGAGAATTGCTACTTGTTTTGATATTTATTCCATATTTTGTCATATTGGGCTAATATACCATAGAAAACTTCGGAGTGAATGGCAGGCTAAATCACGGAACGCCTGAATGATACTAACCCGCGAAAAGGGTACGCTTACTTTCTTGAAATATAGTAAATGTGTGTGTGCGCGCGCGCGCTTAAATCTTCTCAAACTGCACAGAATGTTTCAAATGTCAACTTATGCAGCGTTAGGCATTTTTCAAATATCCACTGGTGCTTGTTTAAATTTCTCTACACTTTAAGCAGAAAGCCTTAAAATGTTGTGTCTTTTACTTTCTTTCTTTTTCCATGACCTAATGTACAGAGCATTGTTGTTAAAAAGAACCAATGTGCTTTTGAAGTAGTTGAGTGGTTGCTCCAGCTTACAACACGTCTATTACCCAACTGAAATCATTTCTGGCGAATATTTAGGAAGCAGAAAGAAAGATCGGCTTTTATAATCAACAAGGACCCGCAGTTCCACCCACGTTATTGCGTTAAATATGCAACTTCTCCCTCAACCTCCCTTTCTCTTCACAATGCCCCTCCATCGTCCTTATTCGTCTCTCCTTCAATATAACATCATGTGATGTTTTGAAACCCTATAGCAAAACTGCTTTCCTGGGGTGTTAATAAACTCTGAAATCTAAGTAAAATGTTTAACACTTCGCAAACTTGAGCCTCATAATTACAATGCGATTGAAACACACCATTTCTTGGGTGAACTGGTTTACGCGCACAAAAACTGTGGCCACACACACACACACACACACACACGATTTTCTCTACCTATTCTTCACCAAGGTATTATTACAAAAGCTCATTATTCTATCTACTTCATGTAAATCGACATAAACAATTACAAAAATGGTTTTGCTGCATATTTTCTTATAAGTACAAGGGATTAATAAAACACAGTAGGCTTAAGGGCTAGTCAAATCTTTTAGGAGCAGATCGCTAAGTGATAGCTTTGAAATTCCGCTCTCAATCAAAGAACATCTCGGAAGTGGTTAACGCCTCAAAAAAGGACAAATGTTGCGCTTTAACGAGATCTACATCTATTCAGTCCTGAGATTTTTTCTATCTCTTACGGTTTAACAGTTATATAGAGGTCATTCAGAATGAAGTGGACTTCACAGGCTATTCATAGAAAATTCAAGGTATACACTTTATTTATAATGTAAATACCTTAAACATAGCATATTTTAGTCAAAATCGCTTAGCCATTTTTGAGAATATAAGAACATTTCGAAAAATGATCCATGTCGCAACTTTGGAAGATACTGAACTTAAATATGTTTGCTATTTATAGGAATTTTCGTTTTGAATTTGCTGTTCAGACAACACACATACACAGGCGCGCGAATCTTTTTCTAAAAACGATTTTTTCGGGTTCAGGGTGCCTCAAAACATGTCCTTCCGCTGAAATCTCAACATCGAATTTTTAGGTGAAATGCAATACTTCCTCTACTTAAAATACCTAGTAGACAAAGTAATAACCATAACTTCTTAAATAGCCATTCTATCGGTTTACGTACACCGAAAATAGCTTCTTAAACACTTATTAATTCTACCAAAATTTTGCAATTATCAAACCTTGTTAGAAATATTATGCTTGCAAACTTTTACTGTGTAGCATTTAAAAAAGCTCAATGATAATTTAGAAATTTCATTTTTTTTATTTATTTATTTTTTACGTACCACTAGAAAGGTCTTCCCTTTGGATAGTCTAATTTAAAATGACATATATATTATTTGTAGGGTAAAGTATATTACAATCCCAGTTTAATAACAATACTTGCGTGAGTAAAAAAGTACAAACAAATTAAAACTACAAGTTTTGCCTTCAGAGTAGCCCTGAAGGTAAGTATAGGTATGTAGGTATCAGCTATTCCTACAAATTAAAAACGAAGCAGAAAGTTTTGTTTTGCGATTTTATTAAATATATTAAAAAAGTATTCACAGCAGAATAGGAATGAAAATGAATTACCACAAAGAAGTACGTAAGATTAAGCTGCATCAGATAATTTTCTGTTTCCTAAAGTAGGGCATTCTATAGCTTTGATTCGAACATACATATGCATCCATGACGTCATAGCAGTTTGACGTTGAAGATCACCTCGGTTACAGCTCTATCTATTTATAACACCATTATGTAACTGTTCCTGGTTTGGATTATCCCTGACATTAAAAGGGGGATTATGTGTGCATTTAGATATTCTAATCCAAAAATCCTGGTGTAGCAATAAGAGCACACACAAGATAAGATATTTCTTCTTTGGCAGTGTATATTCTTTTATACGTACTTATTGTTTCGCCAAAACATTAATTTGCAATGTTGAAAGTGAGGCATTGTTCGACTTCGCTAATACCCATCCAAACGCAGCGCGCACAGTTCGAAAGGATTGCTGAATTCGGAGGTTCCAATAAAACCGTGGGTACTACTGGGTTGAGAATCACGTATGCGCAGAGAAGCTGATTATACCTAACATTCCTACGTCCAACAGTAATAATTACGTCTTCATAGATCAGATTCGACTATTATTGTTGAATGTATGTATATACTAATTCGACCAGTAGCGCTGCGGTAGTGTTGCTACCTGCGTTGCGAGGGTACCCAGGTTCGATCCTCGGATGGGAGGCCTGGTACGGGGTGCACTTAACCTCGTGAAGTCCTCAGGAATCAAATGAGCCTTTTGATGGAAAAGTAGTGACTTCGGTTTCACAAACCGCATCAAAGTGACCAGTCGAAGGCGCGAGCTCTGAGACCCACTTCACTATACGCTGCATAAAACGTCCTGCGTGAAGGTAAAAGATGCAGCGGCGGCCGTAAAGAAGCCCTTGGTCCAATGGGGCTGTTGCACCACGGAGTTAGAATACACAGGCTGAGTTGCCTAAGACTTACACAGCAAATTTCTCTGAAATAAAAATTGGAATTAAAAGCAACTTTCATGAAGGCAGAAGTGGGGCTAATTAAAGTACAGTGTGTCTCAAATTTATATATAAGGCGCCTATTTGAGATAGGAGACTACAATTTTGTGAATGGTTCATGAGCAAGTGTGATGAGAGGGAAGATTTTCAAGATTTGTTTGGTCAGATGAAGCCACATTTAAACTTAATGGCACAATTAACCGGCACAACTGTATATACTTGGCTGACGAAAACCCGAACATCTTTGAAGAAAAGGTCGTCAATCTTCCACGAGTAGTATGGTTTAATCTGTCTTCCATTGGCCGTACTTCTTCGAAGGAACTGTCATTGATTCGATACCGAGATTTCACCGGAACTACATATTTTAAGGCCCTCTGAATAAATAAAAAAAAAAGCATATTTAGAAAAAGGTCCGCGTGTGTGTGCGTCTGAACAGCATAACTCAAAAACAAAAAGTCATATAAATACCAAACTTGGTATTTGAGTTTAGCATCTTCCAAGGATGCGACATGAAGATTTTCAAGAAAATCCCCCACCCCAACTACCCTTTACTCGGAACATTTTTCGAAATTTTTCATTTTTTAAAAACTGGCTAACTATTTTGATTAAAACACCACACATGAAAGATATTTACATGAAAAATTAAATGTATATCTTGAATTTTATGTGAATTGCCTAGGAAGTCCTCTTCATTCGGAAGGAATTTTGTATAATCTTGTATACTTGTAAACGTTAAGCGATAGACGAAAACGTAACACTCAAAAAATGTAGATCTTTTTGGGGGGGGGGTTAATTCAATAGATTCGTTCGTTAGAACCAGGATAAAATACGTAATAACAAACGAATCTGAGGTCAGCCATATGACACCCTCCGGCACCAAAGTTACAGATAATAATATTGTACGTATGGTTCACTGGCAGTCTAATCACTTCTGGATGAAAGCAGCAAGTCCTGTGGGAGACAACTTTTGATCCGGGGAACCATATCAGATCTTAGCCCCAAGGAGAAATATACTGAGTCAGGTAGGAGTGAGTGAAGATGCTGAAAAAATGTGAGCGCCTGAGAGCGAATATGTCCAGAGACAGATGGTACTAAGTCCAAGTTCATGATGTATCTGGGTGTTCTGACGTACCAAGTGCGTTCAGTATAAGCCTTAAAATATTATTTTGAAAGACCTGCAGACGATTAATTTTGGTTCCAGCTGCACCTCCCCAAATTGGCCAAGCATATGTAAGTAAAGGACGAAGTAAGAACTTGTACAGAAGAGTACCACATGGTATTTGCAAAAGCGACTTGCGGTTGAGAATAACATACAATTTGCGTAGTCTGGAGTAAGCGAGATTTAATTTTAAATTAATGTTAAGAGTTCCACGTCAGTCGACGATCAAAATGTAGCCCAAGATATTTAACAGTATCATCAGCACATTTTCAGGATATGGGAATAGTTTGTTAACTAATAAGAGGGGGAATAGTGGGGCGATGTACTAAAAATCATACTTTCACATTTCTTATGATTCAAAGAAATCCTCCAGTTGTCAATTCATGGTACTCGAATATTAAGAGACGTCTGTAATCTGTGATCAGCAATATCTAGGTAGTTCGTAATGGGTGATAAAAACGGCAATATAGTCAGCGTACATGTCGATATTGATATGTGGTAAAGCAGGCATGTCATAGGTGAAGACATTGAACAGCACAGGTGCTAAAATGGAACCTTGAGGCACTCCAGACATGATGGCCACACAGAGCTTTAAAACACGCGATTTACTTATTTAAGGTTCGAAATGTTCAATACTTTCCATTCTTTTTAAGTCCCATGGATATGCAGTTGTTTCTCGCGTTTGCATGGAAACAGTATGTAAATTTAAAGCCAGTATATAGCGTCCAGTACTTAAACATTTCACTATCGCTGTTCTCTTTGTATCTATAACGAAATGGGTAGTGTAGCTATTTTTGCAAAGGTTTATCCGGATTAAAATGTAGTAGATAGAAAAATAAACTTTAGTAAGAATAGTTTATATCCACTAATAAAGAAGAGGGTAGAGAAAGACATGTGGATGTATCTCATGAGTTTTTCTTTTTCCTTTCTCTAATACGTATAGTAAGCAGGGAAAGCTTATATTGCACCCAAAAATTTGATACCGAGACTTCGCCGGAAATACATGTTTTGAGGCCCCTGGAACTAAAAACATAGTATTTTATTAGAAATAGGGCGCGCGCGCGCGCGTGTGTGTGTGTGTGTGTGTGTGTGTGAATAGCATAACTCAAAAACGAACAGTAGGATCAACACCAAACTTGTTATTTAAGTTCAGTACCTTCCTGAGATGCGACACGAAGATTTTCAAGAAAATCCTCCCGCCCTAGACTACCCTTTACATGGAAGATTTTTCGAAAATGTTGACTCTCTAAAAAGTGGCTCAACGATTTTGATTAAAACACCATCCACTAAAGATATTTACATGACAAATAAAATGTATATCATGAATTTGCTGGGAACAGCCTGTGAAGTCGACTTTATTTGAAAGAAATTTTGTATAATTTTGTATAACTGGTATACGTTAAGCAACAGACGAAAATATACTACACAAAAAATGTATATCTCTTTAAAACACACAATTTATTTCAAATAAGTTATTGTTTATGATATAAGCCGTTTCTAAGTTATCTGTTTTTAAAACTTAGAATGTTTCATTTCTGGGCCACTCTCTTAAAGTCCTTTCAACATTAAGATGTTTCTCGCTATTGCATGGAAACATTGTGGAATTTTAAGGCCAGCATATAGCGTCCAGTTCTTAAACATATGACTATCCATGTTCTCTTTGTACCTACAACGAAATGTGTAATATAGCTATTTCTGTAAAGGTTTCTTTGGATTAAAATGTAGTAGATAGAAAAATAAGCTTGAGTACGGATAATTTGTATAACCACTAATAAACGATAGAGGATAGAGAAAGTCATGTGAATGTATCACATCAGGGTTTTTTTGCGCGTAGCAGTGTAATGGATCGCGTAAATCAGCCTCTACTCCTCTTCTGGTCGCTCGCTGTCGAACACAGGACTTCGCCTCTGTCGTTCGCTGAGCATCACACGCTATACGTCACAACAACCAGCTCAATACCTAACTAGCTTTCGCGAGCACGCTCACCGAAATAAAGGAGCAGCTTTGACAGAGTTCAGGGGAGGCGGGGAAATAAACATCCAGAAATATCTCGATATCTTTCGATAACGCTTCTGGGATTAATGTTGGGCGAGAGCACGGACCTCTTTATCTGTCCAACCAACAGTCGGCCGGCGCTTAAGGTCACAATATCTGTACTCGCTAAATTAAAGCGACGAATTTCCTAAATGATAGCGAAACAAAACTTATTCAGTTTGACCCAATATTTAGTTTATAAACACTAATCTTAAACTAATGGTGTGACCAGGTCTTCAGAGTTGGACATTCCACTCAAAAATTTGATATTGAGATTTCACCGGAAATATATGTTCTGAAGCCATCTGAATAAAAAAGAAAAACATTTTTAAAAACAGTCCGTGTGTGTGAACAGCATAACATAAAAACGGATAAGTACCAAACTTGGTATTTAAGTTCAGTATCTACCAAGGATTCAACACGAAGATTTTCAAGAAAATCCCCCCCCTCAAACTGGCTGTTTAAGGCTGTTTTGAGGGACATTTTATTCAGATTCTTGATGTAGTTCATAGCTCTGGTTGTTGCATTGATTCTATCATTGATGTGTATAATAAAGGCGGTACCTATAGTCTGTTATGTGATTCCTAGACACTTGAACCTCGAAACATCCTTTAGAGGTGTTTACTGTATGTTGAACATTGGTTTTCCACCTTTCTTGATGTAATTGAGACGGTTTTTCATTTAGGTGAAGTGTATTTTCTTCTGCCCATTTCACCAGCAAGTGCATTAAATGCAGCTTGTACATCCTCTTTGGATCTCGAGGCCAGCACAACATCGTCAGCATACATATATATTATTGCTCCTTCCGGGATGACCTCTGTGATATCAGCCGCGGCAATTATAAATCGTAATGGACTTACTGGGTTCTCTTGTAAAACTCCTTTAATCCGTTGAATTGGTCTAGACTTTGTAATTCCGTCATTAATTTTTATGCAGTTCAAGGTAGGTATATTCTGGATGAGTCGTTTCACGTGTGCATACCCTTCATTTGTTTGTCTAGCTTCTCTATGAGAATCATTCCGCTAATAGAGTCAAAGGCCATCGAGTAGCCGATAATTATGTCAACCCACTACCCGCTGGGATTGCTATGGCTGCCTTGATATCCGCTTGCAAATATTTGATGGTCTATTGGTGCTTCTACCTCTCCTGAATCCAAATTGTGCCTCTGATGGATTGGTATCTACTTTACTGATCAGGCGTTGGCACAGTAGCTTTATTAGTGTTTTGAGCAGAGTGCATTCAAGACCAATGCCTCTGTAGGTGTTTGGGTCCTCGGTGCTTCCCTTTCCTTTATGTGTCATTTTTATTATAGATTTCTTCCAATTATTCAATATATTTCCTTGTTTAAGCCAAAGGTTCAATATATGAGTGATTCCTTCGCGACAGGCAATGCAATTTTGAGGTGTTCATTATAAAAGTCATCAGGGTCACAAGCCTTATTCTCGGTGCTATTGATAGCATGCTTTATTTCCTTATCTGTGAACAATTCTGGGTCTAGCTCTATCTCCGTTCCTGGCATACTCGTGATATGCTACAAGGCCGGGGTGTATATTACTCAGCATGCTCCTGATATGGGTCTCCCATACTTAATTGAAATATTTCGAGGGTATCTTGGCTGTCCTTGAGTTTAAGGCTTTGTGTGGATATTGCTCGGCTTCTTTTATCAATTTCCGCTCCTGTTCTTGGAAACGCTTTTTTGAGTCTCTAATAGGTACGTTATAGTTCCGTCTCTTACTGGCATATTTTTGTACAAGATCGGTATTTGAAAATTTTAAGGCTGCGTGCAAGACTTCCAATGTGACCTTTCTTGCTATGAACAGGTTTTCCCAAATCAAGATTTTGCTTTCCGTTTTAAGTACCCCTGGGAATTAATTTTCCTTGTAATAAACCTTCCAGCTTGTTTGCTGTGTCGTCCTCCGTGGTGTAGTGGTTACCACTAGTTCCCGAGGTCGCGGGTTCAAACCCGGCGGAGGGCGATGGATTTTTTTTTCGGGTGTAAAAATCCTTAGCATGGCTTGCTTCCGAAGGGAAGTAAAGCTTGTGGTCCCGTGTCGCAGATTTACGGCATGTAAAAGAACCTCAAGCCTGAATAAAGAGGCCTCTGAGCAAAATTGCCGGTCTTTCACGCCCAATATAGACTGGGACGCTAAGGACCACAGCAGTTGAAGAGCGTCCATAAATAAAACTCGATCCAATTTAATTTTTCCTTAAAGTTTTATCTTCCCGAGCCATTTTAATAACTGCTTGATTGCCTAGTTCACATGTTCTGTTGTAGGAACTTCCTGGAGATCCTTGAGATTCTAGTATCTTCCTGTTTACTATTTCTTTGAGCTGGAGCACAGTACCGGTTGGTGTTTTCTAAACCCTTTTAGAATAATTCCCTGACGCTTTGGGTTTACTTTATCTATCTAATTTGTAAAAGCCAGATAAATGGTGCTGGAGCCATTATGACTGATATAGGTCGTCTTTTTTATTATTTACAATAGACAATCCTTCCTTCTCTAGGTAATCTAGAATTTCTTTTGTCATCTGCGATGGGATGTCGGTTCTACAATTTAGATCGCCGGCATGCACAATTCTTTCACTTTGGTCTATTTTGTTAAAAGAGAATGGTCCGACTTACTGTTGTGCGATACATTTGCTCATTGATATTGTTCTGCCTGCCGGCCCAGATTTTCTTCACTATTATTAAATGTTATATAAGTGGGAAGAACAGATGAACAAATACTTGGAGTAGGAAAAATAAAGAGCTCATTAAAGTTTACGACATACTTCAAATAACCTTTTCGTGGTCATTTGCAGTTTCTAAAGTATTCAGCTTTAATTTTCTAATATTTTAAGAAACTCCTTTTCAAGCTCCTTTTTTTTCGTGAGGTTTTGCGAAGAAGAAACAATGTTAAGGCCAGTACAATATAAACCGGAGACTATAAGGCTAAGGAGGGAGCACATCGCTTGTTTTATTACGGAATCAGTTAAATGGAAGTTGCGTAATCGTGATCTTTATACATTAACTTCGTCCAAGCTTCCTGTATGATCTTATATGTATATCGACAACAACAGTATTAGGTAATGCTGTATTAGCCAGTGGACCGTGACCTCTGTGTGCTTAAACCGTATCTTCTAAGCTTATGAAGCAGGCAGTAAAGCATGTTTGTATGAATAATCTGTACAACAGATAATGGTGGAAGTCGAAGTTGTGTTATTGTAACACGTGGTTCTTTTTACTTTCTCTACTACGTAGAGTAAGTAGAGGAAGTATTGCATTCCACCCAAAAATTGGATACCGAGATTTCACCGGAAATGCATGTTTTGAGGCCTCCTGAATCCCAAAAAAAAGTATTTTTGGAAACATGTCCGTGTGTGTCTGTCTGTGAACAGCATAACTCAGAAACGAAAAGTCGGATAAACACCAAACTTGGTATTTAGGTTCAGTATCTTCCAGAGATGCGACACAAAGGTTTTCAAGAAAATCCCCCCACCCCGGATTACCCTTTACTTGGAACAGTTTTCGAAAATTTTAATATTCTCAAAAATGGTTCTAACGATTTTGATTATAATATCATATATTTAAGATAACTTCGTGACAAATAAAATGTATATCTTGAATTTTCTGGGAATGTCTCCAAAAGTATTCTTCAGAACGACTTTTGCATACTGGTAAAGCATAAGAGATAACAAAATTTTACTACACAAAAAATGTAGATCGCGTTAAAATACACAATCTATGTCATATACATTTTTGTTGTTGAGTGAACCATTAATTTTCCGATACTTATACTATTTCCCTTGCATCTACAGGAAAATTAGCAATAACATTAACATATCGATATCTCGATTAACATGAAGCATATGGAGAATAAGCGTTTGTAAAAATAGTTTTACAAGAGTAGAGAAAGTCATGTGAGTGTAACACATCAGAATTTTTATTCGTTTATTTGCAGATTGTTTTACAATCCCATTATCTCCTCACTTTATGCTTCACACATTCCACCTCGTGACATCTTTACAACTATTGTTATACTTTATAAGAAGTATATCAAAATTTTCTCAGAGTAGTTTAGATCTTAATACGATCTTCCTGATGAGCTTATTAACCTATCAAATCGACGTAAAAGGAAAATGCACAAAATTGTATATATTTTTACTTTCTTTACTACGTATAGTAAGTAGGGGAAGTATTGTATTCCACCCAAAAATTCGATACAGAGATTTCACCGGAAATATATGTTTTGAGGTCCCCTGAATCCAAAATCAGCATTTTTGGAAACATGTCCGTGTATGTGTGTCTGAACAGCATAACACAGAAACGAACAGTCGGATAAACACAAACTTGGTATTTAGATTCAGTATCTTCCAGAGATGCGACACGAAGGTTTTCAAGAAAATCCTCCCACCCCAGATTACCCTTTACATGGAACATTTTTCGAAAACTTCAATCTTCTCAAAAATGGCTCTAACGGTTTTGATTAAAATATCATATATTTAAGATACTTTCATGACAAATAAAATGTAGATCTTGAATTTTCTGGGAATGTCTCGAAAAGTATTCTTCATTGTGAACGACTTTTGCATAACTGGTAAACCATAAGAGATAACAAAATGTTACTATACAAAAAATGTAGATCGCGTTAAAATACACATTTATGTCATATACATTTTTGTTGTTGAGTGAACATTTTTCGAGATATTGCTTGTTATTCCCTTAAATTTTCCAATACTTATACTTGTTCTCAAATGGGAATTCGTTATTCTTTTTTTTTGTCCCGGTAATGCAAACAGAATGGAATACTCCACATGGCAACCAGCTCTTTAAATATTTGACTATCGCTTAAAGTCTACCAATTCCCCCTTGCACCTACAAGAAAATTAGCAATAGGATTAACATCTCGATATCTCGATTAACATAAAGCATATGGAGAATAAGCGTTTGTAAAAATAGTTTGTACAAGAGTAGAGAAAGTCATGCGAGTGTAACCCATCAGATCTTTAATCATGTAAATAACTGGAAGTGCAAGCATTTTTTTAAATTTTTTTTCTTTAGCTTCTACGAGGATTTCCTTTGGTATCATGCACAGTAAAGTATACTGACTTCTTTTTCGACCTAAACAGCTTGTAATTCTGTTTGATTTATGTATGTGGCCTCCCCTAGTACACATTCTCTAACTAAACAAACATAGGTACATTAATGTACCATATGGAACGTCCATTATCTCTGCAAAACGCCCAAGTTAACCCCCAATCTATGATCAAGTCAAATATGTACATTATTAGTTTTCCAAGAGCACACAATTGGAGACAATTTGCACTTATACTGAAATGTTTCCTATATGTTTTAACTACAATATTAGCTCTCCGATTCAGTTATCAAAGAACATAATTTTCAATTAATTTATTTGACGGGAGGCGCAATTGTGCAGATAGGTGCAGAAAGTAAGGATGTCATTTACTTATGCTCCCTACTTGCTTCGTGCTAACTTCTGTAGTAGTAGTAGTAGTAGTAGTAGTAGTAGTAGTAGTAGTAGTAGTAGTAGTAGTAGTAGTAGTAGTAGTAGTAGTAGTAATAGTAGTAGTAGTGGTGGTGGTGGCGACGTGGTAGTAGTAGTAGTAGTAGTAGTAGTAGTAGTAGTAGTAGTAGTGGTGGTGGTGGTGGCGACGTGGTAGTAGTAGTAGTAGTAGTAGTAGTAGTAGTAGTAGTAGTAGTAGTAGTAGTAGTAGTGGTGGTGGTGGTGGCGACGTGGTAGTGGTAGTAGTAGTAGTAGTAGTAGTAGTAGTAGTAGTAGTAGTAGTAGTAGTAGTAGTAGTAGTAGTAGTAGTAGTAGTAGTAGTAGTACAGTGACTAAAATAATGCTGCCATTGTCCTTTACCGCTAAAACTTTTAGTGGTGAAATTTACTGTTAAATTGGGTTACGCTGAGCAAAGCCTATTACCCTCTTTTCCAGTTGCAATTCTTATACAAAATATTACATGAAGTTTTAAATAAGAATTTTATACGCATATTTAAATTTCTGCAATCACATCATCTATCATTAATATTAAATATTCCCTTTCCTATTATTATTATTATTATTATTATTATTATTCTGCGTTGCCATTTTTTGTGAATCACTTGAATACGAATTTAATTTATTATTAATTAGCTACTGTAAGTCCTGGGAGGTGTAAGTCCTACATAAGAGGAGGGTAAACAGATAATGAATGAATTAATTAATTAGCTACATGCAGAGTCAGGTTACACACTATCTTAGTTAACATCTCTGAACTCTTTGTGTTTATCTTTATTACGTAAATTATTTAAAAACAATCACGTTCGTTTCCTCCATTTCTTGAGCTAATTATATGACATACCTACATTTGTTTTAATCTTAAAGTCATTGATATATGCTTGGTTCCGATTACATATTAGTAGTTTTAGTAAAATTAAAAATATAAAACTTTTTGTAAAAAAAATACAAAATCATTACCTCACCAGTATTTTCTTAGTAGATCAAGCTTTCGGTAATAGGGCCGGGTTCTTTACTGAAACCCAGCTAAAAAGCGTGATGTGTAACACTCATTACTTTCTCTACCCATTACATATTTGCATATAGGTACATGATTTATATAAAAAGTCATTCTTCCAATCGCATTACTTTAATATAAACGATCCCCTTGAAATGATTTAACAATCAGCAAACTGAGTTTAGCTGCGTCACCGCTAGCTAGATCATATTATTATTCAGCGGGCAGATATTATTATCCTTCCTTTCTTTCTTTACGGGGGTTCATGGTACATGCTAGAGCTTCAAAACATAGATGGAATATATTAAAAATATGGAAATGACCTCTCAATGTTTTAGTTTCTTAATATATTATTCGCCATTCGCGAGTCAAGAGTCGCGTGATTTCGGTACTGTCGGATGCAATGCTTTGCAGTGAATGTCGACCACCACTATTTTTAGCGCAAC
Source organism: Deroplatys truncata (assembly GCA_030765065.1). Lineage (NCBI taxonomy): Eukaryota > Metazoa > Arthropoda > Insecta > Mantodea > Mantidae > Deroplatys > Deroplatys truncata. The sequence goes on from CM060981.1 coordinate 120,183,196, forward strand.
TTTAAAAAATCAGAGTAAAAAATTGCTGCTTTGATCATTAAACGGCCACCATTTATTTATGCTTTATTGAGGATGTTTCGTTCTTTCTCGTCCGTGTATGCAAACAGCGTTTTAATCTGCAAACAGCAGTTGATCCACAAGAACAGGCTTCGGAACCAGTTTTCTGTTGTGGTAGCCCAAATGTCCTTGTGTTCCTGATCAACATCTACTTATATAAACAAACTTCACTGAAGGGCGCTGAGAAACGAAGATGCTAAATATTTATCTAGGATACAACGGAAGAGGTGTCTAATTTACATATGAAAATTGCTTGTAAGCATGACAATACTAACACTAGTGTTACAGTGTGTAAGAGTAATCAACACAATGGCCTCTGTTTCCTTTACAGTGAAATTATTCTAAAAGCATTGCTTTCATTTTTCTACGGAGAACAAGACGACCTAATAAAGCAGATGAAGCGTTTATTTCCTGATTCTGAAATTTTAGGCTTTAGTTTCCCCAAATATATCAACTACAAAAATAAGTAGTACTTATAATTTTAAGATTTCAGAACCGAGAGGAATGGCTCAGGCTGTGGCCCGCATTCGGGAGGTCCCGGGTTCAAATCCCGTGGGCCGATCAATCTGTCTGAGGTTTTTTCGTGGTTTTCCTCAGTCCCAAGGTAAATGCCGGATTGGATATTTAATACCATGACCCAAAGTTCCATCTTAAGTCTAAAACAATATTAAAATGAAAAATAAGTGGAATGCTATGCCATCTATCAGTAATGAGACCTAGAAGGCTAACTGTCCATCACATATCGTTCTAAGAGTTATCCACCAACAGACCAAGGAGTTAAAGCGACGTAAAATAAAATAGAAAGAAAGATTTCAGAACATAAAACAAAAGGCAGTGGCTTTTAAGGGGAAAAATAGTGTCAGGAAAAAATCATAAAATAATACTCCTACAGAACAAGTTACAAGCTTTAAATATTTAGGATCCGAGGTCACCTATACATACATAAGTGAAAGCATAAATAAACTTCTAATGTTCCAGCAGATATGCTGTACAATAAATAAAACTCTTAAAGAAATAATAAAAAAAGACGCTCAAAGTTTTATAATGTAACAGCACTACCAGCAGTTTTATTGTATGCATCAGAGACATGAACTCTCACAAGTAGCGATAGGAATACGTTACAAGCATCCGAAATGAAGTTCTCAAGATCAGTTAAAGGTTGTACTAGGAATTAAATTATTAGAAGGGAACTAGATGTATCATTGGAAGAAAGAATACATAATTTTAGGAAGAATGCATCTGGAAAGAATGGATTGTAACCGTATATATTAATATAGAGACCAAAAGGAAGACGAGAGCAGGGTAGACCGAGGAAGTGCTGGAAAGAATCCCTGTGAAGCTGAAACAGGTTAAAAGCCTAATCCCTGAAAAGTAGCAGCTTCCTCTAAAGCAAACCATAAGGATTTTGACCCTAACTGATTTCACTGACTGTATGGATTAGGTAACAAAAATAAACTACAATACCTATAGACTGCACTGCGTACTAAATTAGGGAAACTTATACAAAAATAAAACAATAAGCAGAAATAACACATAAGAATCATTCAGTTTTCGTACTAAGATGCACTTTAAAAAGAAAGTAAAATGGAGCGCTTGAAATTTACTTAGTTGCAGATGCACAACAATGCACATGCTCAGAAGTTGAGTGTCTTCTAAAGACGATGCCCCTCATTTCGTTATCGATATCTCACTCCCATACAAGAGCCATCGTAACGTATTCTAAAGGGACTGACTGCATCTCAACTGGAGAAAATAAAAATAATGGGTTCTAATTATTATAACTGGAAGTGGTATACAAGAATGATACACAGGGTGGATTTTTGCACTATTATAATTTGTTTATGGAGTGTTTGTGGAAGATGGCACGACGGTGGTCCTCAGTGGTATTAGCATGATTTACTGTCACGTGGGGAACCAATGACTGGTCCAATACTGTGGAAGTGTACTTCTTACAGAGTTCTCTTGGGAAGTAACTAAATCGTTGGGAATCGCATTAGTATGTGAAAATGATCCTCTAACAATAAATAAATATTAATATAAAAAAGTTGTAATTTGATGCATCCTGATTTTTTAAAATAGTGTGCAAGATATTGAGGCCCGTTTCTGTAGTGTGGAGGTAGCACGCCTGCCTTACATCCAAAAGGTCCCCGAGTTCGAATTTCCGTTAGAGTTACCCAGATACGGTTCTTTTTTCCCGTGTATTATCTTATCCTGAGAAGACGAATGTCGAGTAAATTAAAGCTCTATGGAACTCGGGCTCATTTGAGCATCATTTCACCCATTTTCTTCGTCATCCGATATGACTCTTCCAGATAAAAAGCATTTAACTTCAAGAAAGAAAGAAAATAGATATAACGTCTCTTTCTCTCTATCTTGCTATTTCATTTGTACAGCCCTCTTAACTTCGGAGGTCATATCGGGGGCTCTGACTTGAGAAACAATAGATGTTGGTTTTACGCTGAACTGTAGGTTTCCTAACGTTAGTTTTTATTACCTTTTACTCTTAAAAACAGTCACATTCACTAACCTACTCATACTTCCAGGCTCTGCGTAAGATAGGAAATTATTCTGGCTGTGGATTCAGAAGCCAGAGCGCCGACCACTCCAAAGTAGAGTCAGGTTTCCTTTTGTTTCTGCTTACTTTGGTTTATTTTGGGCGTTTTAAAGCAAGACGAAGCCTAATAAAATCACATTAACAGGTTGAGTGGTAACTGTTGCACTAGTTTAACGGAGACGTTAATCCTAATGATCTGAAACAACTGTAAGGTTTCTCAAGAGAAAAATTCGTATGTATTACATTTACATGACTTTCTCTACCTTCTATCGCTTATTAGTGGGTATCAATTACTCTTAAGAAAGTTTATTTTCCTGTCAACTTTGAGCGAGATAAACATTTCCGGAAATAGCTGCATTGCACGTTTTCGTTACAGATTTACAGGGAGTATATTACTCGCGCAAAACTTCTGGAATCGTGACCTTGATTGCCATCCCAGCTGCCGAGCCTAGGAATGGTTTATGTTTAGCTTAATCAACGAAAGCGATATAATACCTTTGCTTACTCACAGTGCGTAACACATACAGTCTGCATAGAAAGTGTCTGCATCTGGCTGTAATTTTAAAGAGAGCTGCACTATCTAAATAGTACTTACTTTATATTTGTAATATTTATAACCATGGCTCCTATGTTTTCAAAGTTAAGTGGTAAGGTGTTACATAGTCAAAGTAGGGAAATAATTGCAAATGTCATCGACTTCATGAAGCAAGAAGCAGAGATGAAGGAAGAAATTATATCCGAGTTCCACAAAAGCCTTAAGAGAGTGAAATAAAGAGTAGTCAAAGCAACTGGTGTTTCACCGAGTTCTCAAAGATAAGAGAAAAAAACTAATGGATGAAAGAGTACCATTTGACACACCTGGGAAGAAACATAAGGTCCCTAAACGTATTACAGAAATAGACGATTTCGAATGCGTCATTCGGCGCACGATTCACAATTCCTATGTGGAAGAAAAAACTGTGCTAACAATAAGCAGATTGCTCATCAAGCTGAAAGACAGCAGAAACTTTCAAAGTGGTGCTACAAATCTCAGAAAAATTATTAAAGATTTAGGGTTCAAATGGAAGAAACCGAAATCAAATAGAAGAGTTCTAACAGAAAAGCAAAACAAATAAATAAAAAAAATAAAAAATAATAATAAACTAAAAAAATAAAAATAAAAAGTAAATGTTGCCATGATAGCTTAGTCGGTTAGAGCAACGGCACGGAAAGCCTAAGATCCGTGGTTCAAATCCCGGCTATGGCATTGAATTTTTCAGTCTGATTCTACCTTTCCAAATGACTATAATTTTATATGTACTTATATCAGTGTGTACTTATATCAGCATCAATTTTCAAGGTGGTGCTACAAATTTCAGAAAAATACTATAATGTATGAAGATGAGTCATACATACACAGCAGTCATACAGCATCTAAAAGTTGGAGTGACGATAGCGAATTAGGTTTGCAGGCACCTGTTGCCAAAGGGCAAATACTTATTACTTCTGAAGCTGTTTGTTGGCTTTAATTAAGTTATATAGCTTTGTTTTACTCATGCTTTCATCTAAAGCTTTATTATGTCTAAGTAACCAAGCTCTCATTTCTTCTTTCAAGGAAGTTGAGGTAGGTGGTTTGTGAATTTGAGTGTTGACGCATTGTGAAGCATTGTCGATGACCAGAACAGACCCAGCAGGCATATTAGGTAACAACATGGCGTTGATTCACTTCATGTAATTTTTTGTATTCTTTTCTTGATGAAAATCTCCTGTTGTTTGTTGCGACTTGTAAAAGAAGGGTATTTGGAACGAAGCCGATCTTTCCAACAGCATGAACGATAATAAGTATTTGCCCTTTGGCAACAGGTGCCTCCAAACCTAATTCGCTATCGTCACTCCAACTTTTAGATGCTGTATGACTGCTGTGTATGTATGACTCATCTTCATACATTATAGTATTTTTCTGAAATTTGTAGCACCACCTTGAAAATTGATGCTGATATAAGTACACACTGATATAAGTACATATAAAATTATAGTCATTTGGAAAGGTAGAATCAGACTGAAAAATTCAATGCCATAGCCGGGATTTGAACCACGGATCTTAGGCTTTCCGTGCCGTTGCTCTAACCGACTAAGCTATCATGGCAACATTTACTTTTTATTTTTATTTTTTTAGTTTATTATTGTTTTTTATTTTTTTTATTTATTTGTTTTGCTTTTCTGTTAGAACTCTTCTATTTGATTTCGGTTTCTTCCATTTGAACCCTAAATCTTTAATAATTTTTCTGAGATTTGTAGCACCACTTTGAAAGTTTCTGCTGTCTTTCAGCTTGATGAGCAATCTGCTTATTGTTAGCACAGTTTTTTCTTCCACATAGGAATTGTGAATCGTGCGCCGAATGACGCATTCGAAATCGTCTATTTCTGTAATACGTTTAGGGACCTTATGTTTCTTCCCAGGTGTGTCAAATGGTACTCTTTCATCCATTAGTTTTTTTCTCTTATCTTTGAGAACTCGGTGAAACACCAGTTGCTTTGACTACTCTTTATTTCACTCTCTTAAGGCTTTTGTGGAACTCGGATATAATTTCTTCCTTCATCTCTGCTTCTTGCTTCATGAAGTCGATGACATTTGCAATTATTTCCCTACTTTGACTATGTAACACCTTACCACTTAACTTTGAAAACATAGGAGCCATGGTTATAAATATTACAAATATAAAGTAAGTACTATTTAGATAGTGCAGCTCTCTTTAAAATTACAACCAGATGCAGACACTTTCTATGCAGACTGTATGTGTTACGGACTGTGAGTAAGCAAAGGTGTTATATCGCTTTCGTCGATTAAGCTGAACATAAACCATTCCTAGGCTCGGCAGCTGGGGTGGCAATCAAGGTCACGATTCCAGAAGTTTTGCGCGAGTTATATAGTTAAATGTTTTAGAACTGGAAGCAATACGCTGGCCTTAAAATTCCAAGCTCTTTCCACGTCATCGCGAGAAACCGTTGAAAATCGACAGAACTAAAAGAATGGCTAACCATTCATTCGAACCATTAATAACGGATATCTCCGAAATGCTAATGCAAAAAAAAGTATTTAAAATAAATTGTTTTTGAAAGAGATCTACATTTTTTGTGTAGTGCGTTTTTGTCTATGCTTAACGTTTACCAGTTATACAAGACTATACAAAATTCCTGCCGAATGAATAGAGTGCAAAGGCTGTTCCCAGGAAATTCAAGATATACATATATATATGCATATATACATATACATACATTTGCCATCTAAATATCTTTAATACACGACATTTTAATCAAAATCGAAAAATGCTCCCTGTAAAATGTAGTTTGTGGTGTGGGAATTTATTTGAAAATCTTCGTGTCGTATTTTCCTGAGTTTTCGCGCGCCGAGCTTATAAAAAGCAAGATGAAGTCTGAGAACGTCTTGATCGTCGGTGCAATACCTAGTTGAATATAAATTTAAAATGTTGGCGAAAATCTTTTCTGCAAATTAACTTTAAGATTTTCATCGACAAGGGAAAAGTTGGATATAAATTTAATACTTTAATGAAAACCTTTCCTGCAAATAAACTTTTAAACTTTATTCTGATGTACCAAAGCCCTTTCTTGTACCTGTGGTCCCATTTGAGTAAACAGTTTTTCCTTAAACCGCGGTGATTGACAGGTCCTTCCTAACGACCCTCATTAGGCGGATCCTAATGGATTTTGACCATCGGCGCAATGCAACAACACCGCTCCTTGTCTTTTGGGCACTCTACCTGCTTTTTTTAAATTCTTGAAAAGCACACATCCTCGCTCCCAGCCCACTATTATCTGTTAAATGGCTACACGCAGTTTGCAAATACCCATTACATAACCGCGTCAGTGGCATTTAATGCCTTCTAAAGCAAAGAAGTGCGAGAACCGAATAATTGCGAATGAGTTTTGTGCGTGTTTGATAGTTCAAGGGGGTGTTGGCAGACAGGGAAAAGCTGTGAAATCGGATGGCAGGGGTGTGATATTTAATGTTCACAAGTATTTTTGTGACGAATATGAGGCGCTAAAATGTGGTAGGCCAACTATCTGTGTCCAGTGTGATCGAAAGAACTGCGGCAGCACAGACGTTTCTTCTCGGACTGCTAGTAGAATCTTAAAGGAACAGAAACAAGCTCAAGACAGTGGAGCTATTTTATGTACTCCAGTTAAGAAACACCCGAACAGAACTCCCACAAAAACAACAATCGATTCATTTATCGCCACTGCCATACAATTTATTCATTGTATCGCAATAATTTTCTGCCTAGCTTAAAAGATATAAAGGATGCATTAAGAAATGACGGCCTATTGGATGTCAGCATTGGAGCTTAAGGCATATTCTAAAAAAAAAAATTTCAGATTTGTCAAAAACAAGCAAGGTAGGAAATACTTAATGGAAAGGCCTGAAATTGTCACCAGGAGATTCAAGTTTTTAAGAAGAACGAAAGAACTTAAAAGCCACAGGTCAATCTATTGTTTACCTTGATAAAACACGGACAAATGTAGGCCACACGAAATGCAAAGTGTAGAAAAGTGAAAAGGATGATATCAATTTTCAATGAAGGACTCCGATTGGAAAAGGACAATGTTTTATTATTTTACACGCAGGATGTTCCACTGGGTTTATTCCCAATGCACTTTTGAGTTTAAAATCAAAATCAACAAAGGATTATCGTATTGTGCTTAAGAATTGGTTGATAAATAAATTATCTAATATCCCTCATAACAGTATTATTGTAATGGACAATGCCTCCTTCCATTCCGTTGAGCTCAATAAAGCTCCTACTGCCTCGTCATTGTTGGCAGAAAGCAAGCATGGTTTCGGAAAAATAATATAGAATTTGACCCGCAGGCAACTAAACCAGTATTATATGAGCTTATAAAATTAAAGAATGCAATCTTAAGCAGTATGAGAGAGATAGCATTGCTGAAAAGAATGGGCATTGTGTGGTAAGGCTCCCTTCATATCATTGTAATTTGAATGCCATAGAATTACTCTGGGCACATATAAAGAACGATGTTGCAAAGCATAACATATCTTTTAAATCTAGCGATGTAAACTAATTATTTGATGCGGCTATTGGAAAAGTTACAACAGAAAACTGGAAAAAATGCTTGCGAGCATGTTAAAAAGTTCGAACAAGTTTATTGGGAAAAATATGCTTTGGTAGACGACATTTGTGATAACTTTATAATTAATTTGGAAGACTCGGACTCAGAGGAAGAAAATGAAGATTCTGAAAAAATCGAAGTTTGTGACATCCATGGAGAAAATGAACCAGAGACCGCGGACGAAGATGAAGGATGCACCGCCACTGAAAACCCGGCTCAATGAAAGGAGTTTCAGCCCTGCCCCCGTCACCGTAAAGAGAGAGAGAGAGAGAGAGAGAGAGAGAGAGAGAGAGAGAGAGAGACAACAAGAGGGTGTTTCTGTCTCCTTTTTTGGAAATTAAATCTCACAGAACATAAAAATAAGTTTTTTACAGTTGGTAATACTTCTTGTAAAATTAGTGGGTACACTCATTTGTAAGACATCAAATATTGCACATACAGAATAGAAAAAAACATACAGTGCCATAAAACTGGTAAGAGAATTTATATGGAAAATAAAAACCTCAGAGTGCCTCTGTGCTCGAGTGGAGCATTGTGGCTTCTCAACCCAAATGTTCCAGGTTCGAATCCCGGCTGGAAAAGGGGGAATGTTTCCTCCATAGAGTTTGTAAGCACGAATGCGCGTTACGTTTTCCCCTAGCTTTTGAGAGTTTTCGAGAAAACAAACCATTTAGCGCGAAAACCTACTACGACATTCGCAGCCATCTTGGCAAAAAGAAAAGGTGAAACAAACTTATTCACCCCCTTCCTTTGCAATACTTAAAATTAACCTCCAGACACAATTTGAATAATTGATGCATAACGTCGCTTTAACACTAGGTCATATCGCAACTTTGTTGCACATTCAACTTCCTATACCATCTGCCTGAATGTATATGTTGCAGTGTCACGACTTTCTCTACCCACCATAATCTATTCCGCAAATTATTCACAAAAAGCCTTTTAGTGAATACTTAGTTAACCTGTTTACTTTGTTCAAACCAATAACAACGAATATCTTGGAAATTATCAATACCGTGCAGAAATTTGATATAAATTGTGTTTTAACTAAATCTACATTTTTACTTTACTAGTATACTAAGTATGGTAAGTATTGTATTTCACCCAAAAACTCGATACCGAGATTTCACTGGAAATACATGTTTTGAGGCTCCCTGAATCCAAATAAAGTACTTTTGGAAACACGTCCGTGTGTGAGTGTGCGAATAGCATAACTAAAAACGAAAAGTCGGTTAAATACCAAACTTGGTATTTAGGTTCAATAACTTCCAAAGATGCGACACGACGATTTGCAACAAAATCTCCCCACCCTAAACTAACCTTTGCACGGGAACATTTTTCGAAATTTTTTATTTGCTAAAAAACATGGCTCTATAAATTTTGATTAAAATACCATATATTAAAGATATTCACATGGCAAATTAAATGTATATCTTGAATTTTCAGAGAATAGCCTATGAAGTCCTTTTCATTCGGAGGAAATTTTGTTTAACTGATAAACGTTAGACGATAGGCGAAAATGTACTACACAAAAAAATCTAGGTCTCTTTAAAACACACAATTTATTTCAAATAAGTTTCTTTTGGGGGGGGAGGGCATAACGCGTTTCTGAGATATCCGTTATTAAAGGTTCGAATTGTTAATTTCTTGATCATTCTTTTAAAGTCCTTCCAACATTCAATTGTTTCTCTCGATTGCATGGAAACAGTATGGAATTTTAAGAGCAGCACATAGCGTCCAGTTCTTAAACATTTGACTATCGCTGTTCCCTTTGTATCTATAACAAAATGTGTAATGTAGCTATTTCTGCAAAAGGTTTATTTGGATTAAATTGTAGTAGATAGAAAAATAGGCCTGAGTAAGAATAATTTCTGTATACATTAATAAACGATAGAGGGCAGGGAAAGTCATATAAATAATGTATCACATCAGATTTTTATGTCGTAAATCTATCTCTTATGATTCACCAGTTATACAAAACTGTACAAAATTCGTTCAAATGAAGAGAACTTCAGAGGCTATTCACAGAAATATTAGGGTATACATTTTATTTATGCAAATATCTCTAACATATGGTATTTGAATCCAATTAACAGAGCCATTTGAGAATATAAAAATAACAAACACCTTTACACGTAAAAAGTATTTGGAGTGGGGGAATTTTCTTAAAAATCTTAATGTTATATCCTTGGAAAATGGTGAACTTAAATACAAAATTTGGTATTTATCAGATACTTTGCTCTATTTCTCATGCTTATATCGGACGAGCCTTTCTGGTGAAATTATATAGAACATTTGGGAGAGATACCATACTTTCCCTTCAAACCACAGGCAGCAGAGCTGTGGGTTTTGATAGTAATTACATCAAAACCTATTCAATCAATATTTATAAATTTTAACAACTGAGAACATTATTCCTCTCAATGGTTGCAGGTTGTGTGCCAATCTCCAAAATGTTTAAATAGCTTGACTGGGAATGGGGAATCTTCATATTGAACAGTTTAACCCCTATTTCACTGAATGTGTTTCTGCACTGTATGAAGATTGTGGAAATTTGGTATTAAAATTCAATCAATCAATTAACTTTACTGTCATTACGGGACCAAGCAGAAGGTACAAAAGTTTAAAATTCATCTTTTCTGATAATTCTTTCACCATTAGAATATACCTACTCACAGGCAATACAACATTTCCAGAATTTTAATGACTGTAGGGAAAGGGTTAAGTAAATCAGAAATATAATATTTGTTGATACTTCACAGCCAGTTCCATGAATATCAGGGGATTTGTCCATTATTATTATCATGGGAACTTTACAGTCGTAAATGGGAGGATTCACCATTAAAATCTTCTAGATCAATGAGCAATCATTTCATAAAGAACACATGAGGGAGGGCAGTAAATGAAATTCATTAAATCAGTTGAGATTTAAAAAGCTAATCATACAATGCAATGTAAGCCAGCTACTAAATAATATATAGTGAAATAAGGAGTACATTACTTCACCACAGATTTGATTTATGTGCCTCTTTTTCTCACATGTTTATTTTCATTTCATTTTTATTTTAAAATACAGGAATTCTCACTAATCTCCTGTAACACTTTGTGGGATCTCAAAACTTTAAATTTTATAGTGTTTTAAATTTCTTAATTTTCAAGCTTTTCCTTCCATTAAAAACAATCTGTTTCATCGTTTTTAAATACAGGATAAAGAATTTATTCATTAATTTAATCACAAATATGTCTAGAGTCATAGGTCAGAAAGCTTTGGACTGTTGAAAGATAACAGTGGCCATACTTGTAATGTGATGTATTTTTGACAACACATTTAGCAGAAAAATACCTACACTGAATAGGAGAAATGTCCTGGCAATTTTGTGAAAATTGCAGGGACAACAGATGCTCTTATTTACATCCCTCTCAATTGTTTTTTCAGCTTAACTGCAATAAAGGTTAGGAATAATACTGTACCCTATATGTAACTTTGCTCTAAATTGTATTAATTTTCTTTGCATTATTTAAGTTTTAAGACGTGAGATAGCTTCCACACATAATTTGATAATATTGTGCATAATTCAACAGCATATCAAAAGCTTGCTCCCTTTTTTCCTATGTTCTTTTAGAGACTGCAGCTTTAGAATTCAGCAGAACATTGCTTGCAATTGTTTCGCAATAAAATGGCAACAACTAACTGAAGCTGGTGCATATAGTGGTCTAGTGATTTAAGTTAAGTACCCTTTAGTGCCTTTAATCCCTTTCCATTGATTAGATTTAAGTATATAACCTCTATTGTTTGTTGTTAAATTACATCCCATCCTTCAGGGCGTTTGATGTTTCTAAATGTAGGCCCTTGTAAGGATTTTATTGAAGATGAAATAGAAAGAATAAATGTGGAAAGTGTTAAAAATGGTAATAATGATGCAGTAAATAAAAAGATTCAAAAAATGAGTAAGGGAATAAAACATAACCATAAAGATGCAGGACCATACATAGTTGTTAATGGCAACCAAGGCAATGTCAACAAGATTCATATGATGAAATTCTGAAAAATGATATATTAAAATGAATTTGAAGGAAAATAATTCCTTTCGGAAAAAACAACTCTGAAATTCATTTTAGCAAATTTGGTGAGGCTAATGATTTTTTAAATTCCAATTTGTTAGAAATACAATGTTAGGAACTGTATCCCATCTACACTAGTATAACTAAAGGAATCAAATGGTAAAGTAAAGAAAATATTTCCTTTTGAGAAAACAACATTGAAATCTGTTTAATGAATTTGGGAGGCTAATGATTTTTTAAATTTCAACTTTGGGATATAACTCCTACAATGTTAGGAGTTATATCCCATTCTGCAATTGTATAACTAAAACAATCATAGAAGGTGTAGAATTCATTTAACAGAAGATGCAATCAAAACCAATGCTGAAAATGATGAGAACTATGAACTTTTGAAAATTCACAGATTTACTAAAAAAAATTGTAGGTGAAAAGGATAGAGTTAAATTTATAACAACCTAGACAGTACTGTTAAGTTTTAGATCTCAAATGCTCCCTGGAAGGATAGTGATTTATGGAATTTATTCATTCAGGTAGCTGAATTTATAGAAAAAACCATTTCAAGCAGAAAATGTTTTCAATTTGATCACTCAATGAAGTACTATAGAAACAAACAAGTATGCAATAACTATAAAGAAGAACATGTTGAATTTCTAGTAAATTAGATAGCAGAATTTGTGCCAACTGTGAAGAGAATCATAAAACAGACTTTAAAGAATGTCCTGCATACCTACTAAAATTCAAGGTTCTTGAAAAAAATACAAAGATCAAGAGCACCTAGATCTGAAGCCAGAATCATTTTAAGAAATATTCATCCTTTTTAGATAAGGTAATGCTAGAGAAATACAAAAATACAAGTAAAAATTGGCCATCCTTGTGTGAAGTAGCGTCTTCAGAACTAAAAACTCTAAGCAACGGACAGTAAATCCATCATGAGAAAACCTAAACAATCATACACCAAAAATCATCTCTCCAACTAAAAGAAAAATAGAAAATCCAGAAGATAACAAAAATGCACACAAAAAGAAATTAATAGTGTTAAATAAAGAACTGATATATCCCCATGGCAGAGGTCCACAGTCAAGTAAGGTTGTAACAACATCTAATGATAGTAAGAAGTCTGAGATTCCAAGGGCAGCAAAATCTAATGAGAAATAAACAAGCATTAGGCAGACGTACTCAAATCAGGAAAACAATGAAAGTCCCATTCAACAAAATTAATTATGAAACAGATAAAAACTAATGAAGATGATCTAGTTATAACTGTCAAAGATGTACTTCCAAAATCATTGCAAGATGATTAACCTAAATAATATAAAAGTGATGTTATGGAATGCTAGAAGATTAAATATGAAATACAAAATGCTCTAGCTAACCAAGAAAAAGATATATTAATTACTGAAACTTAACTGTCACAAATTTAAGATGCACAAATATAAAATTATACTTTTCGACGCAGGTAATCTTAGAGGTGATATTTCTGATCACAAGATCATGGGTTCAATTCTTGTCCAGACCAATGGTTTTTAAGTGCGCTTAAAAGCAACAGTACAATATCAGTAGATTTACTAGCATGTAAAAGAACTCCTGCAGGACCAAATTCTGGCATACCAGCAGCGCTGATATGACCTGACAATTGACAGCATCCTTAACACAAAAAAAATGGTGTGTTAGTTGTTTGTAGTGATAATATAATTTTATCAAATTATGGCATAAGTGAAAATACAGACAATACAATCCAAGGAATTATGATTCAATTTAGTGATTTAAAAATATTTAACATATATAAAGTTATAATTCATTTATGACCAATACTTTGGGAAAACATATGTTAAATTAATAATAATGAAAAAGTGCTAATATGTAGTGATTTTAATTACAATCCCGCACAAAAAATGGAAATATAAACATTCTAAGTATACTTTTTGTCAAATGAGTGGCCAATTTAGATATTTATGTTTTAAATGATGGCTCACCTCACATATGAGATCCATTTCACAGGTATACATTTCTCCAGATTTAAGTTTTGTCTTAAAGAATTGTTACCAAAGATACAGCATGGAAAGTTTTTAGTGATACTCTTGGCAGAGAAAATTTTCCTATAATTATACATTTTGGTGATCCAGAGGCTAAAATCATGCAAAGCATTTGAAAACTAAGAAGTAAAAATCTGATGTTACATTTATATGACTTTCTCTACCCTCTATCATTTATTAGTGGGTTACAGACTATTCATACTGAAGTTTATTTTTCTACCTACATTTTAATTCAAATAAACCTTTGCAGAAATATATACCCTACACATTTCGTTATTGATACAAAGGGAGCAGTGATAGTCAAACGCTTAAGAACTGGACACTATATGCTAGCCTTAAAATTCCACACTGTTTCCATGCAATTGCAAGAAACAACTGAATGTTGACAGGATTTTTAAGAGAATGACCAAGAAATTAACAATTCCAACCTTTAATTAACAGATATTTCAGAAATGGCTTATGCCACAAAAAAAAAAAAAAAACTTATTTCAAATAAACTGTGTGTTTTAAAGAGACATCTACAATTTTTGCGTGGTACGTTTTTGTCTATTGCTTAACATATATCAGTTAAACAAAATTATACAAAATTCCTTCCTAACGAAGGATTTTACAGACTATTCGCAGAAAATTCAAGATATAAATTTTACTTGTCACGTAAATATCTTTAAGATGTAGTATTTTAATCAAAATCATTAAGAGCTATTTTTAGAAAAATAAAATTTTGAAAAATGTTTCATGTAAAGAGTAGTTTTGGGGGTGGTTGGAAGGTAGTGAACCTAAATACCATGTTTGGTAGATATCGGACTTTTCGTTTTTGAGTTATACAGGCAGGCACGCACGCACGCGCGCAAGAACAGGCACTTTTCCTAAAAACGCTTTTTTTGGATTCAGGGGTCCACAAAACAGTATTTTGGGTGAAATCTTGGTATCAAATTTTTGGTTGGAATGCAATACCTTCGCTATCTACTATGTATGTGATAGAGAAAATAAAAACATAGATTGGAACTTATTTAAAGAAGGTTTTGTTGAAGCCTTTTACCACAGAAAAAAAAAATATAGAGGATCAAATACTTAGCCATTTTTACAGCAACTGTACAATTTTCTGGATACCTATAATCCTGCATATATTACAAACAATATAATTACAATAAAAATACTGAAAGAGTGGGATCAGGATTGTATTTATACTATTAGCAAAAGGAGAGAAGCTATAAAATAGTTCTCCAAGGATAGGAACTTAAAGAACTATTTATTAATGAAAAAAAAAAAGGGCAGCTAAAACCAAGTTGCTACTAAGTATAACAAGAAGAAATAGTTGGCTCAAATTTTGCAACTCATTATCACTGCAGACAAAAAATATAAAACAATTTGGAAAGAAGTCAGATCATTTACTAACCAAGCAATTCGGATTACTTACCCATATGTGTCAATAGTGAACTCCAATGAATTATTTAGAACATATTATGCCTGATTATGTGTACAAAAACTAGGGATGGGACCTCGATACTCGTTGGTATCAAACTATGTCTAATACTTAGAAATAAACCTCTGATACTTTTTTTGATACATTTAGGATTTTAAGGTTTTTCATTACTGAAGGCCATTGCATTTACCTTTAGACTTGATAAGGAATGAAAAGAGTCGAGACTTCATGTTATTGCCTCCCACGTGTCCCCAAAGAGTTGCTGGACTATAATTCTTGATAGACTTTGATTGCATTTCCTGTGGGGGAATCAATGCAACATTCCATTGACTGCTGTGCCCAAATAAAAACATGCAAAACTATGAAGGAAGGGGTAGAGGTACTCGTGTAACATGCAGCGTTAACCGAGTTTCGAATGAAGCCGATTTAGTTGATGCACTTAATCACATTTCTGCAATAGCCTGGCTTGATAACTCACTCAGCCATTCCTGACCAAAATCTGTGAATCCAGCAGAGACAAATCAGAACTTAAGACATGAGATAATAACACACATGGAAATGTTTGTTCTTTCCTTCCATCTATTAGTTTGTGTTTACAGAAGTCAAAACTCAGATCACAAGTGTAGCTTATAGGTATATCGTACGACTAGTTTCCATAATATGGATATAAAATCCTTTAAAAGAAAGTTTGTGGTACAAAGTATAGTTACATTAAAAGGGAAGCAAAGAAGAAATTATTATTATTATTATTATTATTATTATTATTATTATTATTATTAGCCTTGACTAACAATGGGGGATTTGATATAACCTGTGGCATTATCAAAATAAAAAAATTACTGCCAATTGGAGAATGTGAAACAGGAACAATTTTGGAATTAACACACCGTACATAATTGGTTACATGCGTTTATACACACAAAACTACTAATAAGAACATAATTCATGAACAAATTGTCAGCTTTACAGTTTTTTATAAAATATGGGTGCTAAAGTATGGTATTGAGTATGGGGGCTCAAAAATCAGTATCGGTATCGAGAGATAGTGGTATCATCCCATTACTAATAAAAATCATTTGCCAGACAGTGAAACAGTCACTCAGGATTGTGGCCAAGTTGGAACTAATGATTTAAAGAAGGATATCCACTCAATGAAATCAAACACATAATTACAAAATCAATTCTCCTGGACCTGATGAAGTGACATGCTATAAGGGCTCTCTAAGAGTTTATGTGCGGACTTCTAATTGAGGCCATTCAAGGTTTTCATCATTATCATCATATGCTATGATTCAAAATTTGAAAGAAGATGGACTACAATTCATAAAGTATGGACTTTCTCATTTTTTTAAGAACTGGAGAATGCCTGGGAAGTGGAATCAATTTATCATAATTCCAGTACTTAAGCCCAATACGGATCCCAAAGATCATTAATGTTACATACCAATCACACTCTCCATTGTTTTAAGGAAAATACTTGAAAAATTGACTGCTAAGAGAACAGGGTTTTATCTAGAAAGATATGGGATATGGCCACAAATACAATATGGTTTTAGAAAGAAATTTAATACTATTAATACTCTGGCAACATTTATTGCAGAAATAAATAATTGTTTTCTAAAAAACAAATGTCTGTTAGCAGCAAGTTTTGGATAGCAGATCAGCTTATGATTCATACAACTTAATTTATTATTACAAATTTTAGAAGAGATAAATATCCCTTACAATATATTGTAACAAGTGAGAACATCAGTTGCTGCTACACACACTTTATTTATCACTTAGGTGCTCAGTGTAGCATAAACTTTACACTTGACATACTTTTGATACACACTCCAAACAGAACACAACTGATCCACTGAATCAAATCACAACTGAACTGCTGAATCACAAATACAGAACACAGAGTTGCAACTCGTAACAAAACTGCACTCAGCAATATCCACTCTTAACTGTCCAAACTCTTCGACTTCTTGACTGCACTTAGCTTCGTAACTTCTGAACTGAATTCCACGTAACGACAAGAACAGTTTCCTTATATAGACCCTGCATACAAAGTGGAATATTCAAGAAAGAGAACCTACTTAAACTGCCCAATGCAATCCTTTCTAATGGGGAAGTGGCACATAATGGGCATTTGTTCCACACAGCTATCATTCTGAAGGCAGACTGAGGGTCCCAACCAGGTGCTGGGAAGGGAAGACTATTTCTACTTAAGGGTGCTCAACTACAAGGTCATTAGCACCCCTATAATTCAGATCATGGCAAAGGCCAGTGATAAAGATCCGTATATGGTACTAATCATGGCAAAACCCAGAGATAGATAAATTTATAAAGCTAGGCAGAGAGGTACAAAAAATTTGATACCAACATAACTAAATCATTTGAAAGTTTCTTTTCGCAAAAACTTTAAAACCCTTTCGACCACTTGGTTATTGTCCACTAAGATCTCTACAAGACTAACCGGCAGTTGCAGAGTCCCGAACATGTAGTAAAGGCATACACTCCAGCAACATAGAACGGACCTACCACCTTCGCTACACAGCAGACAAAGAGGAGCAGAGTCCTTTTTAAAAAGGTAACCACGCGTAAAATTGTAGTGGCTATCATAACCAAGCCAAAATCATTTCCTTATCACAAGATACAAGAGAGGAAGTTACGCATTTTAGCGAATGTCCTTCCTCCTCTAAGCTCATCACTCCTCGCACAAGTCTAAAGTTCTACGACGTTACACGGGTTAGTGCAACAATGGGTTGTGTGGTTGCCACGGTTGCTGCCAAATCCGCCAGTCCATTCCCTGGCAAGCCAACGTGACCAGGAATCCAAGCACAGTCCACATTAACGCTAGAAGAGGGCATCCTGGATGCGCTGTACAATGGGATGGTAATTGTACAGCTCACCAAGGCTCTGAAGTGCACTAAGGGAATCGGTCAAAATGAGACAGTCACCCAATTTTCGATGGCGCACATGCAAAATGGCTTGGTATATGGCATGCGGTTCTGCATTACAAAGGAAGTGCTACTATGAAAACCGAATGTATGCGGTTCGGTTCCTTTAACATAGGCACATCCAACACCGTTGGTGCTCTTAGACACATTGGTGTAAATCAAAATTCGGTCATTGTAACTTGTTAGAAATTCTAAAAAAAGAAAAAAAAACGTGCTATACTAAACGTAGGCATCGTAGACTTATGGTACGTCGTCACCCTAAGATCCACGTGAGATGTCGCAAGTGACCACCCTGTCCTCCCTGAGAAACATGCTAGGCATTTCAATATCATGCTTTCCAAAAAGGTCCCGGAAACGAACATCTGCAGGCCTTGGACTAATGGAACTGTTCCTCTAACGTTCGTCCAACGCGATGTTGAAAAAAAGAAGCGAATGTTGGATGTGTAGGCACACATTTAAGTCCACAGCCATAATTTCCTAAGAGGACTCGCGCCGATATTTCAGAAGGGACTCTGCCGAGTCGGTGTAAAGGCTCACAATTGGGCTAATTGGAAAGGCGCCGACAGCCGCACGAATGCCCCGATTATGGACGCTGTCTAATCTTCCCAGCACAGATGGTTGTGCTGGAGAACAGACGATGCATCCAAAGTCTAACTTGGATCGGATCAGTGCGCGATAGAGTCGCAGCAAAACTGTCCGATCCGTTTCCCAATATTTGTCACTTAATACCGGCAAGATATTCAAAGAACGGTTACATTGCGCTTTTAGCTGAGCTATATGCGATAACCAGCTAGGTTTCCTATCAAAGGTAAATAATCTGTCTCATCTGCGAATTGAAATAAATCTGGACAGAACCGGAGCGAAGGTTATAATCGTCTCATACGGCACACGAAGTTGACGCAGATTGACTTCACAGTTGACAATCGAAAACCGGTTTTAGAAGTCCATTCTCGAAGATTATCTAAACATTGCTGCATACGGCATTCCAAAATGCGTACGCTGAGAAGTACAGTAGACGGTAAAGCCGTCTACGATTAATACTCCAGGAGGAACATATTTCGAGATCGAATTGTTATAGCAAACAGTGTAACGTGGTCCTCCGTAGTCTAGCGGTGGTCGAATTAATTTATCCTTTTACTTTGGTGTCGGGCTAACACATTTTACTGTTGGTTTATCCTGTCTCTTTTTCACTGTCGTTCTGGCAGTGTGGACAGAATCGAACTACTCCAAATCCTCCACGGGGAGGATCCTTTTCCAATAGGAAACTTCTCGAGAAAATTTCAAGCCGGCTGGAAGTGGAGATCAGCGAAGATGGAGATCGCCCATCTGAGTCCTTCTCAGATGATTCCTCAGAAGATGATCTCCCAGGAGATGCTCGTATACTATGCTTCTCTTTTGATGTTCTGGGTGCAGACTTTTCACTTACATTCAGGAAGTCGGTTCTGTCATAGCTGGTCTTTAACTTCATTGATGTTGCATTATACGTTACGGATTACGGTTGAGGTCGACTGTTTAATTGGTGATTTTACTTAAGTGATTATGTTGATGTACACGTAGTTGTCGATTTTGAGGGCTTTGGAAGTGATCTAGCTACGAGAATCTTTTCTGAAATGGTGGCCCTGCTAATATCGCTGGTCTGAGTTGAGATTTATCGATACCGGTTTAGCTGTAACTGACCTATAGGTACCGGACTTCGGGACAGAGGGTTGGCGGATACGCAGGGGTTTCCGGGCTTCCTAGAACACCTTCTCTCTAACTCGGATCTCTTGGATCGCTCTTTCCTCTGTAAAATGTGGGCACTCTCGAGAACTTCATGGGTGTCCACCGCTGCATTAACGCAAGTTGGAGCTGATGTACATGCTCCGTCGTGTGGGACGTCTCCAAAGTTAACACAGGTAAATTCACCGTTACAAAAATCACTGGTGTGCCCAAAGCGCTGACACTTATAACATCTCAGGAAGTTCGGGATGAATGGCCTAACTTAGACGACTTCATACCCTGCCTTAATCCTTTGAGAGAGATCTACCCGATCAAAGGTAAGGAACAGGGTACGAGTGGGCGCGAATTCACCTTTTTCTTTCCGCTGAACCCCATATACAGATGTAACACCTCTAACTCCAAGATTTTCTTGAATCTCCTCGTTGGTCATGCCATCCAATGCACGGGTGCTTACCATATGGTACGAGAAGTTCAAGGTAGCTGGCTAACATATTTGCTCTCAATATTCTCGCTGCATGGGATGCTTTGTGTGTTTCAACCAGGACGTGACATTACGAGGCTCTATACATGATTTTACTGGGCCAGAATTTTAACCAGAAACTTTTGGATTGCAAATGGGCTCACCGATGTACGCTTTTTTTTCCCTTCCTGTTCTAGTATGTATCATATAGGAGGACCACAAGACTCGACTACTTCTTTTCCATTAACTTTAAATGTTTGTTAATTTTTTATTATTCATGGCGATTAAATCTTCCACCATTGCAAATGTCTCCGATGGCATGCTCACATCCTGGCTGCCACCCCGGCTTAAGTGAGAGTCCTGGCCTGAACCTTACTCACTTAGGGTCTCACCTCTCAATTTATAGACACAGGGACCCAAACGTCTTCAGGAAAGCAACAGCTCATGCAATGGCCCTGCCCGCGACTACCTTTATTAGCGGATACGGACAGTCCTACATGATACTCAAGTGCTGAAAATTACGAGTTGTCCAGTCACCCCCTGCGACTAGCCTCCTCCGTCCCGCGCAACGGTATCCGCCAGGCTGTGTTTAGGAAGTTAACCGGTAGTTGGTCAAACATGCTCGTGGGCCAAAGTTGATTAGGCGTTTGGCATAAGCTCCCTCACTACTTAGAGGAATCCAATCGAGAGCATGCCTCGGGACCCAGGGAGCGCCAATCCCGTACCTGCCGTAGTAGGACCCTGAGGGTGCCCGTCCGGGATGCGCTTACCAGTGACCCATAGGTAGCTTCACGCGCGCGGTTACAATATCTAGATCAGATGTATTGTTAATCTACTGTTACTTAGAGAAGCATCATTAAATTCTATATATCACTCAAAAAATGTAAGACACACTGACCTGCAACTACCTCAAGAGTTTTCATTATGCCCTATTTTTTGGTCATTTACTCCTGGAAAATATGTCAAAATCCTAAATCTGGATATGAAAGGCCTAGCTCTTGTAGATGATTTGTTACTAAATATTATCTGTAACGTAAGTACTCTGGGCGAAGAGCGCAGAACATTTGAGGAAAGAATAAAAGAAAACTTTACTTTATTATTTCTCTTGAAGATATTGGAGTTAATACTAATCCTTTAAAAATCAATTGGATAATATTTAAGAGAGGAAGTGTGATTAACAAAAATTCTCAATATTAGTGACCAAGAAGTAAAGCTGAAAAATGTATTAACTTTCTAAGGAATGCACTGGGTTTACAATTTGGTATAGAAGTTTCACATATATAATAAAAGCAACAAAGTTTCTTACGTATTTCAATATTTATCTGGCAAAAACGGGGAGCAAATATATATTTTAAAGATATTGTTCAACAATTTAGTAAGCTCAATATTGGTTTATGGTTTGATTCTAATTGGCAAAATACAGGGCAAGGTCTAGTCAAAGTTAGAATCTCCTATTTAGAACATTGTGAAGATGTGTCTGGGAATATCAGGAAGTCTTGCAAAAATAACCAACTTTAAAAGAACTTAATATACCACTCAAACTGAGACAGCTATTCCTATCTTGCAAATTCATTGGGAGAATTAATTTCTTGGAGGACAATTTTATAACCATGAACAAATTAGTGCTTAAGAAATCTGCTGAGAATTTAAATTATTATGAAGAAAATTTAATTCCATTTTATTTATTGAAGAAATACAGCAACATAGTCATGAATGAATTTCCAATAGTATCAATTGATTGTTAGTTGGAATACTTTGGTATTGCAATTCAGTATAAATTTAATTTTTTTTCCAAAAGAAAGAGCTGGAAATTAATCATTTCTATAAATTCATGGAAGATTTCCCTGCAGAAGGTTGGACTCACATTTATACGGATTTTTCTAAGAATACATAGAGGTAGTAGGAGCAGCTGTGTATAACAATGAAATGTTAAAAATCAAATTAAAAATGTTCCAATTATTCAGCTGGGCTTATAAAACATTATAACAGCAGTATCATATGTTATTGACAAGATCAAGAAATATATTTTCAGATTCATATGGTGTTTTGATCAAATTGAGTAAAGCTAGAATGGATGCTAATTTTAATGTTATTGAAATAGCAATTAAGCACAAAATATATCTTACCAAGAAAAAAGGGATGCAAATTACATTAATTTGGATTCCTGGACGTAAGAATATAAAAGGTTAATTGTAAAGTGAAACAAGTCCAGCGAAACAAGCAAGAACTGAAAGGGATAATCTGAAAATACAACTACCTATCCAAGATATAATTGGCCACCTTAAAACTTAAGTTATTAAACAATGGAGTATTGAACATCAAGATCCCTGAAGCTGGGAAGAAAACAATAAACAATGGTTCCAAGAAAAATGTATGGTCCTAAACAAGATTTCACAATCATCATAAAGATAGGTTTGTATATAGCCATGAACCCATTATTATTGTATAAAAATAAAAAAAAAGATAAACTCCTTACTGTGAATGTGGTGAAATGGGTAATTAGAACATGTATTAATTGTATGTAATCTTAATAAGGACAATGAGTTATTAAATTCACTGTACAAAGATGGTTTACAAGTAGTGCAAAGAAGAAGAAGACCTTAAATATTAAATCAATACCAGACTTGTAAGCACATTACGAAGGCAAAATAAGACTGTTTGCATATCATAAGTCAGTTTTATGTTACTAATTAACTTGCACAGAGAAAAAGAAGAATCACATAATATGCTTCATAGATGCTACTTGACAGTTCAACTTGAGAAAATCTATGGGGTCTAACCAGCAATATTTAAAACATGGATACCTCTACAAAAAGTCATTTTACATGCATTGTATATTTTAATGAGCTCTACACCATTTTGTGCAGTAAGATTTTGTTTCATCTCCCATGGTTTATCAGTTACACAACATTACACAACATTTATTCAGAATGAAAAGAATTTCATAGGCTATTCACAGAAAATATAAGATACCTACATTGTATTATTCATGCAAATTTCTTAAAAATATACTAGGTATTTTAATCAAAATTGTTAACAGCCATTTCAGTACCAGCATGATTAAATTAAATTAAATTAAAATAAATTGAGTTTTATTTATGGATGCTCTTTAACTGCTGTGGTCCTCAGCGTCCCATTCTATATTGGGCGTGAAAGACCGAAAATTTTGCTCAGAGGCCTCTTTTATCGGGCTTGAGGTTCTTTTATGTGCCGTAAATCTATAACACAGGACCACCGGCTTTACTTCCCTTCTGAAGGAAGTCATGCTAAGGATTTTTATGCCTGAAAAAATCCATCGCCCTCCGCCGGACCAGCATGATGGCTCTAGTGCAGAAATACATGTTGGGCATGAAATGGCCAACAAATTTTACTCAAGGAGCCTTTTTCTTTTATGTATGAACAAGCATCACATGGGATCACTGGCTTAACTTTCTTTGCAAAGGATTTCCCAGTAAGAAATTTGTATGCCAAAACACCCATCACTCTCTGCTGTTTGAACCCATGACCTCAGGTGCTGGAAGTTAGAATGGTAACCACTAATCTATATAGGATGATTAAGCATGTAATGAGCAACAGCCAGAGAGAGAGTTCAATTCAGAAAACACTGGAAACATTAGCTGATGCTGTGTTCACAATACACGGCTTAATACCACCCTGCGTTCATTTCAAAGCTTAGTGATAAGTAGGAAGATGCCTTTCAGTTGAATTGTACCCATGGTAGCCGAGCTGTGAAACGCATGTGTCTCATAATTGGAACAACCTGGGTTCGAATCCTTGGTATATATATATTTTTTATTATTATTTAAATTTGTTAAATACATGGAAATGCCATGTTTTCCATGCATAAAATATTATTAATTTTAAGACAATCAAGCATAAAAACACAAACAAATTATCTTTACATTTTCAAAATAAATGTCATATTAATAAGAATCCTAAGTGAAAAACTAAACCAAATATTTAATTGACTTAATATTGGATGTGCAAACTCTCAGTCTCATCCTTCAGTTATGAATGGCGCTGGCATGATCCTGTGCGTGCACTTCATAGCCTTGGAGTTCTGCATGATAGGTTAGCAGTCATACTAACTTTTGCTATGGCTGAGCGCATATAAAGACGAAGCTACAAGATCTCTCCTTACATTAGTGAACATTGCTGGATACTCTGTGTCTGAGGCTGCAAGAGCACTTGAAGTCCCTATATCTACAGCTACGAGGTGGGTGTGGTTATGCAGGGAAGGGACTGTTCCTCGTTGACCTGGTTCAGTAAGGACCTTGTCCACTCCTCAACAGAACACTGTACTTCTAAAAGAGGCAGATGGTAATCCCTTCCAGCATGTGTCTACAATTAGAGGTAATGCTAATTTCCCTGTGTTGAACCACACAGTCTTGCATCATTTGACTATAGCAGGGCTCTTTGCTCAATCAGCAACTAAGAAGCAGCATCTTACAGACAATCACACATTATGTTGCCTCGCATTTGCAGAGGAAAATGCAACCATAACTGGAATAGGGTTATCACAGACGAGGCAACATTTTCATCTACAAATGGGGGGAAAACAACTGTCTACCGCCCCAGAGGAAAACATTACGATGCAAAAACCATGGCACAAATGGATCACCAAGGTTGCATATCTATACCATGTTGGGGTTGGATGTCATGTGATAGTCCAGGTGTGTTGTGACAGCTTGATGGCACATTAAATAACCACCAGTATAAAGACAACCTCAAAAACATCATGGTTCCTTCTATAAGGACTATATGCCAATGGAATGATTGAATTCCAGCAGGATAAGCACCCTGTCCACACAAGTCAGCAGGTTTCAAAGTGGTTCTCACAAAGGCAAGATATCACAGTGATTGATTGACCTCCATGCTCACCAGATTTGAATCCTATTGAAAATGTGTGGGCACACCTGATATTAAGTTAATTTTATTTTTATTTGCTTTTTCATTTAGGAATACAATACTCACTTCATATTTAGCTTGAAAACGAAAAGGAGAGTGCTTCAATTTTTATGTGTGAACATAAATGTCTTGAAATCAAAGTCTTAGCAATTGGTAATTGTATTACAATATGCGTATAAGCACTGCATTGCACAAAAAAAATTGGCTATTTTCCTTTTAGGTGGTCTTGCTGAAAAAAGCAAGAAGGAATGGAGTAAATTACCTTAAGAGTGAGTTTATAAGTAGATATGATCTCGTCAATACCTGGTGCCCACCTGCCTGCCCGTTTTAGGTGTTTTACTTTTATAGGAAAATTGCGATATGAACACAACAAACGTAGCCATCTTCCCGCTAAAACACATGCTGAATGGGAAGTGCCAACCTAAATAAGAAGTGAAATCCGCGAAATAAGGAATTTCTGCAAACGTGAATCATTCGAGTTTTAGATGCGCAGATCCCTCGTCCTGTTGTCGCTTTGCAGTTGCGGCCAAAGCTGAGTATCTTACCAGCTTTGGCAGCATTACTTATTCATATGTTGCCAGTATTGCGTTAGAGCTAGAGAACGACTTAGAGTGACATCTGTAGGACATATAAGACATCACTTCCATCGCTGTTGAAGACCACCTAAAAGCAACTTGCCCAAAAAATTTATAATTATTATAATAAAATATGCTTGAGATACAAGCTTGATAAGTCTCATTTCTACATACCTGCTCATACCACTAGGCTGTCTGCACATATTCACCAGCTGGGACTCAATATGAAAGGTGACAATAGAATGAAGCTAAAGGCAGACATCCTAAGGCACCATTGTGAACTGGCCACAGAAACGATTTGGACTTCGACAAATATACGCCTCAAGAGTCTTTTTTTTTACTTAGGGTGTACATGTTCATTATTTTAGCTTAAAGTTTTGCAATCATGAAAATTAAAAGCACTTGAAATTTTGTGAAGCCTGTTAACCAGTTCAGATCAAAATTAAGTTAGAGATCTCTTTTAGTTTGAAAATGCCAAATTCTATTTACAGTATTATGATTTTATACAAATGCTCTCAAACAAATAACTAAATCTTTTACACCAACAAGTAATAATATTTGTATAACTCTTTCTTATTCCATATACATTTATATATTTTTTCTTCCATTTGTGAAAAACTCAGCTTTTTCATTATTATTAGATATTTTTATTTTTATGTAGATACTTCAGCACAATGAGTTCATAAATTATGAACAAGAACTTGGCAAATGTTTCCAACAATATCCACGATGACACAATAGCATTTTTGCCTGCAGAAGAGACCTTGGGTTGATTCTTTGCACTAATTTAGAATTTCTTTCCAATGTTGGAAATTTGGAATGTGATTGAACCTGCTAATAATATCATCCTGCCTTTATGTATTGTATGAGGTAGAGTTTGCAATTGGGCTGTAGTAGTACAAGAGATGGCACAAAATAAATTTCTGTTTAAAAATTTAGAACAAGGAAAATAGATTTTCATTTACTACCTATACGAAATATTAATTTAAAATATTTTCTAGTAACAGTCAATGGCAGCACATGCAACTATGATTGTTTGCAATTTCCAAGTGCACCATAAGTACAAAGTATGTTGTAATAATTGCAGCTGGTATCCGACCACCAATCATGTATAGAACAGTAATTTTTTTTTTTTTTTTTTAAGATTTGATTATCTTTTCAAAAATGATAGTTTACGTTATTAGGCATATCAGTTTTTTTCAAAACATTTGAGTATTTCACAAGACTCAGTGATACTTGTGTTTTAAGTTTTGTCTGTGGTGCATTGTCTGAACTCACTCTACAGTTCTTAACTTTTATATACAATATACTTGTAGCAACTAATGTTTTTATGCACCAATCCTATTACACATTGAAGATATTGCAAATTAACATTTAATCCCTTTTAAAGGATCAAGAAAACTATTAATTGATTTATTGGCATTGATTTGATATGTGAGCATCACAATGTTGAGTTTTAAATGTGCATAACCTACGGCTATCCCCTGTTGCCACCACTCCTATACTTCTATAAAACAACCCTCGGCTACGTTTTGCACCTTAGGGCCCTCAATGTTGGGCTACGCCTTGCAGCTTAGGGCCCTCAATGCATTGTTTATAGAACCTTCAGCCTAGACTCATATCAAATCTTATCCGATTTATTGGAATGTTCCAAAGAAAAGGTTAACAGGGGTATGCCTTTACTCCATGTGCAACAACAATCATCTCCAAAATAAAACAAGAATACTGAGAATAACTAATGCTCAGTTTCATGTCCTCCATGCTCTATTAAAAGGAAACGTGATAGTGACAGAAGATTCATTTGCCTCTGTTGAAGAAAATTAATGGTATGTTTCATAATGCTAAAATCAGTGACAATCAAACTGGCTTTGGCTTTCATTTAGCCTTGCCCTTACCAAAAGACAAACTGATAAGAACAAATTTAGCTTTGTTTGTGACTATTACTCATAACATATTTATGTTATTTTCTCAGTTGACAACTTCATTTACACATTCCCTATCAGTATGAACTCAAAATAATTTCTTTCTTCCTCCTCCTCCTACTCATTATGATTGCAGATTATTGAGTATGGGAACCTTCTTAGATTCAACTGCATTCTTCTTTTAAACATTATCCGTGGATACTACAATAAAATACATACACACACACACACGTTCTTGTGTGTTTGATAAGCTGCTGATGTTGTTTCATGGTATGTTAACAGCATTACTCATTATATGGTATTAAGAACAAAAGCATGACAAACGTAAACAAACCCGACTCAAAGCCTATAAGGTATCACCAGGTCACAGCCTGACATATTCTAGAAGTATGATTTAATTTTGCATGGGGTTTCGTGCTACACTTAAGTTTAAAACTTTTGCTAGTATTTAATACCTCGCGCAGTATCGATATGAAAGATACTGTTCTGTAACACCAACTATTATGTCCGAGTTCTATTCTATAGGTTTGGAGTTTTCGATTATTTTCTTCCTATTTAAACTCTTAATTTATGTTCCAATGGCTGGTAGAATAAAAGACTTAAATGTGTCAAAATTCTACATTAAAGCGACTATAACCAACGTTTAGTTCACATACCTGACTGTATGCATTGAACCGCCTCTTGAGCTGACACCCATTTAGGATCCCTGTTTAGGGGTTGAGCAGGCTCTGGACTGTAGGTGTAAAAAGATCTTGGTTTGTTGTTCCTCGATACCACGGTAACACTACCGAAGTGCAAAGTGCTACTAAGGCGGGAGCCAAACCTAACAACCGATGACATATTTAGTTAGGTGACTAAATGTTTAGAATATCACTGTAAGCAACGCAACAATTTAGGAATGAAAACCGAACTCGCTTAGGTCCCTCGCGAAAATTCACTACAATCTTTGAAATTTTGCGACAATGCACTGTTTATTTTAGTCTCAAAGCAAACGCTCGTTATTAATCCCGTACGTAAACCAGGGATTAACAACTTTTAATAAATAATCACTGCCTAGCCCCCCGAATGCTTTGCTTAACAACTACTCAATGACAGAAAACACTACTCTCTGCAGCGACAGCTCCCTTCGGTTTCGGACGTTTCGGACTCGATTAAAGAGACAGATCAGAATCGTAACAGCTGTAGCGCCTCTGGTGAGCATTAGGTAAATAGAATGCGAGCCACAGATGCAAGTTATCTTGCATCACCTAAAAAGCCGCTAAGCTCAAAGAGATTCGAATACCCTTTTTGCTAGTTTAATTTAATTGTCACATTTAATTCACGGTGATGAGCTGTTAAATGCAAATATGCAATGCGTAGGTAAATTATCAAAATCCGAACTGTTGCCTCAGAATATAAAATGTAGTGTGGAGTATGAACATAAGCACCATATTGCGTCGGAGGCTCGAAAGTCAAGGAAAAGAGAAAACAGTAAATAAACAAATTAAACAAGCAATGCTCACTTTGGCCATAATATAGAACAATAATAAACTCCTCGTTAGTCACTTATGATCACTATAATAGTATCTCGTTTATATAACCCACAAGCTGTTTATAAAACATTTTTGTCCTTGTTTTGAGTCGCTTCAGGCCATATCGGGAAGTGTTAACTAGGTTTTTTGATACACATGATTATCTGTGTGCCTGATAGATGACGTTAGTTGAGAGTCCTATTCCCTACATATATTGTTTCGATTTTTCCGTTCTGTCAGTATATGCACGTACGTGTGGTGCAGAACAAATGACCTTAGTTGTATAATGACCTTCCTGCACAACTCTTTTTTTATCTCTGTTAATCTGTGGGCAGGGCGTCAGGGTAGCTCAACCGCTCATCCCTAAGTTACGAGAAATAATTAGGTTACTGAAATGAAATTGAGTTTTATTTATTGACGCTCCTTAACTGCTGTGGTCCTTAGCGTACCATTCTATATTGGGCGTGAAAGACCGAAAAGTTTGCTCAGAGGCCTCTTTATCAGGCTTGAGGTTCTTTTACGAGCCGTAAATCTACGACACGGGACCACTGGCTTTACTTCCCTTCCTAAGGAAGCCATGCTAAGGATTTTTACGCCCGAAAAAAATCCATCGACCTCCGCCGGATTTGAACTAGGTTACTGATTATTATTGCTCCACCAAAACAAAAATTATGATGCACAACTGTGCTTTTAATGTAAGTATGTCACATTTAGAAAAGAAACTACTTTTTTTTAGGTTAAATATGTCGTTAGGAATTTCGACGTCACCACCTAAAAAATCAAAGGTGCATTAGACATTCTGAAGTTTATTTTATTTCCATTTCAGTCAGCACAAAAAAGAATAGCGTTGATGAAAATAGTACAAATTCCTATGGAAGTAATAACAACATAAATTCCTTGAGGAATGAAGAACAAATCTTTCACATAATAACAGTATTAATGCTACATTTAATAAAAATACTCATAACATGCATTGATATAATAACAGATATTAATACTAACTTACTAAAAGCGGAAGTTTTTGAAATAAACATCTCGAACAATAAGGGTCAGATATCGTACTTCATGAAAAGGAAAACGTGTGATAAATTTATCCATCGCAGAATCTATTATGAATTTTGGTTTCCAGAACTAATCACACATTTAAAAAATACTAAATGCAGAAACAGTAAATGATAAATCTTTAGAATCTCAAACGATTTTAAATGATCACATTGATTTTCTTTTTCCATATAAAATGTAAAATTGTTGGCCATCAGTTAGATAAATTAGGTTGGATTACGAAAGCCATAGCCATTTCAAAATAAATAAATAAATAAAAAAGTACTAGCAGATATGGAAAGAACTTCAACTTGCACAAATTGCGAAAAATTGTGTTATAAGTAGTGACATTTTTACGTGGACGTAGTAAAAAGCAAAACTGAAATTGAAATTGAGTTTTATCTATGAATGCTCTTTAACTGCCGTAGTCCTTGGCGTCCCATTCTATATTTGGTGTGAAAGACTGGGATATATAACAAGAACAACTCCAAAAATAAGGCAGCAGCTTGGGGTTTATTTAATAACGTAAGGGATAATTCCACAAATTCGGTAGATATCATGCATATAAACTCAGAGGGGAAACTATTTGGAGGATCCCAAAGAAATAGCTTAATGTTTTAACCTGTACTGTACAAATATGATTAGCGGCTCAGTAAAAGATAAACAACAAAGAAACATTGGCGAATTTAAGAGTAAATTTTATAACACAAACACACTATTTTTAAGACCTACAAACAAAAACGAATTAACTAAACTAATTTACTCGTTAAATCCAAGTATATCTACGGGATTCGGTAATATAACAAATAACATTCTGAAAAAAATGTAAAAATATTGTATTAGAACCATTATTAGATATAGTTAATTCCTCCTTGGCAGGAGGTACTTCCCCTTTTTGCTTAAAGAAAGATAAAATAAAACCATTATATAAAAAGGATAATCCTGAAGACATAAACAATTACTGCCCAGTTGCCACTACATCTGCATTATTGAAAATCTTAGAGAAAATGTTCCTAAATAGACTGTTAAGTGTTATTAGTAAATATAAATTACTAACTGATGTACAGTATGGTTTTCAAAAAAATAAATCGACAAAGGATGCAATAATGAAGACATTAATAAACTGAATAATAAAGCGAGGGTTGTAGGATACTTTCCTGATCGCTCTAAGGCATTTGACTGTGTTGATCAACACTTATTAATAAAGAAGTTAGAAAGTTATGAAATTAGAGGAATTGCTAATAAATGGGTAAAGTCATTTTTGATAGGGAGAAAACAAGGAACTGAAATCAGATCACTCAGTAGGAAGAGTAACATAGAATTTCATATATCCTCATTACAGACCACCAAGTATTGAGTATCGCAAGGTTCAATTCCCGCACCTATATTATTTTTATTGTATATGAACGATTTAAATGACCATCTTAAAATACAGAGTGCTGAAGCTGCACTTTATGCTGGCGATACCACTATTCTCGTTTCAAAATTAAAATTAAATTGAGTTTTATTTATGGACGCTCTTTACCTGCTATGGTCCTTAGCGTCCCATTCTATATTAGACGTGAAAGACGGTAATTTTGTTCAGAGGCTTCTTTATCAGGTTTGAGGTTCTTTTACGTACCGTAAATCTACGACATGGGACCACCGGCTTTACTTCCCTTCCGAAGGAAGCCATGCTAAGGATTTTTACTTCCGAAAAAATCCATTGTCCTCCGCCGGGTTTGAACATTCTCGTTTCAGCTGAAACTATGCAGCAACTTGATAATAATGTAAAAAAAAGAGGTACTACTAAACCTGGTAAATTATTTTCACATCCACAATCTCAATTCAAATGTCAGTAAGACAAACTATTTACTATTTGCACTAAATAGAAATAATCACAGCAGTGAAGCATTAAAACTGGTTTATAACCTCAAACTATCTCCAGAGTTCAAAATAGAACAAAGTTTTTAGGTATTCATATTGATGATAATCTTCCACGTCAAAACCATATTAGAGTAATTTATTCCAAACGTAATAAGATCATATTTCTGCTACTCAACTCATCAACATGTTATCTCTACAAATGGTTCGTACAGTGTACTTCGCATTACTTCATTCACATTTAGAGTATGGGGCAATGTGATGGGGATCTTTATCAAAAGCATACTTCATGCAGATCTTTCTACTACAGAAAAGATCAGTAAGAGTTTTAGCCAGAATAAATAGTTTTGAATCTTGTCGTGCTTTAAACAATTTAAAATATCACTATTTTGTGTATTATATATATACATAATTTATATATGTACGCTAAAAAGCCTACTGAAACCCCTCAACTAAACAAAGACGTGCGCAGACATTTTACTCGAAGACAAAATTACTTTTTTCTGTATTCATACAGGGGTACTTTTGGAAATAAAAATATCATCCATGCAAGTTCTACGTTCCTTAACTCATTGCCAATGGATTTAAAGAGAATACCATTTAAAGAGAATTTAAACCATTTTAAAAGGATCTCAAAAAGTATTTATTAACACACTGCTTTTATAACTCGCAAGAGTTTCTAAATCATAGCACAAATTTTCCTTAAATATGCTAACTTGGTTGCATCTATATCCTGTAGCTCTTTCTATTCTTGTGTGGTAATAATTATAATTTGTATAAAGTAATAAATATTCTATATATAATATATAATATTATATATATATAATTCATTGCTTACCATTTGCATTGTAAGTAGTGATGATGGCCACTATTCGCTTGTATATATTATTAATCATTTATTATTATTATTATTATTATTATTATTGTTGTTGTTGTTGTAATTATTTGTATTTTATTTTAACACTCTGACGTGATCTACAATAATATTGTATTACTCTGTATATAGTATGATTGAAATAAACAAATAAATAAATTTTGTAGTAGGCAGAAATTACACACACACATCTTAGCCATAGTTCCACAATAAGATATGATATAACCGGTGTGAAACATAAGCTAATAGAATGTTATAATTAGATTCGCATTGAAATTATAAAAGGACATTTTGTCATTTTAATAGGGATGCTTAGTTATATCATTATAACAAGTTTTATAACTAGGGTTAATAGACTGGATATTGAAATATGCAATAGAAAACATAATACTGATGTTGATAAAAGCAATAATAATCTTTGTTATGATATTTATTTATCTATATCTGATATGATTTAACTTAATTTAATTTGATTTATTGTCGTTATTACCGTATAGTTTATTTTTCTTTTTTTATTTATTCCATTTATACCCCGCCTTTAACTGCAATGGTCATATCGGCGCCCTTTTACCTTTGGAACACATCACCTATCGGCAGTGGTGTTAACTCGTATACCGTTATCATTAGATTTCTCTCCCCCCCTCATTAGATCACACACACACACACACACACACACACACACACACACACATTCACAATCTCATTTTCATACTTACAGATCTGGGGAGGATAGGGAATAATCTTGGCTAGAGGAAAATTCCCACCCTCCAGCCGGGAATCGAACCCGAAATCCCTCGCACAGCAAGCTGTTATTTTTCTGTTTGGAATTAGAATAAAAGGTTTTTCAATGAGGAAATCGTTGTATTCTATTGTATTATACGTATTATATATTGTAAATAAAAGAAAGGGGGAAAAAGATTTATTATGATTGTAAATAAAAGAAGGGGAAGAAAAAAAAAACAGATTGTCAAGATCGTCTTGTATTTCCTTCTTGAAAAGAGCAATGTTGCTCGTAGAGGTATTTATGATGAATAAATAAATAAAATGAAAATAAATCAACAAAGTATTTTTTGGCTTGAAGATGTTTAATTACTTTGACTCCTGAAGCAAAAACTGGTCTGTGAAATGATGTAATGTTATCCCTGGCAAATCTTGATCACGTGCATGAAAGTATGGATCTCTCAATATGCAGACCTTTTACGTTTTGTGTGCTGTTAGTGATTTTATATACATTTCCCATCGTTAAAATGCTGTGACTTTATTCAGTTTTCACTGTCACTTCACTAAGTTCTCATTGAAATTTCAATAATGTGATCACTTAGTTCTCGCGACGTAGTGGCGCAATGAATTAATACACCCGAAGCAGCCTCTTCTTCTTTCCCCATCACTCGTCGGGGAGTCGAACACAAGACCTCTCTTATCTCTTGCAGTAACAGCACTCACTATACGTCACAACAAACGTCACACATTCACTCTTAGAAGAGCACTTTTTATTGCATCATAGGCTTGTCGCTATCTCACTTGTCTCAATCGCGAGCATACTCGCTTGTATAACCGATGGAGTTTTCCAGAGAGTTTTAGAATGTTAAGGAGACGGGGAGAAAAAAGGTTCCAGAACAATCCAGCTATCTCTCGATAGTGCTTCTGGTGTTCACGTTGGGTGAGAGCACTTATCTCTTCAATCGCTCGGTCGGTTGGCGCCTTGTCGTCTTCCGTGGTGTAGTGGTTATTATGCTAGCCTCCAGTTCCCGAGGGCGCGGGCTCAAACCCGGCAGAGAGCGATGAATTTTTTCGGACGTAAAAATCCTTAGCATGGCTTCCTTCGGAATGAAAGTAAAGCCGGTGGTCCCGTGTCGTAGATTTATGGCACGTAAAAGAACCTCAAGCCTGATAAAGAGGCATCTGAGCAAAATTACCGATATTTCGCGCCCAATGTAGAATGGGATCTAAGGACCACAGCACTCTAAGAGCGTCCATAAATAAAACCCAATTTAATTTATTTTAGGTTGGCGACTTCTACTCGATAAGTGAGGCCCATAGCTGCGTCACAATATTATTTTTCATTATTTTACTTCATTTAACATAAAACAAGCTTAATGCACAATTTCCATCGCTGTCCAATTCCTGCTTCTAATGTGATGGACCTTGACATCAGCAACTCATGGAAACGCATTCACTCCGTACTTTAGTTCTGTCATTATTATTATTATTATTATTATTATTATTATTATTATTATTATTATTATTATTATTATTATTGCCGTTAACAAATCAAATATGAACGTGCATATTACATAAAATCAAAGTAATACATTTAGTGCCAATGTGTTATATTTAGCTCTGTCTAAGTCCAGTGCTCACTGCACTTTTTATACTTAAAAAGACATTAATGGCCTTCGGCGATGTTTACCATGTCAGAAACACCCTTGGACTAGGAATGGGATCCCTGCAAATACCTAAAAGATAAGCCTTTTTATTGGAATTTTTTCCTCCAACTAAATTGATCAATTGTTAACTTGGAAAACTTTTAAGTCAGTTTATATTCCAGAAAGCAGCACAATCTTTTATACTAGGTTGGTAACAGGTAGGTAAGTAAGTAAGTAAGTAAGTAAGTAAGTAAGTAAGTAAGTAAGTAAGTAAGTAAGTAAGTGAGTGAGTGAGTGAGTGAGTGAGTGAGTGAGTGAGTGAGTGAGTGAGTGAGTAAGTAAGTAAGTAAGTAAGTAAGTAAGTAAGTAAGTAAGTAAGTAAGTAAGTAAGTAAGTAAGTAAGTAAGTAAGTAAGTAAGCAAGTGAGTGAGTGAGTGAGCGAGTGAGTGGGTGAGTAAGTGAGTGAGTGAGTGAGTGAGTGAGTGAGTGAGTGAGTGAGTGAGTGAGTGAGTAAGTGAGTAAGTAAGTAAGTTTTATTCACCGTAAGAATATACAATATTCATGGCTTCGTCAATCTTAACTAAAAGAAATACAGTTAATGAGGAAGTTACATAATAATTACAAGTAAATACTCTCAAGTCAAAACAATTTAATTTACACATTTTTTTCTTCTTCTTCTAATTAGCCAAATACTGCTGTATAGAATAAAAACATCCTCACTTAAGAAATTGTGAAGATTATGTTTAAAAGTCCTCATTTTATCAACCTGTCTTATATGAATGTGGCAACTTATACAATTTTGTACCATTACAAGTAAAGGAATGTTCATACAGAGTAAAATTATGACTAATTAATGATAGATTTGAGCTTCCTCTTGTATCATGCTGATTTTAAGTTCTTTGAAATATGCACTGCAACTCACATATGTTGGTTGATTAATTATTATTCTTGACTCCTTTTTGCATTCTAAAAACCTTTTCGGAACTTCTTTGAATTGCCCCAAAAAATAATGTCATAGGTGTGATATTAAAAATTGGTGGAATTCTAAATGCAAATGTAAAAGAAGTATGCCCATCGATAGGTATTATTTCTAGCTTTCTATCTATGATCATCATATTCTCCACAGTTTCTATCACTAAGCACAGCATTTGAAATTAAATCTTCCCGCATTGCCCAAAACTTTTGACATAAGATAGCGCCACAGGTTTTCGCGCAGCTGCAAAGCGAGCTCTGACCGTCATGTGACTGCACGTGAAATCGAAGGAAGCAGCAGAAGAACAGAAGGCAATAATGTCGATGTCAAAAGGAATTGGTGTTCAACAAGCAACAAAGGAACATGTTTTGGCAGTATCTAGAGATTTCGTGTCGCAGCCTCGTTTAAGTATGTGAATCTTATAAATACTTATTTTGCCTGTATGCAAACAGACAGTGTTTGACAAATTATTGAACGCTCGAAGAGTGGGCGGGTCGTGTTAAAGATACAGAAAAGAGGTCATTCTTATTACAATTAATTAAATATCATGTCTTTCCCCATGTAAAATTATAGGAAATAAGCTGATAATCGAAACAGAATAAAGTTTTAAGAGTAATGACTCGCGAATTTTCATGGCCTCAACTTGTGCGTTTTAATGCTGTATGATCTGATTTTGATTTTATCGTTTGTTTCAGCGTATAAGACAGTATCTGGAGTAAATGGTCCACTAGTAATTTTAGACGAAGTTAAATTTCCAAAATATGCCGAGATAGTTCAACTGCGTTTGGCAGATGGAACTATCAGATCAGGCCAAGTCTTGGAAGTCAGTGGCTCAAAAGCTGTTGTGCAGGTAATTAAAGGTGTCTTATAGTGAATGCAGAATACATTTGACCCGTGCATAATAGAAAATAGAACTGCCACTATTTTCTCTAGTAATGGAACACAGATAATGTAGGTCACAAAATAACTTAACATGTATAACCAACATTTGCAATTAATGGGGGCAACTAGTCTTTAAAAATAAGTAAAACATAACAATAATTGAAGCATGGGATCACTTGAGTATAGCCATTGATTGTACCCTTAGTTTGAATTTAATATTAATATATTCTTAAATTCATTTTAGACGTTCAAGACAAATAGGATAGTTGAACTATAGTGATCGTCATAACACCTATGACAGTAGTAGATTGGGCATACGTGATAAAGTCGGGTCCCTGCGCTTACCTTCCATATCCACCAAATTCCACCTTCCCCTCCACGCAACATGGTTCCCCCACCACTGCCTTATACTGCCTTACTGAAACTGACAATAATAGCGTGCAATAATGCAGCGAGGGGGTGAGCTGTTTATCATTATTGGAAACGTATTCATAATTTTCATTGGATATAAAAATAGACGCTAATGTTGGCGCGTTTTATTAGCCAATTGCAGTTCAGTTATAATCTTTAGGCATATCGGTGTGTAGGAGCACCACGCACTGATACGTGAAATTGTCGGGACCCTGTGCTTGCCTGCCAAATCCACGTGAATGACATGCAATTTATTTTATTTCAAAGAATTGGGGCAAAGAAGGAATAGTTTGCACGCAAAAGAAATACTGATAATACTGAATCGCTGTTCTGTTCGATACTTTGGCCCACTCCTATGCAACTCCAACTGGAATGGAGTAGGCCCAGCAGTACATCAAAAGGCAGAATATGTTGAGATTGATGTTTTTGTGGTCTAAAAAAGAGCCACTTCGAATTGACTTCTTGTGCCCTTTGTGGCTGGGACACCGCCACACCAATTCATCCTGGGCATCCGCACGTCGAACCTCCGTCATTTCTCTGCCGCAGCCAACTATAGTGCATCGCGGCGGATCTCTGGCCAATATTCCATTAGCCCGAAGAAATGCCACTGCACCTTCTATGGTAGCAAATTGACTTGTAACTTCGAAAAGATTCATGTCGAACGAACAGGTCTAAATGTGCTAGCAGAATGAGATATTCGCACTAAAGTTTTCAAACGCAGAGGTGGAGAACTAAATTAGGGGAAAAGGTAATCACGTGATCATTATGGTGGGGGCTATCACGTGGTTAAGAGTAGTGGGGGCACTTCCCGTTCGTGCGAGGAGAATGACGGGTAAGCGCACGGGCCCGACTTTACCACTATTACCGTAGATTGTTCAAGATTACTGTGATTTCTAACAATAATTCTGTGACATTCTGCTCTTAGTGTATCTCCTACAGCGATGAAAATGTCTTATATGTCCAACAGATGTTACTCTGCCATATACTAGCTCAACAGATGTCACTCTGTCTTACACTAACTCTAATGCAATGCTGGCAACATATGAATAGTGCCGACAAAGCCGGTAAGATACTCAGCCTCAAGGCGTAGCTGAGAGATTGAGGGCCCTCAGCCTTAAAGTGTAGCCGAGGGATATTTTTTAGAAGGGGAGGAGTATAGCA
Source organism: Deroplatys truncata (assembly GCA_030765065.1). Classification (NCBI taxonomy): domain Eukaryota; kingdom Metazoa; phylum Arthropoda; class Insecta; order Mantodea; family Mantidae; genus Deroplatys; species Deroplatys truncata. The sequence goes on from CM060981.1 coordinate 120,222,066, forward strand.
GTTGCGTTCCTAAGCTTAGGTTTCTGATTCACGAGAGTTTAGGTTAGGTTTAGTTTCTTTTATTTTTATATATAAGCTTAGGTTTCTGATTTACTTATATATATAATTTTGTTTTAATTTACCAGTGGTTACATCAAAGCACGCGAGCAAAGTAAGCGTGCATTCCTAAGCTTACGTTTCTGATTCATGGGAGGTTAGGTTTAGTTTTTTTTTTTTTTTTTTAAATATAAGCTTACGTTTCTGAATTCACAAAAGGTTAGCCCTAGGTTAGGTTTTTTTTATATAGGCTTGCGTTAACTATCTACCACTGTTACAGTAAAGGAACTTCTTTATTTAATGGAAATAACATATTAATATAACAAACTTTCACAAAAAGAATACAAAAATTACAATTTTGTTGGATTAGTCTTTCTTACTATGAATGCATTGCGTTTTTGTCAGCGGCAACACTAAACAAGAAGAAGAAGAAGAAGAAATTCTAGTAACAACACATCACATATTTAGCAAATTTCACTTTTTATTTAGGTTGGCAGTTCCCATTTTGCATGTGCTTTAGCAACAACATGGCTACGTTTGTTGCATTCATAACGCGATTTTCCTATAAAAGTAAAACGCCTAAAAAGGGCGGGCAGGTGGGCACCAGATATTGAAGAATCATATCCACTTCTAAACTCACTCCTAAGATAATTTATTCACTTTCCTTTGGCTTTTATAAGCATTTCCAACGAGGATACACTAAGAGCAGATTTGCCTGCCTAGCCATTATGCAATTTGTGGCCATAATTCCATAATACAATAACATACAGAATTCAGGAAATAAAAATATTAATTGAATCGATCAGAACTTGAAGAACTTTTCTCAACTTTTCAAGAGAAGCAAAATACATTCCAAGACCAAGACAAATGTATATATTTAGATGATACAATTTATGTGTTATACATGACTAACAAACACTTTTTCTAACAAAGGGAACTCTAAATTGATACATATTATTTAAATATAATTAATATTGTTTTTCTGACTAAATGCAAGACCGGTAATTTTGCTCAGAGGCTTCTTTATTGGGCTTGAGGTTCTTTTATGAGCCATAAATCTATGACACTGTACCACTGGCTTTACTTCCCTTCTGAAAGAAGCCATGCTAAGGATTTTTATGTTCGAAAAATTCCATCACTCTCCACCAGGTTTGAAGCTGCGACTTCACGAACTAGAGGCTAGCATGGTAACCACTGCACCATGGAGGACGACATTTTTCTGATGTAGTACCTTTCAGCTCTATATACAAGAATTAACTGAAATTAAGCCATATATTGACTAATTTTGAAGATTTAGAAGCTAGTAACAGTGATGTGTCATAATTTAAAATAAAGAGAGTTGAGGGTTGTTACACTACATCACTAACATATTCTTACTTGAACGCGTTTCGGGAGACGGCTTGTTCCCATCGTCAGCATGTTCTCAACTGAGTTAAGTAAGAATATGTTAGTGATGTAGTGTAACAACCCTCAACTCTTTATTTTAAGCCATATATGCTTAATGCAGAGTGTTTGCTATATTGGGTGCTGCAGATTGCGCATATGCATGCTCCTCACATTACTACATTGAGGGGTTTTCCGTTCTAAATCTCCTGCATTACTTACTCACGGGTGATAGTAACATGCACTATAAACGAGTACTAAACTTGTTATAAGTGGTGTTGAAAGCGATGTCCATCGACATTGAGGCCTTGCTGGCACCTTCGGATGAAATTTCCATTTACATGAGTAAGTTCTTGTGTAATTTTCATAATTTCTGTTCTTATATTGTCTTTAAGTTCTTTAGGTGTGGGGATTGTTCCTATAAAGTTTATCTGCAGCAACTTCTCAATTTTTTCCTCCATTAGAACATTTTTACATTTTGCTTGTTAAGCGATCCTGTTGTACTAAACTTATTAACCAGACATCTTAACAGTTTCTCTACCTGGAACTGGAATACCAGGAAATTTCTCTGGAAATTGTGTACACACCTGTGTACATGATTCAGCTTATATGTATGTATCGTACATAAAAATATGTTATGAATTCGCTGGTAAGCCTTGGACTAAGAACAATAACAAAAACACTCTTAAGCAAAACACACACGCACGCGCGCGCACGCACACGCACACGCACACACACGCACGCACACACACACACACATCTTGAATAAACTTTCATATTTGAGATGCACAATGCACAAACTCTAATGCTTACAGCACGAACAAAAGGTAACAAAGTCATCCTCGTGGTGTAGTGGTTACCATGCTAGCTTCTAGTTTTGGAGGTCAAGTGTTCATACCCGGCGGAGGGTGATGGATTTTTTTAGGCGTAAAAATACTTAGCATGGCCTCCTTTGGAAGGGAAGTAAAGCTGGTGGTCCCGTGTCATAGATTTACAGCATGTAAAAGAACCTCAAGCCTGTTAAAGAGGCCCTAAGCAAATTGACTGGTATTTCAAGCCTGACATAGAATGGGATGCTAAGGACCACAGCAGTTAAAGAGCATCCGTAAATAAAACCCAATTTAATTTAAGAAGGTAGCAACTATAGCAGTATGAGTACAATACAGCTGATGAATGTAACTTTGAGTGGTTCATTCACCACTAGTGCACAGCGGAAAAATACTCACTGCAGTGCAGGCAGAGTATAATACACGCAATCTGTGGTCCCACCATAACAGTGGCCACTCTGTAAAGGACATATTCTTTTGCATTTGTGTTTTAACATTACGGATACATATAGCATTTTGGATAGTTTTTGAAAAATCACATTTTGTAAATTTTTGGTTTTAACATCATACTGGTTATTCTAAAGGTTAATCATAGAAAAATCCTAGCAGATATGTTATTTTTAATAGTATGAATAGCATATTAGGACATAAAAATGAACATGTATCATTTAATTTACTTTTTAAAAATCATATTTTGAAAATGTTTTAAGACGAATATGATTCCAAAATCTCATCATAGAAGAATCTGTCTTTATGATGTGCATACTTTACAACCTTTTTTACACCCTCCAGTTTGTATTGACGGGGATTTTGTCACTGTAAGCTCTGTTTTGTGGCATTATAAGCCCTTTAAAGAGTTTTGGCTTCCCCAAGTGAAATGTGCATTTTACTGGAGAACTTCTGAATAGCGATGTTTCAACCACTCTTTTTTGTGCATTATGGTATAAAAACTCTTAACGGTTGCTCACAAGAGCTTTACTCAGATATCATAAGTCTGTTTGAAAAGTTCAGCCACTGTTCATTAAAGTTCAAACTTTCACTACATGAACATTAACACCTTTCATACTGCTGGCCAGTATTTCAACATGTCGCATAGGAGTATAAATGTGATGAATCTTTTTAAGCTTCTTTTTTAAGATTCCAAAATCCCTATTGCATGGTAAATATGAATGCCCTCGATCAGGGAATCTATGTACTATCGGCTGGAATTTGCCAATGGCTGTCAAGGCCATGCACAATCTAATCATTGTATGGTTTCTTTAATGGCCATCAGAGAATAAGTTAACGATACTCTAGATTTTCTGGGGTTCCAGCGAGGTGTAGAGTTGGTTAGAAACCAATTAGACAAAATGATCAACAGCTAGAGAGAGAGTTTGAGTTGGAAAACATTGGAGGCATTTGCTGACGCATTCACAATAAACGATTTAATATCACCCTGCGCTTATTTCAAAGCTATGTGATAAGTAAGAAGATGCCTTTCAGTTTGGTTGTATGCATGGCAGCCAAGAGGTGAAACACACATGTCCCATAATTAGATCAACCTAGGATCGAATCCTTGGCATGCTTTTTTTTTTTTTTTAATTTTAATTTGTTAAATATATGGTTCCTTCTATAAGGACTAGATATCCTGATGGAGTGATTGAATTCCAGCAGGATACCACTATGTATACACAAGTCAGCAGGTTTCAAACTGGTTCTTGCAAAGGCAAGCTATCACAGTGATTGATTGGCCTTCTTGCTCACCAGATTTTAATCCTATTGAAAATATGTAGGCAGAGGTGAAGAAAGTTTTGGAATTAAATTGGCCTGTAAGACAAAAGAGGTTTTGTGGGATCAAATACAAGTTGCATAGGAGGAAGTATCCTCTCGTGAAGATTTGAACTAAGCATTTGATATCACCTATGACCCTTAAAATTAAGGCATTAACAGGATAAGGGGGTTCACACACCCAAATTTAAGTTAATTTGCTATTTTTGTTTGCTTTTTCATTTAGGAATATAATATTTACTTAGTTGATTTATAGTTTAAAAATGAAATGGAGAGTGTTTCAGTGTTTATGTGTGGGCATAAATGCCTTGGAATCAAATAGGCCTTAGCACTTGGAAATTATATTATGTGTAATAAACATTGCATTTTTCTGCAAAAAATAAAAAAAATATGCTTGGGATGGAACCTCGGTAGGCCTCATTGCTATGTACCTGCTTATAATGTAATATGTACCTTGGCTGTCAGTGCATATTCAGTAACTGGGACTTAATATGGAAGGTGACAATAGAATGAAGCTAAAGGCAGTGTCCTGAGACATTGCGAACCAACTGTGAAACAATTTGGAGTTTGACAAATACAGTAGAGCCCCAGTATTTCAAGGTTCTGTGTAATTTGAGCTGGTCTTAAGAAAATTAAAATTTTACATAAAACTAGAGTAAAGTTCTGTTTTTATACGTTGTCTGCATGTACCTTTTATGCACTTCCGAATGTGTTACATTTTGAACTTTCTTTCAATTTTCCATGTACAATACAGATAAAACTGTCCACTTAGGGTTTTCATTCATGATGTTCAGAAATAACCTTGGCCTCAGGCTGCTAATGCATTTCTATTACAGATGGACTGGTACCATTAGGTTTCGAGGAGTGCACTTGCTCTATCTTTATCAACCATCACTAATTGGGACCACCTAATAATCAGTTGTACAGTGCATACCATCCTTATCGTTGCCCCTATTGTCCCTACTCAGCGACAGTAGTCATTAAAATATGCATAAGTAAAAATACACATTTTACAGCATAGGCTGACTTGTTGTATGTAGATGGTTGTGTAGTAACATCTGTGCTGTAGTGAGTCCACCTGTGTCACGTTAATTTTAAAGCATTGTACGTATGTACATATTTGATGGTGTTTCTTAATGTTTTAATTCATACAATACAATGAGTAGTAGGAGTAAGAGAGAATTTGTGCCGTTGAATGGGAAACTGGAGGCTTTGAAAAGACTAGACAAGGAAGAAGCTTTTAAAAAAAACTTGCTGCTGAGTATGGAGTCTGTGAAGTGACCGTTGGAGATTGGCGTAGAAACACAGACAAAATTGAGAAATTTTCATCTAACAAGTGTTCTATTTCGTCATTTGAACGGAAGTCAATGAAGAAATCTGCATATGAAAAAACAAGTGAAGCTTTGTTCATTTGGTTTACTCAACAAAAACAAAGAGGAAATCCAATTTTAGGCCCTATTCTGCAAGAAAAACTATTTTTTAGGAATGAGTTAAAGGAAAGGTGAGGACGAGTTTACTGCAAGTTCAGGATGGTTGGATAGGTGGAAGAAGCGATACGGCATAAGGCAGATTGAAATTTGCTGTGAAAAACTTTCTGCAGATTCTCAAACTGTTACACAATTTTGTGAGAATTTAAAAATTATACAAGAAGAAAATCTTACTCCTGATCAACTGTATAATTGTGATAAAACAGGACTAAATTATAAAATGCTTCCATCTAAAACTCTAGCCTCAAAAAAAGAAAAGACTGCCCCGGGCTACAAAAAAATGTAAAGAGAGGTTTACAGTTGTTTCTGCATCGAATGCAAGTGGAAACCATAAACTGGGCTACTGGTGATAGGGAAGTCTGCTAAGCCTAGAGCTTTAAAAAATATCACTGCTTCTGCACTGCCTATTACATATGTCCACCAAAAGTCTGCTTGGATGGACAAAAATATTCCTAAGAAGTGGTTTTTTGAAGATTTAGTTCCAGAGACCAAAAGATACCTAAAGAAAAAGCGCTTGCCTTCCAAAGCAATCTTAACACTTGACAACACTGGTTCACACCCTGATGAGGAAGAATTACAATGTGACTCGCACATTGTTCTTACCCCCTAGCATGACGACTTTAATACAGCCTATGGACTAAGGCATTTTACAATGCTTGAAAAAAAAATATTGTCATCATTTGCTTCAGACGCTGCTACAAACAACAGAAGTTGAAGGAACCGTCTAAGAATTTCTAAAAAAACATAGCCGATTCATGGTCTGGAATAAAGGCGAGGACGCTAAAAAAATCTTGGAACAAGATTTTACGGAATGTAATGGATACCAACAGTACAGATGAAGATCATCTACCATTGGCAGAACTGATGAAAAAGCTTGCTGGAAGTGAAAATGCAAATGCGAGTGAGGTTTCAGAATGGATGAACGGTTTGAAGTGACAGATCTTGCAATTGTTGAAGTGGTTAGTGAGCCTGCTGAAGACAGTGGCGATGAGGAATTGCCTGAAGAAATTGTACCAGTGATCACTCACACAGAGGGTTTGTAAGCTCTAGATGTGATGTGTTATATCGAGCAGCAAGCGGAAGCTAATCCACCTGACACCATGCTTCTTAGAAGATGGCACGACATTGCTGCTAAAAAACAAAGGACTTTGGACAATTTCTTTAATATGTAACTTATATTTTTGCAACTTGAAAATGTGTGCCCATAAATAATGTACATGCAACACAGGTATGCACTAAATTGTTTTTTTTTTATTTATTTACGTATTTTTACTTTCTCTACTACATATAGTAAGTAGGGGAAGTATTGTATTCCACCCAAAAATTCTATACCGAGATTTCACCGGAAATACATGTTTTGAGACCCCCTGAATCCAAAAAAAAAAGCATTTTTGGAAACATGTTCGTGTGTGTGTGTGTGTCTGTCTGTGAACAGCATAACTCAGAAACGAACAGTCGGATAAACACCAAACTTGGTATTAGGTTTAGTATCTTCCAGAGATGCGACACGAAGGTTTTCAAGAAAATCCCCCCACCCCAGATTACCCTTTACATGGAACATTTTTCGAAAATTTTAATTTTCTCAAAAATGGCTCTAACGATTTTGATTAAAATATGATATGGTCAAGATATTTTCATGACAAATGAAATGTATATCTCGAATTTTCTGGGAATGTCTCCAAAAAGTATTCTTCATTGTGAATGACTTTTTCATAACTGGTAAACCATAAGAGATAGACAAAATTTTACAACACAAAAAATGTAAATCGTGTTAAAATACACAATTTATGTCATATACATTTTTTTTGTTGAGTGAACCATTTTCGAGAAATTGCTTGTTATTCCCTTATATTTTCCAATACTTATACTTTTTCTCAAATGGAAATTCATTATTCATTTTTTTTGTCTTGGTAATGCAAAGAGAATGGAATACTCCACATAGCAACTAGCTCTTAAAATATTTGACTATCGCTTAAAACCTACCATATTCAACTTGCACCTACAAGAAAATTAGCAATAAGATTAACATCTCGATATCTTGATTAACATGAAGCATATGGAGAATAAGCGTTTGTAAAATAGTTTGTACAAGAGTAGAGAAAGTCATGTTAGTATAACACGTCAGATTTTTTAACCATTATTGTGCTCATTAAACATTTATTCATGATTTACCCATTGATTTAGTTATATTTCCGTATAATCAGAGTTTTTTGTAGTTCGAGGTAGCCTCACCCCAATTAGCTCGAATTACTGGGGCTCTACTGTATACGCTTTGAGAGTCTGCTCATTTTATTTTCTGTCTTAGGATGAGCATCATTCCCATCTTCAGGGTAGCTGAATTGCATATTAGGAGTCCTTCATATTTATACTAATGTCTTTGGAGCTAAGTCCCTACTTAAGAACAGGTCGTGTACGCTGAAGTGGTCAAAGGCATGGATGTTATAGAAAATCGTTTGTCAAGTAGTTGCCTGATGTGATGATTTTTGTTTCTGTATTGGATTTGATGGATTTTTAAATCTGGTTTCCAGGTAAACATGTGAATATTTTTCAAAATATAATTTTCAAAATAATGATATAAAAAAGAACACACTTCATTTGAACTCTTTCAGTCTTCTCCATGTTAAAGGTAAACTACAGATTTGCCTGTATTAAGATCATGCACACTGAAAACATTCACCCATATTTGCCACAAATAGAACATTTCCTGTACAGGAATATTTCACAGGAGAAGATTCTGCATAAAGTCAAATGCTAAAGCATTCATTGTCATGATATAAGCTCATCTCTTTCACTGTATTGTAAAATTTGCAACTTTGTTAAATATGTAGCTCCAATTCAATTGCAGCTAATTTCCTATTGTCACTTGGGTAAGGATTCCTTGTTTTAACATTAAGCTCTTCACACACATAATAAGTGTATTTGTGGCCTTCCAAAATAATATAGAAATCTTATTTCACATTTCTTCCCTCATATTTAGTACAATATAATTCATATATGGTCCTTATATTTAATCTAGAATCTAAATAATGCATCTCTTTTTCTGCATAATGTGAAGGTTTAACGGGAAATGATTTGATGTACTGATCAGTGTTCTCAATTGCATCATTAGGCGTCTTGTTCAGAGTGGGCAAGCTCTTGTCTATCAGCAGTTCACCTCGAAGAAGACTTCCGGTCAAGTTAAACTTTCTTTTTGGCCCTATAGCATGCAAACTACAAAAAGCATCCATAACATAAAAATGGAAACTTGTTTAGTTTGTTCCATGTCCGTTTTCATTCTAGGACAACACTGCTTAATGTTTACTGCTTTAATGAGGCTTTGTAAACCTTACGTGGTTTTATCTGGAAGATTGTAAAATTTAGTGAACATGTTAATCCTCTCATCTTCACTTGTGTTCTAAAATGCTGCCTCTGACATCTGTAACTAGATTAGTAAAATAATGTTGAAGTATGGTGCTATACTTGTTACAGAAATCTTTAAAGTATCGTTTTCATTCTTAATAAGACACGAGATACTGTATTATCATTACTAACCAGCAATCATCTCTATATACCTTTTGGCTACAGCATTTCCACCATGATTTGTGTATGAGAATATTTTCATGATAGCATTCTTGATTATGTTCTTTTTAGAGTATGACCTCTTCTCTTGGGCTTTGATGGCATTGTAAAGAGGTGATATAATGCTATTAAAACACAAAAAGTCAACATAAGAAACTTATATGATGTGTTCTAGCCTTGCAAATAACGAAATGTAAACATGTCTATTGTAAATCATAGGAATGTAAACATGACTGTTGTAAATCATTATCCGCATTTGGCACCAACTTACGATGCGGTGCCAAATGGAAACAAGTCGATGTCTTAATGCTTTCTTCCTTCACATGGAAAAGCAAGACATGTTGCTTTGGCAAGGACTTAACATCCAATTTGGTTCTCTCTTCCAGCGTTTGATGCACCACAGAAGTTTCATTTGGCATAACCCCTAAATGCATATTTTGATTTAGTTTCTTTCAGCTCTGACCAATTCAATTTTACATCAGCTCATTTTTATTTCCCAATGGCTTAATTGTTTATACATGTACAGTTCATTATTGTGATTCCAATTTGCTGGCCATTACAGCAATTTGCAGCTTTAATTCTGTGAAGGATAAAAGGAAATGTATTATACAGAAATACAAAGTTAGAAACAACAATCACAAACAAACTGTATGTGTTTGATACTATAGGCATCATCCATTTTTCAGTGCTTTAGTTAAGGTATGCACAGTTTATCATCATTGTAAATAAAGGTATCTAGCCATTACTGCAATTTCCAACCTTAATTCTACAAAATACAAAAATAAAAGGTAATAAATATCATACCGAAAGTATGCACAATTATCATATTATATCAAATATTCATAAACATCGCACACAGCTCGTTTAGTTCTTTGGGTATGCATGGGAAATGGGAGAGATGCACCAGAGGAGGAATTGGAAGCAAAATGTTTTGATAGTGGCATTGGACCTAAATAATCTTGGGGGAAGGTGGAAACAAATTTGAAAAAATCTGATGTGTTACACTCACATGACTTTCTCTACTCTTGTACAATCTATTTTTACAAACGCCTATTCTCCATATGCTTCATATTAATCGAGATATCGAGATGTCAATCTTATTTGTAATTTTCTTGTAGATGCAAGGGGAATATGGTAGCTTTTAAGCGATAGTCAAATATTTTATCGCTGGTTGCTATGTGGCGCATTCCATTCTCTTTGCATGTCCAGGACATAAAAAATGAATAACGAATTTGAGAAAAAGTATAAGTATTGGAAAATTTAAGGAAATAACAAGCAATATCTCGAAAACGGTTCACTCAACAAAAAAAATGTATATGATATAAGTTGTGTATTTTAACGCGATCTACATTTTTTGTGTAGTAAAATTTTGTCTATCTCTTATGGTTTACCAGTTATGCAAAAGTCGTTCATAATGAAGAATACTTTTGGAGACATTCCCAGAAATTTCGAGATATACATTTCATTTCTCATGACATTATCTTAAACATATGATATTTTCATCAAAATCGTTAGAGCCATTTTTGAGAAAATTAAAATTTTCGAAAAATGTTCCATGTAAAGGGTAGTCTGGGGTGGGGGGATTTTCTTGAAAATCTTCGTGTCGCATCTCTGGAAGATACTGAACGTAAATACCAAGTTTGGTGTTTATCCGACTGTTAGTTTTTGAGTTATGCTGTTCAGACAGACACACACACACACACACACACACACACACACACAGACACACACACGGACATGTTTCCAAAAATGCTTTTTTTGGATTCAGGAGGTCTCAAAACATGTATTTCCGGTGAAATCTTGGTATCGAATTTTTGGGTGGAATGCAATACTTCCCCTACTTACTATACGTAGTAGAGAAAGTAAAACTTCAATGCCCACAGAGGACTTGAACCAGATCTTCGGCTTTCTTTGTCAATGCATTGCTCCTGTACTAACATGATGAGATATTCAAAGGCATAAATCTTTCTCATCTGACCCATATATCTTGGTAAGCTTGAGAAGAACTCAGTCTGTGTTAAATCATATGGATCTGAAAAAGAAAGACTGTGAATAAAGAGATATAATAGTGTTGTAATGTTTTCATTAAAATTGCAACTTGTGTTCTTGAGATGCACAAATCAAGGATTGCGACATCACTTCTACTATTTGAGTTTTCTAGTTTTGTGCCAAGCTTAGTATGTAAGCAGTGCTATTGCTGTAGCTCTTAAAATAGTAATGGCTGCAAAATGCTGTACTGTTGCATTTTGGTTGCAATTATACTCTGGAAGAAAAAAGATCTGTTCATCAATTTCCTAATTTTGAAAAGCCACCATCTTATTATAGATTACTACAAACAACATTTCAAAAGATAATATTACTGTGGATACCAGCAAATGTGGGAGTGAATGGTAATGAGACTACAGACTTTCCCAAAAAGGGTGCACTGTTATACTCAAAGTCTTGTGGACTAGATATGAAATTAAAAAACATCAAAATTAATATAGAGCAATAATACCAACATAATATTCAAAGGGAAATTACTAATAAAAATTATTTCAACACAAAGAAATAGTACAAAAAATAAAAAATGTTCCAAGGAAAGAAACCATTGCTCATTTCAGATTAGCCACTAGACATGACTGTCTGGCGGAACATCTACATATGTTTGGTTTTATGAATGACAAAGCATGTAAGATTTGCAATGCTGTTAAGATTTTAAATGGAGAACAGCTACTAGAATGCCCAGAATTGAGGAAAGTTGTACCAGATGGGAAGATACACAATTTATAGTGGCTAGCTAGAAAAAAATTGATGGATCAAAAACCTGCACATTAGATCAACAACACTTTTAAAAAGTGAAGGTGAGTGTAAAAAACTTAATTGACTCAATAAAACTTTCAACATGAAGAATACTTCAGTTTTAATAGTGCTTCTGTTTTTAATCTTTACAAAAATAATTCTAAAAAATTAATAAAACAAATAAATTATAACATATTGCAACACAACAAGTAACTTATAAAGAGAACATAAAACATAGAATGTAATTACAGTATTAATTTTAACATTATATAAATATTTAGATAAAGGTTGCTATTCAAGTATGAGCAAGAAAATATTACATATTGGTTTGAAACATTTTATATTATGTTAAGAAGACCAATATTCTGCAAGCATTTCTTTAGTTTTAGATAGGTCACTTGAGTATCTGTTGCAGTGTGGAGGTAGGAGTAAATCTTTTCAGTTCTGTGGTAGTTATATTGTTGGCATTTGCATAGTAGATGTTCAATGGTGAGACTTGTAGTGCAGAAACATTCAGGTAATTCTTTAGTGATAAGGTGGTGGTGAGTAAGTTTTGTATGTCCAAATCCCAATCTAGCAGCAATTGCTTGGTCTTGTGGTTCAATGTGGTATATGGGAAGGAACTGGTATTTTCCTCTCTAGTAGTGTGTAATTTACTGCTTGAGGTCTGGATCCATTGATGCTTCCAACGGTTGTGGATCGCTCAGGATCAGGAATTTCATGACTTGCACTTTTAGTGTGCATTTTATTTACAACATTGCTATACATTTGTTATAAATGTTCTTGGCAATAAAATATTATTAATCACATATGTTTTTACAGTGCAGGCATCTTATTTTACACCAATTTCAGGTTGTATACAAAATGCTTGTTGCAGCATTGGCTTATGAAGTGATTGGGAGGTGGAGTGCAAAATTCTTGGGACCCAGGGACGTTGTAGCAGTTAAATATGGCTCTGGTCATAACAGTGTGAAGTTTGTTAGAAATTTGATGGAGCACATCAGCTGATCAATTGCCAATGCAACAAACAGCTTTGAAAATGGGGATGTTTGCGCAACAAATTATAACATAACAGCATTTAAGTTGAAAATATTGAATTAGTAATACTCCTCAGGCCCATTCATTATATATAAAATATAAGAAAAGATTCTATGTAAACAATAAATAGTCTGTACATCCTTTTAATGGTTTAACGACCATTTAGAGAGTATGTATGTATGTGTGCATGTTTAACCTTGTCCTAAGATCTAGTATGTATGAATGTAGAATTGTATTCTGCACATAAACATAAAATCCATTAAGCAGGTATATTGTGTATGCAAAATTACTAAAACAAGAAAAAAAGGTTTTTCTCTGAAATAAGTTCTTTGCAGGTGCTCATGCATGGGAGAAAATAACTCTTTAGAAGAAACTATATATATATATATATATATATATATATATATATATATATATAAAATAGATTTTGAGATTAAGAAAGAACAGAAGTAGAGCAGGTTAAGAGGTTGACTTGTTGAACTTACTTTGGAGGACATTTATACTATAAGCATCTAAGAGCAAAACAAGGATTTGATTTGATTATTTTTAAAGTACAAGAAGTTAAATGAATAAGCTTTATTTTCCAAAATTTTTCTGTTACCTTGGAAAGAAAAAATAAACTAGAAGCAATTTTCATTCAAGCAAAATGTATGTATAAAGTATGGTAATTTATGGAATTCTTTCTTTCTACTTTCTTTACTGCTTAACTATGGCGTGTAGAAAAAGTATCATACTACACCAAAATATTTTTATCAAGATCTCACAAATGCATATTTTAAGGTCCCCTGAGCCCAAAAACATTTTTAGGAAAAAGGTGTATGCGTGGGTGGTGTTTGGAAAACACCAAATGTCATATTTAAATCCAGCTTCTTTCAAGGATACAATTAAAAAGTTTCACGAATTTCCCCCATCCTAAACCAAGCTTTGCATATGCAATTGTTCTAGAGACAGCTCTAATTACTTGGATTAAAATATTGCAAGTTTGAGATACTGAACACGAGAAATAAAATTAATACCTTGAATTTTCTGTAAACTAGCTGTAAAGTATTCTATTTTGTATAGCTTAATATACAAGTGAGAAACAAATACTTGGAGCTTATTAAAATAAATTTGTATCAAATAATTTTTGTAGTCTGCCATTATGTGTGATTTTGTATATACTTCTGCTTGCATAGATTGCAATATCCTCTAATTTGGAACAGATATGGTGAAAATACAGTTCTTCCCCAACTCTCTCATGTATATGCAACAAACATAATGTTACCAAGCAGTAGGTAATATATAAATGGAAATAAGATAGTGCTGGAGACAGTTGCGCAAAGTGTCACAGTGGAATTGCAGGTCATCTTTTCACCAGTGTTACTACAGAGCATATTGTGATTGTCCACCAGCTCATGACCCTGGTGAGAAATGTAATCACTTGAAACCTTGAGTTGTAGAAATATAAGCCATATGACTTATCCTATTGAAATATATGCACTCCTATAAAACGACTTGGAATGAAATTTGCTGCACAGTTGTGAGGTGAATTAGTGCTAACATGTGTTCCCTACCTCCCATTCCTCATATCACAGAGATAATGGACTGATAGAAAAATATGTATGTATACAACTGCATGTAATTTCAAATTAAATTTGATAATCATTACTTGAATGGATTCAAACTGAGGAATGCCAGGAAGAGAAAGTGCTACAGTTCATTATCACATCAAAGAAATACACAAGGGACATATGAAATAGTGAGTACAACATAATGGATAGAGTAGCATTGCATTGTGAAATATCACTAGAATGAAACACAAAGATATGTCAGATTTGCACCTTAATAAATAATTTCAGCACTTTTCTTTCCAGATTAAAGTTAATAGATTTGTGAATGTCTTCCCATTCTTTTCCCTCTTAAAGCTATTTATTTGACGTAATTGTAAAAAAGGCAGATGCACACAGCGAGATATGAGCAGAATTCATGCCTGATTGTCTTGACTCAAGCTGCTTCCTCTACGAATATCATTTACAATATCATTCTAAAAAAAACAGCATAGTATGATATTCAGCAGCCTTATTTTGCAGGAAGTGGCAAATAATTTTTCATATTTCATAAATGGCAGGTCATTATAGGTAGATATTCAAAAGCAAATGGTTACTTCATTTGCTGATGAGGTGCAAAAATTATTTTTACCATTGTATGCTTAAATCCACTTAGGATTAAGCATACCCAAAATTCTTCTGCTGTCATAAGTAACTTCTAAGTGTCCAATGATGTAAAGACTGCTAGCAGCAGAAGTGTGCTTACATAATCTCTTCCTAACATTTCTTCACCTCATACAAGGTAATACTGAACTACTTAACTCCAGCAACTGTGCAAGATTCAACTTTGTTGCAACATGAAAGGGATTTTGTGAACTGTTGAGTAGATAAGCTTTCAAAACCCCTTCTCACTCTTGCTCTTTCATTCATGATCTTGTGATTCCTAGTCACTAGCTATACAGTTTACCTGGCAAAACAGAAACTTAAGTAACAGATGCTGTCTTCTCAAGGGTGAAAAATGAGCAGATGAAGTATCGATCAAAGATGCAGCCAATATTATAGTATGTAAGGGTATGAAGACTATGCAATAAATGTTTAATTGAAGTTCCAATATTGCTAATTAAACTGAACTAAATATAAATTACGTGATAGGATTATTCATTTCAAAATCTCAAGTTGGTTCCTGATTATCCACACTTTATATGGAACACTTTTAGGGATTTTAAAAATCAATTGTATGCTGAATTACTGAAATCTTAAATTCAAACTTCACTTGATATCAAGAAAAGGGTCTTTAGATCTCTTCATACTTGTTCAAAGAAAGTATACTGAAAATCTGAAAGAAAATCAACAAAAATATCACAGGGAACATAATGTACTATAAGCATAAATGAAATACTGTTGGTATGAATTGCTGGGGTTTTCTGTTTCATGAAATTCCCTAAGAGTTTCATGGGATTTAAGTTGCAGTGTTTTGAAGGCAACTAACCTGAGAATAGAAAAACTCATTGTCTTAAAAATTTGTTGTATCATGTAGATCAAGTCTCAACTCATCAATGAAACTTTGCAAGAGGCATAGGTGTGATCTTTAATGCCTGCCCATAAGCATTTGCATTTCTGTGGTAAGAATGAAAGATAAGCTTCATCTCAGTCTTTTCCTCCAAATATGTGTTAATACAATCACTGACGAGAAGCTAATTTTGCTATTTCAGTTTATTCAGCATAAAAAGTTTAATTTTAAATGGTTTTCGGTTTTGAATAGAAATGTGTACTGTCCTTTATTTTAATCATTACCCAATTATTTTTTTTATATAGACATGGAAAAATTGTATTAATTTTTTTTTTTTTTTTTCAAGCACAACAATTACTTCAGTAATGTTCATGGATTCATTTAAGAATTCTCATGAAATTTTGCATAACAGATAACATTTTTTTGCTTGTACCAGAGAGACTATTGTACTGTTTGCATATAGTGACTAACTTTGTTTCCTCAAATAACACTGTATACATTGAGTAGTTGCCTCTATGAATCCTTCATTTCAACTTCTAACCACTGAATGGCAATAAAAAAAGTGTTTGTTATTGATTACTTACTATGCATTACAATAATAATGCATAACAATTATTGTACAAACCTTTGGAATTTGTCTTTTGACGTCTATTTCATTTACTTGGATTCCTATAAGTAGAAAATGGTGTGTAGCCTATATGCTGCTTGTTACTATAAATCCAAAAAGAGGAAACCTTTCTTCAGCTAAAGAAAGTGTACCTGAAGAAGGAAAAGAAAAGTGGCTTACCTCAAGGAAATATGTGGCAGTGAACAAGACATAAGGAAATTTAACGAGGTACACACTTATTTTAACTTTCTGTATCACCTACTATATAGTAGGTTTTTTCACCCAAAAGTTGATTTTCCCTGAACCCTCCAAAAAATTTTAGAATAAGGTTACCTATGTCTGTGCACATATATTTTTTTTTTTTTGTAAGAAAATTTTCCCACCCCAAACCACCTTTATATGGATCATTTTCATTTTTTAATTTCTCAAAGAGACCAACAATTTTGATCAAACTACTGTATGTTTAAGATATTTGCATGGCTAATAAAATGCACATCTTGAACTATCTCTGAATAGCCCATGAAGTCTCCTTTATTCTGAATGAATTTTCTATAGTTTTACATAACTGGTAAACCATAAGAGATGAGCAAAATCTTGCTGCGTAAAAAATTTAGAGTTCATTGAAACATAACACTATGTCACATAACCTTTTCTCTGACATTAACCTCTTTTGAAATAACGGTTTTCTCATGTTGAACTGTCACACATCATCCATTAAGCAGCTACACAATTCATATTGTTTCCCACGTAGGTTACTTATAACAAAAACTGACTTAAAATATGCGACAGTTGTTTTGTTTTCCATATCATCCTTGCAGCCAAGTCCATACTGCTTAATTCAAGATTATTTGAAGTAAGTAGTTTGTGAATAATGTAAGTGAATAAAATAATTCTTTTTGTATGAGCCTACATCTTCCAAGGATGCGACACAAAGGTTTTCAGGAAAATCTCCCCCCACTCCAAACTGCCCTGTGCATAGGAAAATGTTTATTTTTTATTTCACCAAAACAGATGCAATGGTTTTGATTAAAACATCACAAGTTTAATATATTGGCATGAGAAATAAAACTCGCCTTGAATTTTATATGTGAAGTACTTATATTAATTTATTGAATTTTGTATAACTGAGAAACATTAAAACATATGTAGAAAAAACTGTTCAGGGGGTAAATATAGTGGTAATTTAAATATACTCAATTTGTGTCATTTTTTCTGCTTTCTTTCTTTTTCTTCTGTATAAGCCCTTTTTGAAATATTCCACATTACAAGTTTACACCTTTCCCAAGCACTATCCAACAATGTAACGGAGATGCTGAAAATTTGCAGTACTTTATTATCCTCATTTTATTTTTTCTTTCCATTGGAGGTTTGTTACCATGATTAACCACGGTAACAAGCACTAGAATGCTATTTCTGCATGTAATTGCTGTAATTAAGCACTTCTTGTTTAATTTGAAATCATTCCTTGGTAAACAATGTGAATAATTTCACTTGGATAGAAGGATGTTTTTATATGAATAGTTAGCACATAACCGATATAGTATGTGAATTTGTTATTGGTAGGAAAAGTAAAGAATATAGAAAAATTTTAGAAAAACTCCTGCCTGTCCCTCAGTGAACAGCATAATTTAAAAAGGGAAAGTCTGATAAATACCGAATTATGTACTTGTCAACCATTCCAAGCAAAGATTTTCAAGAGCTTTCTTCCATTCCAAAGTACCCTTTACATGGAAAACTTTTTTTTTTTTTTAATTTTCTCAAAATGAATGATTTTGAAGAAAATTGAAGTGGTATTATTTTTTAGCAGTTGGAAGATGCTTCATGTTTATATGCATAATGTATGGGAGCCAATTTGTTGCGGTCACTTCGTGTTATCTTTTGCTGGGCGCCTGTTATTGTATTACTACTTTGAATGTTGGGTTCATTGTCCTCCGGCTAGCTATTGTTTCTCCGTCAGGCACATCTCTTGAACAGGGTGTGTAAACGGAAAGGATTTGTTACTCAAAGATAACACTTATAAAAGAATTTGTTTTTACACTTTTATTACCGTCACAATTAATTAATTTCACATATTGACTCTTGATACATGCCAGACTGAAACTGTTATATTTTCTAATATCACTATAATCACTTATTTACTGCACATTATTAATTTGCGTGTTTCACAGTTATAACAAACTTTAAGATGCAAGAGATTCTGTAGAATTGCGTAACGTGTACTTTATGTATGCTTCCGTTGAACTACGCGACGTATAACTCACGAATACTTATGTTGAACTGATCGACGTATTACATGCGAATGCTTCTGTTGGACTGACGAAATCTGCCTCTGACTTTAGCTTTTTATACTCCCACACCCCGATATGCCTAAAGATTATAACCGAGCTGCTATTGGTTAATAAAACGCGCAAACATTAGCGTCTATTTTTATATCCAATCAAAATTACGGACACAAATGCTCTAGAGAAAATATTCCTGCCATTTCTACAGAAAAGCGCGCCAATCTGATGTCATTTGTTTGTCTCTTCTAATTAATATTCAACTCACCCCCTCGCTCATTATTATCCACTCTTATTGTCAGTTTCAGTGAGGCCGTGTAAACTTATTTCCTAACAATGCTTATAATTAACAAACATCCCAAATCATTGTCATACAATAATGCTTATTTACACTACAATCACTCTGGCATTTACATTATTGTGATACAAATTTCTGCCACATATGCCCCACTAGAAACATAATTATAAATATTTACAACTGGTTTGGAAATTTTATAATTGGGTTTTTAGTCTTCTGAATCTTGTAACACACGGTATTTATCACTTGCACTTAACACTGCACACGCATTTAACACACGACATATATTTTGCCTTTTTCTCGCCACTATTTACTGGCTCTGGTCTAATGTGTTTATATACATACATTTAACATTACAATTTTTTTATAGCAAATACTGTACCCTGAATTATTTAGTTACTGTTACAAAATGGTTTACTTTCTTAGGTTGTTGACATAAAAATTTATACATTCAAGATTTTTAACCTGGGTCATTTTGTAATTATTAAACTTATTTACCAAAATATTCATCCTTTACACAAATATATTTACATCTCTTAATTCTAGACATAAATTTACATTATCTGTGTGCTACATAAGTATTTGTTTTAATTATCTTTACCCCTTTTTTGTTGTTTCGTACTTTATATTCAAAATACTATTTGAATTATATCTACGTACGTTTACTTTAATATGGCATTAAGTTTTCATTATTACATGCTTCATTTCAAATGCTGTTATAGTTTACTAAGAAAATTTTCTTTTTCCCCTTTAAACATTTATTTTTGTTCTGAATTTTATTTTTCCTTTTTTATGACATATATATAGTTAACACTCTTACATTCCAATACTTTGTTCTGCAGTTCAGCTTTAACTATCCTGGATTTGCTTAGGTTTTTTTTTTTTTTTTTTTTTATATAGCAGTCATTGCTATTCCCTCTCCTGGTTCAAATTGTCTATGGCGAATCATTACTCGTAGCTGTAATGTAACCTTCCAAAACCTATTCATGAATAACCTCATTAAGGATTCATATGAAATTTCACCCCCTGATACCATTTGTAACCAATCTAAAGTTTTCTGAACTACACATCTTTTAACAACTATCATTTTCAATTGTTTCAGTATCTTTTTAATTTGAGAGTACTCTGACAAGTCTGTAATAAACTGTACTGGATTGGAGTTTTCATTCTGAATAGCTTGGTGCTTGTTAATTTCAGAAGTTAGTTTTTGATTATTTATAGGCAAAACTTTAACTTCTTCTGACAATTTATTTCTTTGTGTTTCTGACTGCTTCTGTATTTCAGATATCTCACCTTTGAAATTAACTTGCACCTGCATTAAATCTGCATTCATCTCTCTTAGCTCACTTGAAATGCTACTCATTCGACTTCCTAACTCTGTACATTTTACACTAACGTGTTCAAACTTGGTATCAACCTCACTTTTTTGGTTAGATATTTCCCTGCTCATGTCTGACATTTTCTTTGAAACTTCCCCTATCTCATTTGCTATTATTTCCTGATTTTCATTTCTCATTCTTATCATACTACTATTTAGCTCCATAAATTTCTTTTCAATTTCTTCCCTGTTTTGATCTAATTTATGCTCTAATTTCTCATTACTCTTACCAATATCTTCCCTTAATTCCCTATGACTCTTTTCCATATTCTGATTTAGTTTTTCAAATTTCTCATTACTCTTACCAATATCTTCCCTTAATTCCCTATTATTCTTTTCCATATTCTGATTTAGTTTTTCAAATGTTGTAGTTGAATTCCCCTGTTGCCCTCTATTCTCGTAATTACGATGTCCAATCATCCGCGTCGTAGGTCGTTCTTGTGGTTGATACTGGAATCTGCATCTTGTAGTTAATTTCACTGCTCCATTCACTCCACGTCCTGGTTCCTTCGTCCCTTCCTGGTTATTTTGCTCCTTCCTGGTTAATTCGCCCCATCCTGGTTATTTCGCCCCACGTTGGGTGCCAATTTGAAGTGGTATTATTTTTTAGCAGTTGGAAGATGCTTCATGTTTATATGCATAATGTATGGGAGCCAATTTGTCGCGGTCACTTCGTGTTATCTTTTGCTGGGCGCCTGTTATTGTATTACTACTTTGAATGTTGGGTTCATTGTCCTCCGGCTAGCTATTGTTTCTCGGTCAAGCACATCTCTTGAACAGGGTTTGTAAACGGAAAGGATTTGTTACTCAAAGATAACACTTATAGAAGAATTTGTTTTTACACTTTTATTACCGTCACAATTAATTAATTTCACATATTGACTCTTGATACACGCTAGACTGAAACTGTTATATTTTCTAATATCACTATAATCACTTATTTACTTCACATTATTAATTTGCATGTTTCACATTTATAACAAACTTTAAGACGCGAGAGATTCTGTAGAATTGCATAACGTGTACTTTATGTATGCTTCCGTTGAACTACGCGATGTATAACTCACGAATACTTATGTTGAACTGATCGATGTATTACACGCGAATGCTTCTGTTGGACTGACGAAATCTGCCTCTGACTTTAGCTTTTTATACTCCCACACCCCGATATGCCTAAAGATTATAACCGAGTTGCTATTGGTTAATAAAACGCGCCAACATTAGTGTCTATTTTTATATCCAATCAAAATTACGAACACAAATGCTCTAGGGAAAATATTCCCGCCATTTCTACAGAAAAGCGCGCCAATCTGACGTCATTTGTTTGTCTCTTCTAATTAATATTCAACTCACCCCCTCGCTTATTGTTATCCACTCTTATTGTCAGTTTCAGTGAGGCCCTGTAAACTTATTTCCTTACAATGCTTATAATTAACAAACATCCCAAATCATTGTCATACAATAATGCTTATTTACACTACAATCACTCTGGCATTTACATTATTGTGATACAAATTACTGCCACAAAATACGATGTATTTGAGATAGAAATGTGACAAATATATATTTGAATTTTCTGTGAATAGCCTGTGAAGTCCTTTGCTTATTGGTTGAATTTTGTATAATTATGTATAACTGGGATATCATAGGAGATAGACAGAAACTTACCACAGGAAAAATGTAGAGCTCATTAAAATGTAGAGTTTGCAGCAAATATTTTATAGCATTAGCCGTGTTTTGAAATATGCCATGCTGCATCTTAAAACTTTCCCAAATACATAATCTGATAAGAATGCTTTAAAGTTTGCAGTTCTTCTTTACCGTCACAAGAGATAAATATAACTAAATTTTTTAATGCCATTTCCAAAATTTGTATGTAAGTAAGCATTTAATACTTAGTTTGAAATCATTCCTAGATAAAAGATCGAGAATTATGCACAACTTTGATAGTAAATTAATTTATTTAGAAGCTTTATAATAGTGAAGGTGAGGTTAAATACTTGAGCATTAGGAGTCAAATTTGGGACACATTTGCTTCATTTACTCTGTTATTATGCAGGACATGTTTCAGAAGCCTTTGCTCCCATCAGCTTAGGCCAATGATGGAAGTGAAGGCTTCTGAAACATGTCCTGGGAAGGTTAATAAATAAACAAAATACAGAGTAAGTAAAGCAAGTGTGTCTCCCAAATTTTACGCCTAACGCTCAAGTATTGATAGTAAAATCACTTTTGATATGAAAACTATAATACCTAAGATGTATGCAAATTTATCATTGGTAGAGAAAGTTACATATGTTCACATCAGATTTTTGTATGACAATGGACCAGGTCATACTTTGTATTATTAAATTAAGAACAGTTCAACAGTGTGTGTCAGCTACAACAACATGCAAAAGCATACAGAGAGAAGTCTGAGAAGAATGGATTATAATGCTGCTATACTTACATATTTGTTTTCCGTGGATCTAGTTTGATTCACGTAACAGCATAGTAGTAGGAAATGTTAATATATTTGAATAAGTGCTATGTTCTCCTAAAAAAATTAAATGGTCAATATAAGCTTATTTTATTATTTTGTACAAGTATTTTCTGTATTCAGAATCTCGTGAGAGCTTGTGAGAGAATGATTTAAATGTTAATTTATGAAGCAGTACATGCACGAAACTTCCTAATGTGCTTGTCATCTTCCAACAAATAAAATTAATGAGAAGAATCATGAAATACTGAAGGTGCTGTTGTACTTTAAAAAATAAAAAGTGGCAGTATTCAGTGTTTTGACCAAATTTATCTATGCAAGAGAAGTGAGAAAGTACTATATTGTTTAAAATAAAGAGAGTTTGAGGTTATTACACTACATCACTAAAAGTTACAAAGTAAGTACCTTTTAGTAATTTAGTGTAACAACCTCCAACTTTCTTTATTTTAAATTATGACACATCACTGTTACTAGCTTCTCAATCTTCAAATTAATACTATATCGTTATTTTTTAACTACTCAGTAGCTCCAGACAATAAGACACTTGCTAGTTTTTTGTTTATTTAATGCATTTTGTGTGTGTTTACCATTATAAGAGCTGAATGTAGTACATAAGACTGCTCAGTGGTGGTGTTTTTGCTGTGTTGTGTAGGTATTTGAAGGTACTTCAGGCATTGATGCTAAAAACACATTATGCGAATTCACTGGCGATATACTCAGGACACCGGTGTCAGAGGACATGTTGGGGAGAGTGTTCAATGGCAGTGGGAAGCCCATTGACAAAGGACCTCCAATTCTTGCTGAAGATTATCTGGATATTCAAGGTATAAAAAACATTAACTATTTATGAAGCAGACCAGCAGTGTTGTAAGGATTCATAATGACTGGTAAAATATTTATAATACTATGAATGAATGGTTTATTTCACAATTGCATATAATGGATACTACTCTACATGCAGTTGCTTGATTTTAGGATCCTATATACTTTTAACAACCCGGTTATTTGTGTTTAGTGGATCCTACCCTTATCTTTGTTCTATAACTAGTGTTTCTAGGTAATTCTATCTATTTCTCTCTTTTTCCCCTCTATTCGCATATATATTGGTACTTAGACCTCAATTGTATTGCTTAAGTCCTTCTTTGCCTTAATTTTCTTTCACCATTTCTCTCTTTATCTTCCCTACATAGTTACTGAAACTTTTCAGAAACATTTCTGTGCTATTTCCAAAGATTTTTAAAACTATAATTTTTAGCTCTAAGTTACCCCATTTCTTGTTCCATACTTCTTCCTACCATACTTTAGTTTGCTGGCATTCCATTATACAATTATAGTAGCAAGTCATAATTGTGTTCACAATACCATTTTAGAGGCATAATAGAAAATTTTACACACAATCAGGCTAAATATAAAGAATGATTAAGATTAAGTCAATTCCCAGTTAATACACCTTTCTTGGACTTTCTCTTTTTTTGTTTCCTTTCTTTCCCTCCAATTGTTTCATGTCCTGAAAAGGGCATCTGTAAGGCATATCTGTACCATGCACAGTATGCAATAGACAACTTACCTAGAGTATCCAATTATTTAAATGCATACAAATTTCATAGTTAAAATTAAATTTTGAATGACTTGTTTAAGGTATGTATGACTGTGCACAACCTAAGAGTTAAAACTCGATCCAGATTATGCTTCAAAAGTAATCTATACATTATGTATGCTGTACTGCATATGTATTTGCAACATTCATCTTTTCATCATCTCAAAGATCTTTGGTATTCTGCATGAGACAATGGGAATGAGAAAAGTAGCCAAAGTGTGCAAGATCCCTCAATAAAGTAGTAGTATTTTCTTGATGAAAAGGTGACACTTCTTTCCTCCTTTCCTTGTAGTTGTAGTTGTATTTGTTAATCAGAGCTCATGTTAACAGGTCAACCCATCAATCCGTTTTCACGTATATATCCTGAGGAAATGATACAAACAGGCATTTCAGCAATTGATGTTATGAATTCCATTGCCAGAGGACAGAAAATTCCAATTTTCTCTGCTGCTGGTTTACCACATAATGAGGTAGGTGTTGCTTAGAATGTGTAAAACCCTTTTGACTGCCTCTGTGTTTGACATTCTGTTAGCTTTTAAATCCAGAGGTTCCAGCCTTGATTAAAGATAAAAATAAACTGTCATTAAGAATGTGCAAACAAACGCATTTTGAATAATAATAATACACGCACGCACACACACACACGTACGTGTAATACAAAGATAAATGAATAAACAATAAAATATAAAAGTATTACATTCTTTATTCTTTCTGTCGATTAAAATTACAAGAATTCATGACATTGTCAAATAGTACAAGATAATACAAAGTACTATATACAGTTTACAGATAAAAATATATATACACAGAGAAAATTCAACCTAAAAATTAATGGGAAACACAGTGAAGTAATTAAAATATTAATAAACTCCATGTAGCAGCACACTCAAACTTCACTCTTACAAGATAATTTACCTTGAACGCCACTGAGTGATGATGAAGACAAGGTGTCTTCAAAACGTGTTCAAGGTAATTATCTTGTAAGAGTGAAGTTAGAGTGTGTTGCCACATGAATTTTATTATTAAATAGAGAAAATTCAGTTCATAAATTCTTCAATTGAATAAAAACATCCTTGCACCATGAATTTTTTCAGTTCAATTTTAAATTTGTTTGAACTATGTATTTGTTATAGGTGAATTGGTAGTTTATTATAATACATACAAGCAGCAAGAGTAGGTTTCATTTTAAACAATTGTAATCTGTGTGAAATTAAGTGAAATTGTGTGCTGCCTCTAGTATAATGATCATGGATGTAGCTATTAATTTTTGTATTATTTTCATTATGTTTCAAATACATTATTATATATATAGCGAGTACAGAGTAAGAACATTTAATTTTCTGAAATGATTTCTACAGGATTCTTGAGGTTTTAGTACTAACATCACTCTAATTGCTCTTTTCTGTAATATAAAAAGCCTTTTAGTATACTTCATTGCACATTGTCCCAAGACTGCAATTCCCTATGATAAATGTGAGAATACTAATCTGTAATAGATCTTCATTAATATGTTTATATCAGCAATTTTTGCCATTCTTTTTAATAAAAATATACTTGAACTAACTTTGTTACAGACTTTATCTATTTGCTTGTCCCATGTAAAATGTTTATCTAGTATTATTCCTAAAAAGTTAGCATCGTTTACCTCATTAATTTCTTCGTTATTTATTTTAATATTTAAATGTATTTCATTTCTGTTTTGTATTGTTTGAAAGTTTATGTATCCTGTTTTCTTTACATTAATATGTAAATTTTTTTGTTTAAAAAATTCCACTGTTTGCTTTACATTATTTTTTGTGCAAGTATCAAGTGTCTGTAGCGTTTTACAAGTGTTAACAATTGAAGTATCATCTGCATAAGCAATTATTTTTCCATTATGAGTAAATGAAATATCGTTCATATAAATTATGAATAAAAGGGCTCCTAACACTGAGCCTGTGGGACGCCACATTTAACATTCTGTATATTTGAAAAATATTCCTTTATTTGCAGATTACTTTTATGAGCGAGTTTTATTTGTTGTGTTCTGCCATTTAAGTATGAACTTATTAGTTTAAGTGGTGCTCCTCTTATCCCGTACTGTTGTTTATTTATTAATATTTCATGATCTACGCAATCGAAAGCTTTAGTAGGTCCAAAAATATGCAACTATTTTGTTCTCTATTTTCTAATCTATCAATGAGATATTCCACTATTTCTATTATTGCATCTTCAATAGATTTACTGCACCTAAAGCCGTGTTGAAAGTTATTTAAAATCTTAATCTTCTCTAGAAATGATATGATTTGTTTAGCAATGATTTTTTTCATTACTTTTGAGAGTGATGATACCAGTCTTATGGGGTGGTAGTTCTCTATTAATCCTTTACTGTCATTTTTACTTTCTCTACTATGTATAGTAAGTAGAAGTATTGTATTCCACTCAAAAATTCGATACTGTATCGAGATTTCACCGGAAATACATGTTTTGAGGCCTGAATCCAAAAAAAGTATTTTTGGAAACATGTCCATTTGTGTGTCTGTGTGTCTGTCCATGAGCAGCATACTCAGAAACGAACAGTCGGATAAACACAAGCTTGGTATTTAGGTTCAGTATCTTCCAGAAATGTGATATGACACCCCAGATTACCCTTTATATGGAACATTTTTCGAAAATTTTAATTTTCTCAAAAATGGCTCTTAACAATTTTGATTAAAATACCATAAGTTTAAGACATTTTTATGGCAAATGAATTGTATATCTCTAATTTTCTGGGAATGTCTCCAAAAGTATTCTTCATTGTGAATGACTTTTGCATAACTGGTAAATCATAAGAGATAGACAAAATTTTACTGCACAAAAACTGTAGATCGCGTTAAAATACACAATTTATTTCATATACATTTTTTTCGTTGAGTGAACCATTTTTGAGATATTGCTTGTTATTCCCTTAAATTTTCCAATACTTATACTTTTTCTCAAATGGGAATTCGTTATTCATTGTTTTGTCTTGGATATACAAAGAGTATTAATCTGTGGCAAAGAGAATGGTGCTGCACTAGCAACCAGCTATTAAGAGATATGTCTATGCTTAAAGGCTACTGTATTTCTATATTGCCCTTGCAAATACAAAACAAGGGGAACATAGTACACCTTAAGCGATAGTCAAATATTTTTAGAACTGGTCGCTATATGTAAAATAATTCTCCTTGCATGTCAAGTACATAAAAAAAAGAACAATGAATTCTTAGTTGAGAAAAAGTGTAAGTATTGGAAAATTCAAAGAAATAACAAGGAATATCTCGAAAATGGTTCACTTTACAACAAAAATGTTTGACATATATTGTGTTTTTTAATGAGATCTACATTTTTTATGTAGTAAAATTTTGTCTATCTCTTGCAGTTTACCAGTTATGCAAAAGTCATTCAGAATGAAGAGGACTTTTGGGGACATCCCTAGAAAATTCAAGATATACATTTTATTTGCCATAAAAATGTCTTAAACATATGATACTTTAATCAAAATCGTTAAGAGCCATTTTTAGAAAATAAAAATTTTTGAAAAATGTTGCATGTAAAGGATGGTTTGGGGTGGGGGGATTTTCTTGACAGCTTTCATGTCGCATCCCTGGAACATATTGAACCTAAATACCAAGTTTGGTGTTTATCCGGTTTTTCGTTTTTGAGTTATGCTGTTCACAGACATACACACGGACATGTTTCCAAATATGCTTATTTTTTTATGTGCTGGACATGCAAAGAGAATGCAATGCTTCAAATAGCAACCAGCTCTTAAAAGATTTGACTATCACTTAATGCCTACCATATTCCCCTTACACCTACAAGAAAATTAGCAATAAGAGTCTGCAAATGTTTATCTTGATTAACATGAAGTAGATGGAGAATAAGCGTTGTAAAAATAGTTTGTACAAGAGCAGAGAAAGTCATGTGAGTGTAACACATCAGATTTTTATAGTGGTTTTACTATGGAACTTTTTAGACATGTTGGATAAATTACTGAATTTATACTTGAATTATTTAATTAAGTTAATGGTTTTAATATGCTAGATGCACATTGTTTTAAAAGTGAAGTTGAGATTCCATCTTTGCCATGATGTGAGAAGCATGAGTAAAGAACTATTCAATAAATTGTCTAAAGAAATAAAGGCCATTAATAACAGCAGATGCATTTTAAAAGCAGCAGTAAAAAAATTTTTAATTGAAAATGCTTTCTATAGGCGGAAGATATAAAAATAGCAAAATTATGTAAACCAATCTGTAAATATTTACATGCATGTAAACGTTGGCACGCACTTCAACTATGTATGTATTTAAAGGATGAATAAATGAGTTGTAATTGTGTGTCATGCGAGTGTTTGATGACAGGTACTTCTCATGAAATTACAAAATGCAACCCAGTACATGTATTCAGTTGAAACTTTTTATGTTCACAGCATTAATGTTTTCCTGCGATACCATTTTTACTTTTTCAGCACCTACTTGTAGTAGGCAGAATTATTGCGTCCCCTCAAAAATATAATATGATTTCACCTTAAATACATGTTTTGAGGTTCCCTGAATCCTGCCACCCAAAATAAAAAAAAAATAGAAAAAGCTCTGTGCATGTAGTATAACTCACAAATAAAAGGTTGGATAAATACCAAACTTTGTATTCAAGTTCAGGATCTTCCAAGGATGACATACAAATATTTTCAAGGACCCCCCCTCTCTCTCACACCCACGCACACACCCATCCATGCGCGCGCACACACACACACAGCCCTTTACAATGAAAAGGTTTGTTATTTTCCCAAAAATGGTTCTTAACAATTTTGATTAAAATCCTGTATGTTTAAATAATTATATGACTAATAAAATCTGCAATTTTTGTGAATAGCCTGTGACTCCACTTCATTCAGAATACACTTTATATAATTGAGGCCGTCAAGTGCAAAACTCGTCTTATCCAAAAATTAAAAAAATTGAGTTAGACGTGGGATTCAATACTTCTTGCAGTTCTTTACAAACTTGTGACTTTAGGTTTGAACAAAACTCATCTAATACACCTTCAAGAGAGCCCCCAAAACTGCTGTTCAATGCAAAACTCTTCAAATCCATGGTGGTGGTTGATGCAGAACTCGTCTAATCCATCTCGCAATTTAGAGCAAAACTTGCCTTATCCAATACTGTTCCGCTACAATTGTGCTGTGTAAAGAGCAAAACTCGCCTTATCCAGCACTAAGAAATATAGCAGTTTCGCTTCTCTGTTGCCCTACATTGGCAGTCCTGTGTGATTCCAATGTTTTTAATTTAGTTTTGACTAGTCTAAGGTGCGGACGTGTTGTTGTGGAGTCCTCTGATATCCCGAAGTTGGTGGAAGGGGTAGAACTAGGAAATGGGCATCTCATGAATCGAAACATGAAAGAGAGAAGAGGGAAATGTATGTATGATCGAACTACAACTAAGTAGTATTCTTCTATTGTTGACAGATATGACTCATATAGGAATAAGCAGATGTGTTTACAATACAATCTCAATTGTTAAAGGCATTCAGCAAGCCTTGGCCCACGTTTGCCTGCAATCACAACAGCAAGTCATTCCAATACAGTAACTTGACACAGAAGGACATAAGGAAATTCCACGAAGCCTTCTACAGCTGCAGTTCTAAAATTAAACAAGACTGTGTTATACTGACTTACTGTTCAACTGATTTACCTAAACGGCAACGTGCAGTCAAAGACGATTCTTGGAAGCGTTTTACAACAAAGTATCATGTGAAACGTGTACTAGGTCTGCCAGTTCAGGTGTGTCAGAAAACTTTTCTGGACATTTTGCAAATATCAAAAGACGGAGTACAAAAGACACCTTGAAAATGGAGTGGCGCCAAAGAAATTCCGAGGTGGAGACAGGGTGTCACAAAAAATAGTAATAAGAGAGAATCTGTAATTAAATTCATACAGAAGTTTAAACTACTTGACATCTATTATTGTAGAAGAAAAACATCAACACGGCAATACTTACCAAGGGAATTAAGCATTAATAAAATGAGATGTATGTATAATGCAGAAGCATCTAATTCACTGAAAGTGTCTTAAGAGTTTCTTTCATAATATTTTTAATGCAAAATTTAATATAGGCTTCAAAAGCCCTATTTCTGATGCATGCTCACTTTGTATTTCTTATGACGAGAAAATAAAATTGGAAACAGATAAAACTAAACGCTCTGATTCTCTGCTAGCTAAACGAATACATAAACTTAGAGCTAAGGCATATTTTTATCTCCTGAAAGAAGATGATAAAGTAGCAACATTTTCATTTGACTGTCAGAAAAAAATATGGTACTGTCAAAAGTACAGGATCAAGTAGCATACTACAGCAGCCAGTTATACATTATAACTTCTCCATTGTGCAGGGTTCATCCAACATAACACGGACAAAACAGCATGTTTGTAATTCTGTTTGGACAGAAAATGAAGTCCTATATGTTCAAATGAAATTGTGTCAGCAGTATCCAGTCTTTTATGCAAATCCAATGTTTTGGGGGTTAAGAAAGTCAGGCTATTTGTAGTTGGCTGCTGTGGGCAAAATAAAAACACCAGTATGATAGGCACATATAATAAATGACTTGCTATTCAATGCACCGCAGAACATGTAGGTGATAGAAATGATCTTTCCAATTCCTGGCCATTCATTCATCCCTCCCGATCATGTTTTCGGGCTAATACACAAAGAAATAAAAATGAGAAACACTGTCAGTAGACCAGAAGAATATTTTTAAATCTATAAAAATCATCGAAAGGTAATCAGACTAGGGATAGATGTATTTGTACAAGATTGGAAGTATGCTGCAAAGGAAACATTGAAGTCACCAGGTTCCTGGTATTTTAAATTAAAGGCATCTAAACATATTATTTTACAACGTTTTACCTAAGGCAACATTCTAGTGAAAGGTGAGGCAAATTATCGGGACGATATGTGTGTAGACAAGGCTATTCTGAAGCGAGGCAAAACCTTAGAAATGCTTATTGCAAGGAATTTAGATGTAGGTGTAAAAGTAAAGGAGGAAAAAGTTAAAGATGTGAAAAATGTATTAAAAACATTTAGTGATAACTGGGAGGAAAATGAAAGCCTGTATTTTACAAGAAGTTAATATCTAAACACAATACTAGCAATGACAGTAAAGAAGTAGATGCTGTTTGTGAGAGTTTCTTGGATAGTGAGGAAGGAGAACTTAGAATTTGATATGTTTGGTTTTGAACATTAGTTATTAGTATTACATTTTAAACATATGTAAATTTTACAAGTCATAAATGTGTGTGATATGAAAACTGGTCAATTTTAGTGAGCAAATTATGAAAGGAGTGATTCATTGACATCCTTATGCGAAATTGGTGAAAAAATTGTGCAAATATAGTTTTTTTTTAATTAAAATGAAATCAGAAATGGTAATAGTTATACAAACATTGCAAGAAGTCATTTATTAACATTGTCAAACACGAATATTGAGAAGTAAATCGAAAATGTTTACACTTAATTGTAATTTAGTATTGTGTTTGCCTCAAAACTTTCCAAACACTACCATTGCGTGCAAAACTCGCCTTATCCAAAATTAAATTTTGGTTTACCGCCATATTATTTGAGACTGATTTTCAAGAGTTTACATGCATCTTTAATCGTCTAGTCCGGACATTATTACATTAAAAGAATTTTCAAATGTTCTGCTGTTTGTCTAATTTTAGTTTTTCACGTTTTCTGAAAATTCGTTTTACCTGGATAAGGCGAGTTTTGCACTTGACGGCCTCAATTGATAAACCATAAGAGCTACATGAACATATTAAACAAAAAATGTAGATCTTTTAAAGCACACAGTTTACTTCAATTAACATTTTTTATGGCGATAGACATTTCTCAGAGTTTATTGGTTTGAATTTACACTATTTTATAATCTTTTGAAGAGCTGTACCATTCAATTGTTTCTTGCGATGTCATGGAAAGAATATGGAATTTCAAAGCCAGCATATAGCAACCTGCTTTTAAACATTTCATCACTTCAACCTGTTGTATCCCACTTGTACACCTGTGGACAAAAAAAATGTCATTCCCAGATTCCATTTGCCGATTGGAGGACTTTGTGTACTTTGATTACAGCTGTGTTCACAATGCATATGCAGGAACTATAGAATGGTCTGGGCCTGTAAGTACAATGGTCACCTTATAAGCTACTGAAAACCGAGCACAGATCAACGTTACAGTGGCTGAGAGGTTAAGGCAGTACTTGGCCCAAATCTTGCATTAGTTTTTGTCATTCTTTGTTGTTAATTTTATGACTGGAGGTGTAGAACATAATATTACATTAATATAACTTTAGCATTTGAAGTTTTAGGCATATCTATGCCCGCAAAAACATAATTCTACTAACACACTCGTGTTAAATAACTAAAGAAATAAATTCAAATAAGCTATTATCTTCTAAAACTGAAACACACAAAAAATAAATAAAATTAATGTCAGCATGTATAACTGCCCTCAATCTTGAGGGTATAGATGAATGAAATCGCTGCAGTAACCTGGACGAGAAGCTACAACATCCCAGGCTTCTAGAATTTGTGCCTGAAGCCATCTTTTATCCTTTGCACATCTGTAGGGAAATTCGAGCACAGCTCCCTTTCCACCCCAGCCTACTCATTTCCAGTAGGATTCAAATCTAGTAACAGGGAGGCCAGTCTATCACTCTGATCCTGCCTCCCTGAGAATCATTTGAAACCTTTTGACATGTGTGGACAGGATGATTACCCTATATGAATTCAACATCCATTAGGAGCTCTCATCCTCACAGAGGCAATAAAAATATTCTCAAGTATTACCGTGTATTTTTCACTGTTTAGGTATTGTCAAGCTATCATAACACCTAGACCATCCCTTGATATCCAGTCCTAATAAGATACAGATACACAGCCATGAAATTGTGAAGCCACCCACGTATTTTGCATCATATTGGGACCCCTTTTGATGGTAAACAATCACCTTTCCCTTACGAGTGAAAGAAAATGTCACCTCTTCTGAGAATGTTATTCCAGTCAGTTGGCATTTTCTTCAGCAAACATGAGGCAAAACAGATCATGTGATATTCTGTCAGATGTTGATATTTGGCTGCTGCTCATGCAAGAAGCCCTGTATCTGTACACATCTCAAGCTGTTCGAGTTGATCCAGGGAATTGTAAAAGTGCCTTCGTTTCAGAAGCAGTTTGGAAAGGGTTCCTCTCTGCTACTGCAATTAAGTGGACACAGTATTCTTCCTGAACCGGGATGACGGAATTCAGTTCCTTCCCTGGATAATCTCGCCCAACTCTGCGCTGTAGTTGCAAGGACTCCAATACGAGCTGCAGCTTCACGAGCAGAAAAGCCTGCTAGAGCAAAGAGACACTTCCTTGTGCCTATGTCGTTGCATGCATGTTCTGCCATTGTGAAATGTGGTATGATTCACTGAAAGAGAACTGTTCGGGCCTGATGCATTTCTACACCCTTCTGCGCAACACATGGTTTCGCGTGCAGCATATTGTAGTTAGGTAGAATAAATCCCTAAGGAAGCATTATAATAACTATTCTATTATTAACTTTGCTGTATAAAATGCAGCACATCAAAAATAAGTAGCCGCTATGTGTGATTAAACATTAACAGAAGAAAAAAGTGTTTGCTACTTGTGAGAAGTGAACCTGCTGTCTTAACCACAGAACTACCCTACATTTTGCCACAGTGTTATAGAGAAGACATATGAAAGGTAGTATGTTTAGTAATGCCGTACATTGCTGCAGCAGCTGCTCAACTGTATTGTGTGGGGTAAACAAGGCGTTGTGCCATGTAGGACTTTGCTGTTCAAATTTGGCTTCAAGACATAGCATTTGTTTTTTTGTTTTTTTTGTTTTTTTTTGTGTCCAGGGTTGTACCTACACCAAAATGTGTGTACCTGTATATGTAAATGAAAATGTTTACCTCGATTAACATGAAGTAGATAGTAAAACAAGCTTTTAGAAAAATAGTTTGTAGAAACTACACAAAAATAAACATAGTGGCTAGAGAAAGTTATGTGAATGTATTAGGTTTTTTGTGGTTGCTTTGATTTTCTTGTTTATATTTTTTTAACCTAATATTTACACTTTCATAATTTTGAACTTTGTGTGGTTTGCATAATTTAAGTGTGTTCAAAAGCTATTTTCAGCACAGTGTGATATTGCAGTTTGTAGAAATCTGTAATCTCTGTTTTCATTTATGTAGCAGTATTGCACTGCACAGGATTGTGACAAAAATTTCAGGAGTTCATGGTAGTTTGAGCATGAATGTTAAAGAAGGAATCTGAAAATAAATGCAACTAACTCTTGACTGCATCTTCATAATGCAGTCCAACAAGCTTCTGATTAAACTAGCTTTCATTGAGTCTGACATCAACTTAACACTGTAAACTTCCACTCACCTTGCCTATATGCATTAACATGTTTTTGTAAGCTCTTGCCTACGTTTCAAACTGTTGAAAACCACAGGAATAGGAAAGAACTAGCTGTGTAGGAGAAGATCTTTAAAGGAAAGTATGAAGAACTGGTGATGAGTTTTGAAATTCCCAATCATATGAACTTATACGTAAAGCTGTTCAAGCTTTCTACCAGGGGAAATTTATCTCGGCCATGAGGGATTCGGATGTCTGAACCAGTTGACAGCAGCTGACAGTGTAGGCAAGAGCCTTAAAAAAAATTTCCTGCATATAAGTATGGTGAATCAAACCTTTGAATGTTAGACAACTCTAGCTTCAATGAAATTTAATTTAAATTTGATTTCACTGTAGGAGTTCCTTTTTACATTTATTTTATCTTCTGGTTGCAATCAAAAACTCAAGTCAAACATAGGATATGGCATATATTGTTTGACTATCGGCAACCAATACTAAATCAGCACATGCATTAGGCAATCCATGTAGCCATATATGAACTGATCAGAAACTAGAAAAGTGTTATTTAGGAGTTAGACACAGTGAAGTGAAACAATAATTTAATTAAATCGTGAGTTAGTGAATACACTAAAACTTCTTTCTTTAAGTTCATTGAACATGTTTCGAAAGCACCCCATGCTTTCATCTTCAGCTTTTTTCTGACTGAGTATGCCGGGAATTTGGGTCCATAGATGTAGATAGCGTGGAAGTTGTGTCATTTGGTGTGTCCATGATGCAGCTGCTTAGTTTGTTGAGTGGTGGGATTTTAAAGTTCATTACCATTTTCATGCGTGTGATTATGTGTATGTTTTCCCAAACTTTAAGTTCTGTTGGATTGGGGTACACTTCAGGAGTTTGACTGTAAGGTTAATGTCATGGTTTGTGGTCCAAAAATGGTTTGCTATGGCAGATTTGTCCACCTGTTTGTAGTATATACATCTGAAGTATTCTTTCCTTCTGGTCAATATGAATTCCCATCATGCTCAGTCGGAAAAAAAGTGAAGATGAAAGCAAGTGGTGCTTTCAAAACATGTCCAATTAATTTAAAGTAAGTGAAGTTTTGGTGTATCCACTGACTCAAGATTCAATTAAATGATCAGAAACTATTTGTAACATCTATGTCTGGTAGACAGAAATGTGAGCTAATTTGTGCCACTGTAACTGTCAAGTCAGAGGTGGGCATCACCATCAGTGTAAATTGGCATTCTTAATT
Organism: Deroplatys truncata; assembly: GCA_030765065.1. Classification (NCBI taxonomy): domain Eukaryota; kingdom Metazoa; phylum Arthropoda; class Insecta; order Mantodea; family Mantidae; genus Deroplatys; species Deroplatys truncata. Next base: position 120,258,284 of record CM060981.1, read on the forward strand.
TTTGTGCACATTGCACTATTGTGCTTGTGGCAGACACTGTATATTAACACAGTACACATAATTAAGTTAATGCACAATTATTGGAAAGTGCATTAACAAACACTTCATATGTAACAGCCCTTATTGCAAGTGTTTTGAATACTTCAGAATGATGTGTACCCTTCAATACTTCCTCTTAGCATTATTTTTTAATTCTCTTTAGACACTGCACCATATTGGTTTTCCCTCCCATCCTCTCTTGCTTTTCCCTCCTCCCTCTTCCCAAATTAATATCATATAGAGCATATATAAAACCTTTTATCAGAATGCTACTAGGCTGGAAAGAACTATTTTCCCTTAATTTATAGCATCTTTTGCAGGAGCACAGAAAAAGTGTAAAAGAGGGGTGAACTATATGGATTATTGCACAGTATCTGTATTTATTTCTTTAGAAAAACTGTCAAGATTTGAATAACAAATGCTATATCATCTTTACTTTTATAGGAAGAAAAGTGGAAAAAAGCATTGTAAGTATAATAAAATTATTTATTCCAGATTGCAGCTCAGATTTGTCGCCAAGCTGGTCTGGTGAAAGTTCCTGGCAAATCAGTACTGGATGACCATGAGGATAACTTTGCCATTGTGTTTGCTGCAATGGGTGTCAACATGGAAACGGCTAGATTCTTCAAACAAGATTTTGAGGTTTGTTTTCAGTGGCATTTACTTTTTAATTACCTGCTACTGTTATATTGTCTCTTGATAACACTGAGCAATGATGGTTTAAACTTGTGTATGTGGGTAGGAATTTTTATTTTGACAAATGTTTTGATAAGATATGACAAAAACAAAACCCTTGAAGAATGGTGCTGTTCACTGATTTTCTTTGTGTACTTTGCCTTGTTTGTAACATAATCTGCAACTTAGCAGATTATGTTACAGTTAAGTGCAGCAAAATGAAGTGTATAAAATGTGGAGTTTTATAAAAGCTGTAATTATGATGCTTAGAAAACACACAATGTCATTTCAATTCCCTATCCCTCCATATAGCTTCAAAGCCAAATTTTAACTTCTGTACCACATACCTATGGTAGTTAGAGGTTTTGTTCAGGAGAAAATGTTCCATAGTTTTAACATTGCTAGTGTAAGATATGCCATGTTTCTAAAAATACATTTTAGTTAAACAATATAAACATGTTTTCTCAACAGGAAAATGGATCTATGGAGAATGTGTGCCTCTTCTTGAACTTGGCAAATGATCCAACTATTGAGCGTATCATTACGCCTCGTCTTGCTCTTACTGCTGCTGAATTCTTGGCCTATCAGTGTGAGAAGCATGTACTGGTCATTCTTACGGACATGAGTTCATATGCTGAAGCATTGCGAGAAGTAAGTTGGTTTATGTAGAAATACAAAATTAGAGAGAGAAGAATTTCTCCCCCCTCCTCCATCTCCTCAGAAAAGTGTGTTGGTATTTTACACCCCTAGAACATGTCACTGTTGCAGTTCTGAATATGTTGTTAATACCACAAATCAAAGCTTTCAAATGCAAAATCTCAAAACTGTGCTTTCTGAGTTGTGGCATTGTTGTTCTAAGAGAGTGATTTATGCTGTAGTAATAAGGAGATAGATCTAATACCTCAGTTTTGCATACACAATAGATAATAATTAGATCCAGCTTCATTATCATTAAGATAATATCAAACTTTTTAATACAAGAACTGTGATAAGTATGCTAAAATACATATTGAAAGAAAAAATATGTTTAGAAATACAGTGAAAAGGGTTACATCAATATATATTTTAAGGCAAACTAATAATAATTTACTAGCCCATTATATAATTTATTCACTGCATATAATAATGATTCTTTTGTAAGTCCTCTGCAATATGCTTTGTAGTTAATACATGTTGATTAGAAAACGAAGAAAAATGGCATTAATAAGTGATATTAGCAGTTCCCAGTCCATGAGTCTGCTTCTCTTGGCACTCGTGTAGCTTATTTGTCCCACTCTATGTAGTCTTTTCAGTCCTAGATCTAAGGACAACCATGCCTTACTTGTTTTAGCACCCAGCATGCATTTAAAAACTTGCACCAATGCTCACTTATGTGTGTACTCTTCACTTTCTTACTTTTTGCACATGAGTAACCCATATCCAACAAAATTCAAAATATTACCCCTTATACAGGTGCCAGACCGCTAATGTTTCTTCCAGAACATTCAGCCTCAGATTTCCTAATGGTGCATGCTCCAGTTCTGGATGGTTTGCATAGTTATTCTGTACCTCTCCTTTTCACAACATCCATAATGCTGGCTGGTTCCAACAATGGTAAAAACACGTTACATTTTTACGTGTTTTGAAAGAAGCTAGAAACAGCGATTTCTTTCAAATGATTAATTTTAAAGATTAGTCTGCAGTGGAAACCACTTTTGTTAATATGTTTCAAGAGCCATCTGCTCCCATCTCTCATAGATGGTTCTCGAAAGGTAAATAAACATAAGTGATTTCATTTATGTATTTGTTTATTTTTTTTAAAGGAAACGACTTGTTTTTGACATTCACATGTTCAAACAGAGTTTTATTACTCTAGCTTCACTTTCTACTCTAGAATGTACCTCCAGTAAACAAGGTTTGTGTTTCCACTGCCGACTCATCTATGAATTTAATATGATATTTTATTTCGACCTTTCACTACAAAAAGTATAACAAAATACAATTATACATGTCAATTTCTACAGTTGAGATTGACATAGTTTATCAAGGGTCCAACATGTCATGACTCCCTGTTCTACATGTATTAGAACCTATTTCAACTGCTTTTTCTCTCTTCACTTTCCTAATTCATTTCCACCTTACTCTTCCTAAATATTCACCCATACTCCTATTTCTTTCCTGTCATCTGTCTGTCAACATTATTATTGCTATGATATTGTTTTCTGTTTTATTCTATTTCAGATTGCATATGCCCTCTCTCCACTTGTTTTCTTGCTGCACCAAACAATGAAACATTCCCTCTGCTTCCTTGCATATAACATGTACTTCCAAACTGCTGTTCCTAAACTCTTTCATTTGCATCCATGCATATCCACACCATCTGTGCTGATAACTGTCAGCATACTTCTCCCTATCCCAGTCTTTATTTATTATTTTGTATAATCTCAAAGAACTTTTATACTCAAAACTTGACCATATTTCTTGGCGCTCGGTATCTTCTATCCTCCTCCGTGCTTTCCTCCAGAACCCTGTTTAGTTATTTTCTCCCCTCTGACATACATCACCCACATCAATTTTTTAGTTTTTTCCACTAGTTATCATTGAACAAAACTGTTTTTTGGTAATTCATACAAGTTTTAATTAGATTATCATCCACTAGTTTCAGATTTCTCTACCATATTTAAAAACTCTTTCAATTACCATTCCTTTTCTTTCTGTTCCACCTAATTGTGCCAATGCTACTTCTCTTGGTGATGTTTTTGTAAACCTAATAAGATAGATTTATTCACCATTAATATAACAAAGTGTACATGGTTTCATAAGATAACATTAATTAATACAGAATTACCCTTATATCAATTTAATTACAGTATTTATCAGTTAATGTACATTATCAGTTCATTTAAATAACTATTAAATTGAGTCTAGAAGCTTGTCTATGCTTTAATATGCCTCTCTCAGTAGCAAGCTCTTCAAATCTCTCTTGAAGCAGCACATGGACTGTTCTTTTAAATTTACTGCCAATTTATTAAATAACATAGCCCCACAATATTTCATCCCTTTAGCAAATAAACCTTGTCTTATGTTGAGTAACTCTAAAGCCCCTTGTACACGATCAAATTGTTTTTTAAATTCAAGAGTTTACAAGAAAAATTGTGAAATATTTTTCAATATGTGACAAGATTGGAAAAGACTTGGCAATACCTGGCAAGACTTGACAATGTCAAAAATGTGTGTTTACAAGTTGTCTCTTTGCCAAACTGAAACCCTTCAGAACACATGAATAATTTATCATGCACAAGGCAATTTAGTATTTGCGCCACAGTAGAACAATTCGCAATGAAATACTGTTCTTTACTAATATTATGTAGCACTTTCACGTATTATACTCAATAAAATCACATTATGAGTGTGGAATACAATGAAAATAACACCAACCGATAGGTTAACCACACTATATAACATTGAATTAATGTATACTTAGTTCGGAGAACTGCCTGGCAATTATTTCTTCATAATCGCCTTCATCTGCTCCATCTTGTGATAATCCATGGAGTGCTTGATGTACAGACAGCTTATGTATAACCTAATCAGTTCGCTTGGCCAGGTAGCCATTTTTGTTTACTTACCGCTTTCAGCCATGTTGCAGATTTCCTGATGCACTTTGAATACTCGCATTTCATTGGCCAAAGCCATCAAATCATTGTGAAATCTTTGACCGTTTAGAGCATGCCCTTATTTGCTTTCAAGACTTCAAAGACTTTAAAAGTATTGGAAGCAATTTGACTTGTGAAGTTGTGACAACTCTTGAAATGTCTTGTAAAGTATTGAATTTGACAAAAATTTGATCTTCATTTGTCATAAAATTATTAATATTTTGTTTCACATAACATAATGTGATGTATAAATACAAATTGGGTAAAGTTAATATTTTTAATTCGTTAAAATCTGGCCTACAAGAGTCAATTTTACCAATATTTGCAATGCTTCTAATTATTTTTTTCTCAGTCTTGAAAACTAAATGACCTTCTGTACCATTTCCCCCAAAACATTATCCCAATCTCAATAAACCTTTGGCATATGTAAGATGTAAAATGTTTATTGTATTCATATCTAATTCTTTCTATATTACCCTTAATGCAAAATAGAATTTGTTTAAATATGCTATTAAGTGACATGGATTCCCCTATCTGGATGCTGATCTGGCCATACACCTAAAAATGTTGTATGCTCAGTTTTTGTTACTTTTGTTTTATATACTTGTGCATACTTTTCTTGTGCCCAACTCTACAACACATCCTATGTATTCAATTTTCTTCAGAATCTCTGATAATCCCCAAATTTCCACTTAATGTAGCATATTTTGATTCTACCACTTCTTCATATGAGCTCTCCAACCAAGTTTCAGACACTTCTGGTATCTTATATAAACATACCCTCACCCTTTTCATGGATAATTTTCTTACGACAATTTTGTTTCCTGTACCATGCGACTCCCAGCCTCCATTACTACTGAATCTCGCTCTGAATAAAATTCTTTTACTATTTCCATTACCCTCCGTTCAGATACCATTTTTCATCTTTTCTTAACTGGATTCCTGCTTTAAATGCCATTAAATTTCTTAACATAAATTCTTATGCCCCACGCTGCAGAATATGCTGATTTCATTAATTGCCTTCTGTAAACCCCAAACTGTTATTGCACTTGCCCTTAAATTGTCCACATAAAGTAATCCTGGTGTTTGTGTTTACCACTGGATTATGCAAGTTACTTTTCATAACAATTTCTTAAATGTCATAATAAATTAAATAAATGGGACTCGACTTGCATTACATCTGTTATAACATTTCTGTTACACATAACGTAAAACTTCACTCCATACATTTTCTTCATCCCTACATTGAACTTGTTACTTACAACCTTTTTCCTCAATTTCCATTCTAGTGTCGAATACTTTTATAAAATCAGCAAAGAACACATGTACTGTTCCTCATTTGTAGCTTAAGTTATTTGCTTACTATATTCAATATTACCATCATGTTATCCATTGGTCTTCTCTCCTTTATGAATCCTGCTTGAAATTCAGTTAATTTTTTCCTGATATAAACAGAAGATAGTTACTCTATAATTACCTGGTTTGTTTATACCTTCATTATTATCATTGTGTAATGGAACCACTATACTTTATCTTTCAGTTTTCGTGTATCGCTTTACTCTCTTTCACTTTATTCAAGAACACAGCCATTAATTTCATACTCTCATCTGTGTTAATAAAAATCTTACAAAATTTGTATGGGATACCATCTATAGCTACTGCTTTATTCCTTTTCATATTACTTCCTCATAGTAATAACTGGGTCTATGTTTTCAATTTTAATATCTAGCCAGCCATTTTCCATTACATTACCTCCATCCCCAACCAAATTCCTAAGATATTTCAGGTATTCCTTTGGTACAATCATATTCTCTCTCTGGTTTACTTTCTTTACTATTCACCTACAGTAAAATAGAAGTAGTAGTAGAAAGTTGAATATAGAGATTTAACTGAAAATACACACTTTGATGTCCCCTGAATCCAAAACATTTTTAGAGTTTTAGAAAACAAGTACTCTGTGCATCTCTCTGTCTGTCTGTCTCTCTCTCTCTCTCTCTCTCTCTCTCTCTCTCTCTCTCCCTCCCCCCTCTCTCTCTCTCTCTTGAACAGAATAACCCAAAAATGAAAAACCCGTTAAATACAAACTTGGTATTTTAACTTCAGCATATTCCAAGGATGCAACACAAAGTTTTTGAAGAAAATCTCCTACCCCAAAATACCCTTTACATGGAATTTTTTTCATTTTTCATTTTCTCAAAAATGGCTCTTAATAATTTTGTATAAAATATTATGTTTTAAGATATTTGTAAGAAAAATGAAATGCATATTTTAAATTTTTTAAATAGCCTGTGAAGTCCTTTTCATTCTGAATGACTTTTTAATAACTGGTAAACTGTAAGAGATAGAAACAATCGTACTACATTAAAAATGTAGATCTAGTAAAGAACACACTTTGTCAAACAAACAATTTTGTGAGTTTAACCATTTCCGATATAACTTTATTGCTTTGAATTTTCAAACATTTACATATACTTTTTTCAAGTGGTTAGTCATTAGTTTTTTTCTCATGGTCATGCAAAGAGCAAGGAATTTGAAAACCATTGCACAGCGGCCCATTTTTTAAATATCTACCAATATAGCCTACTATATCCCCCTTAAACCTACAACAAAATGTGTAAATATCTAATCAAAAGTTTTATCTTAATTATAACCTTTTGAATGAATAGTTAGTAGTTGAATATAGCGAAGTTCATTAAGTAGAAGTATTGTATTCAACCCAAAAACTTCATTTAGAGGTTTCACCAGAAATACATATTTTGAGAACTGCAGAATCCAAAAAAGCATTTTTAGAAAAGTCCTTGTGTGTCCATGAACATTGTTACTCCAAACAAAAGTCAGTTAAGGGGGGACGGGTGAAAGTGTGACCAAAAATGACAAAATTTAACATTTTGTGTTTTTTGTACCAAAAAGTACTAGGTGGTTTGAAGTGCATATATGCAAAGTTTTAAAGCACTACAGTGCCTGGAAGTTGCTCTAATTACATCATATTTAAAGGTCTGCACTCCTTAAATGTCCCTAAGAAGGCATAGCAGGTGATGAATCGCTGCAATAAGCAAAAAATCTGTTTTTTTTTTTTTTTACCAATTTTTGTGGGATTTTTTCCGTCAAGTTTAGTTTCTGATTTGTCACTGAACCACCATGATCGGTATGACATAGTAACAACAGCTCTGCCGGTAGATGTCAGTAACATCAAATTATATGTTTCATATACATATGCCAGAAACAGATGTAAATAATACCATGATGAAAGGCTAGATGAGCAAGAATGTGGTGTACAAAAGAAAAAATTAAGGAGAAACAGCTGGAGGATAATTGTGAACATGTACTTGCTGTAAATAAATAAGAGTATAAATATATCAGGTGAGTCAGCTGCCCCTATTTATTTTGAATTTATGCAACATGCTAAGCAACATATGACTTACGCCTTTCTTGAATTCCTTCTAAAGGATGATTTGCATAACACTTTATAGAGGAGGGATAGATAAAACAGTGCATAAGTGTTTTACGGGACAGAATGCTATTATCATGTGTGTCGATGCCAAAAACATCCCACCCTGACACTGGGAGCTTCAGTGGTACTTTAGCTGATTTTACAAACTTTTATTCTTTAACATATCTTGATACACCTTTGAAAATGCCCCTGAAGGAACAACTTATAACATGCATCGGTTGACAAAACTATTTGAAAACAAAATGGAAGTTCTAGCAGTGCGACCAATTGGATTTAAGCCATCAACCAACAAAGGTTCGTTGTACAGCCTTGTCAAAAAATGCTAAGCATTAGGTAGATAATTTCTCTTCTGTCACAAACTACAGCATATTTCAGTTCATACAGTAATTGAAATGGCTGATGCAGCTTGTTTATTTGAGTTAAAGTTAGCAAAATGACCTCCAAACGCTGTATGAAGTTGCAAAAAGCATGTAAAGATTCAAGGTAGGGTTGAGTTTTGCTATTATTAATTCGTACAGGAACCCCAATTCGCAAAGTAGCATTGACTGAATGGTATTATCATAGTTGCTTTACCAGTGTGCCGCTTAACTTCCTCTTCTACACCTTGTAAGACCACTTTTAACTGTTCAGTATTGTCAATTTTTTTCAGTTTCTTTTTTATTTTCTGTAATTCCCCGACTTCTTTGGTGATATGTAGTAAATGCATCACCTGTCATAAATCTTCCAGTCCTGGATTTAATTCTACTCCACAATAGAGTGCCATTATCGCATCTGCTAAGTGCTTCACTATATCTTTCTGCTACCCAGTACCTTTCTGCATTTTTCTACAGCTAAAGCATTCAACCCTTATCCGGTATACTTTTAATTTGTCACCCATCTGTATTCTGTATGGAATGCTGCATAAACACATCGACCTTCCACCACTGCTAGTGTCACTCCTCTCTAGCAATGGATGTAACAATTAATGCCCCTCATCATAATATGTGTAAGAAGCTTTAACACACTTTCTTAACATAAAGGTGGAACAGTAACTTAATTTCATATATATTTTCATTATTTGTTTTAAAGAGCAGCATTGTTATTTTTGTAGGTATCTGCTGCAAGAGAAGAAGTACCTGGAAGACGTGGTTTCCCTGGTTACATGTACACTGATTTGGCAACCATTTATGAAAGAGCTGGCAGAGTTGAAGGACGTAATGGATCAATCACGCAGATACCTATTTTGACTATGCCTAATGATGGTGAGTGTTGATTGTTCTGCAGTTGCGTAGATATTTAATAACAATAATAATAATTAAATAATTCTTGCAACTCTACTAGGATCATATCATCACAGGTGTGTTGGAATTGTATGAAGCACATTGAATATAATTTTAAACATATATTTTGAGTGGTGTTTTAGCCATTTTTTTATAACTAAGAATATCAACAAATAAAAAAAGAAACAGTAGAATGAAGAATTTGCAACGCATACAGAGAATACCAGTAAAGGACATTGAAAGTTATGATTACATTGGCAGCCCTGACAATCATTCTGCCCATGGTCATTGTAGGTGAAAAATAAGGTAGAGTTCAGTGAAATTTAAATTTTAAGGATAGAATGAAATGACTATGATGCAGTCAGTTCAGTGTTGCTTTAACATCCTTCATATAACAAACGTTCATATTGTGTAATTTGAAATCACTTTTGGACAGATAAATTCTTATCAGCTTAAAGTACATGCAAGAAAGTTTTTCATAATAGTATTTAGGAAGCACGTATAAACAGGAAACTTGTGCAGCATTAACTGTCACTCATCAGATTTTCTTCTGTGATAATAATTAAACCTGAGACAATGATTTTTACTTCTATAAATGTAAGACACTACTCAGAAAATCTTGTTTTTTAAGCTGTGACTCATATTTAGTTAAGTTTGTTTCTTAATTTATTTATTCTGTTATTTTGCTTAGATATTACACATCCTATTCCGGATTTGACTGGATACATCACTGAAGGTCAGATATATGTTGATCGTCAGCTTCACAACAGGCAGATATATCCACCTGTGAATGTATTGCCATCACTTAGTCGATTGATGAAATCTGCTATTGGTGAAGGAATGACACGTAAGGATCATGCAGATGTGTCTAACCAACTGGTAAGATGTTTTATTTCTTCTTATAAGTATAATTTTTAATGATTTTTTTTTTCTGCCATCCTTGAGATAAGATCTGGATTTTGCTCATATTGTTTAGCAATGAAATAGTAAACACTAAGTGGCGAAAAAAATGATTGGTAAATAGCAAGATATAAGAAAAATGCATTGAGCTTTGTCAGATACCTTGCGCTATTAATTCTCAGAATTTGCTGTATGTAGCACATTTTTTCAAAGTACATATTATGACTATATTTTCTCCTATACTTTCCCATAGAAACAAGCAAATGTTTTCATTTAGGAAGCAGATAAGAGTTATGTGGAAAATTGAGTAGATCTAGCATAATAGATTCAGTACTAGATATGTTTTAACTAGATATTTAAGTGAAAATGTTCCAAAGACAAGCAGATGGATAAGACTTATATAGTTCCTCGCTTAAGGACAGCAGTTGCTCTGTCCTAAACATGGACAGAGGGATAGCTGCTCTATTCATAATGAATATCTATAGCTCTAAAGATGATTAGCAGGACATGTTTCGAGCTATACATGTATATGTATCAGCTGCTGGCAATAGATTCTCAAAATATGTTCTGCCAGTAATTTGGAGAGTCAATCAATATGATTGGTTAATGTCAATTCGTTTTCCATAATATAGAAAAAGCTCTGTTTTTTTTTAATTAACCTGGTAGCGATGGCATTCATGTCACATCTTTCTTAAATAATTTTTTTATACATCAACACTATAAAGTTGTGCTCCATACAAAATATCATATATGATGAATGCCTGTAAGGTTTGAGCATTTACCCAGTGCAGTTATTATAATTATCATTAATTTTTTTTAATGGAAGCTCTTTAACTACTATGGTTCTTAGTGTCCCATTCTATATTGGGTGTGAAAGTCTGTAAGTTTTGCTCAGAAGTCTTTTTTGGCTTAAGGTTCTTTTATGTACCGTAAATCTATGACACAGGACCACCGGCTTTACTCCCCTTCGGAAGGAAGCCATGCTAAGGATTTTTATGCCCGAAAAAAATCCATCACCCTCTGCTGGGTTTGAACGAGTGGCAGTCTTGAGATAGGCAGGTTTATAGCCAAAACATATATACAACAAACTGATAGTTATGACCACCAGGCTCAGAACATATCAGGAGTCTTAAAAATGAGAAAGAATGAATTGTCTAGTTGAGAATAAAACCTGGATCCACAGATTCACAAGTATTACTCAAACTACGCCATGAGGCCACGCACTTCAGATGACGGTGCTCTAAATAAGTACTTATATCTGTGGAGTAATCTGGCTCCTGTTCAGTTTTTTACTTTCTCTACTACGTATAGTAAGTAGGGGAAGTATTGCATTCCACCCAAAAATTTGATACCGAGATTTCACCGGAAATACATGTTTTGAGGCCTCCTGAATCCAAAAAAAATATTTTTGGAAACATGTCCATGTGTGTGTCTGTGAACAGCATAACTCAGAAACGAACAGTCCGATAAACACCAAACTTGGTATTTAGGTTCAGTATCTTCCAGAGATGCGACACAAAGGTTTTCAAGAAAATCCCCCCACCCTAAATTACCCTTTACATGGAACATTTTTCGAAAATTTTAATTTTCTCAAAAATGGCTAATGATTTTGATTAAAATATCATATACTTTAGAATACTTTAATGACAAATAAAATGTATATCTTGAATTTTCTGGGAATGTCTCCAAAAGTATTCTTCATTGTGAACGACTTTTGCATAACTGGTAAACTGTAGCTTGAATATGATTTATGGTTGTGCAGTTTACAGGATCATGTTTAGCTAAACCATAGTCATTATATTACCCTTATTCAGTACATGGTATTTATTTTTATTTATGATTCTATCTAAATGATTTTTCTAAATTTTGTCTCAAACTTTCAGAAAATAGTTTATATGCAATTAACTTCTTACATAGAAGAGAAGTTAAAAAAATGGATTTAAATTAAAATATATTAACTTTAACAACTCTTCAATTGTCATAGTGTTGTGACTCTTAGGAACTGCAAGAGATTATCAGTAGTGTGATATGCAAAATCCAAGGAGGGCAACATTTGTGATTTTACACTCTCATAGGTTTTTGTCAGCTGTAAATCTTTCAGAAAAACCCCTTGGGAAAACATCTAATGAAATATTATGTGGAGTATTTTAGTTGCTTGTGGTAAGGTATACTAAGTTTATAAACTGCCAATAAAGCCATAAACATAATAAAATAGAGTGGGACTTCAAATTGCACTACCTTCATCAATAAACACAGTCCTACTTCTATCACAATAGTTTGCCACAGCCTGTTATTTCCTCTTCATCTCCCCTATATGCATAAAATGCAATCTTCAGTTGAAAGAGAATGTTAAAATACTTCTTAATGCAGAAGTTTTCCTAAAGTTGTTTCAAATTAGTGTAAAATGGAAATCTGTATCATTAGTTCCTGCTACGTTTTTATTTAAACATGCTTACATGCACAAAACTTAGTGTGTATAAGGCATTTTAGGTTTAGAAAGCAGGTAGCTGATTAAGGAGAGTGATGAGTAAAATCTTGATTTTCTACAACTGCAACGTTAGTATGTTGTATACATAGGGTTATCTGTTCTTGAGTTGTGCATATTCTTCAGAATATATATATATTAAAATGAAGCTTGCATATTTTTTACTAAAACAAGTTAGAACTTTTTCTATAAGACGAGATACAAGTATAGAAAACCTTAACATACTGAATTTGTAATATCTTGAGTACCATGGGAGAGAAATATTTTTAATTAAAGTGTTTCTGCACACATTTTGTTACTCCAAAAACTAAAGATTTTGTCATAAATTCCTTGCTGTATTTTACTATCTCTAGTATCTACATATTTTAGGCACAGGAAATACTGTATTCCACCCAAAAAATTTGATAGCAAAATTTTACTAGAAATACGTGTTTCGAGGCCCAATGAATAATAATAATAATAATAATAATAATAATAATAATAAACCATTTTAGAATAAAAGGTGTGCATGACAGAGAGAGAGCGCACATGCATAACTCAGATGGATAAATACCCACGCTTGGTATTTAAGTCAGCATCTTTCAAGAAAATGTCCCCTCTCCAAACTACCCTTTATGGAAAAGTGTTTATTATTATTATTATTATTATTATTATTATTATTATTATTATTATTATTATTATAATAATATTTATTTTTTCTAAAAATAATTTTGATTAGTATGTATACTTGTATAACAGAATGTATATTTTAAATTTTCCGCAAATACCTTGTGAAAGGCAAAGTAAATTAATGCCAGAAAGCAATATGCCTTAAAGTAGAGTGTCTTGCCCCAGGCACACTCAAGCTGGAAACAATAGTATAAACTTGGCTTATGCACCCATTTACCTGGGCAGATTGATAAATCTGGTAAACAATCTAGCAAATAACATTTTTTTTGTTAAATGAAAATATTATTTCTCAACATAATTTTCCTTTGAAATTAATTGAGCCCAATACATTTGGTCCAATGAAATGCCATTTTTTTATTCACCTATAAAAAAAATTTCATTTAACTGCATATTATACTCATTGACGACACAAATAATCTCTTCATTTGTAAAAAAAATTTCTTCCATCCAAGCCAAGTTTTGAGGTTGGGAAACAGAAAAATGTCAGATGGTGCCAAATCTGGAGAATGGCGTAGGTGAAGATTTTATTCGAAGCCACCTCATGCACTTTTTCCATTGCAATGGCTGATGTGTGAGCTGATGCATTATCCTGGTGAAGGAGCACCTTTTTCCATGCTGCTAATCTTGGTCATTTTGTTTCAGCTTGCTATGCAGATGGTCCAGTAAAGTTGCATAATAGCAGCAAGTCACTGTTTTACCCTTCTCCAAATAGTAAAGCATAATGAATCCCTGGGAGTCCTAAAATATAGTAGCCACCACTTTTTCCGCTGATAAAAACGTTTTTGCGTTCTTTGGTGCACTTTCTCCTTCCAACCCACTCTCTTGCCTGTTTAGTCTCTGGGCTGTAATGGTGAATCCTGGTTTTTGTCCAGTCACATAACGACGCCAAGAGTCTTTGGGATTATGTTTCAACTTTTCCAAACATGATATTAAAATATTCTTTCTTGAGCATTTTTGGTCTGGAGTCAGCAGACATGGCACCCATTGTGCACTCAGCTTTTTCAAGTGATCTCATATGAGATGACTACCACCTAAGCAATCTGGCAAATCTTCTATCATGATGCCATGAATTTTATCCACCATTTCTTTAGAACAAACCTTAATTGGGCATCCGAAATGTTGCAGCTCTATAACTTGTACGGCCACGTTTAAATTCATCAATCCAAAAATAAATAATCTTGAGTCTGGTGCAGAGTCTCCATGAACTTCCTTCAGCTCAGTTTGTATCTGAGCTTCAGTCCACTTTTTAAAATAAAAGTGCACTGCATGATATTTGTCCTTATCCATCTTGTATAAAAATTTAAACCAATCACTAAAGATGACTGCTAACAGAGAACTGTGTACTGCAGTATTTTACAATTTTTAACACAGCCTTTTCAAGAATCATATTTACCAACAGTCATGACATGTAACAAAATTTCCTGCTTTTTTGTTAAGATTTACCAGACTTATCAATCTGCCCGTGTAAACTTTCCTCTTCTTTCTAACTTGTTTGTATATTATATTACTTTTGCATAGTTGGTAAACCATAAGGAATAGAAAAAATTTGCTACACAAAAAAATGTGTATCTCATTAAAATACACCTTTTGTGTCTAATAAATCTGTTTGCGGTATTACCCATTTCTGAGATATTGTTATTGGTTTCAATTTTCAAATACTTCTTCCTGTACTCAGGAGATCACTATTTTGATGTACTAAATTCATTTTTTTGTTTCTCATGAACATGCAAAGAGTGACATTTCAAAGCCACCATATAGCAACCTGCATTTTAAAGATTTGGCTATTCAGCCTCAAGTTTTCTGCTTGTATTGCAATGAACTGTGTAAAGAAAGGATTTCTGCAAATGTTCATTTTGATTTACATGAAGTATATAAAATAAGTTCTTGCAAGAATATTTGTAGAATAGTAGTAGCAGATATCATTTAAGGGCCCTCAATTGCAAGGTCATTAGCGCACTTAGAAAACAGATCATGACAGAGGCCAGAGATAAAGTTCAATACAACAAATCATGGCAAAGGCCAGGGATAAAGATCAATATAAAAATCATAGTAAAACCCAGAGATAAAGGTGAATATACAGAATTAAGCCGAGAGAGATGAAAAGCTAGATATCAATGTGACTAATTCCTCATTTGAAAGTTTCTCTTTGATAAAAACTTAAAAACATTTTCATCGCTTTGTTATCGTCCACTAGACCTCTGCAAGATTGACTGGCAGTTGCAGAGAGGCCCAAAGATGTGCTAGAGAAATGCGCTCCAGAAACACATGACGGACAGACAGATCTTCGCTACAAAGCAGACAAATAGGAGCAGGGCCACCCTTAAAAAGGTGACCATACATAAAATTGCAGTGGCCAATATGCAACTGAGCCAAAATCACCTCCTCATGATGAGATACACGAGAGAAGTTACCCAGTTTATCAAAATGTGCTTCACTATTCTAAGCTTATTTCCATGGAGAGCTAACCACTCCTTGCACCAGCATAATAGCACTGCTTTCTCTACAACAAGCCTAAAGTCTTCCAATGTTACATGAGATTTTGCAACACTGGATTCTGTGGTTGCTGCCTTAGCTGTCAAATCCACTAGTTCATTTCCCAGCAAGCCAACGTGACCAGGAATCCAAACACACTCCACAGTAATGTTAGAGACGTGTAAAACATAGAGGACATCCTGGATGTGCTGTACAGTGGAATGGTAGTTGTACAGCTCATGAAGGCTCTGAATGCACAAAGAGAATCACTCAAAATGAAACAGTCACCCAATTTTTGATAGCACACATATTTGTAGAATAGGGGCCTAGATAAATTCTTGTGAATGTAACAAGACTTCTTTTTCCATTTTTCATAGCCCATGGCAGTAAAAATTTTAAGCTTCTTGCATTTAATTTGTAGATCCTGTTTAGTTTTTACTGTACACAAATAGAGTGAAAATTAAACCTGGGAAAATTATTTAAAGGTTTGCATGATGTTTAATAATACATGGGCTGACCTAATGCGATTAGGTGCATTATAACATTACATGTACATTGAGATGTCTATCGTTTTGTAATACAAAATCCAGTAATGCACATTCTGACCAAAAATAACCATACTTATACCCATCACCTGCCTTAAAATAACATTTGTGGATATAACCAAGGCAATTCTGAATCAGTTTTTGCAAAATAGCTGTCCCTAAACATGTCATTAGTCAGATAGAGAATGTATGCATTTATGCAATAAGGATGAAAATATATAGATCAAGCTGTCAGAGTTGTGAATTTATTACTTTCTCTACTTCTAAGATACTAAGGTAGTGGAAAGCTCTCATTCAACCCAAGAATTCTGTATTGAGATTTCACCAGAAATACAAAGCAATACATACCATCAGCAAATAAAAAATCTGATGTGTTACATTCACATGTCTCTCTCTACCCTTTATCGCTTATTAGTGGGTATACAAATTATTCTTACAAAAGTTTATTTTCCTATCTGCTTCATTTTAATAAAGATAAACCTTTCCGGAAATAGCTGCATTATAGATGCAAAGGGAATAGCAATAGGCAGATGTTTAAGAACTGAATGCTATATGTTGCCTGAAAATTCTATACTCTTTCTATGACATCATGAGAAAAAATTAAAAATCAACAGGGTTTTAAAAGAATGGCTAAACATTGAACAAATCAAATCATTAATAACAGACATCTTGCAAATGATGCCACAAAAAAATTTATTTGAAATAAATTGTGTGTTTTAAAAAGATTTACCTTTTTTCTATAGAATGTTTTTATATAACACGTATACCAGTTACACGAGATTACACAAAATTTCTTCTGAATGAAAGGACTTCACAGGCTATTCCCAGAAAATTCAAGATATACATTTTATTTGGTATATAAAATATGTTTAATATGTCGTATTTTAATCAAAATCATTATAGCCATTTTTATTTCTCTACAACTTAGGTACCTAGTAGATGGAGAAAGTATTGCATTCCCCCCAAAAATTGAAAAAAAAACACACACACAGCTCTTTTTCTAAAAATTCTTTTTTTTTAATCAAAGGGCATCAAAACATGTATTTCCAGTAAAATCTTGATATTGAATTTTTGGTTGGAATGCCGTACCTTCTCTACCTACGATGTATGTGGTAGAGAAAGTAAAAATTTAAAATAAAAAGAGAACCAAAATGAGGAAACAAAAGCATCGTTTGAAAAAGGCGTGTATAGTGTGTGCAACACAAATAACTCAGAATGAAAAAATTAGAATGAATGCAAAGTTTCACACTTTTCTCAGCCATCTTTTAATCTTGCAAACAGAGATTTCTAGGAAATTTCCCTCTTCCCTTACCTTTATGTGGAAAAATTTGTCAGCTTCATTTTCTTAAAAATGGTTCTAATGGTTTTGATTAAAATTAAGTTCATGGAATTGTGAATAAAATGCACTTATGGAATTTTCTGTAAATAGTCTTATAAATCATCTTCATTCTGTTTTATACAATTGCAAAATCTTGAAAGACAGACAAGGACTTCAGAAAAAAAAAATGTAGGTGTTCTTAGAATTGGAATTTATGTCAACATTTTTTGTGATATTTGCCATTTTCAAAAATTCTCAGTTTGCTTAAGCTTTCAGATTATAATGGCCTTTCTTTTGTTTATCATGAGCTTGTGGAAAGAGTATATCATAACGTCTACAATATTTTATAACTGAGTATTGTTCCAGCATACAGAATAATATATACATGCTTAATTGAAACTATTTCCAGCATATATTTACTGCTATTAATAGCAGTAGACAGAAAGAAAAGAAGAAAAATAATTTCATGCTGCTAATTTATAGAATAGCTATAAAAGTAATGGGTAAATCATTCATGTGGATATTACATACAGATTTTTTTTTTTTTCTCTCTTAGTGGAACTTCCTTTAAATTCCTAACTATGCTTATTTACAGTATGCTTGTTATGCTATTGGAAAAGATGTCCAAGCAATGAAAGCTGTAGTTGGTGAGGAGGCTCTTACTCCTGATGACTTGCTGTATCTCGAGTTTCTAACAAAGTTTGAGAAGAATTTTATTTCACAAGGTAAAAGGATATAGTTTTAAATACTTCATACATTTGGAAGATATAATTATATGCAATACAATTCCCATCAATGAATAGAAATTGAGTCAAATTAGATGTGTAATACATCGCTTAATACATTTTTAATGGGACATATTTTGAAAGTATTTGCTTCCATCCTCAACCGAATGTTGGCATACCCCATTAAAAGGGATTAAATGATGTGTTGTGAATCTTATCCAACTTTATATTCATGGACATTGTTTTTTATTTTTCCTCTTTTTTTTTTTTTTTTTTTTAACACATGAAGAGAGTTTACATCAATATGTCAAATATTTTATATTGTTGATTCATTCTTTATTATTTCAGGTAATTATGAAAACCGAACAGTATTTGAATCCTTGGATATAGGGTGGCAGCTGCTTCGAATCTTCCCGAAAGAAATGTTGAAGAGAATTCCAGCTTCCACGTTAGCAGAGTTCTATCCTCGTGATTCCAGGCATACAACATCAAAGTAAACACACTTTTCTATGATTAAGGTTGTTGTGCCTGCAGTGCGGGCAAAATGGAGCGAAACTGTGTAGATTTTAAATTACCTCTCCATCATTACCTTTAGGGCCTACGGTATTTTCTACATAGCTTTATTGCAGTTTCTTAAAGTTATGTAAATAGTGCAAAAAAGCATATGATTTATATCTGTTGAAAAGTGCAATTTGTTAAATATTGTTGAACCATGATCTAAAGTTGTAAGCCTTTTGGTCAGAATTTAAAATACCGTTAGCTTAAACATGTTTTTAGTTTTTCAGTCTTGTCATTTTCAGTGCATGGCACTTAAATGTAATCCATTCCTTAAACATAATTCATAGAATACTACATTATTTCATGTATCTGAAAGATTAAGAAGATAAAGCTACTTATGCATCTTGAATAGAATATAAGGAATAATACAGCAACAAATAAATTGAATGTTAAAGACATCTGCATTTAATTGGCGATATAAGCCATTAATGAAGTGTGATATATTTTATATTGTAAAAGCAGAACACACACAAAAAAAAAGAAGACTTCATTGAAATCAGTGTATCACTTCATTTTTATCTAAAAGAAGCATTTGTCAAGCAGCACAAAATAACTATTTCAAGATGTATAATTTTAAGCAAATTATTCCAAGAAAAAATTGATTTTGCAGTCTTATTTTATAGCTGACTTGTGGACTTATTAATATTTAGAGCTCCCCACTAGGCTTATATAAATTGAAGATATTTTCTTTTTTGAACATGTAGTATTCCGTTTGGCATGTAAATAACATCATAGAATTACTTTGCATCTTCTTAGCTGTGATTGTAATGAGTAGTGCAGTTTGGTGATATGCTGCAAAACTGTGCACATGTTCAGTTTAGATGATGGAGGGATAACATTATCAAAAACACCAGAGACAATACATTTATTAATATTCATTCATATTCCAAATCATTCCCCATTTTTATCTTTAGAAGATAAATCTGTGCCACAAAATGTGAATATCATGTATTTATGTGTGTTTTGCTATAAAATAACTCCTCTTGAATGTAACATTCCAAATTTTGGTTTTTCAGGCACAATTTTCTTTTGTGGTAAAAAGAAAATTGTATATTTTCCATTATTTTAATTGTTTTGTTTTGCAGATTTTGTTGTACATTGTATATAAGTATTTTGAAATGCTGATTATCAAAAATACAATAGAAATTTTAGAATAAACATACAAATTTACAGGTTTCTTCCCATGCTTACTCAGTGTGGAACTTAACTGTTAATGTGCCTGTGAAGGTTGGCAAATAGCAGATTGCCTCTGATCTGTTTAATAATTGTAAAAGTTGACAGTATTCTATTAGTTTTGGTGTACGGTTTGCCCCATGGTGATCTTAATGTAAGTAGTAGGTAATAAGTAGCAGAGCCATCACTAAGATGTACAATAAAATATATTACTGTTAAATACACTACACATTCTTTGAAGCCAATAATGTACCCTCAAAAAATCCAAAATTCATCCTTGGTTTGTTTATTAATCTCTGCAACATTGATGTAAAAACAGAATTATGGTGACAAAGAGAACTCATTTTATGTTAGAAGTCCAGAGCAACATCACTGATAAAGATGTGAAAAGGAAGCCTTTATGTAGATAAAACTTATACAATTTGTTTTGTGGCTGTAACGGCTTCCTAGACAAGCCTATTTGAATTTCTTATAACTGCAAACAAAGTTAGAAAGATGGATATTCTGCTAACACTGCACAGAAAAATACTAGCACCATTAAGCTACAGTACATGCTGTATCATGTAAATTTTGCAGAAATTTAATGTAAGATAAGGTCTTTTATAAGCATTGTTTCCAACCTTTTAAATTCAAATATGTACCTAAAATGTAAATACCTAAAACCTATGAATTTAATAATGCAGTTTCAAAGGTCACATCACCTTTTATTGCTGTCTTGAAGTACGAGTAGTTTCACATTTCTCCTCCAGGACATGTGTTTATCATCTGCCAATGCTCATTTGCAGAATACTGATACACCTTTACACAATATTTGTCTGGTTCCCTGCATAACACTTGTCATGTTTCTTTCACCAGGTTCATATAAACTCGCTGTTAAAAAACAAATTTGTTAATATGCTAAGAATTATCCTGTTAACTCACTCTTCAAAGGACTGTCCTAAGGTATAATCAGCAGGCTAGTGCTGTAAATGAGAAATGCTTTGCTAAAGGGAAAACAGTGTTACAGTTTCAGAGGATGCATATTTTATTGTTCAACAGCTGCAATGCAAAATGTAAACATAAACTTATTTCATATTTGTTTTTTTGGGGGGGAGATTCTAACTCAATGACTATAGGTTTTTAACTTTGATTTTTTTATTAACCTTCACTGTGAAAAACATTCACATTGACTCTCACATTCATAATTGAATTTGTGAGTGGATTAGTAATACTTGAGTTTCACTTACTAAGTTTTTACTCAAAACATGCTTCGATGACGTTTGTCTTCAGCTGGTGATACATCCGCTGGTTTCTGGAAAGGATTTCTCAACTTGTGTCAATTGTATTGCCATCTAGCTGCCCAGTGGAGAATTTCATTGTCTTCATCTACCAGCAGAATTTTAAAATCCTTGCTCTGTGTGCATTTTTGATGAGATAGACTTTTTTTTACCATACTCAAATTCTGCTGGCATTTTGACATGTTTTTAAAGCTTATTTGCCATATAATGTGTTCTGTTGACCAAAATGGTGAGCCATTGCAAATTTATCTATTTGCTTAAGTTTTAAGTTTCTTAGGAGTTCCTTTAGTCTGGTTTGTAGGTTTCTCTTGGTTTTCCGATGTATATTTCATGGCAGTCTTCACAATCCCTGATTTCTTAGTGTTCTTAGATATAACTATCTTGAGCAGGTGACAAAGTAAAGTTTCTGAGGTTGCATTTATTGTATGCAGCCAATTTTATGCCATATTCTAGAAGATAATTGAATTTGTTATAAATTTTTGTGTGGAACTTAAATCTACTATATCTTTTCAATGAGATATCTCTGCTGTTGAGAGTGGTGATGTCCAACCATTTTTGTATTCTGTATTAGTTTGCCCACTATGTATATGCTGAATCCATTCTGTGTTTCTATTTTCCGAGTATGTTGATATTTCTTGTATTAATTTTCTTCAAGCTGTGAAATATTGCATGTTGGTGTGATTTAGGATTATACTTACTGCATTTTATATAGTTCACATGGGTGTTTTTTATTTTTTTATATAGCAAATTCAATTTTGTTATGGTATCTCATAATTTTGAGATCTAGAAAAAAAGGTAGCCTCCATCTTTTTCTATTTCCAAGGTGAATTTTATGGTTCAGTGTTGCAAATTTAACAGTTTTAGGTAGTCATCTAATGCTGATTTCGCTCAGTGGCAAAAAATGTCATCCATGTATCTCACCCAGACTTTAAACAGGTGTGGAAAGGATTTTTAGGCAAATCTCGAGGATGCTCAAAGTCTGCTAGCAGTGCTAACAATGCATTTCCCATTGAAAAGCATGTTTGCTGATGAAAGTTCTGGTTAAGTTTAACTTCATGCACAATTTTGCCAGTTCTATTTCCATTTGTGGCAATTTTACAGATTAAGCAACATAGAGAAATCTAAGGTATCATAAAAGTGTTGTCAATGGAGCAAAAAACAGGATTTACTGCATTATTAGATACAGCTTCCAAATACTGCTTTTAGGCTTTCGGTTTGCAAATGGGTTGGAAATTGTGAAAATTGTTGTTTTAAAAGCATGTTAAAGTATAATGCTGTGAAAGATGAGAAAAGACAAATTCATATTTCCAGAAACTTTGAAACCTGCCTCCCCATCACATCCCTGAAGCTAATGTCAGACGCTCAAATCTTTATAGATGTTGGTATATGGCCAGTAGGAATGTTTATAGAAAGTAATGTTATACAGGAGAAACTAGGTTTTAGAAATTTTTTATATTTCCCTTTGATAAAGATTCTTTCCTTTACTGGTAGTTGCTTTATCACTATTTCATTGTCTATGATGTATTAGTCTATGTTCTTCACCAAGTGGTTTCTGATGAATTGGGGGGTATTTTGTTAACCTTTGTAATAACTTTTGTTCAAGTCATTATTCCCCCACTTTCTTTACAAATTTTATATTTTGTTTTTTATCACGATGTTCAGTTTTCCCTACAACTAAATTTGCCCACATTCATTCTTCTAGGCTCTATGAAGGTTAGAAAATGATTCCTATACTTCAGGTAGGAATTGAACCTAGGACTTCTGGATTTAGGAGGCAAAATAATGATCAATCAACTATAGAGGTAGTCCTCATTGTAGTTACAGAGAATTTGTAACTTTTTGCTTTTCACTTAATTTTAACACAATTTACTGCACACATTGAAAATTAAAATAGATTAAAACTTACAGAAAGAGTAGAAAATTTGCAGTTATGAAAAAACTGGGTACTTAAGGTTTTTTGGGAGCAGGTATAAAAATGATTGCATCATCTGCTGGTTGCTTTTTTCACATATTCAAGTTTGCAGACTTTTGAATATCAAAGTTAACAAATTCTTGTTATAAATAAGTTTTGAACATCTGACATTAGCTTCAGGGATGTGATGGGGAGGCAGGTTTCAAAATTTCTGGAAATATGAATTTGTCTTTTCTCATCTTTCGCAGCATTATACTTTAACATGCTTTTAAAACATAACAATTTTCACAATTTCCAATGAGTTTTACCCATTTGCAAACCGAAAGCCTAAAAGCAGTATTTGGAAGCCATATCTAATAATGCAGTAAATCCTGTTTTTTGTTCAGTCGACAACACTTTTATGATACCTTCGATTTCCCTATGTTGCACAGTCTGGGCCAGCTGCAAGATTATTGCCCTCGTGCTCTGCTAGTTAAATAAAACAAGAGAGTTTTGTTCGTACAACAAGAATATAACATTTCCCAATGAGGAATACGACGACATGGATGACAACATTTGCTCAGAGAAGTTAGCAGAATTGTATTGCAACATTAATACTTTCTCTACTACTTAGTAGGTAGAGAAGATACTGTTTTCCATCCATAAATTTGATACCAAGCTTTCACCGGAAATGTATGTTTTGAGTCTCCCTTGAATTCTAAAAAAAGCATTTTTACTTTCTCTACTACATATAGCAAGTAGGGGAAGTATTGCATTCCTCCCAAAAATTTGATGCCGAGATTTCACTGGAAATGCATGTTTTGAGGTGCCCTGAATCCAAATAAAACATTTTTGGAAACCTGTACGTGTGTGTGAACAGCATAACTCAAAAACGAAAAGCTTTCAAGGATGCAACACACAGACTTTCAAGAAAATCCCCCACCCCAGACTACCCTTTACATGGAACATTTTTTGAAAATATTGATTTTCTCAAAAATGGTCTTAACAATTTTGATTAAAATATTGTATGTTTAAGATATTTTCGTGGCAAATGAAATGTATATCAGGAATTAATTGGAAACGTTCCTAAAAGTCCTCTTCATTCTGAATACTTTTGCATAACTGGTAAATCATAAGAGATTGACAAAATTTTGCTTTGCAAACAAGTAGATCTTGTTAAAACACACAATTTGTCACACATTTTTTTTGTAGAGTGAACCATTTCCGAAATATTGCTTGTTATTTGTTTGAATTCTCCAATACTTATACCTTTTCTCAAATGGGAATTCGTTATTTGTTTTTTTTATGTCCTGGACATACAAAGAAAATGTAATGCTCCATATAGCAATCGGCTCTTAAAAGATTTGGCTCGCTTAAAGCTTACCATATTCCCCTTGTACCTATAAGAAAATTAGCAATAAGATTGTTTCGGCAAGTGTTTATCTTGATTAACATGAATTAGGTGGAGAATAAGCATTTGTAAAAATAGTTTGTACAAGAGTAGAGAAAGTCATGTGAGTGCAAATATGAGTCAGATTTTTAGAAAAGGGTAACGGGTGTGCGAGTGTGCACACGCGTGAACTCGAAAACAAAACGTCTGATAAATACCAAACTTCCCAAAGATTTTCAAGTAAACTCCCCTACCTCGGACTATCCTTTACATGTAATATTTTTTGTTTGTTTTGAAATTTTTTATTTTCTAGAAAAAGGCTAATGATTTTTATTAAAGTACCATATATTAAAGTTATTTACATGACAAAATGTATATCTTGAATTTTCTGGGAATAGTCTTTGAAGTCCTCTTCATTCGGAAGGAACTTTGTCTAACTTGTATAACTGGTAAATGTTGAGCCATAGAAGAAAATGTACTACATGAAAAATGTAGATGTCTAAAGCACACAATTTATTTCAAATAAGTGTTTTTGTGGCATAAGCCATTTCTGAGATACCCGTTAGTAATGGTTTGAATTATTCTTTACTAGGCCATTATCTTGAAGTCCTGCCAGCATTCAGTTGTTTCTCATGATTGCATGGAAACAGTATGGAACTTTAAGGCCAGCATATAACGTCCAGTTCTTAAACATTTGACCATTGCTGTTACCTTTGTATCTATAACGAAATGTGTAATGTAGCTATTTCTGCAGAGGTTTATTTGGATTAAAATATAGTAAATAGGAAAATAAGCTTTAATAAGAATAGTTTGTATACCTACCAATAAATGATAGAGGGTAGAGAAAGTAATGTGAAGGTATTGCATCAGCTTCCCCCCCCCCCCCCCCATGGATTTGTGCCTGCCTGAATAGCATTGGCTCATGTTAAACATGCACAGTAGAATTTAGGACTCCCATTTCTGGACTTGTGTGGGTACCAAGCAGAGAGTATTGATAAAGCTGTGTACTCTTTGGTATCAAGTGATAAAATAACACATGTCAATTAGTACCGGACAGCCACGATTTCTCAGATAGTTCTGAAGAAATTGAAGTGCGTAAAGAATTGCCTCAACACACCAATTCAGCCCAACCTCAGGATAATTTGACATACTTTCCCTGAGACAGCAGTGCAATCCTTCACAACTCCAGTGGTATTAACAGTTCATCGCCTCATCATCAAAAGCCCCCACCTCCATCCAGATTTCCACCGTATGCCACAAAATCAAGAGCTGCAGTGCTTGAGTCTGGAAGTCCATGATTCCCTGCGTGAGCACAGAGTGTAAGCATGACAGGATCTCGAAGGTGGCGATATCTGGCGGATAGTCAACAAAATCAATATACCTCTTGCTTCAAGGAATCCAGAGCCATGTATACAAATCCCAAGGCAAAGTAAATGTGCTTGCCATTGATTTTGAGGGCCTGTGCAGGCTAATAGAAGACCCTCAAGATGTAGATATTACAAACAGCATTCACCAGGAGGGCAGTTGCTACTTACGGTAGCCTCCTGATGAGGTGGCACACCTCTAGCAATCATCTGTCCAAGTTGTGTATCAACCTGGGGCTTTCTGTGAGAATGGAAGGTGATTCAAGTGGTGTGCATCCAGCTACTGTACCATTAGTCTCTTATCCACCCTCTCTAAATTCTTCAAGAGATTCTCTCTCCCGCTTGTCACCACTTCTGACACATTCAAGCCATCCCAACCTACCAGTTTTGTTTTCATCCAGGTTATTCCACCACCACTCAGCTGCTCAGGATAATGAAATCTGCTACCCTCCAGTTTGATTTTCATCCGGGGTATTCCACCACCCCTCAACTGCTCAGGATAATGGAAGCTGCTATCCTGGGGTTTCAGGATAGGGCGTTCATGCCAGTGGTGTGTGGATGTCAAGAAGACCTCCACAATCTGGCATGAGGATCTTCTATCAAATTAACCCAGCTTGGCTTAAGCAGATGATCAACATAATACACAGCTTCCTACACCAATGTTCCTTTACAGTAATTGTGGGAAAAACAGCGTAAATATGCATACCAGGTATAGTCCCCGAAAGCTCTGTTTTATCTCCCACGCTGTTTAGCGTGTTAGAGGAAGACTTTCCAGTGGTGCAGCGTATCAAAATGACACAGTTTGCTGATGTACTGCTGTATAAAACAAAACACCTACTCGGAGCCTTCAACCCTATTCAGAAATATCTCTGCCTCATCCAGCACTGTTGCAGGCAGTGTCAAATGTCCACAAATCTGGGCAGAATTCACGCTGTCCTGCTTACCAGAAAAGAATTCCCGCAGATAGCCACTTTTACATACCTGTGCCCTAAGATGGATCCAGAATTTCTGTAATGGGGGGAGGGGTGCTGCACCGAGTGGTTGGGGGTCCTCTGCATAAAATGTTCGAAAGCTTAAATTCGAAAATTTAGGGGAAGAATAAATATGGAGGATCATATCCTAAAGGGGCAAAATAAAAATACTATATCTAGTACTAACAATATTTATTACATTTTGAACAGCTAAACGAAAAGTATTACAGCAGGGAAAGTATAATAAAATAGTTGTGAATTAGTCATTTTACATACAAGAAAGAAATCCTAGTATTTTTACTTTTTAAAAAAATTACTTATGCAAAAAAGGAGCACCCCTGCAGAGTGATAAAAACCAACTTTCTTTCTCCTTATATTTTTACTTAAATGATAAAGTCCATCTTTATGTCTTTTTGCCCACCAAATCTATTTGACACGTTATTCACATGTTGCAGCCTGTAATTTTTTTTTTTTTTTTTTTTTTTTTTTTTTTATGGTTTGATTGGTGAGGAGGTAGCATGCAGTTCCCCCCCCCCCCCTCTGGATTCACCCTTGCCTGGGCCAAAGGATAGAGTGGAGAACTCTCATTCGCTATTTAGATGTCACTCTTGATAGCTTAACTTCTTGTGAACATGTGCATGGAACAATGAACAAGACTAAGGGGGCAGCAGCCGCCATATACCCGGTTCTTAGTTCCACCATGTCGCTTCATCAGAAGTTATGCATTTTCAAGCGCTTGTCATCACGCTGATGCTCTGTGAGTGCAAAGTGTGGGACATGGCAGCAGACTACTGGCTTTTCTGGTTACAATGGATAAAAAATAGGGAGCTCCGGTCCATCTTTCCTGTCTACCGTTGCTTCCCAGTGAGGTTGCAATGTGAAACCTTGGCTCTCCCATACATACAAAACGTCATTAGGCGCCGAGCTCAAAATTCCTATG
Source organism: Deroplatys truncata (assembly GCA_030765065.1). Taxonomy (NCBI): domain Eukaryota; kingdom Metazoa; phylum Arthropoda; class Insecta; order Mantodea; family Mantidae; genus Deroplatys; species Deroplatys truncata. The sequence continues at coordinate 120,286,021 of CM060981.1, forward strand.
CCAGTTTGAATTTACACGAGAACGTCCTTATAGGTCTGTGGAGTACTACTTGCCCATAGAGATCCGCTTTGGGAGCTACTGTGTTCAGGCATGCGGGCATCCCGATAAAGAAGGCACTAAAGCAGATGAACGCAAGTGCTCTCCCTTACCCTTGGGAGTGGTCAAATCAAAATTACAACCTTTCGTACACATATAGACAAAGTGACAAGGAAGTTGCCCCTAAAAAGGACAGATTAGGAGCATATAAGAATTGTGCTACATCCTTACCACCCCATATCCAAAAAGTTAGACAGACCCCTACAAGTCATTTCCATTTCTGTGGTTAAACGCTACTAAGGGCAGGCACACTACAAAACACAGGTCCACCAAGAGCCTACCACATGGCGAGTGAGTGAGTAGCAGGTATGGTTCCATGTGAAAATACCTGCAAGTAGAGGCACCAACAATAATTATGCAAAAGGGTTTGTACAATATGAATTAAGGCATTTATTTATATTTTGCATTGTAAATGCACCAAATTGTATTTAATTTCATATTTTGACAAGTGCATTCTTGACGATGTAACTATATTTAATATTAAACTGCAAAGTTGTTTCAAATACTTCGTTACTTGGAGAACTTTCTAGAGATAGGAGTGATGGTAAACCAAGTAGATATAAACACGTAATCCTTGAGTTACTGCAAGCCTTCATAAAAGCATAGTGAGGAAGTAGACAAAAGCAATGATACGCTAAAGTAGTAATAAACTCTATACATTTACTTGGAAAGTAAGATATTGTATTTTGAAAATAGAACTAAGTAGACGATTAATGATAATCGTGACCAGTTTCCAGGAGGTCTGATACATACATGCTATGGTCGCCAATTGATTGAGTAAATACACTGGTACATTTTGAATTTCTCACATTTTACATAAGTTTGAACAGTGAATAGTACAAATGCTTGATGTCACACATATTGTTACATGAAATTGTTAGTATAAATTGGAAATATACATCCCTCCATTGCTGCTTAGTAGGAAGGAAGGTTGGAATAGTAAAACGATGCATAATTAAGGTATTAGGAGGAGGCAAGTGAAACAAGAAATCACAAAACACTAAGTATTCTAACCAGTAGATATAGAAGTTTCAATAAATTTACTCTTTCTGTTGCAAAATGCCAGCTTTTAACTTGTGCTCATTTCCTACATATTGAACGAGTGACCAGAATTACCTTAGGATCTGAATTACATAAAGAAATTATCCCTGGTTTGAAAAAAAGCGAGAGAGGTTTCTTCGAAATGGAATGCCTATTTGAGTTGAGAAACTATAATGTTTGGCAGACCACAGTTAAGAGTAGTAGACCTGGTTCTTCTACAGGTAGATAACAGCCACCGACATACTACATGGAAAAGAACCACCACCGAAGAATTGCGACTAGGTCGAGACGGCAAAATCGGACGGTGATGCTTCGCAAACCCATACAACTGTCATACCTTTATATGCCTTTCCAGTTAATGGTTTTTCTGGTTAACTACCAGGGGCTTTCTGGGACTGACATGTGCAGATGACAAGGTACTATGATGATGGTTAAATATCATCGTTTAGATTTCAGACCCGTAAATGTACTCGCCCTTTTGTGACGATCCTGTAAACAAATTAATGTTAACATTTTCTTCAAAACGCATAAAAAATGAAATACGAGCTGTAATAAAGTACTTTGAAGAGTTTACCCCAAAAGGGGTACAAAATGAGTTAGATTCTACATTAAAGGATTTCCCCCCTCGTTTTCGACGGTTAAAAAGTTCTCTACTCGGTGGTTGTACATCCATTCAAGATGACCGCTCAGGCCGTCCCGAAATCGCTATGTCCGACGGGATTGTGATGAAAATTCACAATCATCGCCGATTGAAACCTCAAATTGGCTGGAAATTCAAAGACCTCGATAGGCCGTGTCCACTGCATTTAAACAAAGTTTTGGATATGAGAAAGCTTTCCGCTGGATGGATGCTGCGTTGTTAACAGTTTACCAAAACCGCATTCGACTGAATGTGTCTCGAGAGTATTTAGACTTGTTGAAACGCAATTCCAGTGAGTTTCTTCGACATTTCATAATAGTAGGTGAAAAACAGTTTCATCACTACACGCCAGAGAACGAAGGAGCAGTCCAAAGGGTGGATGGCAGGCAACAGGTGAGAGTGCACGAAAGAGAAAAAGCTGTTCCATATACAGGAACAGTAACGGCTACGCTTTTCTGGGATTCGCGTGTATTCCTCGTAGACTACCTCTAGAAGGGCAGAATAATCACTGGAAAGCATTGCGCTTCACTACTGGACCAATAATTGAAGGATGCTATTTGGGCTAAACCTCCACACATTGAGAAAAAAAAAGTTATTTCACGATAATGCGCCTTCACACATGTCCGTAATTAGGTAATGCTGCAAAACTCAGGCCTTGGCTTCCAAATCCGCCATATTCGTCGGATTTAGTGATCAGCGATTACTTTTTGTTCCCAAACCTGAAGAAATGGCTGGTGACGAAGATTCATATCAAATGAAGATATTGAAGCTGAAACAGACGTTTATTTTGTTCAGTTGAACAAATGTTATTTTATAATAAACCAGAAGTATTTCTTATTGTGATGTTATATGATACTTAAAATTTGAGTTGGTGTGTGTTAATTCACATCACATAAAGGCGCTAGTTGTTACCGTAGGAGCGCTTTCGAGAGATTTGTTTCTCTCATCCTCAGCTGAGACCCAACTACTAACTGGATCTCCCTCACCCAATGTTATTTTACTGAGCTATTAAAAATTTGGAAAGTCGTTGGACAATGTTTTGATTTAAAAAGTGACTATATTGAAAAACAAAGAAAACATTTATCTTAAATCATGTTTTCTTGGTCACGTTGGAACTTTAGAACGTTCCGAGTACATTTTTTCTTTCTTTTTCCACTTGTGCAAACAGATGGTGGAAATGCACTAAGCAGTATTTTTGCCATATATGTTTATAAGCTGTGAAAAAAGATAAATGTCAGGATCTATTTATCAATGAGTATTTCTTAGAATTAAACTTCATTATTAAATTATGAACCTCAATCTTTCTACTTTTATTATGAAATACAAATTCGTTTAGTAGTAAATATATGCAAAAATGACTCACAATGGGAAAATGATATCTTAAATTAAATCTTACTGCTTTTTACTGGATGATTGCTTCTGTACATAGAGACAAGCAACACTGTCTATTTCATAGTAATATAAGCATATGTTTTCGATATGTATTTATTTTTCTCCAATACTCTGATATACTTTATCTCGTGAATTTTATACCATAAATAAAAAATAAAATAATACTACGTGATCATTCGAATAAATCGTATACTCTTGATAAATTGATAAAAGAAAATCTTTCGCTCATATTTAAATCCTATGAGCTCACAACTCGCTGATAGTAGTGATATAGGATGTGCGATCCTAAATAAAACATTGACACTTTTCACCTGGCTTATTTTACGGATGCACCAACTTATTCTCTCACAGCGACTGGGGAAGGCGAGGCATTTGCTGAGCGCTGCTCCCGGGTCCGTTTTGAAGTCTTCTCGTGGCGGCTTCTTCTTTAGTGCGGTCTTCATCTAGTTGAGAATATCCCACTGCTCCGTTAATTTTTTATGCTGTTAATTTTAAGCTTTTGCCTCACTAATTTTGGTTTTGCTCAGCGGAGAGATAGGATTTTTGCTGGGGTTTATTGACACCAGCGGGAAGTAGATCTCAGTCGATTGGGTTCTGTTTTCGGAACAGGTGGGAAATGAAAACAATGGGTCTCACTGCTACTGAATTTAATATCTTCAAGTATGTACAGCGCACATGCCACTAACCGGATGTTCCTGGCACTATATTTTCTGTTTAGCGAGAACTTTCTCATTACGGTTTTTCTCACCATGTAAGTCAGTCAATGTTTAACGCGAATGTCCACGTAATGTATCCACGCGTGATGTTATCAGCGAATGCACAAGAGCTAATATTAGCCAGCGTATTAATATGTAAATCTCCGCCGGTACTTCACTTCGGCTACCTTCACGCGCGCTTTTCTTTTAGGAAAAGAAAGTTCCGTTTCCTCGCGGTGATTGTTAAAAATTTTATTTTACTCGCTGGAATAAAATTTCGACAGTTACTTTTATTTACTATAAAATGCACCGGTACATTATGTCGATTACTTTCACTGCCCAGATATGGCTTTCGGCGCCGTGGAATTATCTTAAGAAACTTTGACACCGTTTTCGCGGGAAACCTTTAAACGGAGTGTCGTAGATTTCACGTCGATTACATGATAAAGACTGCGTATCGAATCCAAAATTTGACGGTTTATATAAGAACGTCCCCTACTCTGTCTGATACACTAAAACACTTCATTGGTTACATTTTCGCGGGCCTAGGGGCGTGGGTTATCAATGCTCTTATATTGTAGGTTAGAATCTAATATCACATGGTACATCATATGGGATCTTCTCGATTTATATCCATGTTCTCTCCCACACTGGTAGCGTCGGTTTTCGCTAACAATGACACAAAAGGAATGTACCCTAATGCTCTCTGACAAAAGCTTGCAGCCTACTGGGATAATAAATCTAGTCGAGTTTCTTCCAGTATGCACTCTTAAACATACTTATCTAAAATTGTCTTGTCAGAAACATCTTAACCATAGAGAAACATTGCATGGACACTAAAATACGAATTACGTGCAGAATATAAATGAAATCAAATTAACACAATCAAAACACCAATAAAATGATGGTAATTATGGGGCGATAGGTACTTCCTGCTTCATAGATACCGTTTCTTAAAGACCGGAATATATTGGGGTTGCCGATATTTCTAAAGGTCGTTGATAATATAAACACATTTAATTTTTAGTTAAGACTTTAATATCCTATAAACTTCACTAATAGCGGAAAGGCATAAGGCTAATTATAGTGAAGTTATAAAAGCGTTCGTCGAGGAGGCAGAGTGGGGGGAGAGAGGGATGGAGGGTCGCTTGTTAGCTTAAAACATTGCTTATATACCTTTTTCACTATAAGCTGAAAGGAGAAGTAAACAAAACCACGTGACAAGACAGCACCTCGTTGGCTGGTGCACAAACTACAACCTTTCCCACTTAGCATGTCGTCCCTTCCTCTACAAAAAACAGTTCGGTCCAGATCGTAGCATTTTGTGGTTATTCTCGTGCAGAAAAATTTTAAAAACTCATTATCGAAACATTTATTACGGATTACGGATAAAACAAATCGTCTGTTGGTGTACTACAGCGTTTATAATACTGGGGTTATTCGTGAAAACGAAAACATTTAATGCGTCCTTCCAATTTGTCATTTTGACACCAAATTCCTTAAATGTTTAAGGGAAAAGTTAGGGAAAACAACACGCACACGCGACAAAGAGCTACATCACTATAATCATTATAACATAACCATTAAACTGGTTAAGCCAATTTCTCTGGAATTTGCATTGGAGTCCGGGTTCCGTCAATAACTTCACCAAAGTGTGTTTCAAAGTGTACATTGAGCTGATATTTTTCATGCGTGTTATGTTCCATAACCTATTTTTGCTATCAGCATGGATACAGAAAGCTAATGAACCTGTTTTTTTTAGATAGGTGGGTGGATGTGTGACTGGATGGATGGATGGGTGGGTGGGTGATTGAATAGATGGATAGTCTTTATTGCCAGAAACTATTACAGTATAGCAACGTCAATACAATAAAAATTTACCTAAAAGTCATTAGCACTATATAATGGATTAAGCACCAATGCATGGCGTAAAGCTTAAGTTAGGAAGTTCTCATAATTTTTGTCGTAGAGCATTAAACAACCTTACCGAAAAAACTAAATAACTACTCTGAATTTTGGTATACTTAAATTTATTTCCGTAGGTAGAAACATAAATGAAAAAGCCTCGACATTGTAGTGTGTTTGGATGTCGATCAAATTATGACATAGAAAATGAAAGAATTGTAACATTTTCATTGTCCAAAGATGAAAATCGTCATAAAGCCCGGCTAAGGAGCGTTCCCACAGACTTATAAAAACTAAAATACTCCCTCTGTATGTATAAAACATTTGAAGACTTATGTATTATAAGCAGGAAAAGGGGTTGTAGTAAGTAAACAGAGCAAGCCTGTTACCGCACGGAGTATATTTGCTCTACGCAACAACCGGTTTCCTTACGACTGTCCCATGTATTTGCTGAATATATATCAGTGGAAAACTGTGACAATATGCCTAAAGTAAACAAGAATTTATGCATCAAAATTGGCATCATTTGTGGTATAATGTGGCAGGAAACGCTTCAGCACAACGGATATGTAACATAGAGCTCAAAGGACATTTAAAACTTCATGTTAAACAACATTGAAATTCAATGAAACACAAGGAACATGCGACATTATTAGAAAGGAACAATGAGGAGAGTGGACCTTCGACCTCCTTATCCCCAAACTACAGATCAAGAATTTTCGAGAATCTACGAGAGTAAGTCAAAAGTATCTGCACACTATTTTTAATTTTTTGCATGTTGGCTGTGTCGGTTTGTGCGCGCGTACATCGAGATAGTTTCTCTGTCTCCGCTTTTGGAATGTTTGACCGTTATAACTCCAGTGAATGTTGCATTTTTGCTTAATAGGCATTGCTGCATCCCTCATCGTTTGCACCAAAGAAGAACAGTGTGCGGTTATCCGGTTTTTGTCGCTGAGGATGTACCAGGAAACAAAATCCATCGAAGAATTTTCGCACAATATGGGGGCAATGTTTTACCTCGGTGAAATGTGTACGAATGGATTGAAAAGTTCAAAAATGGCCGGACAACTGTGAAGGGCGAGGAGAGAGCAGGACGCCTATCCATATCCATTAGTGGCGCAAACATTGAGCAAATATCCTGATTCAGAGAACCGAAGATTGACTGTCGATGAAGTGGCTAACCATATCCTTTTTGGCCCACTTAAAAATGCCTTAAGGGGCCATCGTTTCACCATAGACCAAGAAGTGAAGGAAGCGGTGCATACATGGCTTTCTGCTCAGACGAAAAAAACTTTTTTCTGAGGGCATCAGAAAGCTTATGAATGATGGGCCATGTGTATTGAAAAGCAAGGGGACTACGTTGAGAAATGTGGCAATTCTAAGTTTCTATTGTTATAATAAATTTAAAAAACTATGTGCGGATACTTATTGATTTACCCTTGTATATCATACCCTAATAATAGCGGATATTGCCTTTAAAAATGTACAGCTTTGGAAATACTTGTTTCGTAGATTTCATAAAAAAATAGCACACTGTCATTAGATAAGACGCATTGCTTTTTTCCTTCTAATACTCCTTAATCGAGGTATAACTGCTTTCAAAGGCGGTGCACCTGCCTTCAAATGTACATCGTATTTATTTTGTTTACAGAGAACAGTGAAAAGTCATAGGCGCTTCCATCTTCCCTCACCACCAACACTGGTGCGTTCCTAACTTAATGGTTTATTTACTAAAGTCCCTCTACTTGATTATAAGAATAGACAGAGCTACAAAATTAAATGGGAGCACTGGAACTTCTAAGAAAACACCAACATTTGCAGAAAATGCCAATTTGTTCATTTATGAAACGAATTACCTTTATTATATACGTACATTTTTCTAGGTGCATTATGTTTGCTAATTGTATAAATATACATAATTGCATACATTGTATATTGTAAATATGCATTTCAAGTTTGCTGCCTGCTACTCTCCCTGTTTATTATTGGAAAAATTTGTGAGTAAAAAGTCAGTCCGAACATAGGGGAATCACATTAACAGAAATTAAAAATATCTCATAACTTAATCTTTAGAATCAAGTGTTTTATATAAACATATATAAAAATAATAGCGGAAATTTACTTTCCCCCCTAATGTCAGGCAACTTTTATTAAAGACATTTCTTTCTACAACGCCTAGTTTTGGAGATATTGTGTAGTCTCAACTTAAATGGTCCACCCTGTGTATGTATATATATATATATATATATATATATATATATATATAAACTTGGTATACATTTTTAAAATTTAAGGAATTAAATTTTTTCATAAACATTTTTTATTTTGCGCAATCTTTTGGATAATGAATAATTTAAATATTGGAATGGTTAATGTTTGGGACATTAATACGTTGATAATTGTAATTGACTAGGCCTTGCTTAGGAAAGTCAGTGAGAGCCTTTTTTTTGACCTGCACTCTTGGTATATTGAAAAACCTTGTTTTAATTTTGAGCAATATGAAAAGCACTTTATCATGAATTCTAACAGGTAAACAGTATAATAATAATAATAATAATAATAATATTATTATTATTAATAATATTAATATTATTATTATTATTATTATTATTATATAGTGAATAAATGTGTGATGCATCTATACAATTTGTCGTCAACTCTTATATAATAGCTACATTCAAGCTTTTCATTAAAATAAATCCGTCGCTTGATGCATTTTTATAGCTGCCTGGGTCAAATCCTTTAAACGTCTTAGAAAAGAAGAAGAAAAACTGTAAGAAAAATATTTTAAAATGAATAATAATTTGAATTAGCAATAATAACACGCTTTATTGTGTTTATAGAAATTAAAAAATCAAATTGTACAGAAGATTCGCATTGAAAATTCGCTAGAAAAATAAAAGTTTGATAAAATAATTTCCAAACACATCGCGTCTTGAGTGTCTTAACCAGCGTTATACACGTATGCAATAAGAGGCAGTGTTTATTTAACGATGGGAGCTAAATGTACTAACCTTGCAGCCTGCAGGACATTAATATTTATTATGTTATTTATTATTTATGTTAAGTCACGTTGACAGTTTGGTCATATCGCGACTATTGCGGGCGATAGCATGAACTGTGGCCAGAAATATTGCAGGTTTTCCAAGTTTTACACATGCCTTTTATCCTAAAGAGTACATTGTCAATTGCCGTAGGTAAATAATTAAATAATATCGAAATACTATGATTAAAACATGTCACATAGTGCTCCAATAATTTGGTTTCTGTATATTTCATGCCAGTATCTTGTATAGGGCTATGAATCAGATGTAATTTTTAGTGCTACGCCCGGGATTCCAACTGATTTTTTCAAACTTAACTTACACATGACTTGTGTAAAAGAGCCGTCAATGAGTAGAAGTTTTTCATAATTTCTAGTACTTACATGTATCCAAAATTTATTTTACGTACAACCGCTACGAATCGTTATCGGGTTTTGCACTTCAGATATGCTTGTGACATCATAGGGGAACTAGCGGGTGCGCCGTAGCCGGTCTCTCTCGTCACGTTTAATCACCTTCATAGCATTAACGCGAGTTTACTGTTTATTAAAATAAAAGTTTGTACATCAAGGATACCATGCTGTGCTATTGGTGGATGTAGACACATGATATAAAAGTAAACAGGCGTTTTATTTCATAGTTTTCGAAAGCATAAGAGTTACGAAAACAGTGGTTACAAATTTACGGGAGAACTGATCCAATTGTGCTGAAAAACGCGTATCTTTTCAGTTCATGTTGATGTAACAGATTACAAAACAATAAATCTAAAAACTACTGCTGGGTCTCACCTTAGTTTGCCATTACTTAAATCTTCCTCGTTAAATGCTATACAAATACCAAACAAGATTAGACAAGCATAACAGAAAGGAGTTGTGCGACTGTCTTATTAAATCAAATTCTGAAAATGGAATTCAGGTTTATGAAGAAGTCGCTATTAATGCGGAGAAAATTCCTACCCTCACACTACCGGAAATACAAGAAAGAAATATAGAAAACACTGGTGAAATCGTAAAAGCTTAAGAAAGAGAATGAGTCGCTTAAGTAGCGAAACCCCTGAAAAGAAAACTTTGTTTGCTAAAGTCAGAAAATTCTGAACTCAAAAAATTAAAGAAGTACGAAACCATTTTTCCACATGTCAGCAACTATAACTGCTGAAAGGAAAATGTAGCACCTGGACATTAGATTATATATCAAAGGCAATGACATTACTATGCGTATCTCAAAATGCTTTGTAATTTGTAAGAGATGTTTTAAGCATGCGCTAGTTAGCGAGGTTACAATAGAACATCGCCTTAAACAGGTTTCTGTTCCTCCGGATTCTAAATTTAAGCCTAGGTATTTTGAAATAGCACGCAAGTTCATTTACAGATTTTGAAAAAAGCTGTAGCCTTACTTTTGAGAAAATAAAAGTTAGGGGTGACCTCTGCTATGACAGCATAAAAGACAGCATTCTAATCCACACATTAATGTGTAGGTGGTTGTAATCCGCAGTCTGTTTCTATTGAAAGCAGTCCAGTAAAACTGTAACAGTAGAACTGTTCTATGATCTTCCTAAAGTTGCAGAATCTACAGGGCTACAATTGCGAGCTTTCGTTTGTGATATGGGTGAATACAATACGAAAATTATATCAGATTTGGGGATAATAAGCACACCTAATTAAAATCCCATTTTCTGAGAATCGTTGAATTTGGGTTTTCTTTGTTGTGCCTCATGCCCCTAAATTCCTGAGAAATCATTTAATGGACGAAGGCTTTCCACATGTTAATGGAAAACAAACAACAAAAGATATTCGCAAAATGATTGAGCTTCGTTATGGTAGTAGCTTGAAATATTCCTACAAGCTTACACAGAACCGCTTACAGCTTCAGGGACAGAAAGATAAAATGTCAAATAAAGCTGCAGATTTGTTATTAGGAGCTGTGTCAGTTGCCATAGACCACTTTCACAAACCAATGAATATGCATAATGAATTATAAAAATTGTCAATGATGGATTTGACGTGCTGAAATCAATGCTACCATTTCAACCAACAAACAGAATGAAGATGCATACGTTACTAATTTGCAAGAGCAAAATGAAGCCTTAAAACAGATTTATGATATATGCCAAACCATCCGTATAATTGCAAAATTTAATTTGCTGTCATTTCAATTGCATTTTTTTACATCAATTCGGGGTCTTCAAAGTTTTACAGTGATAAGGTCTGAACATATTCATACGCATTGGCTGCACGATTTAATCAAGATATATCAGAATTTTACTTTCCAAAATTAGAGGCCTGGGAATATTATAAACATCCGCTGCCAACAAGTCACCCAGCGAGTTGAAACACTTTGCTTAGTCATAATGCAACGCAGATCATTAAATTTGGAAATTGCATTAGCGAAAGTGCAGAAGTATTTTCTCTTCTAGAAGCAGAATGCAACGAAACTGCAGCCAGTCGTACAAAGAATGCAATGCAGGAAGATGAAGAGACAGATTTTATAACCCATACAGATGCCTTTATAAATCAGTTGTCAGACTTAAAATATGAAACTGAAACACAAAACGACGACAGAGTGAAATGGGAATTATTAAAAATGCTTACACCTTACAGAATCAAACAGAAAAATATGCAAACAGATCTCAAATATGGCCAGCCTACAAGTCACTATTCCGAAAATAAAGTTCGGTTATCTGCAGTTTCCAGAGGAGCAGTACTGGAATCAACTGAAGAATGGCTGGAAATAGTTATTAAAATGGAAGATTTCAATAGTTTCCATGGAAACAAGCTAAACCAGCGTACAAATGTGACAAGACTTAATTAAATATTGAAGGTAAAACATCCTAATATAGACGACTTTGCTGTTACAAACTCAGAACTCGTACATTCATTAGAGTGAAATCTATAATTATACAGAACGCTGCAAAGCGTGTAACTTATGGATGGATATTGGCCAATGGAGTGGGATAAAAATTAAGAAACTTCACTCAAAAGGAGGTTGGCTATATTACGTAATGTCTATACATGAATATAAATAATATCTTATGTTAGCGAAGACAGTGTAGCTTTACACTTAAAATAGCTTTTTATTTATTTATGCATGTTATAACAATGTAAAATTTCAGACAGCAGTATTAATTATGTCTACAAAGCAGCAGTAGACGGCTTGCCGCACTACGTCACAAGTAAGGGAGAGTGGAAGGAGAATCTACGCGTCAGCCCTACCGTTTTCTTCTAGTTACCATGCAGGGTACTAAACAATACTGAGATCGTTGGGAGTGTATTGAAGGCTGTTGACCTGCGAAAAAGCCGTATTCTACTTCACACTTTAAACTTCATATGTATGGACTCAAAGGTCCACAAATCCTGTCACTGTTACTCATGTTAAACAAAGCTAATTTGAAATTAACACATTAATAAAACCTATAATGGTTGGCATACTATAACACCACTAAAAATCTGAACAGCTCACAGACACACACTTCTTTGAAATGCTACAATAAAAGAAGAAAAAAAATCACTGATTATTGTTTTATCCAATTATTATTCATTGTTGTGGGTAAGAGAGGGGGGATTTAGAAATTATCAAAATACTACCAAACAGAATTATCTCCCAAACTTATCTACAAACGCCATGCAATTCAACTTGACATAAGGGCACACCATCGCTTTCCCGCACAAACAGCAGTCTCTGCTAGCTGAGTGCATGAACGTCTTTTGGAATATGCGAAACAAGATTGTGAAGCGTGCATGGAATAATGTGATGCACATTGTTATTATAAGCAAAAATATTTTGTTCAAATAAACGCAATGCTGTTTCCTATTAGCTTATGTTCTATAGTACAAAAGTAAAAATAAAAATCATTGCGCTATTTCCGACTATAAAACTGGTAATAATGTGTTAAGCTCTCGCGGTACATCGGTATTCCAGGTGAAGCCTTGCGCGTTTGCCAATGGTATCGTGGCTCTCCGGGATGGCATATTTGTCTGAATTCTAGCTGATTTAAAATAACTATAAAAGCTAAGAGGCCAATGATAACTAACGATAACTAGATTGTAGTGACACTAGAGATTGTAGTGTCGTCAGTGTCGGTAGCAATATAGAAACTATTCTTTTCAAGCCAAGAGATGGATTGTTTTTCATGATTTAAATATAGGTAATTAAAATATGAAACTTTTTGTGGAAGAATAGTCGGGCTTATGCCGAATGAGGACCCCCCCATCAGGGTGTGAGCCCCTATTACACGACTGTTTCGTATGTATATTTACGTCACATTTTATAACGAAAGTGTTAACCATTTTTATTGTATAATTCGAACCTACAACCAATAAAAGACCACCCAAATGCTGTATAGTATTACGAACATTAAATGTGTAAACATTTAAATAAATCGCCAAGACTTGAGCGGTCTAGTATCCAATCTACAAGGTCCATTTTTTAAAAATATTGGGTTATGTTATACCTTTAAAAGTGCATTTTACATCTACTTTATGCACCTCTTGGTAATTTTTAAGCTCAGTCTATATTCCATTTAAATGCATTGCAAACATTCGTTTCAGAATCTGTCACATCTTTCGGAAAAAGGTGCTGCGTGTATTTCAAAATCCGTCGCTTGATTGACCAGCCGTTGAGGATAATTTAATTGCATATTTAATTTATACAAGCCGTGGTGTGAGTCAGTTTATCTCCAACGGTCTTAGGTAACAGACAAAACGTTGTTGCTTATGCAACGGAAAAAAGCTTTGCAGCGCTTAAAACTGAAAGAGAAAGGGAAAGAATTGAAAGAGAAGAGGTAAGAAAATGTTATTTTTTTATTATACTGTATGATAGGCGTAAATTCAATAATAACTACGTTGCTATTTATTGGGATCAATAATATTATGGTATTCCATTGTTGATGTAGCGTATTTTTCTCATATGGTATGCTTTGAAGCCGCCTACATTCTAAAGTTGCAATCGAAAAAAAATAAAACTAAGGAATTACAATGCAATGAAGCTTCTGATGCAGAAGTTCACAGGTTTAACGCTGCTTTTTATGCTCACAAAGACAGAAAGGTACAGGATGCATTTATCTTGAAACATGCTTTTGTGAATGAATGCATTAGACGCAAGACAGTGAATGAAAAGATTGACTTGCGTAATTTATGAGAAAAGACAAGATCTGCGTTCCTGTATGCGGTGACAAATTTTTAGCATCTCTTGGTGTTGGTAGAGTACGAGTGGAAGCAGTAGTAACCATTATCATCGAATTGCAGAGGTGAGATGTGTTGCCATCAGCTGAAATTTTTTCCAAATAGACTTCACAGTTAAAAATAACCAGAAAACAATTAGGTTCTAGCCTGCGAAGCAAAAAAGCTTAACATTTGTTTTACTGTCTTTTTAGGTTCGACGGAAACTCCGTGGAGGTAATCGCAAGGAATAGTCTTTCTCAGGGAAAGCAGCTGCAGATTTCATACAGCTTTCCTTGAAAGTAATGGACAGTCATTATTGTCGCGAATCTTCAAGAAGGCAGTATCTGCCAGCATCTCTGAGCACAAAGACGTTATGGTGAATGTATTCCAGTCAAGCCACCCCAAATACTGTTGTAAAAGATGGTGCTTTTGCAGAATTATTAATAACCATTTCAATATTGTATTTGGAAAGCCAAGCACTGATATAGGCTCAACATGTGTTCATACTGAAGAGCCAGGCTAAAATGAATTAGGATGGAACGAAAATTCTGTTGTTAAAGTCCATATAAAGAATTCCAACAGTTGCTGAATATTGTGAAATATGATGAAGTCACTTTTGTATTTGACTGTGAGAAAAATAGATCTTGCCTAAAGTGGAGGTTTAGTCCACTTACTACATCAGGCAACTTTATGTTTACAATTTTGTTGTGGTAAATATGCAACCAAATAATCACTAGGGGCGGAACGTTGAAAATTGCTATATCTGGACTGAAAATGAGAGGCCAAGAGGATCAAATGAAATTGCATCATCGTTAGCCATGCTGATTTATCCACCATAAGAAAAAGACGACTATTCTCAGATGGTTATGACGCCCCAAAGAAAAATGACAATGATTGTAATGGCTGCAACTTGGTTAGCGACGACACATTCAGAAAATGCTAATAAGATTGAACTTCACTCATTTTTACTACTAGACTATTTTTTTTCGTTATGGACGCACTTCAACTGCTGTGGTCCTTAGCGTTCCATTCTATATTGGGCGTGAAAGACCAGTAATTTTGCTCAGAGACCTCTTTATCAGGCTCGAGGTTCTTTTACGTGCCGTAAATCTACGACATGGGGACCACCCGCTTTACTTCCCTTCCGAAGGAAGCCATGCTAAGGATTTTTACGCCCGAAAAAAATCCATCGCCCTCCTTCGGGTTTGAAACCTCGACCTCGGGAACTAGAGGCTAGCATGGTAATCACTATACCACGGAGGACCACTGCAGACTGTTTGGAATCATAGAACAGGACAATGTAAAGAACAGGAAACTGTGAATCCAAAAGTGCACATGCATCATAGCCAAGCACACCCGGGTTTGTCGCCTTGAAAAAGATTGGGGTGTATACAACTGGAAGGAAGCTGCTGCAAATATTGTGAAATTCTCTAAAAATCTACATTTTCAAATATCAGATACGAAGAGAATTGAAATTGAGAAGAGAGGCAGAGATACTATTTTAAGAGGAGGACCAACCTGCCGTTGGGAAAACTATAGCTCGTTGAGGGAAACACCCGTCACAGATTCAACCATCCGTGCTGAATATCGGCATTCCTGTCACTAAGAAAAAGAGGATGGCGTCAATCTACTCTATATACATTTTGGAAGTGAATGGCAAAAATACAAGAAAAGAAAGAGATAAAGAAAGAAAAGCGACCGCCTGAAATTCTACAGCTATCTTACATTCAGAAGTAACTGAAGATGAACTAGAAGATGAATACCGTGTAACTGATCAAATCATCAGTCTCATGACGAAGGCATTGTATGAAAGTGTGTTGTGAATATGAGTACACAGAATATAACTTTTCAGTTTAAAGAAAATTAGCGAGATTTGAAATGCTATTAGTAGAACTTATTAAGCAAATCCTGCTGTATCCAGCTCGCAATGTAAAAATAGTGTTATTGTTAAGTGCACAATTTTGTGTGTATAGTGTTTCCTTAGATCTTAATGATTACAAGTGTAAGAAATAGAAATGCTTTTTATTGAAGGAGTCATATGCTTCTCCCATTTTCCTGTAAAACTATGAAAGTCGATGTGGTAAATTTTGATACTATATCCTTCACTACATTGCCACTATAGCTGTTCTGCTAGAGGTTTAGGAAGTAGTTGAGCGCCTCTATTATCAAACATTGACGTTGCGCAGAAACCTGTTTTATTGTCAATTCTCATCTCGATCCGCCAGCTCATAATATCTAGTAATCAATGGCTTAGATTATCTGAAGAAAAACTGTTGACATCAGTATTGAGTAACCGAGATAGTCCAGCGAAGGCGCAAACTGAAATCAGTTGATACTTCTAGTTCAGTCATGGCCCCATGAGGTGAAATTACAGTAGCCTAATATTTCCATATTCTAAATAAACAAAAGAATTGCTCGTTAAATGCATGGCAAACGTAGTTATATCGCGAAACTATTCAATGTTAACCATGTTTCAGATTACATTACTACATAACTAATTCGCGCCGTAGCCTATCTCGTTAGCCACGTGAGTAAACACTGGTCGCAGTAATTCATCGGTATACAGAGACAAAGTGTCCAGAAAGGAAAGGTATAAGCATATAGGCTTAATTTGAAATGTAAAAGGTGCTTTTTTGAACGCAATTGACATATACTACAATATAGTCTGCTGAGTCCAGAAAGGAAAGGTGTAAGCATTATAGACTTAATTTTGAAATGTAAAAGGTGTTTTTGAACGCAATTAACATATACTGCAATATAGTATACTTTCTGATATTTGATATGCAAATTTCCTCTCCAAAACTAAATACATTGCCGAAGTTTCAGATGAACACAATTTTCTATTTGAAAAGGAGTCGCTTCTAGGCTCAATAAATGACAAGCCAACTCAAGTATGCAGCAATTTCATCTTTGTGCAAGTATCAGTTACAACGTACACAATTAGAAAAAGTGACTTCAGACTTGGAGTTAATTTGATTTTTAGAAAGACAGACAGAGCGACAGTAACATGCGTTCTTGGCGATCGTTTTTATTAATTAAAACTAAAAGTATTAGCATTTGAAATGTAGCTTGGTAAAAACTGACAATATGTGTATAATGAATTCGCGAAAGCTTAAGGTGAGTTTAGTTTTAGATTACTGGATGATCATATATATCAAAAGCATAATTAATTTGATAACCCGGCATGGGAATTTCTATGCATTAAGGCCACTAGAAAAGGAAATGTAGTTGAACTGTAACTGGAATTTACGCAGTGATGTCGCAGATTACAAACCACCCCCGTGCCATCATGACGTTTGACATCATGTTTACCTGTCCTTCATGGACGATGTTGTTTATATTCTTTGTATTTATAATGTTTTGAGTGTGGATAACCTGAAATCAACCGCTTAGAATTTCTCTGTTTATAATACTAGATTGTGTTCGTTAAGTTGTATTTAACACATTTCAAAACAACAGTATCAGAAAACATTTTATGAATACACATTTTTTCATAATTCTTCGTTATTTTCCGTTTTATAATTACACGACTTACCTACACTGCCATTCAAATCCCACTTCAAGAATTCAAAGTTGTATGTTGATGTATAAGCTCAGGTATATTTTTCGATATAGAATCCTTACCTCGTTAAAATTGTTTCGGAGATTGACAGCGTCATTCTTCGATTTTAAGGATAAGAAAAAGATCCTCTGCAATATATCAGACCTTAATGCCAATGTAGATATGTAGCTAAATGGTGTCGGCCTGTTGACTTGAAAATAAAGGTGCATAGCATACAGCGCTGCTTATTTTGATATTCTGATAATTTATGCAAAGCGAAATGAAGTGTAAACATTTTGTGTGTCGAGTATACGTCATTCATGTTGTGCTCCTGGATTTAAATCCAACTATGGTGCCAAAGACGCTTGAGCATTTAGGACAACGTTTTGACAGAAAAATGGACAAGATTTATCCATTGTGACAACTTTGTAGTGATAGTGAGCAACAAATCCTTTGAGGATAAGTTTATAATAAAAAATCTGATGTGTTACACTTACATGACTTTCTCTACTCTTGTACAAACTATTTATACAAACGCTTATTCTCCATCTACTTCATGTTAATCGAGATAAACATTTGCAGAGTCTATCTTATTGCTAATTTTCTTGTAGATGTAAGGGGAATATATATTTACAAGGGCAATTTGGAAATACAGTAGCCTTTAAGCATATACATATCTCTTAATAGCTGGTTGCTAGGTGCAGCACCATTCCCTTTCCCACAGATTAATACTCTTTGCATATCCAAGACATAAAGAAAATGAATAACGAATTCCCATTTGAGAAAATAAGTATTAAAAAATTTAAGGGAATAACAAGGAATATATCGAAAATTGTTCCCTCAACAAAAAAAATGTATATGACATAAATTGTGTATTTTAACGCGATCTACATTCTTTGTGTAGTAAAATTTTGTCTATCTCTTATGGTTTACCAGTTATGTAAAAGTCGTTCACAATGAAGAATACTTTTGGAGACCTTCCCAGGAAATTCAAGATATACATTTTATTTGTCATAAAAATATCTTAAACATATGATATTTTAATCAAAATCGTTAGAGCCATTTTTGAGAAAATTAAAATTCTCGAAAAATCTTCCATGTAAAGGGTAATCTGGGGTGGGGGATTTTCTTGAAAACCTTAGTGTGCATCCTTGGAAGATACTGAACCTAAATACCAAGTTTGGTGTTTATCCGACTGTTCGTTTCTGAGTTATACTGTTCACAGACAGACACACAGACAGACAGACACACAGACACACACACGGACATGCTTCCACGATAGACACACGGACAGACACACAAACACACAGACAGACACACAAACACACAGACAGACACGCAGACACACACACGGACATGTTTCCAATTTTTTTGGATTCAGGGGATCTCAAAACATGTATTTCCGGTGAAATCTCGGCATCAAATTTTTGGGTGGAATACAATACTTCCCCTACTTACTCTACGTAGTAGAGAAAGTAAAACAAATGTATTTCCAGTATTAACTGGTGAACCCGTTATTATTCCTCGAAAAAAGCCAAACTCCGAAGTGATGTCTATCCTAGCACATTTTCTTAACGCATCCTGGCACACTGTGAAGGTACCTAAATATAGGATAGAACTATGCTCTGAATCAGAACGAGTGCTTAGCAGAGATGAAGAACATTTAAAACATTGTGTGAAAATGACTAATTTCTACTTTTGAGAGCTTTAAAAGTGAGGTTATGTAGAGACATCTCAATCCACGTTTCAGTAGCGAAAGAAAAGTATACTATTCATGAAAGTGAAGGACGCAGCAATTAGGGATATACCCTCTCTCACAGTAAGTTTTAAATTTATCAGTAGTTTGGATGTGAAGCTTTTTTAAATTAGAACTTATATGTTCCTCATGAAAATTCTAAATGGATTCTAGAATTACAGGGACAGGAGGTGTTAATTTGTAATAAATGGATCAGATATTATAATTTACTAATTATCTTCAGAGCTACAGCAGTGAGAGCTTTGAAATTGACGTACGAGTTATGATTGTAATTAATTTTTTTGAAAGAAGCACCAGTTCACAATAGATTTGATGCAGGAAGGCCTGTTAAAATAAACTTTCTGGAGGAACAATTGCAATTGTGTGTAATGAAACAAGTAAAATATTCCACATAGATATTAATTTGTGCTACAACAATGTCTTACTCATTTCCTGGGGCACATCAGACAGTGAGAGAAACAAACGTTTTGGCTGTGCCACATGAATACCTAAGAGTATTCCAATGTAAGATTGGACCCATTAGCTTAGGAATAGGATCCTCGCACAAGTATTCTTGATGGGGAAAATCAAATTTCTGCAAGGCCAAGGTAAAACGATTTCCATAATGTTAGTTCAAATGCATCTAAAGTCAAATCAAATATACAAAGGGGGAAATATACTGCCAGTAGCAGAAATTCATCTCACACTCAGATGTGGCTAGTACTGTGCAGGTTGTTCCTTAAAACTACTTTTGTTATTCATAAACTGACTTTATGTATACTGCCAGTAGCAGAAAACAGCTCACACTCAAACGTGGCTAGTACTGTGCAGGTTGTTCCTAAAAATACTTTTGTTATTCATAACCTGACTTTATACATAAAGATATTGCATGAAATGTTCTAAGGTTAGCAAATAACACTGGACAATGTGGTTGCTTTGCCAGTATACTTGGCCAACTTGGTTACAAGTTTTAACATTGTCAGTATAGTACAAAAACAAAGAACATTTAAAACAATTAGTACATCTACAAATTCATCAAATATATACAAGATACTTTAATCCCCTAGGTAACTTACAACGCCTTGTAAAATCAAGTAGCAACATGCCATGTGTATTGTATGGAATTATGTTTTCACATAATGATTATAAAGGTTATTAGTTCGCGTGTTTAAATTATATTTCCGTTTTTCATTGTTTTGCGTATTAGCAATCTTTTTAATACTAATATACGCGTTTTCCGTTTTATTGAGAGGATAACAGCAATCACAAAAGTTATGTATTGTGCTTTTATTGCATTACTGAACTGTTTCTACTCAACCAATATGGCGGCATCTCTTTTCTGATTTATGCCTGATGCATTGCAGAGGATTTTGAAAAGAGGAACGTCACAGTGTTTGTTTTTGTCACCATCTAGCTTTGGAAGATGAAACTCCATAATTGCATTTGAACAGCGCGCTGAGACAATGTGCTTTGTGTGGATAGACAAAAGGAAAAACTAAAAGTTCTCATACCTCCACCAGGGATGAAACATTGGAATTTTGCGAAGTTCAATTATTTGAGCTGTCATCTGCACTCCTATTAACATCTGTGTCCCTATGTTCTCCTATTCAAATTAAGCGTTTGTAGATATTTAATATTATGTTTTTTCTTATTTTATTAAAAAAATAAGTATGCGCATCTTCAATTTCGTATTACAATGCATTTTAAAGCATTTGCATAAATAAACATTTTCTGCATTCATATCACAGTCTCCGAGCGCTCCAGCTGGGCGGAGAGATCTTTGATTCGTTGATCTTTTAACCGGACTATGCTCTCAAGGTGTGCTACCTGTAAAATAATGCCATAAATGTAACTTTTTATACCACTATGTGAGTACATACCTTCTTAAACCATTACAATAATTTAGTAGTATCTGAATATCCTTCTTTTGTTAGCTATAAGAAATAATAACTAATTGGCAGCTAAAATTTATTCATGTCAAAGCAATAAGCTCCTTTAATAATTATGTGGGTGTGCTGAAAAAGTAGCTACATTTTATTTATTTTATAATTTATTTATGCCTATATATTTTCCCTAAACACATTTGCAGACCGAATAGTCTTACTAATAGCCTTTCTGTTCGATAACACAGATCTTCTTTCGCCAAAAGAAAATTAATAATTTGCAACCAGAAATAAGGTAGTCCTGAAACAGCTTCTTCAGAGAGGATATTAATTCTGAATTCTTCTTGAATTCATGTTGGCGATGAAGTAATGAAGTGGTTAATGGTTTAGTTACTTGCATCCGTTCATATGAACTGCAGAAATTGCTGGAAAGCTGATATAATGAGACGTTTCTTTCTCTTGAGTTCATGTACATCTATATGCAATGTCTGACTTTCATCTCTGCAGCAAGCAGTCTGCATTAACGTTCTTTGTCATGCAATTTGAGTTTCCCTGCATCGGGTTCTAGGAATTGCTGCTACGTATTTGCGTAGTATCTGCCAATATTCGCACATTCGTCCGATTCTTTACTCCACGTCAGTGTGTTTTAATTGAATTCAAGTTCCACCTTTAAAGGTCATTGTCGAACTCATTTTTTTAAAATATATAGACCTTTAAAATCCAACATGTTTTGAGTTTAAACCGACATGGTTGGATATTTCCATATTTTGAGAAACTTAATAGGAAATATGTTTCCTAACTTTGCTTATCTCCATCACAGGTGCCATCTCATACCACTAAGTCAGTGCTACTATATGTTTACCTATACCTGTTTATGGTCACAGTCTTTCCCTAACTGCAGAATGGTGAAAGTTGTATGAAGTAAAGGGGAAGGTGTTCTACTTCAGTGTTGTTTGGATGAAAACGAAAAAATGAAAGCCAACCAGCGTATATTGGTGTGCATCCCTAGTTCCTGAAACACTGCGCATAATTTGGCGGAATTGCTTTTCTGAAAATGAATCGGTACTTTGTCTAAAAAAGAACATAGCAACTAACTAGGCCAGTGACTGTGTTTGAATAGTATGGTAATCTTGCACAATTTGTTTGCCAGACATCGATCTTTGATATGGTCAGTGAGGTTCCCATATCTATTAAGGAATGATCCCGAAGCCAGCCATTCGTTATCAGACCATCCTTGCCTTGCCAAGTACGACGTTCAACGGGAAGCGAGATGAAGATGATAACGGTGCTGACGTGCCGCTCTTTACACTGGGCCTTAGCAGTTTTCCTGATTTCTTACACCCATACTCTACAGATTTCACACTCTATCTCACACACATTCTCTCTCACTCAAACACACACACAAGAAATAAAAATATGCTTATTAAAGAAACAGAACTCAAAAACGAAAAGTAGATATGTAATAAATGTACATATTTTCAGTTTCCATGAACATAAATTCGAATTTCTCAAAACAAAACGCTTGTTACACTGTAGGTGTTCGGAAAAATAGCAAATTTCATAACTGTAACACATAAGACATGCTAGATCTATTTCCCACACAAAACATTCTTCGTAGTCCATATAAGACGAATAGCTAGCTAGCTGCTTTTACATACAATTACGCACTGAGAATTGTAATAGCGAAGTATTCGAGTGGTCACTTCCCCGCCATTTTCTTTCATTTCTGTCCCTACCACTATTTCCTCTCTTGACTACGTGACTGCCGCCATACTGGCGTTGGGTGCACTGACGGTCAGAAAGCAGGACCCTCTTGTTTCTAGAGGGTCCTGCAGAAAGAAAATAACTCTGTGGGGACTTCCTGGTTGGATAGGAAGCTAAAAATGGCGGAGAAATGACGGAACACGGAAAGTTCACTATATGAAAGTTCTGTAGACAAATGCGTAATTCCGTAAAGCTTCAGTCTGGCTATGTAACATACATGCCGATAGCCAAACTTTAAATATATGGGAAAAGCCTCCTAACCGGAGGTATAAATACCCATTGTTTTGCTTTTTATCTACTTACTTAAACCAACTTCCATGGGCTATTTGAAAATTATTACCCAAAAGAGCACTTCATCTTGGATGCTGACTACAGCTTGAAAACAGCAAAGCATGTTACAGTTAATGTCTTGCAAAATACTCCTAAAATATAGCTTTCATAGAATGCACACAGACGATGTATGAAAACATTAGGGAAATGTTTCCCTCGTGTAGAGGATGGAATATGCTATATAAGCATGGGTTCGGAAACGCTTTATTTCGGTGCTAGAGCTTATTTTCTAGAATTTACCTGCTCCAGTTGACAAATTTTGCCTGGAGAATAAGAGCTCATTAAAAAAAGCATTTATATTGAGACGGTAATTTGTATCACAAATTACTTTAATGTAAATAATGATAGTAATATGAATATGTATTTTTATGTAACATTGATTTCAGAGGTTTAATAATTGTAATTATTATTGGTAAATAATAATATACGGCTCTACTGAAACTGTCAACAATAACGCAATAATGCAGCGAGGGGATGAGTTGTTTATCGTTACCGGGAACCAGGAAGTTACGTAATGTTTCGCGCCTTTTCGGTAAAAGCTTCTAGAATTTTCCCTAAAAGTAATATGTATTAGTGGTTTTCATTGGATAGTAAAATAGACGCTAATGTTGGCGCGTTTTATTAGCCAATGGCAGTTCATTTATAATCGTTAGGCGTATCTTGAGGCAGGCCTATAAATAAGCCAGGTTCAAGGTAGCGTGTCTCCCAGTGCAACAAGATTCTCAACACATTACACATCGTCCCCAGTTCAACGGAATTCTCAGTACACTACATATCGTCAGTCAGTTCATTTATTTCGTCAAGTTACGCGCAGCAGAAGTACGAGAAATCTTATAAAGTATTATACAGTTAAATATATAAAGTTGAAGTACGTGAGTTCAAAGTGATAAGAAGTTATTACAAACAGTTTCAGTATGGCGAGTATCCAGATAAATATGTGAAAGTGTTCGTGAACGTGTTCTGCAATAAAGATTATAAAACCAATTTTTTCATCAGTATCATTTCTAGACAAAAGATTCCTTTCCGCTTCACACCCTGCAAGAGTTAAATGTCTACCTAAATAGCTAGCCGGAGGACAAAATACATAACCTTAAATTCTTTCAGAAACTAATTGATACAAATTGCTACGCCAGAGGGATCTACGGACCAGACCAACGAATGACGTCACACAAGATGGCAACGCAGAAGTCAACATAACATTCTCCCATCATATTGGCTTCCACAACGTGGTGCTTTAAACAAATATATACAATTTGTTATACTTACAATATAATCCGATTTTATTGGCGTTTTATGTCTGATTGGTGGTATATTGGGGTAGTGATTTAAATCTTAGATTAACCACCAGTGTTCATTTCCAAATAAAGGCCAAATGAGTCATTTCATTGCTTGACCAATATCTTAATAGTCAATGTTTGTTCATCTGGGATATGTTTCCGCTACTCTACAGTGAAATGCCATTCAACTGGAAGTTGGCAAATCGTCTTTGATATATGAGTCAGAAGCTGGTCAACATTTGTTTCGGAAGAGACTTTTGGAACGACGGTGCCCAGTCGTGGACATTTCAAGCAATTTATAGTCATTTTAGGGAAACTGGAACGATCAAGCCTGCTAGTCACGATGGGGGTTATCTAAAATGACAAGGTCACCGCAACTGGAGGCGGTTTGTTCATGTGTTGAAGACAACCGTATCAGCACAAGATAATTAGCTGCAACAAAAAGTATTGAAAACATGACCAGCTGGAGAGTGCTGTGTGAGAACTTGCTGCATCCAGATAATGTAGGTATCAGTAGCTGATTTGCCTGCACTGGATCATTTCTACGAATAGTGTTTCCAGCAATTATGTATTATAAAGCCGGGCTTAATGCAAATATGCTGTTTAAGGAGGAACTTGGTTTTTACGGGATCAGATGTTGAGTTTTTAAAGCAGTGCGTCTGTGCAGTCGAGAATAGGGTAATTGTTCAATCATATCATCAACAAATATTTGCGGTCCATGTTGGAGCTGGCACTATTGGTCATATGTTGTTGGGTCTCGTGTTCTTCTACCTAGGTTCAATAGAAAAACATATCGAGCATTCTTAGAGAATGTCATACGTTTCCTTGGAAGAGGTGTTATTAGGAATAAACATTTGCACCATGCAGGATTGAGCTCCTGCTCATACGAGTGTAAATGTTCCTCGGTTACTAAATGAAGTGACTGTTTGACAGGAGGTAGACGAATTTCTTGCCCTCCACGCTCCCCGGTACTAAACTTACGAAACTTTTGCTTATGGATCCTGAGTGCAAGATGTAAAGAGTCTTCGCGCGATATTGTACAAGGATGTTAAAGAATACTACGTTCTCCAGGGATACAACAGTACATTCAGGATGTAACGCGGTGACGAATTGATGTGTGTATCCATGCTATTGGGGAAAACGTTTGAAAAATCCCTGTCATACAAGGCTTTGAGTGCGTTTCCTATGATTAATGTACAAAAGTTATGGAATATGTAACGGTATTGCTTATAATGTTTTTACTTGTGATGTTTGTGTATTTATGTTTACTTCACGTGTGGAAGCCATCTTGTGACGTCATTCATTTGTTCGGTTTGTAGCTCCATCTAGTGTTAGCAATTTGTGGTAGTATTAGTGTTTGAAAGAATTTTAATTTTATTTTTTTATTTAATTCTGTTTCACTGTCCTCCGGCTAGCTATTATGTCTCGGTCGAACATATTTCTTGATCAGGGTTGTGTAAACGGAAAGGAGTCTTTTATCCAAAAATAACACTGATGAAGAAATTTGTTTTACACTTTTATTGTCGAACACGTTAACTATCACATTTACACATTGATCTTGACACTCGCCAAACTGAAACTGTTATAATAACTTCTTACTGATCACTTTTAATCCACGTACTTCAACTTTTTGTATAATTAACCTTACAACACTTTAGATTATTCATAATTCTGCTGCGCGGAACTTGTGAATTTATATCCGATGTATGCCGTACTAATACTGAAGACGACGTGTAGTGTACACAGATTTTTGATGAACTGAACGACTGACTGACTTTACATCTAACTTGGCTTCTATTTATACTCCCACTCCCCGATATGCCTAAATATTATAACTGAGTTACTATTGGCTAATAAAACGCGCCAACATTAGCGTCTATTTCAATATCCAATTAAAATTATGAATACATATGCTCTAGGGAAACATTCCAGAAGGTTCTCAACGGAAAAACGCGCCAACATTACTTAACTTCCTCGTTTCCAATAATGATAAACAGCTCACCCCCCCTCGCTTTGCATTATTGCGCGCTATTATTGACAGTTTCAGTAAGGTCGTATAAATTTACTTATCAACAATAATTACAGTCAAGAAACATCTCAAATCAATGTCACATAAAAATGCATATTCATATTACAATCATTATTTACATTTAAGTAATTTGTGATACAAATTACTGCATCAAATATGACCTCTATTGAGGAAATAAGGAGTTTCCGGACCAAGGTATGTATAACATATTGTGATGCAGCGGCTATGGCTCAAGATTATCGGGAGGTCGGAGCCGGATAGCCGGAGATAAACGACGATAAATAGCAATCGCCAGAGTAATCACAGGAAGGGCTATCGCTAGTTAGCCAGAATCTTCTGGAAGTTTCTCCTTCTTGAACGTTTGAGAATCCTGTGTGAATTTCCATCGCTATATGAGGGAGCGTTCTCGTGAGAGCTGTCAGTTCAGCTGAGTCAGTCAGTGAGCAAGCAAGTTAGCGAGTGCGACATCAAAAGCGATTCTACGAGCGAGTTGGTGTCGGCTGCTGTGACGTGCAGGGAGCGCTACTGCGGAACGACTGTTTGTGGCATTATTTCCGACTCCCAAGCGAGTGACCGTCCGGCGTGAAGAAGCTACATCACGAAGGAAGTGAAGTGACGATTTGGACTACCTTACTTTGGTGAAGAGACAGTGAAGTGAACTCCCAGTGAAGTGGACCCAGATAAAAAGAGTGAACTGACATAGAGAACTTAGACAAGTGACAGCTAAAATACTTGACAAAGTCACATTGGTGTCAGGTGTGAGAGAAAACGCTACAATAGAGGCAATGGTTACAGAATTGTTAAAATCAAGATCCTGGAATCCGGACTGGAGAATTCAGAGTCAGAAATGAAATTTGGAATGGAAAAAATGAAATGCAGAGTGTGAAAACACATATGATGACTGAAATGAAGATATTAAAATCCGGGCTCGTTGGTGACATCAACTATGTGACATCTGAGATAAATGAAACGGTGAAAGAGCTGAAAGACAACATTGCAAAGGAGTTAGAAGAAAACTAAAAATTGCATTGAAGGAATAATTAATGCGGTGGAAGAGCGTCTACATCAGAGGAAAAACTAACTTCATCAGCTTAGTAAGAACCCGGGAGATGAAACAACAGCTCCTTCTTACGTAACACCGCAACGTAGGCGATGCCCTGAATGCTGCCCTCCGCATTGAAGCGGCAAAGATGATGGCCAGAAGAGCCATCCACTACTGGCCAGAGAACTGACTGTCGATAATGACGACTAGCGGCACCGACCACATTAAACCAACTGTCGTAGTACTGGGGGCGGGAGACCTAAAAGGTGGAGTTGTTGAGAACACGTACATCTAAGGGCAGACTGCGAGCGCATCCCGGACGAGGACCAGGAATACTACTAAGGGCCACGTGAAGAGGGGCACGTAGTGGCAGTCATCACTTTCACCTCGCTTCACGTTGAACACGGTGGCTGGGAGCAACGAGGATGGTCTGTTAGCGCACTGATGACTCCGTACCATCCCCAAAGAGTGCTGGTGGACACAGGGGCCCCATGAACAATCGGAAAAGACGACATGAAGCGGGTACCACCAAGGAGCACCTGTGAAGATGGTATCCAGCCATCAACGAGATTGGGATGTGCACGTGACATTATTCCAATCAGCAGTGCACGAGTCCAATGGTATGACACCAGCCAACATGGCATTCGGACGGGAGCCACGGCTACCTTGTGATTTATTGTTCGGCATGACCCGTTATTCTGACCAGCCCGCAACGAATTATGTCGGGGTGCTAACGGATAGGCTGAAGAATATTCACCATCTAGTCAAGGAGCACCTGAAGCTGGCAAGTGACCGAATGAAAGAGGCTATGACCGTCTGACAACACTGCCGGTTCCAGGAGCGTGACCTCGCATGGCTCTACCGTCCAACGAGGACTAAATGGAAGTCGCGAAGCTCAAGGTTCCTGTGACGGCCCATATAACGTAATCACTCGCATCAACGATGTGGTATACCGCATTCGGCGTCAATTTCGAGGAAAGCTGATGGTGGTCCATCTTAATCGGCTTGCCCCTAACGCGGACCTGCTCGGGACGACCAATTCTTAGGAGGGAGATGTATGACGAAGTGGCTATGGCTTAAGATTATCAGGACATCGGCACCGGGCAGTCGGAGATAAACAACGATAAATACGCTCGCCAGGGTAAATACCGTAAGCGCTATGGCTAAATAACCAGAATCATCTGGATTTTCTCCTCCGTGGACTAGTGGTACCGTGCTATCCTCTAGTTCCCAAGGTCGCGGGTTCAAACCCGGCGGAGGGCGATGGACTTTTTCGGGCGTAAAAACCTTAGCACGGCTTCCTTCAGAAGGGAAGTAAAGCCGGCGGTCCCGTGTCGTAGATTTACGGCACGTAATAGAACCTCAAACCTGATAAAGAGGCCTCTGAGCAAAATTAGCGGTGTTTCACGCCCAATATAGAATGGGACGCTGAGGACCATAGTAGTTAAAGAGCGTCCATAAATAAAACTCAATTTAATGTTTTTCCTTCTCCAACATTCGAGAACCCTATGGAACCATGGGCTATATAAGCGAGCGTTCTCGAGAGAACAGACAATGAGCGAGCGAGTTGGGAGTGCATTTCTGGTGCGACTTCGAGAGCGATTCTCCGAGCCAGTTGGTGGCGGCTGAAGTAACGTGCAACGAGTGCTATGGCGGAGCGACGGATTGTGGAGGTCTTGTGTTCGACTCTCAGCGAGTGAACGGTCCGGCGTGAAGAGGCTATGTCACGAAGGAAGTGAAGTGACGGAGAATTAAACTAGTTCACCTTGGTGAAGTAACAGAATGAAGTGAACTCCTGTTGATGTGGAACTAGATAGAACAGCGAAGTAACATTGAGAACTTAGAGAAGTAACATTGAGAACTTAGAGAAGTAACATATGAAAAACTGGACAGTTACAACATTTTCATCCTCAACGCGTGAAAAGTTTTCCCTATAGTTTTGACTTGTATTATAGTTACATTCTGTATAATTTAGGCCTCTTTTCTTATAGATTTCTTCTTATTGACAGTTTGGCTTTCCTTATTGTTGAGTATAATACCTGTAGCTATCAAACATAAGTAACAAATAATTGTTATTTAATTATTAATTGCATATAATAAACATTCTTGGCAATTACAGCATCTATGCTAGGTATTGGCTCGGCATTTAGATACTGTTTTAAGTTTCAGAAATTGACCTAGAAATTCCTATAGAAAGAGCTTCACCTCCCGGTAGCTTAATTTTTTCAACATTAGCTATGAATGATTTTTACATAAAACTACACAACTATAGTCCAAAAATCAGTCAGAAGCTTGAGCGGTTCAGAGCAGCATCAAAACAATTCATCAAAGCATTTCTGCCTAGATATAAATCAACGCCTTCTGTTTATATTCTCAAGTACGGTGAGTTTAGGGTTAGACTAATTTTAATATCCACAGACCTTGGACGGACCGTACGAAATAGTATAAACAGTGGCAATTCATGGTCAATGTATTAACCGAAATCAGCACAAAAACGTATATAAATATATATGGCTTACCTATAATAAAAGGCAGGTTGAAATGATACCTTTATTGCGAAGACATTTCTTTGTATATAAAAAAATAATGTGGCGCAGCTGGCCCAAGGGTATCGGGAGGTCACGCCGGGCAGTCGTGATAAAGAGAGATAACTGCCACTCGCCAGCGTAAACACCGCTCTCGGCAGGTAACTGGAACCCTCTGGTAGCTCCTTCTTCCCCTCCACAAAGTGTAACGAAATAGTTCTAGAACGTTCGAGACACTTGTGGAAAGATTCCACTGACTATATGAGCGAGCGCTCTCGCGGGAATTAGTCAAAGCGAGTCGAATCTGCGTTAAGTTGCATCTGTCAGTCAGTGAGCGAGCGAGTTGGCGGGTAGTTTCTTGTGTGACATCAAAGGCAATTCTTCGATCGAGTTGGTGACGGCTGCAGCGAGTGCTACTGCAGAGCGACGGGTTCTGGAGTTCTTGTGTTTGACTCCAGAGTGAAGTGAACCGTCCGGCGTGAAGAAGCAACATCAGAAGAAATGAAGTGACGTAGAATTGAACTAGTTCACCTTAGCGAAGTGACATTATTGAAGTTGAACCAGATAAGAGCTTTGAACAGTGACATTGAGAAATGGTATTAGTGATAATGGAAAAACTGGACAGTCGCAATACTTTGATTTTCTCAAAGTAGTTCTAACTTTTTGACTGCATGTATTTCTGCCTTGGTATTGTCCTTCAAGTTATTTAATACGGACGGATTTGTTGCGTACACTCTTTAACCTTCTCCTAAATGAAAATTACGCGGAGACAACACTCGCGAACGTGCTGGTCACACTACTCAACAAATATTATCACCAGACATACTTCGCAATTCACGCATATATTCATTCGCAGTGTGTGCTGTAGCTGAATCCTGATGAAACCACCCACTTCTGAATTATAAACTATGATGTAGAATATGAGATCGATTTGCAAAACGGCTTTAAAAATGAACTCTTGTTTTAGAGTATTGTGAATGTTTTCGTTCTGACGCACCTAGCTGGAAAAGTCCATTTATCTTTTGGGGGTATTGGGTTAGTAGTAACTGAGCAGCAGGCGCGTACACAAGTGAGATAAGGTGACATCACGCGCGTTCCGAGTGAGGTTGTTCCACGCAAGGGGAATACTGCCAGCAGTTCTCCCTCCCACACTAGACTATTTACCCTCTGCATTTCTGCTGCGTCAGGTTGAAAAGATGGACCTACACTGTCACTGTCAATAATGCATAACTTTCTTAAGTTTCGTTCTACAGCAGCTGATGATTGAAAATACCAGTCTCTTATGCTATCCCTTTCAGTGGTTTCTGGGGCGAATGTTCCAACTTGGTCTCTATTTCGTCCAGTTTTTCTTCAGTCAGCAATTACTTCACGAATTCGTGAACTTGTTTTTTGTACAAAAAATACCTTGTGTGTTTGATTTCATTCGCGAGATTATGGATAGATGTTCTGCTGTCGGGAAACTTACGACGGGATTCTGTGCGAGAACTTTTAGAATAGTCTATACACGCGATACAGATAGGTATATTCTACCATAATAATAACAACTTATCGGCAACACATACAACACAATTTTCCTCTTAACGAGTCAGTCACATGAGACTGTAAGAACTTAAAACTCAACTGATAAAAATGAATAAAATAAAAGCACCGTTTCCCACGAGCGTAACAAACCTAACGGTAGATGCAGTAACTATCGCCCAGTCCAAGGCCGCTGCCTAGTAGTCTAGTCCAACTCTATACTTACGGTAGTTCTTCTGGCTTCTTCTGTTCATATCGAACATACTCGTATGCTGACCTGTACACAGAAGTAAAGCTTTCGTTTCGAAAAATTAAGCCATTTCTTTTAAATATTACAAGCACATGGAACATAAAAGAAACGATACCTTACTCGTGAGCTTAGAAATAATCTCTTCTTTCTCTGATATCTCTTCCATTTTTTGGTTGAATTCAGCTATAGGCACCATTTTCATGCGGAGCTTTCTTCTGCCGAATGTTGCTGCTGTCTCGTTATCACCTTCTGCCGCTCCTTGAATATAATATGCTAGTTATTATACTGAGTAGATACTTATGAAAGAATAGAATTTACAGAGACATAGGGTCAAATTGTATTTAAAATACAGAAACGTTGTCGGTTTTGGAGACAAGTGGTATTAAGTTGTGTTAAGAAAATAGGTCATTTCGTTTTGTTTTCCATCCAATTTCTATTTTTCTCTTTCTTTCTTTTCCCATGGTAAATCAATAATACTTCTCTATAAATGTGCTACTAAATAGGCATATCGGAAAATACTAACCTGAGTTCTGTCAGAGAGCTACTTCCCATTTATATGTTGCCTGAGCTTTTGGAGTAATCAGTATTGACAACCCATTCTATATTTCGAAGTTCTGTATGCAACGTAGCCCAAGGGCACCTGCAATAATGCACTCATACTTATTTTTATTTTATTCGTTTGTAAATGTGGATTCTGTTTACATGAATTTTTTGGCTAAACGTTAAGGAGATCATACTTACGGAAAAAAATAGCTAATGGTGGACTGTAGACCAACTTTAACGCAATGCACAAGTGAACCTTACACAACAATGTAAAACATCCAGAATTTCGAAATGATATACCTTAAAATTAAAATTTTAATACGTGCTCTGAGCTGATCATGTCTTAGTCTGGGATGGTTAACTAGCATCAGAACCAATTGGTTCTATTGGCTAACCAAAACTTAAATATTTTTTTCTCCTTCAATTATTTTTCAGAGTTAATGTTCAATGTAGGTACAAAATGCTCTGATTTTGGTTACATTTTCAGCGCATGGATAGAAATAAATTATATAAAAGCTAATAGATCGTTTTACATCAAATATAAATGATTGAAAATACAATAATATGAACAGATCGGTTTTTTTTTGTCAGATAAAAGACACAAAAAATATATATACAAAGAAAATATTTTGAATCTCTAAGCCCTTACTTGTAACTTGGTGCACGCAGGGTACATTTTATCCTCTATTCTGGTAAAATTAGTATGACCAATCTACGTTAACCGTTATAGTGCAGTGGCACATCAGGTGATTGCAGCTTGATGTGGAAAAAGAGAATATCACTTGAACAATTTGATATTTTACATTTTAAGAATTTGTAGAAGATATGCAAATATATATATACCTGACTGAAATGCTTTATATCCGCACATAAGTGAATAACAGCGTGTCTATCGCTCTTAGAATTCGACTGCAGAGTTGAGTTTGCAAGCAACTTTCCTCTGAATATTGCATAAATGATTAGAGCGAATTAAGCACATGCTGCTTTTTATGTCAGTTTTACTAACTTGAAGTCTGAAAGATATAATTCTTATTGCAATATTAATATGCCTTACATAGTCTGAAAACAAGCAGAAAAGAGTTACGTTCAGCCTCATCAATGCCAGAACCTAACAGTAACTGTTGCTTGAGCTCCAGAAGCGATAACGCTTTACTCCCGTTCGTTATGATATGGGTACAAGGCAATTTGTTTACTTAATAAACCTATACAGCATCCCCATAATGGCAAGATAATTAAATCGATCTTGCCTCTAGACCCCGAGGTCGCGGATTCAAACCCGGCGGAAGGCGGTGGATTTTTTTCGGGGGTAAAAATCCTTAGCACGATTTCCTTTGGAAGAGAAGTAAAGCCGGTGGTCCCATGTCGTAAATTTATGGCATATAAAAGAACCTCAAGCCTGATAAAGAGGCTCTGAACAACATTTCCGGTCTTTCATGCCCAATATAGAATGGGACACTAAGAACCATAGCAGTTAAGGAGCGTCCGTAAATAAACATAAATTTTTTTCGACCTAACCTGCAATAAGACTTGAGTCTGCTTTTTGTTATCGAAGGAGAGGTCATTAACATCAACACCTACAACTTCATAGTGGTGAATGCAGTAAAACGATAGTCTCACTTGCATTCATAGTTCCTAAGTTTAATTTTACCATAATTTCTGTATGATGTTTAGTGTATTACTATGCTTCAAATTAAACAGTTTTTTGTTCTCTCTCTCGTGCTTTTGTGTCTTGTGACACTTACCGTTTTGGTCACTCTCGGTCCCTGAGCATTCTTCACTCTCTGAGCTTGCTCTCTTGTCTGCTTCAATCCTGTTATACACATCCTTCAGTAAGCACTCTACAGCTCCTGGATAGGATGTTGCTAATTTCTCTATCACTTCTCTTGATAAGCATATATTGAGCTTTTTTAAAACCTAGGAACAAGATATATAGACAAACTGAAATTAAACAATACGACCACAAAGGAGAAATACAAGAATGTGAAAAACTTGAAGAAAAGTAAGGATATTTATATGCTTTTATATATCTATTTCACACTGTTCATGCATAGACGAACGTTGAGGAGTTGAATAAGTCTTATTCAATTTCATGATCGGGAATCGAAACACGGATCTTCAGTATGTTGTTGCACTATCGTTAAGCTACCGTGGCGAGGTGTCCGAAATCGCATTAAACGTTATCATATATCCACGTATCCCAATAAATATTCAAGGCTATATCGAACATTTCGAGATATAGCTTAAAGGCCACGTGCAATGTTGCAAGTACTTTTAATTTCCGAACTTTATAGTTCTTGATTAATTACGATGAATGTCCCAGATCGCCTGAAAGGTATACATGGATGCATGGTGATGAGAGAATGTACTGCCTATTTGGCATTATGTTCAAACCCGGCTTGGGACGATGTTTTTAAGTGTGTTTAAAAGGACAGTACCATGTCAGTATATTTACTAGCATGTAAAATGAGGCAGTACTTTTAACACTTAAATGATATCAGTCTAATTATATAATTTAAAAATTTAATAACAGCCCGCCTAAAGCAAAATGGTGTATGCTATAATAAATAAAAAGGTGTATATTAAAGTAATTGTATTATGTTTATATTATTATGCACATGTATAAAAATGTTATGTGAATGTACTACGTAATTTAACAATGTAGGAGCTGTGAGAATAGAAGCAAACTACCTTTCGTAGCAAACGGAATTACAAAGTAAAAGTCGAAGGTTGCTAACAATGAGGTAACCTTGAGACAACAATAAATTAGAAAGTTCAATAATGTTACTAATAATCCTTGGAACAATGATGTAATATATAAAACAGTTAATAAATAGCCAATCAACAACTAGAAAAGCTTAAATATAAGTATTCTATTGGACTACGATTAGCCAACCAGAAATTGAAATAGTGGAAATACACGAATTTAAGCGGTAGACGCAAGACGCTACAAGGCAGCGTTCCCGAGCAGTTCGATTTTATACGTATTCAGTGCGAGACATGAAAATTCATTATGGCGAGAATAAAATAAAGTTTACGTGTTTAAAAGTGCAATTAATAAAATAATCTCACAGCTCTAAAGTAGGATATATCAGCGAAGTGTTATTTATTCGTGTGAAGCATTAATAAACAAAGTACAATACAATTATAATTTACGTAAGCCTTCATTCTTTAGCCACACCACCCCTGGTAAGAGATACGTTTTTTAAAAAATATCTGATGTTACACTCACATGACTTTCTCTACTGTACAAACTATGTTTACAAACGCTTATTCTCCATATGCTTTATGTTAATCGAGATGTTAATCTTATTGCTAATTTTCTTGTAGATGCAAGCGGAATATGGTAGACTTTAAGCGACAGTCAAATCTTTTAAGATCTGGTTGCTAGTGGCGCATTCCATTCTCTTTGCATGTCCAGTATGTAAAAAAATGAATAACGAATTCCCATTTGAGAAAAAGTATTGGAAAATTTAAGGGAATAACAAGCAATATCTCGAAAATGTTTCACTCAACAAAGAAATGTATATGACATAAATTGTGTATTTTAACGTGATCTACATTTTTTTGTGTAGTAAAAGTTTGTCTATCTCTTATGGTTTACCAGTTGTGCAAAAGTCGTTCACAATGAAGAATACTTTTGGAGACATCCCCAGAAAATTCGAGATATACATTTCATTTGTCATGCAAATATCTTAAACTATAACATGTTTTAATCAAAATCATTAGAGCCATTTTTGAGAAAATTAAAATTTTCGAAAAATCTTCCATGTAAAGGGTAAACTGGGGTGGGGGGATTTTCTTGAAAACCTTCGTGTCGCATCTCTGGAAGATACTGAACCTAAATACCAACTTTAGTGTTTAAGCGACTGTTCGTTTCTGAGTTATACTGCTCACAGTCACACACACGGATGTTTCCAAAAATGCTTTTTTTTTGGATTCATGGGGGCTCAAAACATATATTTTCGGTGAAATCTCGGTATCGAATTTTTCTGTGGAATAGAATACTTCCCCTACTTACTGTAGTAGTAGAGAAAGTAAAAATACTGACGCAGCCGAGGCATATACATAATATTTAAATAAACATTAAAATGCAAAGTTGATTTTTTAAACGTGAGGCGAAGGCCACCGGATATGTGAACGTTAAAGTAGGTATTGTATTAGCTCCACTTATGGAAGCCAATTTGAGAAGATGGTTTGTTACGTTATTTGCACCACGCTTTGAACGCCAATTTGAAGTAGGTTATATTGAAGGAGTTGTATTATAT
Source organism: Deroplatys truncata (assembly GCA_030765065.1). NCBI lineage: Eukaryota > Metazoa > Arthropoda > Insecta > Mantodea > Mantidae > Deroplatys > Deroplatys truncata. The sequence continues at coordinate 120,322,692 of CM060981.1, forward strand.
TTCAACTGTTGGGGATCCTAACTTGAAGTTGGTTGTAACCGCACGTATAGTAAATAGTTTCAGGTAGCCTTCGCCCCAAATATACTTTCTGGTGGCCTTTGCCCCAAATTTAAAAAAATGTTAACTTTGTAATTTGACTGTTTCTTTAAATATTATATATTTATGTTTGCTTCGGCTGCGTCAGTATTTTTTGTTAGAGACATGGATGTCTTTGTAGGGTTGTGGTGCAACAAGAATGTAGGCTTACAAAGATTATAATTTTACTTCGCACCTTTTATTAATGCTTGACACGATTTAAATAACACTTCACTGATATAGAGAACTGTGAGTTTCGTTTTATTAATTATTTACACTTTTTAACACGTAAACTTATTTTTCGTCTCACACGAATACGTATTAAATCTCTCGAGGACACTTTTTGCGTCTGGTTAGTAACGCTGTCTGCAGGCAACTGAACTCTAAATTTGTAAATTTTGCTATATTTCAGTTTCTGATTGGCTAATCCTAGTTCAATAGAATACCTTCATTTAACTAAAGCTTTTTTCTGGTTGTTGATTGGCTATTTTTTTAAACTGTCACAAAAATTACATTATTGTTGCTCCAATAATGACTAATAGCATTATTAAACATTCTTACTCATTATTGCCTCAAGGTTTCCTCATTGTTAGCAACTTTTAACGTATTATTCTCACAGCTCCTGCATTACTAAATTACGTAATATATTCATATAACATTATTGCACATGGATACAATAATATAAACATATACAGTGACTGTAATATACACTCCTTATATATTGTTACATACACATATTGCTTTAATGCGGGCTGTTATTGCATTTATATATTATATAATTAGACTGAAATCATTTAAGTGATAAAAATACTGTCTCAACGTGGGGCGAAGGCCACCGGAAGGTTTGTATCGTACGTGGGGCAAACACTCCAAGAAACATATCTCCCGCAATCCGTGGTGCAACAACAACAATTCAACTACTTCAAAATTGGCGCCCAGAGCTAGTGGTGCTCGATAACGTAAAGTTAATCTACTTAAAAAAGGACCCCTGCGGGACGAAATTCCTGACACCGGTGGCGCTGATATGATCCTGGCAATTGACAGCACTGTGAACAAACAAAATATTTGTTTATTAATTTATTCGGCATTACATTTTCTACGCTAAATATTGCCGCGACAGAGAATTCAGAGGGAACGCTGAAGATTCTTGACCGAGCCATGGTCGTATTATATTTTTACTTTCTCTATTACGTATAGTAAGTAGGGGAAGTATTGCATTCCACCCAAAAATTCAATACCGATATTTCACAGGAAATGTGTGTTTTGAGGCATCCTGAATCCAAAAAATATATTTTTGGAAACATGTCCGTGTGTGTGTCTGTGTGTCTGTCTGCCTGTGAACAGCATATCCCAGAAACGAACAGTCAGATAAACACCAAACTTGGTATTTATACCCCCGCCGCTGAAACGTCGCACTTGACAGCTCGCGTTTAAGTTGGTACACTCGCAAAAAAACAGATGAAAAGTTTTCACCGTTTGACTTTCTAAGCCAATCACAAGGCAGCATTCCGGATGGTCGATGACAAAGCGGAAGCTAATACGGAGCTGGAAGCGGCTCTATTGCCGGATGTAGCTATCCCCAACCACGTGCTTCAGTTTGTAAATCTCTAGCACAAACATCGAGTTGTTATTTGTGGTTATTGTTTTATAGTTTAGTTATTGTTCGTTTATACATATATACACATATATTTATCTGTTTTATATACATTTAAGTCATGTTATTTATTTATACAAGATTTAAGTGCGACAATGTCTGAAAAACGACGTCGATCGCCGAGTGATGATTCACGAAGTGTAAATCCTTTGCGCCACTTAATAGTCAGGCATTGGAACTATTAAGGAGCACCCGAGGATTCTTTGAACAGGAAAAGGAGTACGTGAAGCTTCACAGCCATCCTTCTATTCCTGCTGATAAAGCCGTACACTGTCACTTTAACCCCATCAAATTAGTGTGGAACGACATTAAGGTTTATGTGAGGGAGCACAATAAGTCATTTACCATTACCGAGGTGGAAAGGCTTTTGTGGGAAGATGTGGCGACGGTGGACGTGGCTTCTTGGAAGAAGAAAGTAGATCATGTGAATAAGCTAATACGAAAAACACAAGAAATAGACGGAATTATTAGTGAGTGTGAACCATTAATGATATGCCTTGGTGAAGATAATGATGACGGGATTTGGGTGGAATTGAGCCATTGCTGTTTTAAATCGTGAATGAAAATAATTTTTGTTATCGCGTGCTTATGATTTGTTTTATTTCTCCTCAATGTGGGCAGGCAAGTTTGCATTGTTCTGTTTCTACAATGTCAAAAGTGCGTAATTTATTCTACATACGCTGCAATGTTTATGCAAAGTTATTTTCAATTAACAATAATAATACAAAATAGTTATTATACATTGACGTTCGCTACTACGTACACTTTTGTATGCGGCTTATAGACACAGAAAGAACTATCAGCTGTTGTTGTTTACTAGCCACTCTGGCAACTCGCAACCACAATGTAGCCAACTTTACGCGAAGCCACATGAACTGTCAAGTGCAAAGATTCAGCGGCGGGGGTATAGGTCCAGTAACTTCCAGAGATGCAACACGAAGGTTTTCAAGAAAATCCCCATCCCCATATTACGCTTTACATAGAACATTTTCGAAAATTTTAGTTTTCTCAAAAAAGTTCTAACGATTTTGATTAAAATGTCATATATTTAAGATACTTTCATGACAAATAAAATGTATGAGGGGTGATCAAAAAGTTTCCGGAATGACGTTATAAATACTACACAACAGTTTGTTTTGTCTAATCTGCACTGTCACCCTCGAACTAGTCTCCTTGGGAGTTGATACATTTGTCCCGGCGCTTTTGCCACTGCTGGAAGCACCTCTGGAAGTCTTCCTCTTTCAACATATTCAGAGTCTTCTGCGATTCGCGATGGATGACATCAATGTCCTCAAAACGGTGTCCTCGCAGCCGCATTTTAAGTCGCGGGAAAAGAAAAAAGTCCGCTCTTGCCAAATCTGGAGAATAGGCGGGATGGGGAACAGTATTCATCCTAGTTTTATCAAAAAATTGTCGAACGGAAAGGGCTTTGTGCGTGGGCGCATTGTCATGATGCAGGAACCAGTCATCACCCCTCCATTTCTCCAGCAGTTTGCGTCGCAAATTCTCCCTTAATCTTTGCAGCACTTGTTTGTAGAACACTTGATTCACCGTTTGACCCTGTGGCACAAATTCCTTACGTACAATGCTTTTAATGTCAAAACACACAATCATCGTTGACTTCACTTTGGATCGAACCTGTCTGGCCTTTGTCGGCCGTGGAGATGGAGGACTCATCGATTGTGAAGATTGTTGCTTCGTTTCTGGATCGTACCCATAAATCCATGTTTCATCACCAGTAATAATTTTCTCCATAAAGTGTGGGTATTTTGATTTGGGTTCTTTAAGATCTGTGCACACAATCACACGGTTTTCCTTTTGGCCATTTGAAAGCAGGCGGGGAACGAACTTGGCGGTAATTCTTCTCATGTTCAAATTGTCTTTCAAAATGCTTTTACCACTTCCAAAGGAGAGTCCTAATGAGCCAGAAAGTTCTATTATTGTAATGTGCCTATCATTTAAGACCATTTAAATCGCCTGATTTATATTTTCATCAGTTTTGTTGGAACAGAGTCGCCCGGAACGATCTGCATCTTTAACTGATGTCACACCACTTTTAAATTTCGAAAACTACTCAAATGCTTGAGTTTTGCCCATAACGTCCTCCCCATAAGTTGTTCTTAACATTTCATAGGCTTCTGTTGCAGTTTTACCGAGTTTAAAGCAAAATTTGATGTTCGTTCTTTGATCTTCGTAATCTACATTTTTGCTACGCGGAAAAATCGTAGCACAAACAAAACACATGTTCACTTCAGAGCGTCTACCTCGTCACTACATGGTCACATGAAATCACTTGACCTCTCGTTGTTATCGGGAAGGAACGCTGTATATACAGTCTGGGTAAGAACTAAAGAAATCTGAGCATCAGCATAGTTGTGAAGCCATTCCGGAAACGTTTTAATCACACCTCGTATATCTTGAATTTTCTGCGAATGTCTCCAAAAGTATTCTTTATTGTGAATGGCTTTTGCATAACTGGTAAACCATAAGAGATAGCCAAAATTTTACTATACAAAAAATGTAGATCGCGTTAAAATACACAATTTATGTCATATAAATTTTGTTGTTGTTGAGTGAACCATTTTCGAGATCTTGCTTGTTATTCCCTTAACTTTTCCAATGCCTATACTTTTTCTATAAATGGGAATTCATTATTCTTTTTTTGTCCTGGCAATGCAAAGAGAATGGAATACTCGGCATAGCAACCAGCTCTTAAAATATTTGACTATCGCTTAAAGCCTACCAATTCCCCTTGCATCTACAAGAAAATTAGCAATAGGATTAACATCGCGATATCTCGATTACCATGAAGCATATGGAGAATAAGCGTTTGTAAAAATAGTTTGTACAAGAGTAGAGAAAGTCGCGTGAATGTAACACATCAGATTTTTAAGGTTTGATTCAGCTCCAAGTTCGTCTATACTCGGCCAGTGAAGAAGAATAACTAGTAAAATCTATTTTTTTAATATAGAGTCAACTGAAAAATTCAGCGCCACAGCCGGGATTTGAACACGGTTCTCCCGCTCTCCGTGCAGTTGCTCTAACCATTGAGCTACTGTGACAATATGCCGGTGGGGCATTGAATTCCCCAATTGACTCAAGTTGTTTTCCCAGACATACCTACCAAGGCATCTCCCTCGAGATGACAAACTTAGCGGCGACCTGCTTATTGCAAGTACTTCAGTGCTGGGTGCTTATATTATTATTATTATTATTATTATTATTAAGGGTTTTAATGATTTCTTTGTTGTTATTATATAAATTAATTATACTTTTAATGACCTTAGCCTGGTCTTAGGCAAGTTTTTTTTTAAATATAGAGTCAACTGAAAAATTCAACGCCACAGGTCTATTAAAAGTATAATTAATTTATATAATAACAACAAAAAATCATTAAAATCCTTAATAATAATATATAAGCGCCCAGCATTGAAGTATTTACAATAAGCAGGTCGCCGCTAAGTTTGTCATCTCGAGGGAGATCCTTGGTAGGTATGTCTGGGAAAACAACTTGAGTCAATTGGGGAATTCAATGCCCCACTGGCATGTTGTCACAGTAGCTCAATGGTTAGAGCAACCGCACGGAGTGCGGGAGAACCGTGTTTAAATCCCGGCTGTGGCGTTGAATTTTTCAGTTGACTCTATATTAAAAAAAATAAAAAAAAATTGCCTAAGACCAGGCTAAGGTCTATTAAAGGTATTTATATAATAACAACAAAAAATTAGTAAAATCTAATTAACCGTTAATAGTGGCTAACTGTAATGCCATAAAATTAAAAATACTTGCGACGTTACTCATCCTATAAAATGTGATATCTCAGAATATTTGAGATCATCCTGAAGGTTTGTATCCATTACGTGTCCGTATGTTTTTGTACCTAAGTCTACTTGTCAAAAGTAGCAAATGTTGTTTATTGGGAAACGCATAGAGTGATTAGGCGAAATAACATCTCTAATGTATTAGGTACTGACAAGAAAAGGACACCACATTCCTTCTATTTAGCAATAAGCATTAAAATGGGCCAAAATACGTAATGCTGAACCATTTTGTCGAGCAGATCCTGCATTTGAAATAAACGATGCAGTTTTTCAAGAGTATGTTCCTTTGGAATCCCATAAATACCATACCATACCTATTTAGCCACATTTTACAAAAATATTCAGCCACAGACACCTTTAAACATTTAACGAAATAATGAGTCCTAAGTAAAATATGGTATATATTCCAGAAAATTCTTTGTTATAATCTTAAGATGTAAACTAATTTATTGCAAAATATTATCTTCCACACTACAGATCATTGTGCTTTCTTTATTGATTATGAAATCATAAGAGTTCTTATCTTCGGATTAAGAAACACAGGTATAAATTGTATAAGAATCACTTTTGCTCATTCTAAACACATGTCTTTTAATTTAAGAAAAACTTATATCTGGTAACATTCAAAGTGAACTGATTATTAGAGTTATATAACTTCGAAGATAAAGTAGGTGACCCTAAACAGTCATGGTGAAAACGCCCTCTTTCTTCCAGTCACAGAAATATACAATGTATACAGGATGTTTCAGAAATACCTTTACAAACCTCGGGTATGAGTTCCTTGCACCACAAGAAGGAAATAAGTTCATATGAACATATGTCCCATAATCCTTTTGTTTTCTCGTTAGGAGGTGTTCAACACAGTGGTACAATTATAACACACAAAAATCATAATAAATGCTCGAAATGTCCTCTTCTTGCTTCTATGCATGCCTGTTCTCGTCCAATCATGGAATGTCGCACCCTGTTAAAACCTCCGGGATGGTGTCGAATGGTTTCGCAGGCTTACATGACACGTCCATGAAGCGTTTCTGCATCCGGGGAGGCTGCTCCATAAACCAATGATTTAAGATGCCCCCAGAGGTAAAAATCCACAGGATTGAGTTCGGGAGAACGTGCAGGCCATGGACCTGGTCCTCCTCTGCCTATCCATCGGTCATGGTAGATACCAGTCAGTGCATCTCGAACAATGCGACTAAAATGTGCCGGAGCCCCATCATGCATAAATCACATGTTTTTTCTTGTTTGCAGGGTCACATCTGCGTGAAGTAAGTCGGGAATAGTGTGCTGGATAAATTCCCTGTAGACAGCACCAGTAAGACGTGCTGTTAAAACGTATGGACCTACCAGACAGTCACCTACAATGCCGGCCGACAGATTCAGACTAAACTGTTGCTGATGTCTAGCCTGAAGTACAGCATGAGGATTACGATCTGCCCATACGTGTACGTTGTGGAAATTAGTAACTCCATCTTTCCCAAACGTTGCCTCGTCTGTAAACAAAACTGACGAGACAAACAATGGATTGGCTGTTTGTGCTACAAACCATCGGCAGAAGTTATCCGGTGGTGGATAATCGGCAGGCGAAAGGCCCTGCACACGTTGAATATGATATGCATTCAGGAGCTGCTCGTGAAGTACTCGCCATGCTGTCACGTGTAATGTACCAGATGCCAAAGCCAATTGTTTTGTACTGATACCTGGATCGTCTTCGACACACTTTAACATATGTTCTTCGCGTTCCGGCGTACGAACAACTCTTGGTCTTCCTCGATCAATAGTCCGTGGTGCAACGGTTCCAGTCTCAGCAAAGCGACGATAAATAGCGACAAAGATTGGATGACTCGTTTGTCTTCGGTTTGGAAACTCCATCCGATAGAGCTGTACAACCTCGCGTCCATTACCATTCGCGCGACCATACATGAAAATCAAGTCTGCCTTTGGTGAACTTTAGTGTTCTGTGCTGTTCACTAAATGAATATCCAGCCATGGTGGAACGAAACACGTGCAGTTAACTCACTACATGTACACAATTGAAACGTTGAAGACAGACTAAGGACAAATGACAAACGTAAACAAGTCTCCATGGCAACACTTCGCCATTTACCGTATGTAGTACAGTGGGTCAACGCGTTCTATGAATGCATAGAGAAATGAAGTTTTGAGGTTGTACCCCGAAGGCCGTTGAACTCACACTTTCATTGTGACAGGGATAACGCGAAAGCCAAGGATTATGGGACATATGTTCTTATAAACTTTTTCCTTCTTTTGGGGTGAGGAACCCATATCCGAAGTTTGTAAAAGTATTTCTGAAACACCCGGTATAGCACCATCTAGGAGCACATAATGAAAATCACACTTACTACTGGCAAATTGAAAAGCAGCAAAAGAAGTTCACTCCAAATACAAAGTAATCTTTTCACCATGTCTGCCACAGGTGCAATTGCCTACTCACTGAGTATTGTCTTTGTAACGGACTCACCTTTCTATTTAAGAGGGACCAATTGGCAATTTTCTGTTCCTTCCCGCTTGCAGAGACATAACTGTGAAGCTCTACAATCCTAGGATAGTGTTGTTTCAGGACTTCTGCCATCAGTACTGTCAAATAGGGCCTTTTGGCAATGAATACTGAAGAAAATTATCCTAGATGATAAATTTACTAATGCACTACCTAATTAAGCTTTTTTAAAATAAGGACCGACATAAAATGCCCCATCAACACAAAATTATAAGTCGGCCACGATATGAGTGCATTCGGTTGGAAGTGGAACTAAACAATTACGGAATAAATGGGCGGGACATCAGAAGTGCAGTCGTGTAAAGAAAACATCCACAAAGATGCTGCTTTGAGAACTAATGTGAAGACATCAGCGGGTTAATACAGTTTTCACTGTTGCAACTTTACATTTCCACCATCGTCTTACCATCGGATAACAAGCCTTGATGATGTTGCGCATTGTCAACGAAACAATGGCTCCCCTCCAAAAGCACCCATACCGTGGCCGACTTATACCCACGATAGTAGCAGTTAATAATAACATCGGCGTATGTATACATTACTTTTGACCTGGACGAAAAAGCTTGAGTTATGTCCAGACCCTAAAATCAATAGTCACGTAGTAGCATTATCCTTGTGTGAAGTTACCCATAATAATCCTCGTAAGCAGGGCCTCCCACGGGGTGGAAGAGTGGACAATCGTGGTGCAAGTTGCGCCGTCAGGAACTTTTTTGGGAGGGGAATTTATATTTTCTAGAATGCAAACATAATGAAGTAAAATAACGCAGGTAATATAGACATATATGACAATTTTTAATCGGGGTACTGTAATTGTTAACTCAGTTTGTTTCTTTTAGATTGTTAATCTAAATGTGATGCACACCCCCAAAAGAATAGTTAAACACAATTCATACAGTATGATATAAGACGGTGTAACAAATGATATTTTTGGTAATGTAAAAAGGAGCTATAACATTATATATATATATATATATATATATATATATATATATATATATATATATACATAGGTTATGTAGTTGTTCAGAACGTTAGCGTTTATTACACTTAATACATTGGTCTAGATAGATACAATAGGATACATAGAAATGACAAGTAATATGACTAGGACTAGGAACGGAGGGGCTCACCTCGACCGATGAAGATTTTTTGTGCCTAAGGCAGGGTTCCCACCTTTTCGAAATTCAAACTCCCCCAAATGGCAGTTGGTGTAACCGGCTCCCCTCCCCCTTGCAGGCTTACACATCCCACTGGGGAGCCCGGAACTCGGAGACCACCCGGGGGACGAAATTTTCCATAGAGTATCCTTTTTCCTTGCCATGCAAAGCCGAGGCTCCCGCCTACATTTGCCACCCTGAAACAGCCAAGCAGATGAAATGTGAAGTGAAATGAGAATAGAGGTGAAATGGAGGGACAGGAAATTCGGGGATAAATGAAACCTTCCCTGCATTCGCCTAGCGACCCGGGGAAACCCCGAAAATACCCATGGGTCAGGAAGGTCGGCCGCGGGAATCGAACCCACAAACTCCCGAATGCAACTCAGACGTTGCCGCCGGAACCATCCCGCTCGGTCATCAAGTAATAAAATACACCACCTTTAGTATGTTCCTTTGGTTTCCCGTATAGACCACATCGTTACTTTTGAAGTAACTCTGCCGACGTTTCGCTGTAATCTAGGTGGAGCTTCTTCCCTGGGCTACCGGTACAGCATTTTTGCGTGGGCGGACTCACAACCACCACCCCCGGTGACGATCATCCCGAGGTTACATCGTCTCCACATGCTCACAGTAGTAGTAAACTAAACATGCAGGATACAGGGGGGTGCTGAGTTAGTATTAGTGCTGTGGTTAGACGGCTTCCGCAGAAGCACCCGGTTAGTATCGGTTATTGAAATGCTGGCATGCAAGGATGCGAGATTGTCAATCATGTGCCCAGGGGACCACATATGGCCGAGACCCCGCGTAGATTGCTGGAATTGGTGGTATCCAGTGGCAAGAATCATGGATGTGAGAAAGCTCAGGTGTTAGTGGTTAGCTTTGTGTTAGGTTGTGAAGTCTAGAGGTTAATAAGATTTCATGCATCAAAAGTATAAAAGTATATACAAAGTGGAGGCAGGCGTCGTCAAAGATTACCGTTCATGATGTGACTGGTTGGAGAATTAGGTGCAGTTCCATGGTTCTGCGTCGGTTGTCCAGTCGTCGTGGTTAGTGGCTGGGAAATAAAAGTAAAGCAACTGGCAACTAATAACATGCCAAATGACTATTTAGATATTATCACTCATTTGCATATCCTCCATATAATTCACGTATATAGGAGAACTCTATGAGAGTGAGGTGGAAGGAATGACCATGGGATTACCTTTGTGGCAGTTGTGGCAGCCCTGTTTTTGGAGAACTCGAAGCCACAGCGCTGGATACAGCCTTCTCTGTGGTTACAATATGTGCACGATACATTTGTTATCTGGCCACATGGAGAGCACAAGATAGATGCATTTCTGACATACCTGAACAGCCTACACCAGAATATTCAATTCACGAGGAACTCGAAAGCAGTGACAGGTTACCCTTCCTTGATGTTCTAGTGGTACCTGACACAGTGAATCAAACCATACTATGTTCCGTTTACAGGAAACTTACACACGGAAGAATGCATAGCAACATACCTCACACCACCCTCCGGCAGTCAAATGGGTGATAATAAATGTGCTATACCAAGAGGCAAAGCGTATATGTCAGCCGGAATACCTGGCAAAGGAAATTAAACACTTAAATTAAGTACTTAGTGTCAACGGATACTCGGCCCGAGATATAAGAACTTCACAGAAAAAAATAAAGGAAAAAACCACCTACTGACAATAACGCCAGATGGGCATGTTTACCATATGTCCACCAAGTCTCCGAGAGTCTATCAAAGGTGCTACCGAAGCACAACATAAGTGATAGATACACAGGAAATTACGATTTCAGGTATCAACTGTGAAAGGCAAAGTTCCACCTTTATTAAAACCTAGAGTGTATCAAATCAGCTGTGACTGCGGAGACTCATATTGGATAAACAGGCAGATCTGTTCAAACTCACAGAACGAGCATGTTATATCCAAAAATATTCCCAGGCAGATAAATCTGCACTTGCGAACACCTGATAAAAATAGGGCACCATATAAATTTTAATGGCATCAAGATTCTGGCAATATATGGGCGTTACACACAGAATAGGGGAAAGCGTTGAAATCCTTAAAGACAACAGTGAACTTAACAGAAAGGAGCAAACAACTAAATTCCATCTGGAAGGCCTTACTAACAGAGCGTGGCGCAGTTGGCCACCCAACAGGCAATAGGAGAGAGGGATTGGCTCCCGTTAGCGTATGAATGCCGGTATGGTAACACATTCCGTACATTTTCCGTTCCCGCCCCGGAATCCGAGGAGAGAAGAGGGCGAGAAGAGTCTTCCGAGCTGAAGGAGGAGAGGCAAACAGCGCTTACCTCAACACTTGGCAGGATCTTGCGACGTAGCCGGCAGCGCTCTCTATGCTCCTGCTGCGCTTACCCTCCGTAGTAAAAGCGCCACCTGCGTGTCATTGATTGCCTACAGGTAGCCATCAGCGGCATAATTGGGTAGAGCGGTAAGACTGTAACCAACACTTTCTTGACTGGTCTCTCGGCGCCCCTCGGGGTTGGTGCTCTACCGCTCGTGCTTCTATGCGCCCTCTATTCGCTCTGTCTCCTCTTACTATTCATTTCATCTTTTCTATCTTGTTTACAAGGCCCATCTTCTTAGCTTAAATAGTGAGCTGGACTGACGCCACTGACTCAAGACATGGCCAAGGCTAGTTCGACTGCGACTTGGACTGACGAAACGAACACGCTTCCTCCCAATCCGGATCATCCCCCAGGGGCAAAGCGGCTGCCCGTTATACGCCACATTACAAAAATTACCGACACGCCGGCCACCCTCCACGCCTCGCATCAGTCTTCACATCCGCCATCCTCTGCCTCCTCTCCTGTTTCTTCTTTAGCCAAACCTGAGCCCTCACCAGTCCCCACCGATGAACCTGATACCCAGACGGACAAGCAGACACCCGATCCCGAAAACTCCATCTCTACCCTTGACCAATTTCGACGTTCTTCCTCCTCTTTTCTGCACCACGAGCTAGTGATATGCTCAGGCCGTCACGAGGGAGTTCTAGCCGCCGAACTACATACCGATGGACGAGATACCAAGGTTTGCAGGACTCATCGCCGAGTTGGACAGGGCACATAATCCCGAGTATCACTCTTGCATTCGTGCCCCTGTATCCCACAACACGATGATGGACTACACCAGAGCTGACAGCTACAGGAGCTTTTGTGCCTTTCTCTGTGACCAGGGGGTCCAGTTCACTCTCACCAATGCAGGACGAGAAGACCGCTCATTCAGAATGATCGCCAAGCCTTTCTTTGTCGAGGAAGAGCTCCGTAGGATTTCGCACATGCAAAGTACAGCAGCTGCGCCGGCTCTCCAGTAGCCGACCTCTCCTCCTGATTTACCTGATTGAAGTCCTTACATCCTAAGAAAGACCGGTAATATTGCTCAGAGGCCTCTTTATCAGGCTTGAGGTTCTTTTACCTGTTATAAATTTACGACATGGGACCACCGGTTTTACTTCCCTTGCGTAGGAAGCCATGTTACGGATTTTTACGCCCGAAAATATCCATCGGCCTTCTCCGGGTTTGAAGCCGCGACCTCGGGAACTAGAGGCTAGCGTGGTAACCACTACACCACGGAGGACGACAAACAAAATTATCTCTGCTGAACTAAGGAGAATGAAATTTCCTCCACTCAGGAGCCTGCAAACGCTGTTTTGAACATGGAAAACACCGTACAATGTGCTATAACCACCTCAGTACCGCTCCACAACAACACCTGCGGCTCTGAACCTCTTTCCATGGACATTAAGGCGCTAGCGTCAGCCCGCAACAATATGCGCCGCAAATGGCAGCACTCCTGCCGCCCTCAGGCTCTAGAAAGTTTACGTGAATTGAACGCTTAATTTCGACAACGCACTGCAGAATGCGTAACAGATCAATGGAAAACGACTGTTAAAAATCTCGATACCAACTGCACATAGCTGTGGCGCATTGCCAAGTGCCAAAGGCGCGAATACACCATCATTCCATCCCTACATACAGACCATCAAATTGCGACCTCTCTCAGACAAAGCGGAGGCGCTAGCAAACGCTCTCGAACAATTCAGTGCTGAAATGGAAGCCTAACCCGAAAAATTCACAAGGTTACAACCTACAATAAGTTCCGCAAAATCTCTCCAGCCCATGTCAAATGGATAAATGATCATCTCGCTAAAAAGAAGACCCAGGAGCTGATATTTTGACACCTGGGACTATTTCGTGGTTTTTCTCCCCAAAATGATTAGCAACAGCAGATTTTTCAATTTGTTTTTGATGAATGTTCCTGAAGTGTTCTTTTCTGCGCGTTTCAATATTTATTTTGGTTTTCCCAATTTATTTCATGTTGCAATGTAGGCATTCAAACTGTTAAAAGAAATCTCAAAACCTATGGAACTATCCGCTTGGGAGAAAATTTACATTTGGAAAAACAAGAATATTCAATGAATTTCGATATTCCAGCAGAGGAAAAATTTAGCAAGTACATCAAACCCTCGCCAGATACCACCACAGATGGTCAACGCAGGCAAATACAGGACAATCAAACAACCACCAGCCAGTAGGTCAGCAGCTGACGATGAGAGCAAAGGACTCTCGAAACATATCCAGGTAATTCTACTCAAGTGAAGAGTGTAAATAGTTTTCCTACTCCTCGTTCATTTTCATTTGAAATGCTTCATATCAAGCGCTTCTACTTTATTATTTATAATTAATATAGTAGGTGTTTCAGTCCTGAAATTTACACGAAATATCATCGATATGTGGCTGTGAAGTCAGCAATTCCGTTCTCTGTTTTCCTTGCCGTTTATTTGGAATTAAAGACGACGCAGCCAACATTGCTTCGGTTCACAAGGGGGTTTCAGACTTGAAGAGACTATATGAAAAATGCCATAAACATAAAATGTCCAAAATAATGTTAACAACATGCCTTATTTTGCTACACTTTGGTCAGTAAATGTGCAGGCATGTTTAAGCTAAACCTATAAGGAATCAATAGATCGTCACAACGATCAAGTCCAAAAAATAGGGACACTCTTATAAAGATAATCAACTATGTGAAATTTTGTGGTTATCACCAGCTACCCCTAAGAGGACATGAAGAGCACGAAGGTTCGTAAAATCAAGGGGTGTTCAGGTGGTTGAGTAAATATACAGCAGAAATTGATTCCCTATTTAAGTGCCATCTTAACCATTCATTTTTTAAACGAACTTCTAAGACAGTACAAATGAGTTACTTCAGTGCATTCTTGAAGTTTGTAAAGAAAACATCTTAGAAGAAATTGAAGCAGCAGACTATGTGTATATTATGGCCGACGAAACTACAGATATTGTTGGCATGTTCCAGCTTGTAATAGTCTTAAGGTATTGTAATACCTTAAATAGGCCTGTTGAGCGATTCTGGGGAATTTTTATTTCGAATGGATAAAATTCCGATGATATTGCAGAAGTTGTGATTTCTGAGCTTGGCAATATATTAAAGTATAATAATAATAATAATAATAATAATAATAATAATAATAATAAAAACTCATAGGCCAAAGTTTTGATAGTGCAGCGGTAATGAGCGGGGCTATCAATGGAGTACAAGTTAAAGTTAGAGATGTGTACCCTAATACGTACTTTGTACATTGCTTAGCACATCAATGAAATCTGATAATGGAGAGAGCTGCCAGGCAAAACACGAAACCTAGGTTTTCTTTTCAAACCTTTCTGCTATACCTGCCATCTTTTACCGCTCTCCACACAGATCATCGCTGTTAGATTTTTGTGTTAAGAAGAGAATACCCAGTAGTGGATCAATGAGCTGGAAGTATAAATCCAGGACTGTAAATGTTGTTTACGAAAAGAAGGACGCATTGAAAGAATGTTTCAAATGTTGTCAGAATCAGAGACTTCAAGCAGTGCGACAATAAATGAGGCACCTGCTATATTGGGGTATATGAGTTTTGTTTGTGGCTTAATTTTTTCCATTTAATTATGCCTCATGTAGAAATACCTACAATCAACTACAGAATCGCCACATAGATGCTGCCAAAGTTCCAGTGTACATATCTACTTTCGCTGCTGAAATTATAAAAGTAAAACATTGTTTCAAACACACAGAGCAACAGCAGCCAAGGAAGTATGTGATGTTATACTGTCTCAATTGAATCTCTGCTTCCAGTTTAGAGAACATCTTTCTGTGTCTTCCCTGCTACAAGAATCACAGTTGGAGCAATGTAATTCAATATTTCCAGAAAATGCGTTTAGTGAATGCGTAAAAATATTTCCAGTGTTTGATAAGGACAAACTACATACAAAAATTTCAGCAATCTATTCAAGAGGGGAATTCAGGGATATTGTAGTGCTGTAAACTTGCTTGAATATCTTAAAGCTAATAATCTTTCTTCCACTTTTTCTGAAGAGTTAAAACTTTTGAAAATAGCCGTTACTCTGCCTTTAACAACAAGTGAATCTGAACGCTGTTTCTCTACACTGAAAAGAATTAAGACATTCCTTAGGAATACTATTGGAGAAGATAGACTAACTACACTTGCTATGTTGTCCATAGAAAATATTATAGAAAATATCCCGAAGTTCAACGAGGCCGTGGTTAATAAGTTTGCTACAAAGAAATTTCGCGGTATCAAATTCATCTTCAAATAATTAAGGTAAGCTAAAATTCCAATAGTCAGTGAAGCCCCCCTAGGTACAGGCAACATGAGCCGCCACTGGTAATGGTTTCACAAATTAATATACTGTGTACTACTCAAAATTCGTTCGGAAAAAAGAGGACTTCACAGGCATTTCGTAGAAAATGTAATGTATAAATTTATTATTCATCAATATCTTAATCATATGGAATTTTAATCAAAATCGTTAGAAGCACTTTTGAAAAATAAGAAGTAACGAAACATTTTTGTGTAAAGGGCCGTTTGGATTTGGTGGATTTTCACGAAAATCTTCGTGTCACATCTTTGGAAGCCTGAGTTTAAATGCCAAGTTTAATATTTATCCGACATTTCTTTCTGAGATAAGCTGTTCACACCGTTGCTTACTAGATGTAATGTGCAGTAAACAATAGTTCGCACTCTGCATAGTCTCCACAGGAAAGGAGAGGTTCCGATTAATCCTCACATAATCCTGCAACAGATCTGAATATATAATTTTTGAAGCCATTAGGCTAATTTTTTATTTCAACATTATAATGCTATACTTCCGAATGCACCTAAAAATAAAGAATACAAATAATTAGTGAAAGAACAGCTGTTGCGTGTGAAAACCTGAAATCCTATATGCTGGAAGAACGCCTTAAACGTGTTGCAAAAACAAGTATCACCTTTACCTGCATCTGAAAAATCCCGCGCAATATTCCTCTTCGGTCTCGAAAGGGACAGAGAGTCAATCCATTTATAAATTGATTCTTTATCACTATCGGCAATCATAGATGCATATTACTTCTCTTCCAGAAGATTTTACATGTTTAACAGTTGGTTACCATGGTAACCGCACTGGCTCCAGCTGATGTGTGACAGTTGTTTTAATTTTGCTTGTCCTGTAAATCTCTGTTCTTTTATGCTCAGAAATAGACAAATCATGAAACGTTTAGATTTCAGAAGAACTGTTAAAAAGATTACGGTTTTACTTTTACGAAATTAAAAAGGACATTAAGAAATTTACTTTGCAAAAAACATCATTTGAAAGTTAGTCTGTTATAATGTGCAGAAGAAAAACTTACCATTCTCATCTTCTGTAGTAATGACTAAATTCCTTAAAAGGACAAATTGGTTTCATACGGTTACAAAAATTTGTAAATTGAAGTTTCTAGTGGGCTGTATATTTTTTACATTCGTAATCGGCTGCTTTATAGCGGTTTCTCCTGTTTCAGTAGGTAATTAGTAACAGACCAAGTAGTTGAGGTTATACAATCAATAATTAAGCTTTTGATTGACTGTGTTTCTTTTACAGATGACTGTGATTGTAGGCGAGATAATCCAATATTACACAATCCACCTGAGAGAACTCTCCCTTACCGTGAGAAACATCCAGGAAAGTCTCAACATAAGCTAGCAGTTCTGGTACCCTACAGAGATAGATTTGAAGAGCTTCTGGTGTTTGCTCCATATATTGTAGATTTCTTGAACAAGCAGAATATTGATCATCATATTTATATTTTAAATCAGGTACCTCAGAATTTGTATATGTGCTTTGAACTCCTCTCTTAAAGACTTTTTAGTACATTTTTTGGTGTTTTACGATACACACTTGTGGTTTTTTTTTTGTATCCAAAGTGCATATGCAACACTTTTTTATGGTGTATATTTCATTTGTTTTCTTTCATGTCACCATCCCTTCTGGCTGATCCTTAAGCGCATTGTGCAGAATTTACACCAGGTGTATATTCTACACCCTCCTCATGCTAGAGTAATGCTTATAATTTGTGCTACTGATTGTTACATACTCTGTTCAATCTGTTTTTTTTTCTTTCTTTTCTTTTGGGTTCCCTTTTTTTTTCCTTCTGCGTAATTTGTTTAATCATTAAACATTTACTCTGAACCAAAAATTATTACATTACTTTAAAAAGTATTGTATACTTTGTGTACTGTTAGTACAACAGCTTTTCATTACAATTTAAGCAAATTATCTTTCACAGTAACTGCCATTCACTCTTCTCATTTAACAATTGGAACAGTTCAAATAGTAACAGCATTTCCATGTGTCAGACTAAACTAAGATTGGTGAAGCAGGAACTTTAATATTTCAATGTTTTTTGTGCCGAAATGAATTTGCAATGAAATAGGGCGGCTTAACTTCCTTATATGCCGCAGTACTTAAAATGTATTAAAAAGTAATTCCTAAGCACTAGAAATGCCTTAGGAGTTATTATTAGGAGTAGATGTTGTCTCTAGACCTGGTTGCTCACCTACCTGTCCCTTTTAGTTGCCTTACTTTTATAGAGAATTATGCCGTAACAACACAAACATCGCCATCTTGTCGCTACTGCACATGCGCGATGGGAACTGCCAACCTATATGAGAAGCAAAGTCTACAGGTTAACAATATTTTCCTTCTTATTGTTTTTTATTTTTGCTTCCCGCTGATAACTAGCATAGGCTTATATATAAAAATTCTAACCTAAAGCTAACCTTCTGTGAATTCAAAACCCAAGCTTATATGATAAACATGGAACCTCGTTAGTATGCTTGGGTGTAACTACCGGTTGATAATTAACATAAGCTTGTATTAAAAAAAACCTAGCCCAAGGCTAAGCTTCCATTAATTCAGAAACCTAAGCTTATTTAAATAGTGAGTCATTTGCATCATTAAGAAATGCAAGCTTGCTCCACTTGCATTAGCGGTGTTAGCTATTCATGTGTTGACAGCATTTTGTTTGTACATTTGGAAATCACACACAGCTAGAGGGTCGCATCAGCAACAGAAGTAAGATCCCATTTTTCCACGGCACATAGGTAAGATTTTCTATAGAGTCATTTACACATTGTAAATACTTTCTGAAATATCTCACAGATGGTAGTAACTAAAATACTATATAATAGTAAAAGAAACAATTCTGTCATTCACATGAACTCCTCTACCCACTATTGTTTACTTTTACATAGCTTTTACAAACTTTTGTTATGAAAATTTATTTTTCCATCTATGTAATGTTAACTAAGATAAACATTTGCAGAAATAGTTTGATTACACATTTCATTGTCGGTACAAGGGGGATACAGGAAATATAATGGGTAGTCAAATGTTGTTAAATACTGGCTTTGAAATTCCATACTGTTCTTTCGATGACATTATGAGAAACAGCAGCATTTTAAAAATATGACAAAATATTGAGAAATTCAAACCATTAATAACGGATATCTCAGAAATGGCTGATGCCTTAGAAAAAGGCATTTCAAATGAAATTGTGTGTTTTAAAGATACTTCTATATTTTGCATAATAAAATTTTGACTACCTCTTATGGTTTACCTGTTATACAAAATTATACAAACTTCTATTATTTTGTAAAGACTTTTGGGATTCATCAGATTAGTGCCAAGGAAAGCAGCATTGGTAGAATTGGGAAAAATAGGGAGGAAAGGAATAATTATGGAATGAATCCTAAAACAATATTGGTATAGGTTTCTTCAAAGAGAAGATGGAGATATATTAAATATTTGTGTGAATAAACAGAAGATAACTTTAAATAAGAATGGCTGGTAGGCAGAATTGGAAGAGAGTTGGAGAAGATAGGAATGGAGGATATTTGGCCACTAGAGGGGAAAAAAATAATAATTTAGAAAAGTAGTGAGAAATAGGATAGAAGATATAGAGATACAAGAAATCTGGGAAGCCTTGAAAATAAGAAGCCCTTAAGTTTATATAAAACAAGAGAGGTTGGGGAAGAGAAGGTTATGTTAACATATGTTGCAGACAGAAAAGGGAAGGTTTAGCAAGGGTAGGAACAGGGGCAATGTTCCTAGGAGCAGAGGGAGAAAACCAGGAGCATGTGTCAAATGTGGAGAAAACAAAAGTAAAATACATTACTTGGTAGGATGTAGAGTTAGAGAATGGAGACAGGGTATTTGGAATTCAAAGTGGGACAAATGAGCGAGGGAATGGTAGCTATAAAAATACTAACAGTTAAGGGAGAAAAAGAGTCAAGGCTGTGGGTGGATTTTCAAAGAAAATCAAGGAAAAGTGGTTAAGTGTGTGTGTGTGTGTGTCTGTAAACAGCATAACTCAAAAACAAAAGGTCGGGTAAATACCAAACTTGGTATTTAGGTTCAGTATCTTTCAAAGATGCGACACAATTTTCAAGAAAATCCCCCCACCCCAGACTGCTTTACATGGAACATTTTTTGAAAATTTCGATTTTCTCAAAAATGGCTGTAATTATTTTGATTAAAATATCGTATATTTAAGATATTTTCATGACAAATAAAATGTATATCTTGAATTTTCTGGGAATGTCCTCAAAAGTCATCTTTCTGAATGGCTTTTGTATAACTGGTAAACTGTAAGAGATAGATAAAGTTGTTCTACACAAAAAATGTAGAGCTCGTTAAAACCACAATTTATGTCCTATACTTTTTTTTTTTGTGGAGTGAACCATTCGTTTTTATTTGTTTGAATTTTCTAATACTTATACTTTTTCTCAAATGGGAACTCATTCATTTTTTTTATATCCTGGACATGCAAAGAGAATGGAATGCTCCACATAGCAACCAGCTCTTAAAATATTTGACTATCACTTAAAGCCTACCATCTTCCCCTTGTACCTACAAGAAAATTAGCAGTAAGATAGTTTCTGGAAATGTTTATCTTGATTAACGTGAAGTAGATTGAGAATAAGTGTTTGTAAAAGTAGTTGGTACAAGAATAGCGAAAAGTCATGTGAGTGTAACACATCAGATTTTTTAAAATTCTATCTCAAGTAATAAAATGAAAAATAAAGTTCACTAATTGCATAATTTAGTAATTCTAATCTGAAAAGATAACTAACTAAAATAATTATTACTACAAGCACTTATATGATAGCGTATACCTTTAATTATATGTTCCGTGGCGAAAGACTTGCACAAATATTCAACTCACAAAGATACACTTTCTCAACCTGAACCTTCACTGAACACTGTGCAAGGTTCTGCTTATCTTATCCAATGTAAGTAAACTGTGACTGCACGTCTTACAGCTGATGCAGGCTATAATCATATACAAAACTCAGAGGTGTGAAGAATAACTACCACTTTATAGTATTAAAGGGAAAAAAAAAATCCATTCATGGCAAAGTGTGAAAAATTACTTTTGTCCTGCTGGATTTGCAATCTGCCCCACTGTGGGGTGCGGGATTGAAAATCTTTGTGTCACATCCTTGGAAGATGCTGAACTTAAATACCAAGTTTGGCATTTAACCAACTTTTTGTTGTTGAGTTATGCTGTTCACAGATACACATACTCACTTTTACCAAAAATGAATTTTCTTTACCTCGGTAATAGTCATATATGAGATTATAAAAATCCACATTCATTGAGGCAAACCATCAGGGGAGCTTCAGTGTGAGTATGTGGGCTGGCACAATTAATATTCATGTTATTGGTCCGTATCTTCTCTCTGTGTGGTTAAATGGTTGTATATAACTCCCACATACTGCCTAAGTTTCTGGAAAATGTACCTCTGAATATTAAATTATGTGCGACACCATCTCAATGTGTTTCCTGGACCCTGATAGAAAGAGATAGGCCTACAGTAAGGTCATTACATTCTCCTGACATCACTCTCACAGACATTTTCCCTGGGGACATTTAAACACCAGTTGCTTCAGATGAGTTGGTGGCAAGGATATTTGCTCCCTGTGACACAATGTGTATCTCTCCAGAAGTATACGAAAGGGTAGAAGGTTCTTCTTTCCTGTGCAGATGCAATCTCAGCAGGAACATTGGTGTCAGTAGTTCCGACAGTTACTATAACTGTTCTTTGAGATTATTGTTATAAAAGAAAAATATATTTCTCATAAGTAAAAAATTGAAGCTAGTTAGAATAAGTTATGTATTTAAAAATGTTTTTTCTAGTTTATAAACTGAATTAAAGCATTTATTAATGTCATAAAATGCAATATTTGTCTCTCTGCTGCCTCAAAATACTATTTCCTAAAAAACATTTGTTAGTTTTTAATATTACATTTATATTCCGTACCTCAGGAAATTGTCTATGTAGCTGAATGTTAAAAGGCTTTATGGTTAATTAATGGAAACTCTACATGACATTTCAGATCTTGATAAATAATTAAACTGAAATACATAAATTGAATGTAATTGCCGTTTAACTACAATGCCAGAGCTCATGAAGTAAAGCTATAAAAAGTAAATTTTTTCTTCTGTGTCACTATATTATTGCAACCACCGACACAATACATAATCCTGCTGGAGTCTCTTGGCCTTTCAAAATAATGATAAGGTAATATAGCAGAGTAAACAATTGTTATGAAATCAAACTTTTTATGTGACCTCTAATAAAATAGCTGCTAGAAACAACACAAGCAGTGTTCTCACCGATGCTTGGAACAGCATAGTTTTTGAACCAAAGTAATCCCCTGGGGCTAAACTATCCTTGATTTGTAGTATGAATACAT
This sequence comes from Deroplatys truncata, assembly GCA_030765065.1. Lineage (NCBI taxonomy): Eukaryota > Metazoa > Arthropoda > Insecta > Mantodea > Mantidae > Deroplatys > Deroplatys truncata. The sequence continues at coordinate 120,345,028 of CM060981.1, forward strand.
ATAAATTACACATGGCATAATCTTGCTTCAAAATGTGCTACATTTGCCTCAGAAATAAAGTGGATGCTTTTATTTGCACATTTCTAAGTATTTGTTGATTTTTTTCAAATACAAATACTTAAACTTTTCATTCACTTGGCCCATTTTCTGAATGGTGTAGTGAAACTAAGTAATAACTGAGTAGTATTACTTGTATGCTTAGTAATTTCATAGTTGAACTAAATATATGAGTATCTGTGTGTTGCAGGTTGATCGCTACCGTTTCAACAGAGCTTCACTGATTAATGTTGGTTTCATCCTGTCTCGTGAAGAATGTGACTACATTGTAATGCATGACGTGGATCTGTTGCCATTAAACCCACAGCTTCAGTACGGTTATCCTGTATCTGGACCATTCCATGTAGCTTCACCTGATTTACACCCACGTTATCACTATCCTACATTTGTTGGTGGAATTTTAATTATTAAAAGGTTTGTTTAAAGAGCACTTTTACATAGAAGTAGTAAGCAGTATTTTTCAACGATGAAACTAGATGCATGTTAAAATTGCTAATATTGTAGGTCTCACATATTTAGCTGGTGAGACAATGCATTGTTATTAACATAAAATAATTAAAAAGCAGTAGGTATTGCAGTTGGAGTTGCATCATCAGGTATGTCTGTGCTAAAAAGTACACATGCTCAGATTTTGCTAATTGTTTCATTTAAGGATATAGTAAACAGCAAATTTGTTTACTAGTCGTTGGCTATCTTGTTGCAATTTTTGAAACTTGTTATATACAGTAAGGCTCAGCAAACACTTCATTGCCTACTTTGAAATGCCAGTGACCAAATTTGAACTGTGCTGAACCTCCAGAAGTGGCTGAATGTGGATGTTTTGCTCATTTTGTTGTGAGATCTTTCAATGCTGCTGGAAAGTTGCATGCCACGATGAGTGAAATGTTGGCATCCAGTACAATATGACACAGCCTACTTTGGAAACTCAGCACAGCTAAAATGATACAGGTCGTGGAAACCTATGCAGCCTGTGCTGTGCATTATTAGCCTGTTGCTCTCTAGTGTTTGTTACTGTTTGTTGTTCCATGTCATACACATAAATGTATGAAAGTGAATTTATTTGTAACTGTGTATGGACCAAACAGTTGTGCAGCATATAAAAACATAACAAAATTCTGGCACAATTAGTACTCAAGCTTCTGCTTAGCATTAACTCCTTGGTTATATGTATTGAACAAAAGTTCTAAAATTATACCACCACTATCACAATTAAATTCATTCTTCTTTCTAGGAATTCCCACATACTCAGCTGTAGGCTTTCAGTGATAGAATAGAGAACCTAACATGGGGGTTAGGTACATGTTACTTAACCAGATTATATGTTAGGTTACCAGATATATGTACTATTCACTTTGTACGAATCCAGTGGTTTCATGCATAACTTAGCCTTGATATTTTGCCTAGGTGCTGCAACTTCTAAATACTGTTTAAAAGTTCTAGAGAATTTTTAGAAAGCATCTTTCACTGAGCTGCAGTTTATTGTTTTTCTAGCAAATAATTTATACCCTCTTGTTTCATTTTCCTCTTAATTTGGTGTCAAGTACTCCTTGTTTCTTTAGTAGTTGGAAAACTAAACACTTCTAAAATTTGTGTACTGTGGTCAGAGAATCCCAAGTCAGTGATACTACCTTTGAAGTCCTAGAGCATAATATCCAGAATAACCTGGCCTAGGATGGACATGCAGCCCATTTTTAACATGGGTGGGCTCTTTCACCAATGGTAAGAGGCTATATCAGGAGCATCATTTCGAACCCCATTATGTCCAAAAAGCAAAATTTTACAGGAAGTCCAAAATATGCAATACTCCTAAACTATAAGTCCTACTGAAATTTTGAAAAAAGCGATAAATATTACTAAACGTTTTTATTTATAAGGTGTAAGAATTGAAATCACTTTTCAAATGCATTTCATGAAAATGGGGAGGGGGTTGTGGACATAACATGGTTTGAAACAAGCACATGGAAAATTTAATGTTGTAGAATAGTGAATGATTTATTTTTGTATATTCTTAACATAAATACATTGAGAAAATCTTGATACAATATGGTATGAATTTAAACAAAGAAAGTACCTCATAGGATTATGAGAATTTTGAAATTATATATGGTGTGAATTAAACATACAAAAACACAATGAGATAATAAAAATTCTGAAATTAATTGAAAACAACAATTATTCAGTTATCGATTTTAGAAACTCAGATAATACATTTGAACATCTTTCAATCTATGCATTCCACATTCTTCTACTAAACAGTCATACAGTGCTCAGTGACGTCTTCTGCAGGGATGGATGTAGAATTCAAGATGTTTTCAAAGAACTTCAAAACTTTGTCATTTCTCCAGTCATTTCCAATCTCTTTATTAGTAAGTTTTCTACATCATTTTTCTTTTGTTGACTGATCCTGCATCTGGTGGTAGGTACAGCTGTAGGTTCTACAATCGTTTGTGCCACCTTGCCTCGTTTCAACATTGGAGAAAACTGTTTGGAAGGGTCATCAATAGGATAGGATAGTTCCATCTTATAACGCACTGAGCAAGTATCTGTTGCAGGAGTACCGAAACCTAGATTGAATTTCGTACTAAACATTTTCTTGAAAAACCATTCTTTCACTTGAAGTTCTTGTGACACATTTGCATTATACCATTTAAACAACTTGTTGATACTGATTTCTGAGGAAACATAAAGTCGCTGGCTCTTTCTTCTATTATAATGGCTTTCATTGGTTTTTAGATTGGAAATGAAACTATGACCTTCTCTCTTCTGGCTCTGTATTGGTCCTTTTTGTGGTCGCCGCCCCTACGCTATTTGCATCCTTCTCCTGATTTATTGGACTTAGCAATTGTATTTAATCGGCACTGTCCACATCTGAAAAGTCTTCCAAAGAACTTGGAACATACTGATTCTGTTCTACCATTTACTGGAATATGCAGTAGTAGTAGTAGTAGTAGTAGTAGTAGTAGTAGTAATAATAATAATAATAATAATAATAATAATAATAATAATAATAATAATAATACAATATTCATTATTAAATTACACAGTTTTCAAGACCTTGTGCTACTCTATGAATAGAGCGGTGTAAATGCTTTCAAACCCATTGACAAGTTTACATTTATTACACTAACCTGATACTTCACAGTCACAGAAGTTGCTGCTCTTTTTTCTTCCCCCCTTAGCCTGCGCCTTTCTGGTGACAACACTTGAATCATTAAAGAAAGGCGACTGTCTTGCTCGCATTTGCTTTTGCAAGCGAATACTTTATCTTTGGCTTTGGAAAGAAAATGAGCGGGAATGCTGCAACAATGGAATCTGCCTTCCTTATGCTCACATGGCGGTACAAACTCTCTCAGGTTTGGATCTTTATCGCTATTTGTAGTGAAAAAAAGAAGAAAAATAAATTATGTTCACATAAACTGGGGAAGATATAAGCCTATAAGTATGTTTTCATATCTTTCAATATAAATGCGCCTTGGCAAACATAATGCTATTATAACATACTTCAGGATATTATGTAGCTTTATTAGAATAATATATAATTACAGAACTTACCTTTCCTCAGATTGAAGCTGTCGCCTTGTTATCCTTTGCTTCTGTCTCTTTCGACTACCCTTTGAATTACCTCCATCCATTTTTAAGCAGAACAATACTATTATTCACTGACAGTACTTCACACTGATAGCCCAGCAATAGTTATGTACCAGTATAACCAACACAAAACAATTAAACTCCCAGGGCATGCAAACGTTGATAAAGGAGGACAAAACTGTGTTTGCACCGGCCAGTAATGTGGACATAATGGGATATGAAACAACCACCACATTTCAAGGTTAACTTACACAGGGACAAAACAAGATTTGGTCCAGTTTAGGTTTATAGATCGAAAGATCACTTAAGAAACAATGCGAAATGATGTCAAACTCAATTTTGTCCCGGAATGGACATAATGGGGTTTGAAACGATGCTCCTCATAGGAGTTTAGCATTAGTACTACCCCATGTTGACTATATCTAGATTTAAATCTCCTAATATAAAACATATTTGCCGCTTTTTGCAGATGAGTTATAACATACTCTAGCTTTTGCTATGCCATTAGTAAATGGCCTAAAACTGTCTTTACAAGAAATAGATAACTACTGTGTAGAACGGGGACTAAAAATAAACAGAGAAAAAACCCCCATTGTATTTAAGAAAGGATCTAATTGGGTAAACAGGAGAAATGGAAAAAAGGAAGGAAAGAATACAAAGTGGTGCATGGCTACATTTAGGAATAAAAATAGATGCAGGAGGTAAATGGGAGAAACAAAAGAGATCAGCATTAGCAAAAGGAAAAGCAGCAATGATGGTAGTGAGAGCATGTTTATATAAAATGTCCGAGATGAAAATGAAATGGTTGGAAACCATTTATAATTTGGTGGTTGAGGATAGAATGCTATATGGTATTGAAATATGGGGTCTTGAAAATGGATGGGAAGTTGCAAATTTTGTCCATAGGATGTTTTGTAAGGAAATTTTGGGGTTCCAAGAGCAACAGCAAATGAAATAGCCCAAATCGAAATGGGGAGAGTAGAAATAAAGGGATTAGTTATGGAGACAGCTTTAAAATATTGGTATAAGATCCTGAATCTAGAAGATGATAATTTGTTGAAACAATGTTTAAAGTACCAAGAAACAAGTTTGCAAAGTACAAGTTGGGTAAGCAATTTAAGAAATAACATAGAAAATAATGATCTAGGCGATATTTGGAGGAAAGGGGAAACAAATTATAATGCTTTTTGGAAGGGAGTAAGATAAAGGTTTGAAGATATAGAGACTTAAAAATTGTTCAGTCAGCTATCAGAGGAGAGATCACTTGTGTTCTATGTAGCATTGAGAAACAGCTGGGAAAGAGAAAGGTATATAGATGAACACTGCCAGGAAAAAAGGAGGGGGATAGCTAGTTAAGAGCAGGAGTATGGAGACTAAAAAGACAATGAAATGGCCACCCATAAGGTGAATGCCCATTATGTGGGGGAAAAGAAAATGTACAACATATAGTATTTGAATTTAAGAAAACTGAGAAATGGGGAAGAGAAATTATGTGGTTCAAGAATGAATAAGGAATCTGATACAAATAAAATTGTAGACAAAAACTGCAAGCACATGGGGCAACATTTAGAAAAAGTTAAAAATAAATGGATATGGGTTGTTAAAAGAGAAGAACTATAGTTTATGAGTATTTTTATTAAGAGCGTTAGTGGTAGTGGTACCATATTCTAATATGTTGTGTATAACTTAAACTGGACTGCCCATCTGAACAGTGGCCTGGGCCAAACTCTAGTGGGCAGTACACTACATGTATTTCTTAGTGCTTCAATAGTGCTATGCCATTCTACCATAAATTCATCTGCTACTTTCTCATTTGTTGAGCCACTAAAACTTTAGATTATTCATTAATCTGTAAAATGTGTAATGGGTAAGGTGTGCAGAAACAAAATATTAGGCAACATTTCCTATTCTTAAAATTATTCAGATTTGAAGCACTATTGAAAGTGAAGCAATACACATCTTAAAATATATAAAGAGTCACATACTAAAACATACTTCACTTAAGTCAGATGGTTAAGATCAGGAAACATTTTTCAGAGACATTCGTCTCCATCTTCAGCTGTTTGGTGACTGATGACTGGCTCCATTCCTCATCTAATATATTTTGACCTTGATGCCCTCTAGCGGTAGTTCTACATAACTTCATTTCTTTGTTCGGTGGTGGGATCTCAAAATTCAACAAATGAACTTCTTTTTTACAAATATAAATCTTTTCCCAAATTTCCAATTCTGAAGTTGAAATTACAGGGTTTAACAATTTAATATCTTGTCCAATTTCATGATTATCCAACCAAAAGTGATGAGCTATTGCCGACTTATTTGTTTGTTTGTTATTGATATTTCTTTGGTGTTCCTTCAATCTGATGTTCAAATTTCTTACAGTTTTCCCTGTGTAAAATTTCTCACAATCTTCACAGTTAATTTGATAAATTTCTGATTTCATTTTGAATGAGATGGTGTTTTTGAGAGGTTTATTGAGTAAATTATTCAAACTGTATTTGTTTTGGGGAACCAATCTAATATTAAATTCTTTGAAAATGTTCTCAAATTTATTAAAAGCCCATGGAGGATTTTTATGTTTCCAATCAATATTACCTGTTTCCTTTAATGTGGTCAATTGCTTAAATTTTTTGTTTTTCAAATCATTTTTGATTAAAAGAAATATAAGCAAAGAAATATAAAAAACCAAACAAACAGATAAGTCTGCAGTAGTTCACCATTTTTAATTGGCTAATCATAAAATTGAACAAGATATTAAGTTTATTTAAAGGTGAGTCGGAATTGTTACACTAACATCACTTAAGTTTACTCACTTAACATGTTTCGGGAAACGGTTGTTCCCATCCTCAGAAGTTAATTCGACTGGCCCGTGTTGTTGGTGTTTCCATTTTTTGGACTGGATCCTGTGGTGGCATCTTGTGGTGGAGAAATGTACTTCCAGTGAGGATTTGGTGGCAGCAAATCAAAATTCATTAGATGTGTGTTGTGTTTTAGAATGGTGATCTTCTCCCATGCATCTAATTCGGCTGCAAATTTGGCTGGTTTGACTAATGTAATATTGGGTTTGATGTTGTGATTAGTGATCCAAAAATGGTGTGAAACTGCAGATTTGTCCATTTGTTTGTATTTAATACATCTCATGTGCTCCTTTAGCCTAGTTTCTAGGTTTCTTTTTGTCTTACCTATGTATACTTTATTGCAATCTGAACAATTGATTTTATAGATTCCAGCTTTTTTGTCTTGTGGAATGGGGTCTTTTAACTTGTTACAAAGTAATTTCTCTATGTTAAATTTGTTCTGTGGAGCTAGGCTGATGTTATGTTTCATGAAAATCTTCTTAAATTTGTGAAAAGTTCCTGGGTGGTATGTGAATTTCTTGAACTTTAGCTCTTTATCTTGCTGGCTGAGATTTGTTGTGTTTCTGATGTGCATCTGTCGTTTGAATTTTGCAATTTTTTTGTCAATAGTTGCTTTGTTGTACCCATTATGTATTGCTGTGTCTACTATATGCTGGTATTCTTTTTTATTTAAGGGGGTATATACCAGTCTATGTGTTAGGCTGTTTAGTACTGCATGTTTGTGTGTGGTTGGATTGAAACTCTTATTTTTTATGTAATTAGTAGAGTGTGTTGGCTTCCTGTATATGCCAAAGGTTAGGTTCTTTTGTTCTCTGATGATTTTTAGGTCTAAAAATGGTAGCATGCCTTCTTTTTCTATTTCTATGGTGAATTTTATTGATTGGTTCTGTAGGTTTAGTAAGGCTAAGGAGTCTTGTATGAACTTGTATGTCCCTAATAGGTATGAACCTATTAGCTGAAGATGGAGACGAATGCCTCCGATAAACATTTCCTGATCTTAACCATCTGACATGCTCTACCAACACAACACAACTATGTTTTAGTATGTGATTCTTCATATATTTTAACATTTCCTATGCTTGTCATTAATTTTTTGTTGTTTGCAGAGAGCATTTTGAGCAAGTGAATGGTATGAGTAATAAATATTGGGGCTGGGGTCTGGAAGATGATGAGTTTTATGTACGCCTAAAAGAAGCAGGTCTCAATGTATCAAGACCTGCAAATATTTCTACAGGCACTGAGAACACTTTCAGGTAGGAATATGTTGTTTCCTATCTGGTCTTAATAACCTCATTAGTGTGGCATGTTTCAGCAGAATTTCAGTTATTAGTAAGTTCAAATTTTTATTGAGTGAAACTGCTCATAAAACCAACCTATAATGCCATTTGTTGGACTTAGGATGAACTTTTTCAATGAAATTTTCTGTTGGCAGGGGATCAAAATTGTAGTTGTTTCTTAGTGTTTCCAGGAAGATCTCAAGTTGAAACTTCATTGCTGCCTAAGGTATATTAAAGGAGTTCTGAAGCAGGATTAACTTCATAACTCTAGGTGCAAAAATTTTCATCTGAAGTGGATTTTTCTACTTGTTTGTATTAATGTATATGAAATACTCTTTTGCTTTCAATTTTAATTTCCTTTAAGTTGTAAGTATGATGATGATGATGATGATGAGGATGAGAGCAATGTCTTTTCAAACATGTTTGAAGGTATTTTAACTTTTAAAGCTGAAGTATATTGTCGCAGCCTCCAATCAAACACGCTCAAGGGGCAGAGCACTCGCTAGAGAGGTAACGGGTAGTTAACAAATTGTAATAATTTAAATAAGGCGAGACTACGACTAGGGACGCAGCTAAAGTGAAAGTGCAGAAATATTATTGAATACTGGCAAAAGGACACTTACATGGCTCAAAATAGGTAGAAGGAGCTTTACACTATCATAAATAAGACAATAAAGATTTGGATGGCACAGTATTTATTAGATAAAACTTACTACATACCCCATCTTAGTTCCATGCCTGTCGGGCGAGGCCGCCATGCATTCCTGCACGGAGAGAGCGAATACACGTCTGGTCTGGTTGACTGTTACTCACTGACTCCCAGCCCCAAGCCACGCTTCAAAAAGCGTGGGGGACGCCAACTAACCTACCCCCGCCTAAACTGCTAATCCCCACCTAAACTACAACCGCCATCTCAAATCTAGATGACCAAAGAGACGTATGCGCATACGTCACATCATGTAATGAAAACTTTGGTTCAATCTGGTATGTTGATTCATTACTTTATTGTGCTATTTCCAAGCATAATTAATTAATAGATTTCAGTGTTTATTTTAAAATGTACATTTCTTGCTTGTTTGTATACATGTCAAAATGCTATCCATTTTGGAGTACTCCTGATTCGGTGCTTTTCTTTCCATCACAGACTTTCTCTAGGTATTTTTCATGGTTGTACAGGTATCTATAAAGTCAGTACCTATTTTTGGGTAGAGACAGAAAATAAAACAAAGCACCCACTTAACGAGATATTTTGTAGTAAAATCAAGCATTTACTCCTTCTCGTGGCTCTAAGTAACAAACTTCAATTAATGAGTTTCTATGTGAGAACCATTGCATCTCTGAAAAGCTCAAATCACACAAATCACTTTCTCCAACATTCTTGGAAAAATTAGTGCAACTGCTTCTGAATGTTGTCTTTCAGTATTATCAAATCATTGATATTGTTTTGGTAGACTTTGGATTTAACAAAACCCCAGGCCAAAAACCTAACAATTAAATCCAGTGGCCTTGAAGTTAAGGTATCTTATCACCCTGCCCAACCCATTGATTTGGAAACCTATCATTGAAGCAGTCCTGCACAATGTTTGCATGCGGACATGGTGCTCCATCCTATTGGAAATGTGACATCATGAATGATACCATTTTGAATCAGCTGTGGCTGTAAAAATTGAGCATATCAGGGTAAATAATCCCAGTTATTGTTTTTTCTGTGCCATACATTAACTTTTGCTGGCTCCCTCTCCTATTCTGTACTTTTTCGGTGGTCCAGATGTGACACTTGTATTGATTTACTTTTCCACAAGTGTAGAAGGTAGCTTCATCACTAAAGAGAATATGCTCCATCAGACATTCGTCTTTAATCTGTCAGCTAATTGTGTACACATAGCGCTTGAGTTGAGTAATTTTCTTCATGCAGGTATGTAGGATCTGAATGTGGGCTTTCTTTCGTAACCTTGTGTTCAAAATTTTATGGATAGTTGCTCTGGGAATTTGGAGGTTCTCAGATGCTCTGTGAAGTGACAGTTCCTCTTCAAACATTAATGTGTCAGTTCAACTCTTTGGGCCACTGTTTGTGGCATCAAGAACAGATCTCACAAAATTTATAAAACAAATCACACATCACTTTATTGCGAGACATTGCTGAATTCTCTCTTGGATAATGTTATTCTTGTATCCTTAAATATTAAGTGTCAACTAGGAGACATTCTTCTTTATTAAGTATTGATTATAACCTGCAATATAAACTACATAGATCATCAAATACCAAAACTGGATAGTGACTTTATAGACATCCTATATAATAAATTCTTCCATTTTTGTTAGAAATTCTTTATGTAATTCCTCATTCCGAGACTATCCCATTTTTCAAATAGCAGTTGCTTTTCCATATGTGTTTTCTCACACTTAGAATGCAGCACTGAGTTATACCTGAATTTCCATATTGTGGGTGAAAATAAAATGTTTTCAAATTTCCATCTTGGTTCCCTTAGGTATGTTAACCCCATTCTTGCCCTAACAAATCCTTCTCTTACTATTCAAATATACCTACATCTCTATAGTTCTAATGAATGCTGATCAGTTAAGCTCTAAAAAGATCTTGCCTTTTGATATCCACTGATGCTTGTACTTTTGCTTCCAAACACAATTTTTTAATCCATATTCAGATTCCAAAACCTGTTTCTTCTAAATTCCTTTGCAGATGCATTATAATGTTGTTTAATGAATGCTTTCCTTCCACTTGCACTCGATGAAAGTTTGGGCTCGATAAGAGCAACTCTGTTGAAACATGACATACTAAATTTAAGAGTGATACTGATATTTCAGTCAGTTGCTATAACACACTGTGATAAATGCATTTATGTATTTTAATTAATGAATAATACTACAAATTATTTCAGACATACTCATGATCGTGTACATAGGAAGCGTGACATGACAAAGTGTTTTAATCAACGAGAGATAACAAGACGCCGGGATCGCCAAACTGGTTTAAAGGATGTGGTTTATAAAGTAACAAGTGTTAGTGAGGTTGTTATTGATAAAGCACCTTTAACTGTTGTGAACATTGAGTTAAGCTGTAATAAAGAATTAACACCATGGTGTGACTGTGGTGGAGCAGGAGTGAAAAAAACAAATAATTCAACTGTGACTAAAGTTAATGACCAGAACAATTTAAAAAACAAGCACAGCTTTTAGAATTCAGTACAAAGTTTTAAATGCATTTTGTATATAATTCTCAGCCATATTAACTAATTGTAACTATAACTCTTTTAGCTTAAATACAGGAATTTTGTATACAAACTCTCGAAGGAACACAGTGGTTTATATATGTGATACTGACTGGATAGATCATGTGGTATGAGCTTCTATGAAGGAAACCTTTAGCTTTCATGCTGAGATGATGATAGTGATGTTACTAATGTACAGTAAGATAGCATAACATAAAGGAAACATTGTTGCTGGATAATTTAATTTTGTTGCATTTTTTAAAAACAGAATCAAAGTATAATTTATTGACATGCTGAATACAAGTTAATTTGTGCTTTAATATAATAATTATTGAAGGACTCAGTAATAAATAAATTTAAAAATGTACAAATTGTTTCTACAAATGAACAATTTCTGGAAAGTCTTAATATTTACTGCAATATAGGCAAATGAGAAACATGGTTTTATAATATATAGATTTTTAAAAGCTTCTTGATTGAGATGAATTTTGACAGTACTTTCTCTCCGAGATAACTGATATTGTAATTAATAGTATACTTACTTAACATTTCTTTAACATGTGTTTAGACCAGGCATGCTAAAGTCAACTTGTATGGGAATATCCAACAGCATAGTTGCTGCTATATGTTTGGAAAAGGTTGGTATTACTTGCCTGATTGAGACAATAAAATGTTATGCACGTGCTATGTTACCTAACCATTTCACTTTCAATATAGAATTTGTGTTTCATTAAACTTTTATACTAGTAATGACGCATTGAAGGAATTTGTTTTCTAGATAGCATGTCATTAAATTGATCTTGCTTTTTTTTTTTTTGAGCTTGATTTTTTTCTTTTTTAATTATATAAATGAAAGACAGGTTCCTGATCCTCCTTGTTCAGATAGGGAAATCTACCAGTGTTTATTCAGTAACTTAATTTTCGCAGGACTGTCCCATAATACTTGCTACAGAGTCCTTCAGTTATAGGTAGTTACATATTACTTGCTTGTATGTACTAGTCAGCCACGATATGAATGCACTTTGGAAGAGGGCACCACTATGGTAGTTTTCTTTACCTGATTGTCCTTCTGATGCCCCACTTTTTTCGTAACTGTTTAGTTCCCCTTCATACCACATGCACTCATATCATGGCTGTTTAGTATACAAATGTGGTTTTTTTTTCAGATTGGATACCTACATTGTGTTACAAATAAAATAAACTGTTATTGACTCAACTTATTTTAACATTATAGCTGTAGCTGCTTTTTCAGAGCAGTTAACATTGAAATTATGGCATTTGTGTTCTCATGACATAAGCCTGATAATTGTTATATAGAAAATTTGAGTCTGAGTTGAAACACTTTTTCTCTAACAAGGTAGAAGATTACATCGCAGAGGTCCAAATTGCAACCCAAAACCTAATGGAATTAGAGAAAAACATAATACAAAGCGAATGTTGCAAAATAATTGAAAAAATAGGAAATGAAAAGAAAGCTAACCCCCACAAAAACGTGACTGGTCAACGTCCATATGAACAAAGAGGAATACACATGAGCTAAATAACATATTGGACATAGCTACAAAAAACGGATTCAGGCCAGAAACAATATACAAGAAAATAAACAGAGCCGTAAGCAAAAAGAAAATAAAAGAAGTTACCACACCCATCGCTACTGAAAAAGAAAAGATGATCTTCAAAAAATTCACATACCACCCAACAGCTTTCTACAAATTCCAGAGAATTTTCAAGCAACACAACATCTCTTTGGCCCCAAAAAACAATTACACCATCAAAAATCTATTAAACTCCAAACTAAAAGATGACATCCCACAGGAAAACAAACCAGGAATATACCAGATCAGCTGCAATGACTGCGAAAAAATCTACATTGGGAAAACCAAAAGAAATATAAAAACAAGAGCAAAAGAACCCTTCAGTTACATAAAGCAAAAACAGGAAGATAAATCAGTAGTAGCTTGGCACTTTTGAAGAGACAAACACACCATAGACAGAAACCCAAAAATACTAGAAAAATCATCTCAGGCAAAGCAGAACTTACAACTTGGGAAAACATTTATATTTCGAAAAACAGAAACCACACTTATAATTTTGAAACCCCGCCAGGAGATTTACTTTTGAGGAAGTTCTTCCAACCGCCGCCAGAGATCTAGCTAACAACTAAGACGAAGGATGTGGACAGTCAACAGGGAACTGAGGATGGGAACAATTAGCCCCTGAATCATGTATTCGTTATAAAAACAAGTAAGTGATGTAATGTTACAATCGACTCAATAATTACTAATGATAATTTTTTTTTGCCAACATTCCATTTAATCATTTCATAATATTTTCTGGCACAAATTTTTCTGTGTGGTGAATGAACATGTGATAATGGATCATCCACAATCTTGAGCATAATCTAAGTCATAAGTCATTTTATTCATCCTTTAGCATATACAATAAAGGACATGTCAAAATTTAAATATATACATGATATACACTATATATATGTGTGTATATATATATACACACGTGATTACAATAAAGTTTTTTTTTTATTTGCAGTTATATTTGTATTCTTCCATGCTATAATATGCATTCTCAGTTAAGTATTTTTTAATTGTTTTAAAGCAACTCTCTGATCTTTATAATTACAGATGGGCAATCAAAAGATCACCATGATAATACAGTGTGACATACATGTTCCCCATTCTCATGAGATATTCCACAAGAAAAATTTGTACCAGGTTTGATGACATATGGTTAAACCCACTGATGAGGAGATTGTTAGGTTTGTGACTGGATCTCAACAGAAACTGTATAGAAAGTAAAAAAATTTATTGCATAATACAGTGATGTTAAAATTATATGAATTAATCAAATTTATTAATAAAACTGTCCCTGCCTTAAAGCTGTTTAAGGTGCAGGGATGCAATTGGCAGGGGATGCCTCTTTTGCAGTAATTTAATTCAAGGAAACCATCCACCCACCCCCTGGGACTGCAAGATTGAGTGTTTAATTACTTATGTTTCATTATTATTTCATAAAATTGGCTACAAAAATATGTTACAAAACATTAGTAATTAACTGTAACAAACATTAAAAGTTGAAATGATTTGAAATAAACATTGTTATGGCTTCACTAATTTAGTTTATTAACTAGAACGTGTTTTGCAAGATATTTCCTGCATCCACAGCTAGAGTCCTATATTTGATTTGGTTGATAACAAACATTGCAATAAATCAAGAACACCAATATTTTCTGACCAAAATATGAATTACAGAAGCCAAGGTGTATATTTAAGTTTTAAAAAGAAGCCGAAATTTTTTTGACAAATCAAAGGAAACCATACAGAATGATTTTTCTTAATAATTCTCATCTTCTCTTCATACTCTGGTAATGTATATTTCAGATTTATCATACCATGGCCCAGACCTGTTGGTATGCCTGTTTCTTTGATACCAATAACTTGAAGTTTTAGAAAAGTAATGTCAGTAGAAGGCTTCATTTAAGGCAGCATCTTCGGAAAGTTCCTATCTCACTGGTTGCATTCAAATTTATATTTAATTCTTTTTTTCTATCACATAAAATAGTAGAACCCCAATTAAGCATTATAATGGTGGGGGATTGACGATTACTGGAAATTACATAATATAATCAGTAGGTTTATTGAGCAGCTACACTAAAACTCACTAAACACATGAGTCCTATATTACATTTCTTGTATATTTAGAAAAATGGCAATAAAAGTGATTGTTGTCCCAATCACCTTTATTGGCAGGGCTGGGTGGTAAGAGGTAACAGACGCTTTTCATAAATTTTTGTAGTACATCGCTAGACAACAGTAGTACATTATGATCACTGTGTACTATTGTTTGATTGCATGACCACTTCATTATGAAACTGGAACTTAAGTAATACACAGCTGAAGTGATGAAACATAAGACTTTTGTTCCATTACTTTTATTATGCACTTTGTTTGAGAGTTTTTGGAATACTAAAGCCATCTATTGATGTACAACATGCTCAAACTACCTGCAAATATGTATCCAGAACACACAGAGATGTTTGTTTCATGAATAGCTCAACTTTTGCAAAATGTAACAAAGTCGTTGAAAAACAAAAAAGATGAAGATGGTGATTCACGAGCTAAATGGTTTACTGAGTGATGGATAATCAAGGTTGTACTGATTAATAATAATAATGGAATATTCTATTATATGTATGTGTGGGAGCACTACAGAAATTATTGGGGATAACATACATTGACGTAGTATACATCTAATTTCAAGAACAGGAAACAGTCACACAGCAAATAGCTTTATTTAAAAGCACAAGGGGTGATTATGAAGGAGACTGAGAAACTTTTTAGATATGGGCAATATGTTAATGATTAAAAATTTCACTACACCCTCTTTGCATTAGTCATCCTTTAAAACCAAGACTGAAGCCATGGCACCATTCATTACCATCAATAGCACTAAGCTCTTTTTTGTGTGCTTTTACAGCATCTTCCAGGCTTGAAGACTGCTTCCCAGTAGTTGCACTGCACTGAAGGGAACAGGAAGTAGTTACAGAGTGCCAAGTTAAGACTATAAGGAGGATGAGTGGCAACTTGTGCAACAATGGCAGTGTGAGAGGCATTTGTTATAATTCAGTCTTTGATCTGATTTCTTGGCCTTTTTCACACAGTTGTTTTGGAAAACTCCAAGAAGATAAACTGTGGATACTATACTGTGGTTATTTTCCTTTGCTCTTCATAAGGAATTGTTACCACATGACTGCCAATGGAAGTCACCATCAACAATTACTCTTTTAATTTTCATTGGAGGTGTGTCATTTAAGGACATCCAAACTGATGATTGGCAATGCATTTTAACATCATATTGATAGTCCTGTGTTTTATCACTTGTTACAGTTTCAGAAACACAGTATGAGTCCCTGTTATCATAGCTTTGCAGCAACTTTTAGTTTGATTTCTTCTGCCTTTCACTGAGGTTATGCAACACTCAGGGAGAAGAAATTTTCGTGACCCTTAAGTAAGACTTAGACACTTTCCAACCCAATATTAAGGGATGCTTATGAATCCTTCTAAAACAAGGGTCTTCAGAGTGATGAAGTCACTGCTCTCAAAGGTCTTATATTCTCTCCCCAAATTTTCAGATCCTCTTTAAACTCTGCAAACCAACTACCTAATGATTGTACATATGCAAAGAAATAAGATCTCCTAAAGCTGCTGTAAGTCTTAAGTATTGGTTTAAGCTGCTTTTAAAACTGTAAAATATGATGGTTCAGAAATGTTCTTGTTGGAACTCCAATGCAAAACAGTGATTTTCACATTGTTGAGGTTGTATGGGTAGCAGGTAATTTCAAATTGGTGATAAGTATGGCCAACAATGCATCATACATGTTTGTTTATTACTGTAAATATTTTACTTAGGACTGGAAACCTGCATTGGGAAACTTCAGTGTCCATGTCTGTTTCCGGAAACATTTCTTCAATAATGAAGCATTGATTTGAATGTTGTCATCTCTGATGTTCCCCATATGGGCTATTCCATTTCAAATTGTCTGAAATAGAAGGAAAATTGAGCTTGTATTTTTTTAAATGAAACAAAACTTTTTGTATTTGGACTCAAGCCTGATACATTGCTCTATGTAAATTCTTAAAATTCAGATTATAGTTTTGCAATTAAAGTTGTTCAAATTTATCATATCTTCCTAAAATTCCCAACTTCAAGCTGTTATAACTCTGAAACCCTTAAATCTAATTATTTAAATTGAGCTTTATTTTGATTCCTTAAACTTAAATTTCATACCGAGAAGTAAAAATATTCTTATTTTTATTTAAGTTAAGAGATTTCTATTTTTTCAAGTGTAGGCAGTTTGGAATTAAGGAAATGAATTGTATTATATATGGTAAGATTCCATAATTTAAACACAATCAAACATATATTTTACTGTAGTGGTGACTAATAAGGATTCATCTAAAATAATTAAAGAAGTAAATTACTTTACGCACAGGAGATAGTAAAACATCTGCTCATGGTCGCTCTCACACATTTGTTTTAAACTGAAGGTCAATGTGCATAAGGTTAAACAATGAGAATGCTTACTAAGTAGTAAGGGGTACTGATTATTTCCTCATAGATTTACATTGCTACAGGTAGATGCATAACATAATGTGTATTGATAAAATACTGAGAACAGCATTAACTTACCAATTTTGCTACCTCCTGCACCTCAAATCTATACTTTTTGCCATGTTAACAAAATCCTTTCTCCTGGGATAGTTCTGCTATATTCTTCTGATTCAGAAGTACTTACCTAGTTTAGTTGTTTCCTCTGAAAGGCCATGACCTATCTTTCTGTCCACAACAGACATAATTATACATTTTGTATTCACTTCTGCTGCTATGCAAATCATGTGCCTAGTGACTGCAAAGGTAACCTGAATCATTTTAATGGACCATGACAAGGGAAGAATGGTGGGAACTGACTTTCGTTTTGCTGTTATCTGCCAACTCGAATGCCTATTTAAGCTTCTCTAAGATTTCATTGTCTATTTCATCTATAGGTTCACTCATATCAGCCTAATGAAACACCTTTTCTTTTAGAGCCTTCTTTATGGTTTTCACTTCTTTTGGGGTATTTTATTTCAGTTAATTTCTTTTTCTTTATTGGACTCGAATCAATCACAATAAGTGTTTAATTTAAGGCGCTATGTAGAGACTAACCTCAATGAATTGCACTTCGCTACAAATGTGTATCACTGTTATTACAAATAACATTTTCTGCTTGAACACTAGAAAATATTGGTTATGCATTTTCTTCTCATGACCTTGCCTGCTCCACTGTATCCTTTTTATTTAATTTCCATATGAGGCAAGTACACTAATTGTATTTCAGTATCGTTCTGAAACACCATATATGTCTGTGCTAGAATGGGGTACTTTATGGAGCGCTTTGGTGCTAACATTTTTGTGAACTGGAAGTTGAAGGGAATTGAAGCAACAGTGACCAGTGTAAGATTTGCATTCCATTTTAGGCAATCTATGAAAGAAGAAGTACCATAATGCATAAAATGTATATGCATAATATGACATACCTTAACTTGATTTTAATTTTCTTACCTTGAAGAAAGACTCACAAGAACGTATCACTAACAAAAATATAATTAATAACTACTTATACTTAACTCATAGCATTCAGAAAGACTGAAGAGAATGGAGATAAAAATGAAATACGAGTTTGTATTGTCACATAGCTGAATAGCCTGCCTTCTTGTGTCACCATGTTGTGCTGCTGCAGAGCACCTGGCAAACATCATGCATAAACCACCTAAATTGCGGCATTTATTCATTTTTTGTGTTATAACTACAAACACCCTAACATCACCGCTTTTCTAACATTGCTAGCTTCTGTTGCTGATACTATGGATTATTCTGTCTAATATTTTAGTTTTATAAAAATCTCAAGACTCTTAAAATAAGTAAAACCTGTATATGGATTTTTGTGTATATTAAAAACATAACTAATATATGCTGTAATGAAATACACACTTTATCTACAAAATGAGACATGGTACAATATTCTTAAATAAAGTATTCCGGAGCTATGCACATTTAAAATGGGACAAAATGAATTAATTTATAATTCAATAACATGACAACTGTTGGGTTTTAGATGCTAATATTTGATAAATATGCTTTCCTTAGCACCCCTTATTAATAGGAAAAATTACAACAGAAACAAAAATGCAAGGTTTTTTGCTGTTTGATTACACATGAAATATGACCTTCAGGGGTTAGCTCATTCCACCATAGACTGATCCATTTCTGAAGAGTAGGCACCCAGTGGACAGAATCCATTACCTCTGATGGTAGAGTGATGATGAGGATGGTGGTAGAACAATGATTTGAATCATATAGCTTTCTTGGAGGCCTTTCGGTGCATTTGTATACTGCTTTTAATATATCGTGTCATTTTCATATAAAACTACAGAGTTGCTGACAGCAGCGGATGGAGGCAGAAGTGTTTCAAGAGCTCTCTCCCGCAAGAAGAACAATGGGTGTGATTATTGGGATATATGTATCAGGTAAAAATGGTTTATTTAATGCGACAATCAACTTTTTAGAAGGTGGAGGACATAATGAATGCTTAACAGTCCTATTGTGGTACTCCTCTGTTTTGGCAATACTGATGGTAATAGCAAGAGTTAAAGTAAATCCCAGCCCAGAAATGGACCAGATTCTAAGAGATATTGAAAGTTATCACAAGATTTAATGGACGAGAAACTAAGTCAAAGAATAGATGGAATAAAGGAAGTTATGGTTAGATGGTAGATGTAGAGCTAAATATAAAAATGCAAATGATGGGTGTTATACAGTAGACCCTCGCTAATTCGAAATCAGATAAACCAAAAACCCACTTAATCCGTAGTAACTGCTCAGTCCCTGCCGAATTACAAGGAAAAATCTACCGCTTAAACTGAATTTCAGCTAATTCGTACTATGAACTAAAATTTGGTCCCTCATTACATATTCCATACGTTATTCTTTGTTTAAACCGAATGTGTATGTTGTGCAGTGCACTATGGTATTTTCCGTTACGCATTTCACATAATTTTTCTCAATTTTCTTTTTCACTGTCCAGTTCCATGCTTCAAAAAAAGACTCAGGAAATACCCAAGAAAGAAGGAATTTCTGGGTTTGTGTCTTCTGAGGGATGGCTATGGCGTTTTCAGAAAAGGCATAAAATCAGTGCTGTCAGTGTCTGTGGGGAGGTACATAGAGTAAACGAGGAAGATACCAATGAGTGGGCACGGGAATTTCAATATAAGCTCTCTCATCTTCACCCAAGAAATGCATTTAATATGGTTGAAGCAAGCGTTTTCTATAACTTGATGCCTGAAAAAAACACTACATGCCAAGGGCGGAAAATGCAGCAAGGAGAGACTGACGGTGGTCTTGTGTTGTAATTCAGATGGTTCTGAGAAGCTCAAACCATTAGTGATTGGAAAATACAAAAATCCAAGTTGTTTTAAAAAGGTCAACCTATTCAATCTGCCAAGTCAGTACGAGAATAACAATAAAGTTTGAATGACCAAATCTCTTGAAGGCTGTAGTTAAAAGGTATATTAGAGGTAGCTGACATTCAAAATTCAGAAATATGCTAATGCAATAAGTGTACCTATATATACAGGGTGAGCCAAAAGACTCCAAACCACCTGCATGGTGTTTTTCCTGTCCGCGTCCTTGGCGCGCATTGCCGCCTGCTGCTATCAAAGAAAGGCGGATGAAACCATACAACAGGACAGGAAAAACACCACGCAGGCGGTTCAGAGTCTTTTGGCTCACTCTGTACTAAACATATCTACAATATGCTAGAGGTACAAAAATTTCAATAAATACTAACAAGAATAATGTATTATTATTAGTAATATTATTAGTTGCAAAAGGTCTCTAAGTACATATTTTAAAGTCAGTTGGTGAACCTGCTTCATCCAATCTTGCATATCTTTCTTGTTTTTATAATTTATTGTTAGAGCAAAAGAAAAAGGACTGGAGGGAATGCAATGAAAGGAATTTGATAAAATGTCTAAATGAAAATAATGTTAATAAGGTATGGCAGGTTCTTAAGGCGACCTATAATAAATGTGTAACTAAACCCAATGTTGAACCAGGACAGTGGATGGAGTATTTTAAAACATTATATGGGGAAGAAAGGAGTATAGGAAGTACGGAATTTTTGGAAATAAGGAATGTTTTTGTAGAGATATTGGATGGTGAAATTAGGAGTGAGGAAATAATAAAACAAGTTAAGTTACTGAAGAAAAATAAAGCTACTGGAATTGATGGCATCCCAACAGAGTTTCTTAAGGAGTGGTGTAATGAAACAGGGAGAGTGAAAATTTTATTACATTTATTTAATGTAATTATTAGAAAGGGTATGTACCTAAACGATGGAGAGAAGCTATCATCCATCCTATATATAAAGGCAAGGGCAATGTCGATAAACCTAATAACTACAGAGGTATTGCATTACTATCAAATATAGGAAAACTTGTTGCGGGCATTTTGGCAGCAAGACTACAATTTTGGGTTGAAGAATATAATATCCTTTCGGAATTCCAGATGGGCTTTCGCAAGGGAAGGAGAACAATTGATAATTTATTTATTATAAAGACATTTGCAGACAAATATTTAAAAGAAAAAAGGGGTAAACTGTATATGGCTTTTGTAGACTTAGTGAAGGCTTATGACCGAATTGAGCTACAACTTCTGTGGCATAAATTAGTGTGTAAGGTAGTAAGTCAGCAATTGGTGAATATTCTTAAAGCACTGTATTTTGAGAACACCTTCTGTGTACGGGTGGAGACAGGCTGTGTAACAAACGAAATTCCACAAAAGAACCTTCGGCAAGGATGTAAGTTAAGTCCAGTTTTATTTAATTTATACATAGATGATGTCTTACTAGAAATTGGAAGGAATAATAACTGTGCACCAGTAATTAACAACATCCAAATTCCAGGACTTCTTTTTGCAGATGACCTAGTGGTAGGATCTATTACAGTAAGTGGTTTAAAACAATCATTACAAGCAATTGATGTATATTGTAAAGAATGGAGGTTAAAAGTGAATCAAGAGAAAACACAGATTGTGGTTTTCAAAAAGGGGGGAAAATTAGGCAAATATGAAAAGTGGAAGGGAGAGAATAAAGATTACAGGGTAGTGCGTGACTATCTATTTAGGAGTAAAAATAGATGGAGGTAATAAATGGGAGAAACAAAAGAAGTTTGCATTGGCAAAAGGTAAAGGGGTGATGGCAGCAATTAGAAGCTGCAAATATAAAGTACCTAATATAAATGTTAAATGGCTGGAAAAAGTTTATGAGATGGTTGTGGAGGCAAAAATGATG
Source organism: Deroplatys truncata (assembly GCA_030765065.1). Taxonomy (NCBI): domain Eukaryota; kingdom Metazoa; phylum Arthropoda; class Insecta; order Mantodea; family Mantidae; genus Deroplatys; species Deroplatys truncata. The sequence continues at coordinate 120,366,938 of CM060981.1, forward strand.
TATGGTATAGAAATATGGGGATTAGATAGAGGATGGGAATGTATAGATGTGGTGCACAGGATGTTTTGTAGAGAAATACTAGGGCTACCGAAGTCAATTGTAAGACAGGTAGCACAATTAGAGATGGGCAGGGTGGCAACTAAGGGGAAGATAATGGAAAGAGCTTTGAAATTTTGGTTCAGAATTTTAAATCTAGGAAAAAGTAATGTGTTAAAACAATGTATTGAATACCAAGAGAATAGCTTAATGAATGATGGATGGGTAAGTACATTACGGAATATTTTGGAGAAAAATGGGTTAGGAGATATATGGAGAAGGAGAGAAAATAACGTAAAACATTTTTGGAAAAAGGCAAGGAAAAGACTGGAAGATATAGAAATACAAATCATGTTCAGTGAGATTGCCGAAAAGAGCTCATTAGTTTATTATAGGCCAATGAAAAATACATGGGGTAGGGAAAAATATATAGACATAGTAAATAAAGAAGAGAGAATCTATTGCATGGTTAAGAACCGGAGCATGGAGGCTAAAAGGGCTAAGACAGGGTATTCCTCAGAACCAATGTCCGATATGTGGTGGTAATGAAGACATTGAACACATAGTATTTAAGTGCCAAGGAACAGAAAATTGGAGAAAAGAATTTTTCAATAAGAAGTGGTTGAAGGGGAATAGAAATACACTTATAATTGAAATGATATGCAAGGACGCTAGAAGCATTGGACAGTTTTTGTCTAAAGTAAAAAATAAATGGCTTTGGACAGTGGAAAGAGAAAAGTAAGAGGTAGTGCATCTTACTTTGAATGGAAAACTAGAGTGAATGTGTGATGGTTAAGCAATCAATAAATGAAAAGTGAAAAAAAAAGTGGAAATGGGACATGAAAAAAATCTGATGTGTTACACTCACATGACTTTCTCTACTCTTGTACAATCTATTTTTACAAACGCCTATTCTCCATATGCTTCATATTAATCGAGATGTCAATCTTATTTGTAATTTTCTTGTAGATGCAAGGGGAATATGGTAGCTTTTAAGCGATAGTCAAATATTTTATCGCTGGTTGCTATGTGGCGCATTCCATTCTCTTTTGCAACGGAAAATGCTTACGTAATTTGTGTTTTTGTTAGCCCCACGTTGTGGAGCCAATTTGCGAGAGAAATTGCTTTACGTAATGTTGTTTACATCAGTATTGAAGCCATCTTGTGACGTCACTCCTTTGTCTGGTTTGTAGCTCCATCTGGCGTAGCAATTTGCATCAATTAGTTTCCGAAAGAATTTAAGTTTCGTATATTGTCCTCCGGCTAGCTATCATCTTATCTTGGTAGGACATGTATCTCTATGCAAGGTTGTGAAACGGAAAGGAATCTTTTATCCAGAAATTATACTTAATGAAGAAAATTGGTTTTATAATTTTTATTGTCGAAACACGTTCACTAACACTTTTACAAATTGATTTAGATACTCGCCAAACTGAAACTGTTTGTAATAACTTCTTACTTATCACTTTTAACTATGTATTTCAACTTTGTGGAGAATTAACTTTATAATAATTCTCGTAATTCTGCTGCGCGTAACTTGACGAAATGAAGGACTGACTGACGACATGTAGTGTACACGAAATTTTGATGAACTGAGGGGAAGCTACCTCGAACCTACCCTATTTATAGGCCTGCATCAAGATACGCCTAAAGATTATAAATGAACTGCTATTGGCTAATAAAACGCGCCAACATTAGCGTCTATTTTAATATCCAATGAAAACCACGAATACATATGTTTTAGGAAATATTCTAGAATGTTCTACCGAAACCGCGCGAACATTACGTAACTTCCTGGTTCCCAGTAATGATAAACAATTCACCCCATCGCTGCATTATTGCGTTATTATTGACTGTTTCAGTAAAGCCGTATATTATTATTTACCAATAATAATTACAATTAATAAACATCGGAAGTCAATGTCACATAAAAATACATATTCATATTACAATCATTATTTACATTTAAATAATTTGTGATACAAATTACAGTATCATATGCCCCACTAGAAACATAATTATAAATATTTATAACTTGTTTGGAAATTTTATAATTGTGTTTTTAGTCTCCTAACTCTCGGAACACACGCTATCACTTTCACTTTACACTTCACACGCATTTAACACACGACATATTTTTTTTTTATCTCGCCACTACTTACTGGCTCTGGTTTAATTAATTTAGATATTAATCTGACATCACAAATTTTTTTTTATAGCAAATACTTTACCCTAAATTATTTAATCACTGCTACCAAATTGTTTACTTTCTTAAGTTGTTGACAAAAATTTATACATTTAAGATTTTTGTAATTATTATACATATTTACCAAAATATTCACCCTCTACATATATTTACATCTCTTAAATCTAGGCACTGTTTCACATGTTCTATTTACTACATAAATATTTGTTTTTAATTATATTTACCAATTTTTGTTATTTTGTACTTTATCTTAACAATACTCTTGTAATAGTATTTATGTACTTTACTTTAATATAACATCATGCTTTATTTCACATGTTCAGTTACTAATAAAATGTTATCTTCCTCTCAAACATTTAGTCATGACCACAATTTATTTCTCCTTTCACATGACGTACATTTTTATTTAACCCTCTTACGTTCCAATACATTGCTCTGCAAGTCATCTTTACCTATCCAGCATTTACTTTACATCTTATTGCTATTTACCCTCCTGGATCAAATTGTGTGTGGCTAAACATTACTCGTAGCCGTAACCTAACCTTCAAATTTTTGTTCATGAATAACCTCTTGTATTCATTTGAAATTTCATCACATGATAACATTTGAAAACAATCTACAGCTTCCTGAACAATACATCTTTTAACAACTTTCATTTTCAATTCTTCTGCTCTTTTTTTAATCTGAGAATACTCTGACAAATCTGTACTAAACTGTACTGGACTGGAGTTTTCATTTTGAACATCTTGGTACAATTTATTTCTTTGCATTTCTGATTCTTTCTTTATTTCTGATATCTCCCCTTTGAAATTAACTTGCGCCTTATTCACATCTACATTCATAACCTCTTTCATCTCTCTTAACTCACTTGAAATACTACTCATTTGACTTCCTAACTCTGTACATTCTACATTAACCTCACTTTTAGTATTAACCTCACTTTCTTTGTTACCTATTTCCTTGCTCATGTCTAGCATTTTCTTTGAAACTTCACATATTTCACTTGCTATTATTTCCTCATTTTCATCTCTCATTTCTGGCATACTACTATCTAGCTTCATAACTTTCTTTTCACTTTCTTTACCGCTTTGATCTACTGTTTGCTCTAATTTCTCATAACTATGAATTAGTTTATCTAGATTCTCATTATACTTACTAATATCTTCCCTTAATTCCCTCTTATTCTTTTCCATATTCTCATTCAACTTTTTCAGCATTTCCATAATCATTCTAGTATCAGAATTAATATTTCCTGCTATTCTATTCTCACTTCCTGCACTAACATTTCCTCCCTCCAATACTACATGTACATCGTTTGAGCTTTTTTTTGTAACCTGTATTGAATTACAGCTAACTGTTACACTATCCCCTTCCATCATTGTTTCTTGTTTTACACTTTTTTTTTTTTTTTTTTTTTTTTAGAATTAAAATCACACTTTTCTAACCTTTCTGATGCTATCTGCTGATGTTGCTTAGATGTCCAGCTGTCTGCCCCACTCTCCTAGGTTTGTATGTCGCTTCTGCATTGTTTTGTGATGAATCTACGTTGTCTCGATGTTTTTGTAGTTGAATTACCCTGTTGCCTTGTAATCTCGGAATTGCGATTGAAGTCTGTCGTCCCTGTTGTTTCTGGAATCTGCGTCTTGTAGATCAATTCACTGCTCCATTCATTCCACATCCTGGTTAATTCTGCTACTTCCTGGTTATTGTGATCCTTTCCTGGTCATCTTGCCCCACGTTCTGGGTGCCAATTTGCAACGGAAATTGCTTTACATAATTTGTGTTTTTGTTAGCCCCACGTTGTGGAGCCAATTTGCGAGAGAAATTGCTTTACGTAATGTTGTTTACATCAGTATTGAAGCCATCTTGTGACGTCACTCCTTTGTCTGGTTTGTAGCTCCATCTGGCGTAGCAATTTGCATCAATTAGTTTCCGAAAGAATTTAAGTTTCGTATATTGTCCTCCGGCTAGCTATCATCTTATCTTGGTAGGACATGTATCTCTATGCAAGGTTGTGAAACGGAAGGGAATCTTTTATCCAGAAATTATACTTAATGAAGAAAATTGGTTTTATAATTTTTATTGTCGAAACACGTTCACTAACACTTTTACAAATTGATTTAGATACTCGCCAAACTGAAACTGTTTGTAATAACTTCTTACTTATCACTTTTAACTATGTATTTCAACTTTGTGTAGAATTAACTTTATAATAATTCTCGTAATTCTGCTGCGCGTAACTTGACGAAATGAAGGACTGACTGACGACATGTAGTGTACACGAAATTTTGATGAACTGAGGGGAAGCTATTTTTTTGGGGGGGGGGGAAAACAGGAATAAAGGATTTAAGGAAAAACAGATATATGTATAAAGGTTGTAGAAAGGAAAAAGGAAGAGGAAAAGAAGGATCTTGTGCTGTGGTGGCGCAATTTATTAGGGGCAAAGTGGTAAACATGGTGGCTGGTACCGCCGAAGCAAACCCGCTGATTGTGGGCGAATACTTAAAGTGGCGGATATCTCCGCTGTGGTGGTCAGGTATCTGCCATGGCGATGGCCCTGACAGGGACCTGTAACGTCGGTGAATTAACAGGAGATGCTGGCTCCAATCCCGGGCCTGTTACCTCCGGGAGTTGGCACGTTGTTGATGATGGTGTACTGGATGAGGTGGTTGGTGTAGTCTGTCGATCTGAGCTCGGGTTTCCAGTCTGGTCTCGTTGATGCGTGTGATAAGGTCGTCGAATTGTGTCTTCATGGCGTTGAAAATCTTCTCATATTGATGTTTAGAGTTGGCTTCCATGTCCTCGGTTCGTCTGTCTATTAGTTTTAAGCATTCTTGTCGTTCGTTGAAGTGGCTGTTCATGTTATTGGTCAGGCGCTTCTTGGTAACGTCATGGCATTCGTCAATGATGTCGGCGATTCCATTAAACTTCGCGCTGATCTGCTCTTCCAGGGTAGTCAGCCTGCTGGAAAGGTTTAGCATCTCAGCGTGGAGGTCCTGGATGGCGTCGATGATGGTTGTGTTGGTTGTAGTTTGCTGCTGGAGTTGGTTCGTGGCTACTAGTTGTTCCTGGATCTGTGGCGAGTCGCTGGATGAAGTGATGTTCGGCGTCGTAGGTGTGCGGTTCTGCGGTGTCTCTGAGAGTTGCGGTGTGGCTCTACGAGGATAGAGCGGGCAGACGGCCTGGCCGGTGTAATGCCCCTTGCCCCCACAGGAGGCGCAGAAGCGGCGGCGGTGCGTCAGGTCGTGTGCCCTGCAGTCTGCGGTGAAGTTCCCGCTACCACAATAGTGGCAGCGGGGAGCGGCGTCGCATGACGCGTCTGTGTGCCCGTAAAGGCAGCAGCGGCGGCATGGAGTTGGTCGCACACTGCGGCTGGCCTCAATTACCAGGGTTTGCCCTAATAAGGGCATTCCTGCGTGTAGGGCCGCCGAGTAGTCGGCTTCCTCCATAAACGTTAGTCGGACCAGCGGTGTGGGACCTCTGTCGTTACGAATCCTAGTCGCTTTGGCCGCAGACGGCCAAAAGCGCTGGGCGTCGGTGAGCAGTAAAGCGTCCGGGAGTTGACGGTGCACTCCCCGGACAACAGCGGAGTAGCGTGCGGGCACGCTGGTCAACGGTGTGTTGCTGGCTGGAGAGATGGCGCTGGGCGCTTCGATTGGCTGTGGCGGCGGCGGAGAGGCTGGAAGCTTTTCTTCGTCGGCGGCGGAGGCAGTAGTGGCTTCCTCTCGAAGAGGAAGCTTGGAGGCTGCGGCGGTCTTCTTCCTACCCATCTTGACTCGCCTCGAACCTACCCTATTTATAGGCCTGCATCAAGATACGCCTAAAGATTATAAATGAACTGCTATTGGCTAATAAAACGCGCCAACATTAGCGTCTATTTTAATATCCAATGAAAACCACGAATACATATGTTTTAGGAAATATTCTAGAATGTTCTACCGAAACCGCGCGAACATTACGTAACTTCCTGGTTCCCAGTAATGATAAACAACTCACCCCATCGCTGCATTATTGCGTTATTATTGACAGTTTCAGTAAAGCCGTATATTATTATTTACCAATAATAATTACAATTAATAAACATCGGAAGTCAATGTCACATAAAAATACATATTCATATTACAATCATTATTTACATTTAAATAATTTGTGATACAAATTACCGTATCACTTTGCATGTCCAGGACATAAAAAAATGAATAACGAATTTGAGAAAAAGTATAAGTTTTGGAAAATTTAAGGAAATAACAAGCAATATCTCGAAAACGGTTCACTCAACAAAAAAAAATGTATATGATATAAGTTGTGTATTTTAACGCGATCTACATTTTTTGTGTAGTAAAATTTTGTCTATCTCTTATGGTTTACCAGTTATGCAAAAGTCGTTCATAATGAAGAATACTTTTGGAGACATTCCCAGAATTTTCGAGATATACATTTCATTTCTCATGACATTATCTTAAACATATGATATTTTCATCAAAATCGTTAGAGCCATTTTTGAGAAAATTAAAATTTTCGAAAAATGTTCCATGTAAAGGGTAGTCTGGGGTGGGGGGATTTTCTTGAAAATCTTCGTGTCGCATCTCTGGAAGATACTGAACCTAAATACCAAGTTTGGTGTTTATCCGACTGTTAGTTTTTGAGTTATGCTGTTCACAGACACACACACAGACACACACACGGACATGTTTCCAAAAATGCTTTTTTTGGATTCAGGAGGTCTCAAAACATGTATTTCCGGTGAAATCTCGGTATCGAATTTTTGGGTGGAATGCAATACTTCCCCTACTTACTATACGTAGTAGAGAAAGTAAAAAAAAAAAAACTGAAAAAAAGAGCAAGATAATTTAGTGACAAGAAATTGTAAAATGTAAATAAACAGTAGTGATTGTCTACTGAATAAGTGACCAGGATCAAAATGCAGTAGACAATCAAATTTGTAAAACTCTTAGCACAATAAAATACTAAAAAAAAACTAAATATATTTTTTCCAATAGGCACAGTGAAATATTTCCTAGCAAGCCAATTAGTTGATAAATGCAGTAAGAGTTAGTTACATTTCTCCATATCTTGCTGTTCTGTTCATTTAAATAATGAGTGCTCATTTATTACATTTAATATTACGTGGAGACCTTGGAAAAATATTAGTGCAAAGTGCAGTTGCTGTAGAAAAAAACTGTTGATCTTCCCTTTACCTCCAATAATGGATAGAAAAGCTGAATAAACAATTGTAACCTTATAAGTAAATAGAAAAATTAAGTGCTCAGTACATGACACTGCCCATCCAGATAGACAATAACCATAACATTGAAATGTACAAAAAATTGAAAAGGTATGTAATTTTGCTGTGATGCAATTTGTAGGGAAGTGTTTAAACTTTATTCAGAAAGTATACTTTCAGCTCTGAATGAATTGCTTGGAAATATCAGAATTTTGATATCTAAAGCAGACCCTGCTTAGGTCACAAATTCAATAGATTTTAGCTTCCCAAAGAAGCAGAGCATTCCTGGAAGAATAGTAGCATGGTGATATCACTCTCTGAAGAAAATAAGTCATTTTTGCCTCGGTGGCCATTCCATATTACATTGTTGTAATACTGTGTTTACACATGATGTGGTGCCAAGAAACACCTCACAACTGAGTTTGAGAACCTAGATACTAAGAGAAAAGGCATTCAAAAGCTGACTTGACATTGCTGCAAATTGTTTAGTTGCATTAGTGTGAGAAATTGCAGGCATATACTTGCTGGAATACAGGTATTACTGCTCATTAATGGAAAATGCTCTGTTTATATAAATGTATATAGTATTATGTACATGTAACGCACACAGTTTACATAAATTATAAACAGTGGTAGCCGAAGCAGTGCCAAAAGTGATTTACCTGCTGAAAATTATGCATGACTATTATCAGAGTGGTGTGCTTAGTTCTGGGATACAGATAAATGCACAGGGTTTATTATTACATTTGACATATAGTTGCTTTTTGCCCACTTCCTTTCTGTGCTTTATGAAGACATGCAGAAATTGAAGGATTTAACATTTAAGTATTCTAGGTTTACTACTACTCCCATATTTGGAAACCTCTGCAGGATAGTGCAGGCAATATTATTGGAAGCAACTTCACTACCTATCTAATTTTAAATATGATTAAAGAAACAGGAGTGCACTGTTTAATGTTAAATTAAATACGATTTTATGTTGACTTTTCAGTGTAAAATATAGATGAATGTGTTAATTTGCCAATGACCTCTAGGTGTTGCTATATGGAACTGTATCAGATACTATTTGACAGGGATATGTGGTATGCTATTGCCACCCCTTGACACCTGCACAATTCCCTAAGTAAAAGCTGAATTCTTATGTACATGTCTGAGATACGCCATTGTTACCCAGCCAAGAATCCATATAATGTAGCTAAACATGCATGCTGCACTCCTCTTTGGCAAATATTGTATTCTTGTACATGACATACATGAAATAAAAAGTATTTATTTTAAAATGTTCATTTCTATTTTGTTTTATTTAAGTAATGCTGTGATAAGAGACTCTATCCTCGCAACCATCCCTGATAATATGGGATTTCTGAAGAGTATGAGAAATGAAAGATTTTGACAATGTACTTCTAATAAAGTTTAAAAAAAAAAAATAGACTGCCTCTTCAGTTCTGAGTGGTCAACATGTTGACTTCTCAAGCCACAGGTTGAGTGTTTTATTTTTGACTAGGGTAGGGGATTTTTGTCTACTTACCATCAGCAGAGCCTAGAAGTATTAATGGAGAGTATTTCATAATAAAACAGAAATATAAACCTAATGTAAAAATCTAAGTGATTGCTTCTAAAGCCACTGGTATAAATTGCAATTATTAAAGACGCCTTTATAAATGGGGGAGGGGGAGGAATAACACTGAGAATAAAGCCTTTTCATCTATTGAAAGTAAATTTTCACTATTTATGATAATCTGGTTTTTAATATCTAGTCAAACTTCAGAAGGCCTCTTGAAAAGCTTATTTTATATTCTCTCATGACTTGTCACCATGGTATAAGATGCTAAATATAGTAGTCATAAAAAATGCAATGCTAAATAGAGCAGATGTGAATATGCTATGAGGGCAGAATCTCTCCCAAATTTTCTTAGCAGGGAAAGCAACAAGAGTGACGCTAAAACAATAGTGCTACATATGGGTACGAATAAGTCAGAAGGACCAAATGAGGTGGCCAAGTGTATAGTGTGATAAGAAGTGCAAAGGAGCATTACCCACATGTAACAATTGTTGTGAACAGTGTAATGAGAAGTGATGTAAGTCAAAACTATGTCAAATATCTAAATGAGGACATAGAATGGGCATGTAATGCCTTATGTGCAGTTTATGCATATACAAATAAATTCCTAGATGTAAGATGCTTGGGCAGGTATGTACTCCATTTAAATACAGGGTGACTCAAAAAACTACGAACCGCCTGCGCGGTGTTTTTTCCTGTCCGCATCTTTGGCACTCGTTGCCATCTGCCGCTATCATAGAAAGGTGCAGATGAAACTATACAACATTTTTAAAACTACTTTATGAAAGGAAATGCTGAAACTGGCCACCGTCGTCCATACATTTTGGCACCTCTTTAGGAAACTATCCATGTTCGGCTTTCAGGGCAGCACTTAACAAGTATCATCAGTGTGCTTACTATATTTGTGACATATCATTTAGTGCAACTTTGTTAGCATATGGGTGTCTCTCTATAGTTGCACACTATTCTGAATGTGATTAATCATTGCTCGAAGTTCTGTTTTTAAAACGTTTAACTCTATTTCTTTTGCTGGGTGCAGTAAAAAATCTTTTTCAGTGCAAAATATTTCCTATTGATTAGTATACAATATAGATAAGCTAGTAACAGTGATGTGAATTTGAAATTATATAGAAAATTTGAGTCGGAATTGAAACACTTAACATCACTTACATGTTTTACAACTAGACTGGTTTCAGGAACTAATTGCTTCCATCATCGGAAGTGGTCAACTGGTTCCTCATGACGTCCTGTATGCGTCTGTGTGTGGTGGAATCTGGTGTAGTGATGAAACTCCATAGTGGGTTCGATGGCGGCAATTCAAAATTCATGACATATGGAATCAGATTCCACCACACACAGACTCATACGGGACAACACCACAAGGAACCAGTCAGCCACTTCCGATGATGGGAGCAATTAGCTCCTGAAACCGGTCAAGTTGTAAAACATGTCAGTGATTTAAGTGTTTCAATTCTGACTCAAATTTTTTATATAATTTCCTATTGAGTTTATAATATACAAGAAATTCTTCAAAGTCATACAATTACATTTAATACTGGTATTTAAATTAAGATTTTAATTGCATTGTTGTTTCTTAATTCTCAACTGCTTCTGCTACCCTTCATACTCCTAAAAGAAGAAACGGGATCTATTCTTTATCCACACTTAATAGCTTCATTACTTTCAAGTAATTCTACTTTAAAATTTTTCTGGAACTATTTTTGGATATGGGGGATATTAATATGTGCACTATAAATTAAATTATCTCATATTAGAAATTAAGCTTGCATTCTTTGAATGCACATATTCATTTTGTTACATCAGCAGCACTACAGAATAGTAAAGGGGCAGAAACTTAAGCTGCTCATTGTACTGCTAAATATGCGAATTAAGCTTATAAAATAATAGTCTGCTGCATTTCCAACATTTCTATGGTAACGATATTACTGCTCGAAAAAGTGTAATGCAATCTTGTTACCTTAGTTGTGTATGTGTTTTCTTTTTTAATAAATTTCTTTAACACCTACATACAGAATGATAAAATACTGCACTGCAACCAAAAAGTTTATACACTCTTCACTGGAAACACGTTTTGGGAACCCCTGATATCCCCCCCCCCAAAGGCATTTTTAAAAAAATACCATATATGTGTGTGAGTGGACAGCGTAACTAATAAAATAATAGAGTCCAATAAATACCAAACTGTGTACTTTAAGTTCAGCATCTTCCAAGGATGCAACACAAAGATTTTCAAGAAAACCCCTAAACTGTTTACATGAACAATTTTTTGTTATTTTTTATTTTCTCAAAAATGGCTCATTTTTTATTAAAATACTATAAGTTTAAGACATTTACATGATCAATAAAATGTATATCTTGAATTTTCTTTGAATATCCTGTAAAGTCCTCTTTATTTAGAATTAATTTTATTTAACTGTTAAACCATAAGAAGTAGACAAAAACTTATTTCATAAACAATATAGATATCAATGATAATTAATTGCTCTTTCATGCTAGCTATGGCAAATCCTGGCTATGCCATTGGATTTTTCAGTCTGATTCTAGCTTTCCAACCTTGTCCTACACATGGCTTGAGTGAAAGAACAATTGATTATTATTGATTGATTTAATAATGGTTAACTTTGAAGGCTGGGACTTAAAGTACTTACAACATTGTACGTTGCCATTGGGGTATGTCATCTCAAAATGAATTTTAGGTCTCCTTGCGGTTTACCAGAAAAAATGCAAGTCAGTTGCAGATTTTAATGTTTATCCATCATGTTGTCATCGTAGCTCAGTTGGTTAGAGCAGTTGCACAGAAAGCAGAAGCTCTATGGTTCAAATCCTGGCTATGGCATCTAACTTTTCAGTCTGATTCTACCTTTGCAATGTAGATATCATTTGCTTTTCATAAACTGTTAGATTCATCAGTAATTTATAAAATACTGAATATTTGTTTATACAGAATGCACTTGGAGCCATTCGTAGCATGCACACACACACATACCATTGCTGAAATGTTTCAATTTCTCCACAGTAGACCATTTATTATATGGGAATTTATGAAATAATTGTATGTATTTAGTTATAATTGTGATACTATAAAGGTTAACATCTGGCTTGCCTTTGCTTCTTGGAAGTCTCTCAGGTATGGTTAAATTTCATGTAAATTTTTTCACTCCATGTGGAATTAACAATACCCAAGAGGTTTTTCCAAGAAGAAAATGCAAGCCACATGTTAACCTTTAGAGTAACAGAACCACACTTGATTGTTATTGCACCTTATATTGTAATGATGCGTTTCAAAATCCTCTGTAAACCCTGTAGTTCATATGATTTATTTAAGGATTATGACCATCTATACTTTCAAGTTGCAATAAAAATCAAAAAGCAATTGGTGCTTTAGATATCTCCAATCTTCAGCAAGAAATGCTGAAAATCAAAGCCTAATCTTAATATTGACATTTGAAAAGACAAGCCACAAATATGCATGCAACAGTTAATTGTGAGGTGGGGGCTGGTAGAAGAAAAATCTGCACTTGTTTACAGATTATATTTTATTGTTTAGGTATTCTGAATTTAACACATGTACAAAGTTGGATTAATTTCACAAATTAATTGACATTTAGACGGGCAACAAATGAAAGTTTACTTCCAGTAAATAAATGTGAGGTTTTATAAATAAGAAATATATTTTAAAGCATCAGACGTGTGCTGTATCAGTCAACTTCTTTGTAATAAGATTAAAGAAGGCACTTCCAAAATGGAGGTAAACTCGTGTTTCTACTGAAGATAAGTGCTTAAGGGCTAAGCAATGAATATGTTAATATCAGTTCTGATAAGTTTTTCTTTAATAACTTGTGGCAAACAGTTAAGTTTCTTTTAATTATTACAATTATCTGTATAACTTGACATCCTTTATAAATTGAAAATGTAAAACCACAAAAGCTACATGTGTGCAAGTTAGAAATAATTAAGGCAACCTTTTATTCCAATTCTTCTGCCTAGTGTATGAAAATAATCTAACAAGAAGTAAGAGAATAAGAGTCCAAATATTATGTACTAATTTTTAAAAGCCAACTCATGTCTGAAAACAGCTACACAGCATGTTAGACATATTTGTAACAGTACCACTCAGTGTAATCAGCTTTAGTTCTGGATTGCTTGCAATATCATTCATAACATTGCTGAAGTGAAAGAGTAATAAAATGATGAGAGATGATAAAACAGAGTTCTTTCACTGAAATTCTCATAATCAGAAGCAATATTTAATACAAATTTAAAAATGATTTAAATTATTTATTAATTTATTTATTATTGCCAATTTTTTAGTATTTCAGTCAGATGCTAAAAATGCTTCCTTAAAAATAAACATCACTAATGTGTGTTCATTTATTTTTTTAATTTCTGAAGGTAAGGGTTTGAAAGCAATGATGCCATATCTGGTTGGCTAGTACTGGAACATGGTGGAGAGATTTGAAGTTTTCCGCAGCTGTTAACTCACATGCAAAATTTATATGAACACCTGTCTTATAAACACACCACCTTGCATTTGCAACAGTTTATCCTCAAAAGATGACTAATGTAAACTCCAGTGATGCTGAAATACAATTTATGAAAAGAATAAGAAAATACTTCAAAATAAAATGGTGAATGTTTTTATTCCTGCAGCTCCAATTTTCTTCCTTTATTTCATTCATAAAGGTAAATGCATCAATTAAAAACAGAGTATATTTAATTTTAATTGTTTTTGGAGAATGTTTCTTAAGATGTTTTCATTAGAGCGAGAAAAAGTATAATCAAGGCAATGACAAGGTTCCTCCTTTCTGCTGCACTGTTGCGTTCCATCACTATCACAACAACAAGATAACCTAGTGGTGACATTATGTAATTTACAGTTAAGAAATTGGCAATTTGCAAATATGGGCACTCTAATGGGAGTCCTGCATATCATAGTGGCTATAGAGACATTGTTAGAAAAGCAACTATGAAACTTGACTTCTAGCAATTCTCTCATCACATTCAAATCCTTGCCTGTGTAAGCAATTAAATGAACACTTGGTATTAACACCATATTTTACATTACAACATTTAAACAATAAAAAAAACCAAATATGCACTCTACATTTTATGAGCTTATAAACATTGTTCTTGTGCTAAATAATGGTTTTATAATGCTGATGAATTAAATAGCATTCACAAACAGCAATGGTACTTATGGCACATCAAGAATCAACTGTCACCTTTTGCACAATACAAATGAACAGCCACATGTAAAGAGCAGGAATTGCCAGTGATCATTAAATGTATCTTAGTTATGCACAAAATATGTTAGCAGTTACTATCAAACATGCACTATTGCAGATATATTATTTAATTTATAACTATGAATCTGCTCTATGTCTAACAAAGAATGTTTTCTTAGTTTCATAGTTTAATTCCAACTACAAATGCACATGGGCGGGCAGGCAGACAGACAAAGGTGAGATAAGATTTAGGGATGTACATAGGAAAATAAAAGTACATGGATGTTAACATAATGAACAAAAGTTGAAGAAATAAATTATTTTTAAAATAAATATACATGTATATATACAATGTTTATTTTTAAAATACCTGGAAAAGGGCTATTTACACCTGTTTCATGCTTTCTGTGTATAGGTAGTGAATGTCAAAACATATACTCTATTAATGGCACATATAAAAGGCATCAATTAAAAAACAAACAGCTAGGTATTATAGGAATATATTTTGATAAAGGAACTATCTGAATGCTGAGAAGTACATTCCCATTTAAAAGCAAAAAATGAGATATTTAAAAATTATACACATGGCACTTTTATGTTTTTATATTATTTTCAGGCAAATATTTGGCTTTTATATTACATTTTTTGAAAAAAATAAACTGGTGTTCTAAGAGGGTGTGACAAATACTTTTAGGTTTAGACATTTAAGAACAAAATAAACATATGTGATAGTATAATTCTGCATACTTAAGACACATCTGACTGCAGAATTATGATAAAAATAAAATAACAGTAGGTATAATTAAAAAGAACTGCAATAACAGAGCTCTAGCAGTTGTCTTGAAGCCATAGAAATGCTAGAGCACTATTATAAACTAAAATCATGACAATAATAACACTTTCATCACACTAGGGCAGGCAAAGAAGAAGCAACAATGGCAGGCTTTCTCTGAGGTCGACTACATTTTCCAATGAGAAGGACCAGGTCTCTTACAGTAGGCATGCAGGTCTGGTCAGCCCCTGTAACAACACCACATGCAACACGCCATTACTGTGGCAGAACAAATTACATAACATACCATTCATTGTAAAGTATGGGACTAAAAGTGTCATAGGCTACTTGAGAATGATGCTAAAGCATACCTCTGGTTGTCTCAATGCTTCACACGAATAAGAATTTTCTTGCAACCACGTACCTACATTGAACATTCTGCTTCCTTAAAACATTGTATTGAATATTTTTACTGGATTATATAAGAAATAAAATCTTAAGTCTTAAATTCCAAATGGGCAGTAAAAGTGCTTAAGGGAAAACCCTAATTTTCCAAAAGAATCTGTAAAAGTGGGTTTATGGTAGCATGTTTCAACCACTGAAATTATTTATTTATGATATATCATTTTTCTGCAATGTGGAAAGAATTTTATAAATTTGTTATGTGCAGGATGAACACTGAATGCCATCTTCAAAGATCATGTCAAAACATGCATAATTAAAATAAAAACCAACACTCTAAATTGCAATTTTTTCCAAAATAAATGTCAAGGGTAGGTATTATTTCTGTGATAACAGTTCTATTTGCACAGATTTAAAACTTTAAACTGTAACTCCCAGATGTTCTTGTCTAACATCCCACATTTTCAAATTGCTCTTTTGTCACTCCAAGCACCATACAGACATGTTTACCAGGATTACAGTTCTACACTGGACAAGGGCGGGCTGCACAACAAGCTTTGAAAGTTCATAGCTTGAAATTACTTGAATGTCACTCTTTGTATGAAGAAAACTCTGCCCAGTGCACTATTTTCTCACCACCAATTCAAAATCCGTAGTAGTTAGCATGGCATTAACAAAATTAACCAAAGTAGTTATCTTCCTCAAGGTATTGTAATGTATCCACTGAACTTTACAGGATCAGGTACATGTTGCACACATAAGAACATGTTTTCTTGACATTTAACACCAATTACTATTTACTAAGGATCAAAGTAATTATTTTTCCATTTGACTTCTGGATGATAGTTACCTCTAACTGCATAGCTAATCAAACACCCAGTGTCAGCTGCTGTATAAGACACCCTAAATGTTGATACCTTGCAGATTTGCTGGTTATTTTTTTTTTAATGCTATTAAATGTATCATATATGCAGTAATTTAAAATCTACTGCGCTCTAAACTTGATGAAATGTGGCGACAGGATTGATAGCACATCTTGACTTGTGCACATTTTAATAAGCTTTTGTACATGCATAACTGGTATGACGTAATTACCTTATGGGTCAAATACATATGGATTGTACACATTTGAAGACATGCATGAAGCTTCTCCTGTGCTGTGTTTCTGCACTATCACTATAATTTTACATTAATGCCACTAGGTGGTAGCTCACTGCGGAAGACAGTGCCTGTATTGCTCTACTACAGGCACTGTAACAGAAGTAGGTAACCTGTATGGGCATAGAAATTTCTCCCACTTATTCCAGACCATCCATACTCTCAACTACAATTAATTAACACATTACTTCCTTCTTGCCCTAAAATAGACTTAATTATGCACACAACAACATCCACAAAAACAACCCTTTCTTTCATCAGACAACTTATGCATTATTATTATTGTTGTTGTTGTTGTTGTTGGGAGCAGCTGCAGTTTTATCAGTTTGTTCATTATCATAACGATTATACAGCAGAGGCTATTTCACATTTTCAGAGCTATCTGACTAAAACTTTGTGAACACCCAAAATGTATACCCATGAGCCAATACTGATAACAATACAGTTCCTACATTGAATTTCAGTGCTATAGTATCCTCTATCAAGCCGTGTCTTCCAAGATGGCATGTAGTATTCACCTGTGTATTATCTTAATTATTTTCTGGAAGTATAACCAATTTAAATACATATTCATCTGATGAATTGCACATTAAGTCTTTTATATCAAACTCCTTTACATCCTCTCTAAGAGCAGGTATTTATCATCTTTATACCATCTGAAGAATTTTCATGCACTTGCATGTTCAAAATATAAAAATTGCATTTTTCTGAATAAAGACTCTTTTATCACCCAGTATAGAAAGCACTTTGTCAACCAGGATAGTATTTATAATGGCCCTCCAAATGTCAACCAATTGCCCTTTGCTATTTCTTTTTGGCCCATATCTTTGTTTTATATCCTTTTTTCACTCCACAGATTTATTTCTTTGTAGGAAATTCAGAATATTTAAAAAACAATGTCAATATTGAAGTTTGTTTGATACTATGAATGCAATTTATTATGCAAACACTGTAATATAAAAATATCCATTTTAACACTTTATAAGAGCACTTATATATACTCAACTTGTGAGAGGAAGGTGAAGAATTGAATGAGTGCTCACAAAAAGGGCTAACCATCATTTTTCATCAGAACAGGGAGAAGCCAATCTTTGCAAATGCAAGTGAAACAAATCACCCATTGATTACAGCATACATAGGAATAAAGTAGCAATACAGCCATTTTACAAAGTTACATCATCTTCATGGCCTCCTGCCTAAAGTGGCAGGTGAGCCTAATTTTGATATAAGAAATAAAAATGGCAAGTTCTCGATAAACTGGCATAAAATTAAAAGATTTGTATCTCATCAAATAGAAGGTTATACGAACTCAGAGAATCTACTACAGCTTCTGCATAGATCAAAGCATGTAATTTATTACTTTCTTTACTATGTATAGTAAGTAGGGGAAGTATTGTATTCCACCCAAAAATTCGATACCGAGATTTCACCGGAAATACATGTTTTGAGACCCCCTGAATCCAAAAAAAGCATTTTTGGAAACATGTCCGTCTGTGTGTCTGTCTGTGAACAGCATAACTCAGAAATGAACAGTCGGATAAACACCAAACTTGGTATTTAGGTTCAGTATCTTCCAGAGATGCGACACGAAGGTTTTCAAGAAAATCCCCCCACCCCAGACTACCCTTTACATGGAAGATTTTTCGAAAATTTTAATTTTCTCAAAAATGACTAACGATTTTGATTAAAATATCATATGTTTAACATATTTTCATGACAAATAAAATGTATATCTTGAATTTTCTGGGAATGTCTCCAAAAGGATTCTTCATTGTGAACGACTTTTCCATAACTGTAAACCATGAGACAAAATTTTACTACACAAAAACTGTAGATCGCGTTAAAATACACAACTTATGTCATATACATTTTTTTTTGTTGAGTGAACCATTTTCGAGATATTGCTTGTTATTCCCTTAAATGTTTCAATACTTATTTTCTCAAATGGGAATTCGTTATTAATTTTTTTGTCTTGTATATGCAAAGAGTATTAATCTGTGGGAAAGGGAATGGTGCTGCACCTAGCAACCAGCTATTAAGAGATATGTATGTGCTTAAAGGCTACTGTATTTCTATATTGCCCTTGTAAATATATATATTTTCCCCTTACATTACAAGAAAATTAGCCATAAGATAGTGTCTGCAAATGTTTATCTCGATTAACATGAAGTAGATGGAGAATAAGCGTTTGTAAAAATAGTTTGTACAAGAGTAGAGAAAGTCATGTGAGTGTAACACATCAGAAATTTTTTAAAAATTGATGGTCAGATTTTTGCACACAGCCATTCAGTTGATCCATTGTGAAATCTCCTATGAACTTCCTATATGATAAACCTTTGTGTTTTCTTTTTTATTGGCACATCATCAATCCTTTACAGTAACTGTTTATTATCAAGCAATTTTTAGAGAAAGAGGGACTTCTTATAGTTTACTTTAGGGTTGTATTCATAAATAGGCTTTCAATGATGAATTTTTGAAGACTGCTTTGTTAGGAAATTTTAACTTACTGAGTCTTATTCATTAATGACAGTTTCAATATTTTAACTTAGGATTTGGAGAGCTCAGATTTCTTGACCATGTTGCAATGTTGGCTAACCTGATTTCTATAACCACTCTCTAACAGTAAAATAATATATATAAGTCTAGAATAACTCATAATTGCAAATAGAGAAAGCATAGGCTGAAGCGCCTGCATTCCACTTCTCCCCTCTAGCCTTATTTTTAACCCTAGATTTTTCTATGATCACTACATTCCATGATTATTTTTTTCATTTGTTATGACATTTTCGTGCAAAAACCATTTTAAATCCATGTAATTATATAACAAGTGACTGCTTTATAATAAAATAATAGTTTTGTCATTATACTTGGACTTTGTTATTTATATCTTTGTAGCATCACTAAATGCACTATTTGTTTATATAACATTATTATTATTATTATTATTGACATTAATATAGTAATACTGGTTTTATTTATTACCCATAATGTTTTATGTTTAACTCGTTTCAATTTGCATTGATACTATTACAAAGGTTAAATATTACATTAATTAAAACAGATTAAATTGACTGAAATATTCCTAGCACAAATATTATTTACGCAGTACTGTCTGTGTATGTCAATAAAGGTATTATCATTTTTTTTCTATTTTGTTTGACATAGTACTGCTCTTTATGCATTGTTCATTCACTCTAAGAAACTCAAGATATTGGAAACATAATTTTGACAAACCGACACTTGTTGCAATACATAGTAGTAACAATTCTTTTCACCCATAAATCATACAACTCTTCTTTCTTTGAGGAGGTTCCACCGATTCTTCACTATCCGGTGTTTTGTAGGACATAAAAAAATAATTGATATCAATTGGTAAAGTTGGAATTTGTGACCTGCTAGTAAGATAGGCTTTCATAAGCACACGAGACCTTTTTAGAAATATCCTCCTTGCTTCTTTTGTATTTGCATGATTAAACTGAAACCATATTTGGGTGCTAATTCCAGTTATATTTACCAATGCAAAACAGGCAGCCAATGTCCATCTTCTTGTTACCTGAGCAAAAGTGTACTTGCTGTACATTTGGTCCACTGTAACTTAAATTAAATTGACTACCCTTTAACTACTATGGTCCTTAGCGTCCCATTCTATATTGGGCGTGAAAGACTGGAAATTTATCTATCACTTTATCTATGGCTCCCTCATATTACAGTCTAATATAAAATGTGGTTTCTTTGTTTCATCAATAGTACCACCACTGTGCATAGTACTTAGCAGCTTTAATCATCTTGGGCACCAAATATACAATTGTGACATCTTTCTGATGTCCAAACAATAACTCCAAATTCCCAGCTTTCATTTGTAGAATTGAGATTTCTGTTTTTTTTTCCCTCAGTGTTCCTATACGGTAATTTTTTTCTATAGAAAAAACACTACTACATGATTGCTGGTATACGAATTATCAAAGGTAACATTTAAATTTGATTCCGTTATAGCTTCTAGCAATCTATAAACAATATCAGCTGGCTTATTTGATACACTACATTTGAGCTCCACAGTAGTGTTCTATGGATGCTGTTAGAATGTCCTATTATCACAAACAACAAAGAATTTCAAACCATACTTGGCTCGCTTCTTGGGAATATGCAGAATGAATGGGCTCCTCTGAAAGGCATTAACATTTATCTATTGTGACAAACTCAACTATATTATAATTTTCTTTGCAATTAGTGACAAATTTGTCAATAAATGATCTAACTCCTGTTATTTATCTGTTTCATGCATGTATGGTCTAGTCAGTTTGTCATCAAATCTCATACATCTTAGAAGAAATAATCTTTTATGACACACAAATAAAAAGAATATTCACACCAGTGTCTAAAGTTCTACATTTTAGTTTAGTTTTCACCCTTCAAGCCAATAAGAAAAAGGAATTCTTATGACAAAACATATTTCTTTTCTACCTGTTACTTTCACATCTCTGTTCCTAGAATATTTGCTTTCAGATATCAAATTTTTAATGTATACATTAGTGTACTGCACAATTTTATCATTCATGTCTTCACTAATGATTTTATTAAAAGTTCTCATTTCTTATGTAATCTCTTTTGCAGATTGTTTGTGACCATGAGAATTTTTACTTTTTGTTTTGTTTGTTTGTTCTTTGGTGTTCTTAATTTAGTTATCAAACTCTTTTTGGATGATTTGATTTTGCCACCTTTATCAATACAAATATAACTTCATGTAGGGTTTGGCAGTTTCCCTCTATAGGATCACATTCCAGTTCAGAATTACTATTATATCACTGTTATGCATTTCCTCTTCCTTCCCATCAATGCTCAATTCCCCTTCATTAACTGTTTTATCAACTATTGAATTTATAACCTTTTAGCAACCTTTCCTCATTAAGGTTTTTAAGCATAGTAAGTGGCCATTAGTTCCTAATGCCTGAATTCTATGAACATTTAGCTTAAAGATCTCGGAATGACAGTTACACAATAATGAAAATTCTTCAATAATAATAATTTAAAAAAAAACTGGCAATGACTGCCTCAGGCAACCAACATAATTTCTCCAGGCTTAACATTGCTGTACTGCTCGGATTACCACAAGTTTGTTAGCTGCATTGCATAGAGTAGGAAATGCAGCAACATATCAAACACACAGCTAGTATGCAGTAACACAGCTTAAAATGGATTTTTATTCTTTAAATTTATTTTTTGTTAGAATATCCCAATGAGCTACTAGTTCTAGGAAGTGACTGTGTTTTACAAAACAGCAATAAATATAGTTAGGTCATAAACAACTTTATGGTAAATTCTAAAAAAAACTTGTTTTTCATGAAAATAAATTCTGTGTTTCTTCATACTTCAGAACATAGCTGGTTTATTGGATGCTTCAAAGTGTGTGCGCGCGCGTGGGTGCGTGGGGGTGGGTGGGTGCGTGCGTGGGTGGGTGTGTGTGTGTGCGAGTGACATGTATAAATGCATCCCTGTATTCTTTTTGTATGATCTTAAAATTGTTCTTTTGTATTTCGACACTGTACTGAACAGCAAAATAAATAAATATATGGGTAAAACCCTTTAAACAGGCATTTTTATTTCACTTACTTTCATCAGAAGAAAGGGTCTATTTGGTTGATAAGGAGATAATAGAAGTACAGCTACTGATTACTCTACCAGAGCACACTAAACTGAGCCACACTTCTCAAGTTAAATTTCTATTATCTTGAAACTATGTTTCTCTAGACATGCATTGCTTTTTCTTGAAAACTGTGAAGCTGCATAAGTGAAGTTTTGTGAGATAATCTGCTAAGTGCAGTACGTTACAATTATAATTTTATGTATAACAGAGCTTAAATATCTTAACGGCTTTAATCTGAACATTTTGGATATTAACTTCAATTCATTTTCTTTGCAAGGAAATATTTTTTTTTATGAACTAAAATACTGTTAGAAGCTCAAAATAAAATTGAGTTTTATTTGACGCTCTTTAACTGCTGTGGTCCTTAGAGTCCCATTCTATATTGGGCATGAAAGACTGGAAATTTTGCTCAGAGGCCTCTTTTTCAGGCTTGAGGTTCTTTTACGTGCCGTAAATCTATGACACGGGATCACTGGCTTTACTTCTCTTCCGAAGGAAGCCATGCTAAGGATTTTTATGCCCAAAAAAATCCATCGCCCTCTCCTGAGCTTGAACCCATGACCTTGGGAACTAGAGGCTAGCATGGTAACCACTACACCATGGAGGACAACGTTAGAAGCTCAAGGCCTCTAAATCAGTGACATAAAATAAAATGTTTTAATCCATAGTAATCATCCAGTTCATCTGCTTCTGATATAAATGTCAGTTCTTTGCATGTTTTCACTTTTTTTTTTCTTCTTCTAGACTATCATACATATGAATATAAAACTTGATACAGAGAGAAAGCTGCACATGGACACAGCAATTATTTTAAACTGATCTATTAATTACACCAGAAATACGCATATTTCTGGTTCAGTGCATGTCCAGATAAGTTGTACACTTTCCAGTTCCTTAAAGAACTAAACTGTTTACTTCCTAAGACATCTAAACTTTAAAATTATTACTCTGCTTCTTCATAAGAACATTTAAATTACATGTAGACTGTTTTTTATATACTTTTGTTATGTAGGGTTTAATACAACTGCAAATGAGGCACCTTTTGGCTCTTAAGATTCACTCTTCATATTGTTCTGTTATCAATATACACAACTTTTTTTTAACAATATTCCTAAGTAAGTAGTATGTAATTTCAGATTTCTTTAAGTGATAGAGTGATGGATTTTTTTAAAATCACAGGAAACTTCTAAAAACAAATGACCATCTGTTTTAAAACTGATCTGTTTTTCTTCTTATTTCAATTTTTATTGCATGTTTATCTCTTAACTTTTGCTGGCTGACTAAAAACATTCCTGAGACATTTCAATTCTCTGTTTATGCTTTCAGAATAAGTTACAAATGCATTGCACTTATGAGCACAATATCAATAGTCGAACCTAGATACATTAATTCCAGAAAACAAATATTTTATGCGATGCAGGACAGATTGAAGAATGAAAATTGACTCTACATTATTTAAAATCAAAAACTACTTTTTTTAGTTCTTTTACTGCTGATTATAATTTTCAATGACTAGTAACCAATGAAACAGAGTATGTTAATGCACAGTACCATGCTATGATTTCCATTGTTTAAGGCATAATGTTTAAAAGACAAAGGAGGAATGAAAATATGTTTCATAGGTTTTGGCTCGCATATAGTATACATTATGTAGGCATGGAAGGTAACAATTCTGATAAAGAAAATGACTAATTATAGGTGTAATTTTATTGATTAAATATATCTATCTTGGGTATATATGCCATTGAAGGTTGGCAGTCAGCTGGTGGTGAAGAGTGGCTTACGCTCTGTATTTACATTTATATTCTCTAATGTGTTAACTATTATATATTGGAACATATAAACTATTAAATAATATATATGTAACACTATTATATGTTATTGAAGAGACTGGAGCTTAAATGCATAATAAGCAGGACAGCACTATAAATAGGAACTGATTTATGACATGGGAAAAAACAATTTTGAGACCACTGCATATCGAAGTACATCTTATTGTTCAACAGCCACATTGAAAAACGCAGATGTGAGTTTGTTTCATTGTACTTATGCAGAATTTATAAATTTTCACTTTAAAAAGATTTCTGCTTTGTCAATTTGTGACATAACTTATGGTACACAATGTAAAACACAAAGAAACATTCAAGGTTACAGGAATAACAGGGAATAGACAGGGAGACTTTTGAATGTTAAATTCCTTTCATGCAAAGAAAAGTCATTCTGACATTAAGTATAAATTGTCATTACTAATAACTGTTGAGTGTAATTAGTTTCGGATAGGGTAGGGAGACTAGTTTTTAAATTCCTGGAAGTGTGAAAATTAAATTTTTATCTCTGGTTGATCAGTTCTGTAACATATTTTCACCATGCTTTTACGTCATTTAATTTTTACTTTCTCTACCACATGCATAGTAGATGGAGAAGGTATTGTATTCCACCCAAAAATTTGATATCAAAATTTTACCGCAAATAAAAGCAAAGCCCCCTCCCCAAAAAGAAGTTTTTAGAAAAAGGCCTATGTGTGTGAATAGCATAACTCAAAAACAAAATGTTGGATAAATACCAAACTTAGTATTTGTATTTCGGTTAGTATCTTCCAAAGATGTAACACAAAGATTTTTAACAAACTCCCCCAACTCCAAACAATCTTTTAAATGTAAATTTTTTATTTTCTCAAATGTGGCTCAAATGGTTTTGATTAAAATGCCATATATTTAAAGATAAACATTCAAAATTTATATTTCTTAAATTTTTCTGGGAATAGCCTGTGAAGTCTTCATTTGGAAGAAATTTTGTATAATCTTGTAAACATGTTCTACATAAAAAGTGTAAACACACAATTTGTTTCAAATAACTTTTTTTGTAGCATCAACCATTTCCAAATATTTGTTATTATTATAATTTATTCAATGCTTTTGCCATTCATGTAAAGTCCTGTTGATATCAGTTGTTTCTCAATATTGCATGGAAAGAATATGGAATTTTAAGGCTAGTATATAGTGTCCAGTTCTTAAACATTTGATTATATTCCTTTTGTATTTGTAACAAAATGTGTAATGTAGTATTTCTGCAAATGAAGTAGATAGAAAAATAAGCTTTCATAAGAATAGTTTCTACACCCACTAATAATCAATAGCTGGTAGAATAGTTGGTAGAGAAAGTATTGTAACTCTTAACACATATTTTTACAGTTTAGATGGGATTGCCAAAATGCTACAGCATTTGTTATACAAATCCAAGTGTTACACAAGAGGATAAAATGATCCAGAATCATATGTGAAACATATAGTATCACATGTCTCACATATAGTGGATAGTAAATGAGATAGTATTATTAGTGGGAGCATATTGAAAGGTTTAGTTTAAGTTAATCTTCTTAATCCCCTTAAATACAAAAATATACTAAAACTATAATTAAAACTAAGACTCCAATAATACAATGTGCAGATATGGAACATATGGAACAAATAAATTCAGAGTTTATTTCAGAAACTAGTTTGAAGTTAAAGTTACAAAATGTATTTTCCTTCATTCTGAAGAAATAATAAATGTTAACACACATATGCCAAGAATATTTCCATTATTTTATCTTATCAAACAAATGCTGAAAATGTTATAAATTATGATCTCTTTGTTGTACCATATTGCATAAAAGCATATTTGTAAATCTGCATATAGGTTTGCTTTCATTTGCAATACTTCGGTTTTATAATGTTCTACAATTTAATATCAATTGTATGTCTTTGGCACATTCAAACTTGAACGTTGAGACAGTAAATTATATTAGGTGAACATTGGTTTCTATTCTAATTGGAGTATGAACTATAATTATCAGAGGATAGTGGGTGCAATGGAAACATATAGGTACTGCTGTTGCATTTAAAAGTAAAATATTTTACATATAAGCCATAAACCTTTAACTCTTAAAGCAGGGTCACCAAGGACAAATTGTGGAGCTTCATGAAGTTACTATGAAGCAAGTGTTATGTGTAATGGATTGAAATAATTTTTAATTAATTCAGTAACTCAAAAATGTTATGATCATATGTTTTTATTTGCTTTCATTGTGATGAAGATATTGCTATTAAATTTTAATTTTCTTGG
Organism: Deroplatys truncata; assembly: GCA_030765065.1. Classification (NCBI taxonomy): domain Eukaryota; kingdom Metazoa; phylum Arthropoda; class Insecta; order Mantodea; family Mantidae; genus Deroplatys; species Deroplatys truncata. The sequence continues at coordinate 120,393,288 of CM060981.1, forward strand.
TAGTCTCAAAATAAGTGTGCTGAAAATCTTCACACAAATTAATCAGTATGTACACAATCTGGTCAGAGGTGCTCTTTGAGTGCTTACAATGTTTATGTACAAGTAAAACTTGTATTGAGTTGACAGAGCACAAATCTGTGGATCTGGCACAATGGCATTTTAGGCAAAGGGTACAAGGATTCCTCATGCAAAAAACAAGGCAAAGAACATTAGAAGCAAATCTAGAAAGTATCTGGCAGTCCCTTGCTCAGAATGCAACAGTGGTCTTTTTAAGTCAACTAAGAAATGGACTCATCCTATGGCCCACAAAAAGTCTTAGATCTTAATTCACTGAAGGAATTGAGAAGTTTTATCACATCAAACAAAGAATCAAAAGCAATTGCTCCAGATGATCTTGTCAGAGTATGGATTGAAACTGAGTTTGTTTGTATGTCTGTCATATACTTAATGTTGCCCATATTGAAACAAATAATGTTATTAGGAATATTTTTGAGTGATTGAATTAATTAAAAGCGAACTGAATTAATTAAAAGATTAATCCATTGCAAATAATACACACTTCACAGTAACCTTGTTTTAACCTATTTATTCTCAGAGATTATGTACGAGGGCTGATCAACAAAGACTGAGACTGATTTTCTCCTGTAGCTTCCGTGATAGTTTTGTATCTGTAACATAAATATTTGAAAAGAGCGGGTTTTTATGTATAATGTTGGTAGGCGGGCAGCACTCTCATATTGGTAGGTTGGTAGTAATGCTCTATTTTGTAGACCCTACATGCATTTCACATACCAAACAATGGAGGTGATGCGAGAGGTGACGCGACAGGAGCAGTACAGCGCAATCAAATTCTGTTTTCGTTTAAACCATACAGCCACCGAAACTTATGAAAAGCTGAAGCAAGCGCACAGTGAAGATGCACTACCTTGTGCAACAGTGTTTAGGTGGTTCAAGGACTTCAAAGAAGGCCGACTTGTCAGTGTTAAGCAAGGTGGGCCTGGTGTTTCGGCTTCTGCTGTGACTGTAGTCAACATCAACACAGCTGCTGTGATTGTCCGAGAGGATCGGCGTATAACATTACGTAACCTCAGTGAAGAATTTCATATGACAGTGTGTTTACAATTATGCACGACCATCTCCATATGACCCGAGTTTGTGCTCGTTGGGTGCCATGTCTGTTGACTCCCGAACATAAGGCTCTGCGAATGGAGACAAGCCGTGAGGTGCTGCGTCTCTTTGCTGATGGAGGGGATGCATTTTTTTAAATTGATTATCACCGGTGATGAGTCATGGCTGCATCATTATGATCCTGAAGGAAAACAAGCCAGCACAGTGTGGAAATCGCCAGGTTCTCCAACACCAAAAAAGGCAAAAGTTGTTCCATCTGCAGGGAAAGTGATGGTGATTACATTTTTTAACTGTAATGGAATGATTTACCAGCATGCAGTTCCCCCTCACACTACTGTTACAGCAGCATACTACACGTCAGTATTGGCTACACTGAGGAAGCACATTGCAAAGAAACGACCAGAGCTTTCTCGGATTGGGTGGCAACTTCATCATGACAATGCACGGCCTCACGTCGCAAATCAAGTCATGCAGTTTCTGGCTCGATTCAACATTACCTGTGTACCATATCCACCTTATAGCCCCGATCTTGCACCCTGTGACTTTTTTTTATTCTCATCACTAAAGGGGTATTCGATTTGAGAACTCTGAAGCAGTGCTCAAGAAAAGTGAGGCGATTCTCAAGGACCTGACAAAAAATGGTCTGCAGCACGTGTTCAAGGACTGGCAGAGACGCTATAAAATGTGCATGGAAGTAGGAGGGGACTACTTTGAAAAAGATCATGTAAACATTGAATTGGAGTAATAAACATCTGTGAAAAAAAATCAGTCTCAGTCTTTGTTGATCAGCCCTCGTATAAGAACACAAGGGACTGCAGTAAACACAGTTTGAAACATTTGCAGTTTTATTTAGTAGATTAAAATTTTAGTACACATCCATACTTAAACATACATTTTTGTTTCTTCACGTTCCCATAGTTACTTTGGGAGCAGATGACAACCTAAGCAGCTGAAGTGTCTGACACATTTAAGTGGTTTTAAAAGAGCTTCATTATATCATGTACTAAAGAACATCATTGTGTAAATTTATTTTAAAGAACTTTCTTTAGGTGCTGCTTACAGGGCATCACTATAGCAATAATGCTTAGTTTACTTGGCTTTATCCAATTTTTTTCAGGAGTATCATTCACATCTATGAGGGACGGTCAAATGAAAACAGGTAAAGCATGAAAAAGTATCATTGAAAAATTATTACCTCAAGAGTAAACTCCATAACTATTAATACCCTTATCTCAATGACAGATAAGACTGTCAATTTCAATCCTGCAGAAGCTTTAGAATTAAATAAATCTACAATGTTGTCAAACCTATATTAATATTATAAAGAGAGAAAATGTGTGTGTGTGTGTGCGCGTGTGCGCATGTGCATGTGTGCGTGTGCGCGCATGCGCATGCGCATGTGGGGTAATCTCAAAAACCAGTCAACCAATTTTGATAATTATTTCACCATTGAAAAGTCCAAATCTTGCTGCCAGACATGGGGCTATAAAGCACCATCTAATTTTCTTTCATAAATTACAATTAAAAAGAATTTACAAAGACCTTGTGCATGAATACGAACACATTGGAGTTATAAAAGAACATGCTTGTGAAGAAGGCCTTGACTTTTAGTTGAGAATGCCATTGAGTAGAAAAAAAATGGTTACTCCACAGAACTGTATTTAAAATAAGACAAATGCACTGGGTATTTCATTCCAAACAATATATATGTAGATCATCACAATTTAGCAATTAATATACAGCAAAGCGAAAAAGAATCAATTGTGTTTATAACGCGATATGCATGAGATACCAATGTTAAAAAAATTTAATAACACCCATTTAAGAACGTTTTGCTTTATTTCCTTTGAACTTATAGCGTCTTCAACTTCATTAGCAGGGAATGCTAAATAATTGTAAACACAGGGGAAATATCTAACATTACAAATCAGTGAACTGATATTTAACAACTGAAAATATCTTAAATAAGCTCATTCAATTTATATCAAACTAACTTCCATACATTTCTTGTTTTATGTCACTAAAAATGTAAAAATTGCAAACACAAAGCCATCAATGGAAGTACAAAAATATCTACCACAGAAGAAAACAACTAAAGCCCTACCAACAGTTTCTGGCAAAATCAGAATATATTTTTTTACTGCAACGTTCAAAGTTTGTTGGCCTTCTTTACTCCAGGGCCATAGTTAATTTGGGATTGGCCAGGAAACACAACTACATACTTCCTAAAGCACTGAGCTTTCCCCACATTATTTTCTTACAAAGAACATTTCTGCTGACATTAATCTGAAATGGATGAGAACATAAATGTGACTACATAGATTGTGAATCCTCTGGGAGCCTAAAAGCCTAATGAGCAAGAATGGAAGTACGTTGTATCCCAATGGGGTAAATATATGAAGAGTTATGGAGATTACTTTTCAAGCAACAAATATTCAGTGACACCTTGTGGTATCCTAACAACTGCTTACCATATATCAATGTATGGAAATTATTACTTTTGTGAGATGAACAGTAATGAATATGAGAAAAGTTAATTTCACAACATTTTGTTTTACACTTTATAAATTTCCCTTAAATTAGATAGCTTTTCCTAAAAGGTCCTACTTGCAACTTAAGCAGACTAATTCCATATTCTGGTCTAACCTGGTTTCACATTCAGATTCATCTGCCGCAGTTTAATATTTTGTACTTGATACACATCTTTAAGCTACTTGCACCATTATGTACCCATAGGGCACATTGTGTGTTGGTGCATTTAAGAAACATAACTTCCATCATTTCAGGAATATTTTACTTTGTTTTGTGATGGAAATTACATTATCACATAAATGAAGCACAAATAATGTTAAGTAACATAGGCAAACACACAGAAAAGAATGACGACACACAGCTTATGAGAAGGTCTCATAAGCATTATTTTGGCACTATAATTTCATTTTTCTTAATTATCACAAGATGAATACATTTCATAGTAGGTCCAAGGAAACTCAGTTATAGTTTCTTCTTTATCACTTAGGAGTATTAGACAATAAATTTGACTTGATAGTATAAAACATTTACAAGAGGTGCTTTAAGTAAGCAGGTTACATTTAAAGAGATTAATTTTCTGGAACATGACAGTTAAAAGAATTATAAAGAGTTTCTTGGTTTAGCAAACAGTATGGTCACTGAAAGCTATATTTCAATTTTCATATTATTTACAGATATGACTAAATCTTCTTTCCATTTCCCTTTTTTAATGTTATGAAAGACTGTATACATTACACATGAGTTTAGAATAACAATATAAGTAGAAAATTCTTTGGTAATTTCTTAATGAAAGTTTATACAAAGTTGATAGCAGATCTACATTGGTGTATTTCTGTTTTAGCACTTGCTGCCGAGAAAGAACAATGTGCAAATGGATAATTCTGAAAAGCTTTATTTGATCTTAAAAATGCTTCTGAAATGCACATTTGGTACTGGTTAGCAAATAAATTTTTCTGTTTATTGTGTACTTGGATATTGTTTACATAAGTAAATTTTTCTGTTTATTTGCTTACAAATGTAAGTCTTTTTACTCAAATTATACACAAAAATAACTAATAGATATGTTCATTGTTTGGATCCCATTACTTTTCTTAATTTTGGTTCTCTTTTCCTAAAGATATATATATATTATACTTTCCTTATGCTCTTGTACTCTTACAGTGTATAGTAAATTGAAGAATATATATTTACACAAATAAATATGGGGTTTGGATTTAAAGTATGAACAATCATATTGAGCTCACTTACTAATAAGCAACCATGTGCAATGAAAGACTCATCAGACCATTGCGTTTAATCTCCCCCTCATGAATAAAATATTTTTATAACAATAATTTTTACTGTTCTCATCAGTAAATTCCTGTTTAAAGATACGTTAACACCATACATAAATTTTTAGGAGAGAGGGACCTAAATATAGAAATGCAATTCACTTCCAAAAAATATGTCACAGCATTTCTTCACTGCTTCAGTGCTAAGATGCATAGGATGACCTTGCACTTATTACTAAACACTAAATTCCTGGCATAAAAGTCCAAGATAGGCAAGTCTAACTACATCGTTGCTGCATCTGCCTTTGTCCAACTAGGACTTGGGTAAAGGGCAGCAGTGGGAGTGGCATGTGATCAGCAGGCCAAAATCTCCACAGCTGCTAGGTGCGATTTTTAAGACTAGTGCCGGTATATCTCTTTAAGTAGCTTAATTGGTATCACAAACTGAATGCATCCTGATGCAGACCTCCCAGCACCAGAAAAATATCATGCAGCACTGGTACTCAAACTCAAATTTGTTATGCTGTAGGCAGCAATGCTACATCACTTGGCAAGGGCTTTATACATATTACAATATGCATACAATTTAAGAAGACAGAGATTGATGAAAGTTCTTTGCAAAACTTATATTGCCTAGTCTTTGAAAAAATTATTTCTTATGACTAGACATGAATATTTAAATAACCCCTTTGATTCTATGCTCCTCCTTTCCGTCTTTTTACTTCAAGGCTTTACAACAATCATAAGCACTAAAATGATTACTTAATTCTATTCAAAACCTTTAGAATGAAGGCAATAATTTATGACAGCACTGAGAAATGAGCATAATCACAATAAATTGTCTGACTACAGCTAATAATGCTCAATCCTCAAGCCAGCTGTTATTTTCAATTACATAACTATTTTTAGGAAGCACGCAAAATGTATTTTTCCCAAGTTAAAGAGTTTATATTTGCATATTGTATTGCAGCATTTCTGTATACAGTCTTCAGTAATGATGAAAACTGGAATACAGCTCTTTTTATTTGAGGAAAATTTGCCGTTTAGGCATTCTGAGAAATGGACAATGTTTAAAAATATGATTAGCTTGAGGATTATGAGAAAAACACTTTAAACTACTATATTTTCATGCCAAAGCTGTGCTTCTCTACAAACAATAAAAGCTGAAACCAGCCATTGTAGAGTTATAAACTGTAATTTAAAGTCTAATGGAAATTCAGTGCATTTATGGCTATATATTGTCTAGTATATATATCCTGTTCAAATGAAAGCAAGCTGAAGAAACAATTTCCAACTATGAATTACTCTATACTTCAAGAAAACTATGCCAAACTTCAATTTTGGAAGCAAAGTCAATGTTTAAAATGACTTGAAAATTCTGATAGGCTTTGTTTGCAGGTCTCTAAGTCAATAAATATGTAATCATGTCAAACCTATATATTGTTCAGTATATGTTGAAGCAAACTTTCATATTATTGCCTTTCTGATGCTATATTTTTGCAAAATCATTAATTTTCACTTCATTTAAAAGTTTCCAAATTTTAAAAGCCAAAAACCCAAAAACTTTGATATAACCTTTAAAATGGCAAAATAAGAGTGCAAAAAATGCATTAATTAAGCCTGACTTCCTTGCTTTAGCTCTCTTACCATTATGAGCTGAAATGATCTGATCTGATCAGTTTTCCAAAACACTAGAGAGCTAGGGGCCTGCCACCCTTTCTGCTTTGGTGGAAAGTCACAATTACAGAAAACTGCAGGTAAATAATATTTAATAGATATAATAATGAAATATGTTTTAATTTCAAATTGAAAGAAGCTTGTAATAGTGAAGTCTGCAATAATTTAGTGATATTTGAGTCAATTTGTGGCACAATACTTCACTTACACTTAGTGGACTTCAGACATGCTCCAAAAGTTGTGATTGTGTTACAAATCGACTCAAATAATACCAACTTAATGAATTATTTTTAGAATACGGTGAACATAATACAATATCTATTTAAAGCAATAATGGATATGATAACAGTGATAATGGCAACAAACTCATCTAAATGCTTTTTCTTACATGATGGAGAATGGGTAGCATGTCTGAGATGCTTCATTATCATCATCTAAACTTATGTCACTATTGCTATCAAGTAATTCATCTGCATTAATTTTGTATTGACTGAAATAGAACAACTTTATCATCGATGACTGCTTGACATTTTTCACCAAAACTGCACCACTTATTGTCATAAACGGGGGCCAGACATACCATTATAAGCCTGCATATGGACTTTGCTATCCCTCATAGCAGGCTGTCACAAGTACATGTCTAACATATGCATTTTCAAAAGTTAAATTATGTATTTCATAGTGACAGTTAAAGGGATGGATTTGTGATGCTAAGCAGCTTGGCTCCAGGTTTTTTTTAAGGGGTTAACGGTTAAATGAACTAAAACCACATTGTGACACAGCAGCTATTACCCAAGGTTATGGAGGTCGGCGGCAAGCAGTCCAAGTAAACAATAATTGCTACTTGCCAGCGTAAACACTGGGTGTGCTATCAGCATATAACTCAAACTTTCTGGAAACTTATTCTCCCCCTCCTCCAGAAAGTGTGTCGAAATAGTTCTAGAAGGTTCGAGAACCTTTAGTGGAAGATTCCACTGCCTATATAAGCGAGTACAATTGTGAAGGCAATTGCGAATTGAAAGCAAGTCAGTGTAAGGTGAGAAGTCAAGTCAGTCACAAGTTGAAAGCAAGTCGAGTGCACGGTGAGGAGTGGTAACAGTAGATTGAGTCACATCAGTCAGTCAGTGAGTGAGAGAGTTGGCGAGTGAGCTTCCCATGCGACATCAAGAGCGATTCTCCGAGAAGTTGGTGAAGGCTTCTGTGACATGGAGTGAGTGTTACTGCAAGCAATGGTTGTAGAGGAACTTGTGTTCGACTCCTGAGTGAAATGAACCGTATGGCATGAAGAGGCTGTGTCACTAAGGAAATGAGGTGACAGAGAATTGAACCACTCAGTTTCACCTGAGCAAAGTGACATTGGTGAAGTGAACTCACAGTGAAGCTAAACAGATAAGAACTTAGAACAGTGATAGTGAGAACTGAGAGAGAAAAGTGACAGTAGAAGAACTGGTCAAAGTCACAGTATATAATATCCAAAAAATTAAAACACAAAAAATTTGGCATAAGCTCTGTTATAAATAAATACAATGGATGTTAGGAAGATATTCCTGCTGAATTTTCATTATCTCTGAGTCGTGGACTTCTCTGAGCCCCCCCTCCCCACCTTTCTTTTCTGTTTATCTATTTATTTTTGTTGAGACATACTGCTGAAACTGTACATGTGAAGTTTAGATAGGAAAATGTTTTGGGTATCACACATATTCCAATGGTATCATACCCATCCAATTTATTTCTTTGAGCAGTCACAATTGAAAACATGTATTCCACTGAAGTGTTGATTCTGGGAAAAGTAAGGTCTACTTTGCATAAAGACGAAAAGACAAAACAAATTCATGAATGACTTGTTTACTAAGACATGTATTTATCTTCAGGATGTGCTTTAAGACAAAATTTTCTTATCATTATTTTATAGTTTATTCATATTTTTATGTGCGGTAAAATTTATAACAACAAATGTTAGGACAGGAGTTCTAACATTACCCAGTGATTTAATCAAAGGCAAACTTGAATTCTGAGAGTAGCAAAATGCTTTGTTCCCAACCTATCAATGATCAAATATCTGAAACTGTTTATTTCTGATGTTTTATTAGCTGCTGTACCAATAAAAGATGAAACCAAAGAATTGGTGAAAAGAAATGATATTGTAAAGGTAACAATAGGTATTTAGTATCATTAATTATATAAATATTTCACATAATATGTATAATAAGCTAGTTTTACAATATATACCCAAAGGAGTGGGAGATGTAGGTCGGCCTTAGAAAAGATGGAAGTAAGAAGCCAAAGCCGGAACAGGTTCTTTGAACCTAATCATGAATAAAGATGACATTACTGTTAATAAAATGTCAGTTTTACACCTCTGCTTTAATATGAATGGGATCAGGATCAGATAACCTGGCAATTTGCAACTTAATCAATACATAAATGTTTAAATGCTTGAAATGCACTGTCAGTTTATTAGTATATCTCCAGATCTGTTATCTCTTGTGAAAGAACAGGTACGCTTTATTCTGTCTGATCATTTCAATGAGTTTCCTGACAATCACAGCATTACAGCTATGCCACTCATTAGGGTCCATTTGCCAAACCTCTGCTTGATGTAAACATTAAACGAGTGGATCTATTCTGGATGAGGCTCATTTTCTCCAATGCAGAGAGATTGTTCTAATAAATTTATAAGCTAAAGCAGCTCTGAGCGGTACAGTGTTGCTTCCACAGATTTTTCATACTGTATATGAACACACTGAGCTGGCAAAGATGAATATTTCCTTTTACGTTATCTACCTAGAGTCTGGATCTTTGCAACTACTATGAGGGATCAAATAAAATCCATGTCTGTTACCGAACATAATATCTGTCCTTGAGTAGCAGTAGCAGTAGCAGCCTTCCATAAGTGTTCTCCTGCTGCTAGTTGCAGTAAACATGCATTTACTGTCTATGTGTAAGTAATCTAAGTGATAGCATCAGGAAGATCAGTCATACAATAAACTATTCTTCAAAGCTTATAAGAATAAGTATCAGTCCTTGAGATACTAGGCCAAGTACAGTAATATTGAAAATAAATATTATAATGTGTACAAAATGAGAAGGAATCTGAGGTGGAGCTAGATAACACTGGTGAAAGTCACTCAACAAATAGCAATAGAGTGAGGTTGCCTAGTTCAAGTGCCGCACGGTCTTGCTGTAGGCTACGGTTTCTACTTTTCAATTGCACTGTTAAAAGTTTCTAAGTACTCATCATTTATAGTATTATAGCTGAGCAGGCCTAAAACTTTTGAATCAGACTGTCCAAAAGCTGTGTCTCTGCAAAGTTTGGTTCTTTAGTCATGTGTCATAGTAGATATTTATGAGGGTTACTGAAAGACCTTGACCATTGTACACCACCATCAGCAGTGTTGTGTTTACATTCAGTCTGTTTGCCAGAGCTTAGAGCATTGAGTTCCAAGATTAGTGAAGTGAAAACGTAACAACCTCAGTTCTTAATTTGTTGCTTGTAATTTACCTTTTAGACAGTGTATTTACACGTGAAAGTATTCTTTATATAAGCTTAAAGTTTCAAAGTTAGTGTTATGAATGTAATGGTTTTAATTAAGTGTTTAACAATTATGAAAGAATGCCCACTGGACTCCGCGCCAAGTGATTGCAGTGAATGTGTATGCCACACTGGCGTATCTTGCTTCACACTGTATGTCTCATCTCTCTCTGTTGCATTCACAAACCATCTGCCAATGGCGCGCTCCTGTTGGTGCTCCATTGGCTTGTTTCAGATTCCTTCTTGTTTCGTATAGATTATAATCTTTGTTACTAAAATGTTTTAATTTCAATTTTATTAGATGCAATGTCAAAGAATAGATTGATAGAAGAATGATTAAAGAATTAGAAGAGTAATAATAAACCCGCAGTGAAAAAACTTTTTAAAATATTCTAGCTTCTCCTAATGTACTTCTGTGTGTTCAAATTAAAAGGTCATAACAACTTCACCATCAACATGTATTTTACAAAATGAAAAAAAAATTGTATGTTGTAAGTACTTGATTGTTAGCACTAACAAATCAGTCACCTAGTTGTAAATTTCTTGATTAACATGTTAGAAGGCTTTGGAATCATATTCTGGAAAGTGTTATTCTGATCACCGTTTAATCATGGTCATTCAAGAATGGAGTGTTTTATGAAGGTACCTTATAATAACAGATGCTGACAAAGTAGATACAACTATTTTCATAAGTGTAACAAATTCCTAGGAAGCAATGAGGGTGCAGATTATGTGCATAATCATTATTGAAAACACACTTAGTGTATTAATGCACAGTGTGATGCAGTAATTTGTATCACAAATTACTTAAATGTAAATAATGATTGTAATATGAATATGCATTTTTATGTGACATTGATTTCAGATGTTTATTGATTGTAAATATTGTTGGGAAGTAAATTTATAATATCTTACTGAAACTGTCAATAATAGCGTGCAATAATGCAGCGAGGGGGTGAGCTGTTTATCATTATTGGAAACGAGGAAGTTGCGTAATATTGGCGCGTTTTTCCGTTGAGAACCTTCTGGAATATTTCCTAAAGCATATGTATTCATAATTTTCATTGGATATTAAAATAGACGCTAATGTTGGCGCGTTTTATTAGCCAATTGCAGTTCAGTTATAATCTTTAGGCGTATCTGATTGAAGGAGTATAAATAAGCCAAGTCAGAGGTAGATCGGTGGCAGTTCATCAATAATCTGTGTACACTACACGTCGTTTTCAGTCAGTTCGTCGAAAGTATTAGTTCGTCATACATCGGATATAGATTCACAAGTTACGCGCAGCAGAAATATGAAAGATCTAAAATATGGTAAAGTTAATTATACAAAAGGTTGAAGTACGTTGATTAAAAGTGATCAGTAAGAAGTTATTATAACAGTTTCAGTTTGGCGAGTATGTAGATCAATATGTAAAAGTGATAGTGAACGTGTTTGACAATAAAAATTATAAAACAAATTTCTTCATCAGTGTAATTTTTGGATAAAAGATTCCTTTCCGTTTCACAACCTGTATAGAGATACGTGCCCAAGCCAACAGGATAATAGCTAGCCGGAGGACATTTGAAATGAAATCAAACGAACACTAACACTGATGCAAATTGCTAACACAAGATGGAGCTACAAACCAAACAAATGAATGACGTCACAAGATGGCTTCAACACGCGTGATGTAAACAAACATTATAAGCAATACCGCATCAAATTAACTCCCATACGTGGGGCAGTTAAAATTATGTAACCAAAGAAAACAAAAGCAGCACAATATAAGATCTTCAAGTTCTAATAAATTACGTAAAACATATTACGTAAGCGATAATATTACTACAAATTGGCACCCAGAACGTGGAGCATAGTGACCAGGAAAGGAACACGATGACCATGAAAGGATCAGCATAACCAGGAAGGAGCAGAGTGACCAGGAAAGGAACCAGGACGTGGAACGAATGCAGCAGTGAAATGATCTACAAGACGCAGATTCCAAACTACAGGACAACAAAACGACGTGGACTCATCATAACACAACGCAGAAGCGACATATAACCTAGGAGAGAGGGGCAGGAAGCTGGACATCAATGTAACAGCAACAGACAGCATCACAAAGGTCAGAGTATCGTAATTTTTTTTTTTAGAAAACAAAATTGTAACCTTCAAATGTACTTAAGGAGTGGTAGGATAAAGAAAACAATGGCTACTAATAATACAGAAGAAATAATTATGGAGGGAGATAATGTAACAGTTAGCTGTAATTCAATACAGGTTACAGAAAATAGCCCAAACTTTTTAGGATTTGAGGGTGGAAATGTTAGTGCAGAAAGTCAGAATAGAATAGCAGGAAATGTTAATCTTGATACTAGTATGATTATGGAAATGCTGAAAAATTTGAATGAGAATATAGAAAAGAAAATAGATCAAAACAGGAAATCAATTGAAGATATTGATAGGAGTTTAGAACAAAAACTAACTCAGAATAATGAGAAATTAGAACAAAAACTAACTCAGAAAATGGAAATGAATAACAAAGAATTGAGGGAAGATATGCAAAAGAATAAGAAAGAATTGAGGGAAGATATTAGTAAGAGTATTACAGATCAATTAAGGGAAGATATGCAAAAGAATAATAGGGAATTAAGGGAAGATATTGGTAAGAGCTTAGAACAAAACAGGAAATCAATTGAAAATATTGGTAGGAGCTTAGAACAACAACTAACTCAGAGGAATGAGATATTAGAGCAAAAAGTAGATCAAAGCAGGGATGAAATTGAAAAGAAAGTTACGAAGCTAGATAGTAGTATGCCAAAAATGAGTGATGAAAATGAGGAAGTAATAGCAAGTGAGATAGGAGAAGTTTCAAAGAAAATGTTAGACATGAGCAGGGAAATAGGTGACAAAGAAAGTGAGGTTAATACTAAAAATGAACATGTTGATGTAGAAAGTACAGAGTTAGGAAGTCAAATGAGTAGTATTTCAAGTGAGATAAGAGAGATGAAAGAGGTTATGAATGTAGTTGTGAATCAGGCGCAAGTTAATTTCAGTGGAGGGATATCAGAAATACAGAATGAGTCAGTAATGCAAAGAAATAAACTGTACCAAGATGTTCAAATTGAAAACTCCAGTCCAGTACAGTTTAGTACAGATTTGTCAGAGTATTCTCAGATTAAAGAGATAGTAAAAGAATTGAAAATGACAGTTGTTAAAAGATGTATTGTTCAGAAAACTTTAGATTGTTTTTAAATGTTATCATGTGATGAAATTTCAAATGAATACAAGAGGTTATTCATGAACAAATTTTTGAAGGTTAGGTTACGGCTACGAGTAATGTTTAGCCACACACAATTTGATCCAGGAGGGTAAATAGCAATAAGATGTAAAGTAAATGCTGGATAGTTAAAGATGACTTGCAGAGAAATGTATTGGAACGTAAGAGGGTTAACTATTTATATATGTCATTTGAGAAGAGAAATAAATTATAAAAAAAAAAAAAAAATAGAAATGTTTATTTAAAAAAAAAAAATTAAATTTTTTAGTAACTGTAACAGTATTTGAAATTAAGAATGTAAAGATTAAAACTTAATATGATATTAATATAAATTACAAAACAACAAAAATTGGGTAAAAATAAATAAAACAAATACTTATGTAGCAAACAGAAAAGGTGAAACATTGTTCTAGATTTAAGAGATGTAAATATATTTGTGTACAGGGTAAATATTTTTGGTAAATGTGTAATAATTACAAAAAATTCTTGAATTGATAAATTTTTGTCAACAACTTAAGAAAGTAAACAATTTTGAAACAGTCATTAAATAATTCAGGGTACAGTATTTGCTATAAAAAAAAATTGTAATGTCAGATTAATGTATAAACAAATTAAACAAGAGCCAGTAAGTAGTGGCGAGATAATAAAGAAAATATATGTCGTGTGTTAAATGCGTGTGAAGTGTTAAGTGAAAGTGATAGCGTGTGTTCCAAGATTTAGGAGACTAAAAACCAAATTATAAAATTTCCAAACAAGTTGTAAATATTTATAATTATGTTTCTAGTGGGGCATATGATGCAGTAATTTGTATCACAAATTACTTAAATGTAAATAATGATTGTAATATGAATATGCATTTTTATGTGACATTGATTTCAGATGTTTATTGATTGTAAATATTGTTGGGAAGTAAATTTATAATGTCTTACTAACTGTCAATAATAGCGCGCAATAATGCAGCGAGGGGGTGAGCTGTTTATCATTATTGGAAACGAGGAAGTTGCGTAATATTGGCGCGTTTTTCCGTTGAGAACCTTCTGGAATATTTCCTAAAGCATATGTATTCATAATTTTCATTGGATATTAAAATAGACGCTAATGTTGGCGCGTTTTATTAGCCAATTGCAGTTCAGTTATAATCTTTAGGCGTATCTGATTGAAGGAGTATAAATAAGCCAAGTCAGAGGTAGATCGGTGGCAGTTCATCAATAATCTGTGTACACTACACGTCGTTTTCAGTCAGTTCGTCGAAAGTATTAGTTCGTCATACATCGGATATAGATTCACAAGTTACGCGCAGCAGAATTATGAAAGATCTAAAATATGGTAAAGTTAATTATACAAAAGGTTGAAGTACGTTGATTAAAAGTGATCAGTAAGAAGTTATTATAACAGTTTCAGTTTGGCGAGTATGTAGATCAATATGTAAAAGTGATAGTGAACGTGTTTGACAATAAAAATTATAAAACAAATTTCTTCATCAGTGTAATTTTTGGATAAAAGATTCCTTTCCGTTTCACAACCTGTATAGAGATACGTGCCCAAGCCAACAGGATAATAGCTAGCCGGAGGACATTTGAAATGAAATCAAACGAACACTAACACTGATGCAAATTGCTAACACAAGATGGAGCTACAAACCAAACAAATGAATGACGTCACAAGATGGCTTCAACACACGTGATGTAAACAAACATCACAAGTAATAACATTATAACTAATACACTCGCAAATGAAGTGCTATAACATATACACTACTTCAAGACAATTCACTAGTTTAAAAATAAACTTGCAGAACATGTTTCAGAGACTGTGGTCTCCATTCTCAGAGCGATAAAATTCATCTTGAAGTATTTAACATGTTTAATGTGTTTAAACCAATTAAGTGCACACTTGGACCTCTTCTATCTTAAAATCTTGATAAACTGGTGCAATAAACATTCCATCAAGATATTAAGGAAATTAAAAAAATATGAGATTACCAGTGTGACACTATGATGAGATCATGAGAGTGTATCATGAAGCTTCAGAAACACCACACAGGAGGAAAAGCAAAGCACACAGCTTTACCCATAAGAGAAAAAGACAGAACAAGAAATTTGACTAAGGGTGAATTGTTAACTATAGCAGCCTGGTAGCTTGGATATGATTGGTGAATCTTATCATTTTGGTTATAACTGTTTCAGTCAGTTTCTATATAAAATTACTGATGTACCAATACAGTGCGCTTTGGATAAAATTGCACAGCTACTGGTCGTACACCTTAGAATTTATGAGTGCTGTTGGAGAATATCTTCCACAACTCCTCAAACCTCGGATTGTACAGATTAATTTGTAATCAAAGCTGTAAAATTTGTAGCATTCATTTCTCTTATCCAAATCATTCCTATAAAGGTTTTAATGAATATTATTACTTTCTCTACTTTCAAAAGTTTTGATTTTCTAAAAAAATGCTAACAATTTTGATTAAAATACCGCATATTAAACATATTTACATTACAAATAAACTGAATATCTTGAATTTTCTCGGAATAGTCTGTGAAGTCCACTTCATTTGGAAAAAATGTTGTATAATCTTATATAACTGGTAAACCTTAAATGATAGACATAAACGTACTACCAAAAAATGTAATCTCCTTTAAAATATACAGTTTATTTCAAATAAGTTTTTTTGTGGCATTAGCCATTTCTGAGATATCCATTATTAAAGGTTCGAATTGTTCATTTCTTGGTCATTCTCTTGAGGCCTGTCAAGATTCACTTACTCTAGCAATTGCATGGAAACAGTATGGAATTTTAAGGCCAGCGTATGGCATCCAGTTCTTCAACATTTGATTATCACTGTTGCCTTTGTATCTATAACAAAATGTGTAATGTAGCTATTTCTGCAAAGGTTTATTTGTATTAAAATGGTAGTAGACAGAAAAATAAGCTTTAGTAAGAATAGTTTGAATACCCAGTAATAAGCGATAGCGGTTAGAGAAAGTCATGTGAATGTAACACATCAGATTATTTTTTCTGTGCTGTAGTCAAGCATTCTGTTGGCGAACATTTTTTGCATAAACAATACTATGCTGTGCAATTTAAAATGTTCTTAAAACATTTTACAAGCTTTCAGTGCAGTTCTGATGAAATCTGACAGCAGTAATATTGGCATTTGTTAATATGAAAGTGAGCTAAAAGTAGGGGGGTGGGGACCACAAATATTGTTGTATTAGGTCTCCATGTACATTAAGTGCATTGTGTAGAAGCAATAGAAGAAATCTTAAAAATGTTGCATTGCTATCTTTGTGGGTACATAACTTACTGCATGATACAGAATAAGTACTACATGAATGAAATAAGTAAATCATAATGTCACTATGGAATTGCACATATTACAGGTAGGTAGAATAATTCCAGATACATAAATTATATCCTTATTTATTTAATTGTTAAAGAATTTATGCAATTTTTATTTTGTTAATGAACACCATTGTAAAAGTTTCCTATCAGATAATGACAGCAGTACAAGTAAATCAGTCTGGTATTTGTGAGTATTAGTTGGAAGCCTACATTTCCAAAGTCAGTCAAGAAAGTTTAGAAAACTAGCTAATCTTGTCAGCAGTCAAAGCTACTTTTCTAACCTAAGAGATTTGGCCAAGTAATTACACAGTTGTTTCCTTATCACTAATGACTTTGATTCCATCTTTAGTTATTTGTATTTTGACACTTGCAACAGGTTCCTCTGTAGTTGTGCTTTCTGTTAAGTCAGGGGATTTTTCTGAAGTACTGCTTGTGCTCACCTTTTCATTGTGAACAATGCTTGTGCTCTTATGAGTTCCAATGATTTGAACTGCTTGACCTGGATATCCCATTGTTGCTGATGATCTTTTAATGTTCTCCTCATTGCTGATTTTCTCACAGTACTGAGTTTCCATAATTTTTACACTCTCCTCAACATGTTCTGCATGGTCATATGCCAATAGGCCATTGTGAGAGGATAATCCATCATATTTGGAACCACTTTCATTGTAATCAGCATTATGTGATGTAGGGCTTGGTGATTCCATGTTTACATCACTAGGTGATGGTGTGAGAAAACATGTTTGAGATTGGTTTTGATCTGGATATAAAAGATACTTACTGTTTTGTGAAGATTTGAATCCATTTTAAGGAAAGCATTGAAAGAAAGAAAATAGTACACAATCATTAGTTTACTTCCAAAATTGTTAGTAAACAAGCAATTATTAAAAATCTAATGAACAACTGTTATAGGAGAAAAATCCCTTAATTGAAAAACATTAATTGTACATTTTCTGAGTATTTTCTAAACATGCATGTACAATTTTAGAAAAAAAAAGTTATGGCCCACTTACATGTTAATCTCTATAGAGTAGATTATTATTATTATTATTATTATTATTATTATTATTATTATTATAATATTATCATCATCATCATCATCATCATTAGTTATCATCACTATTGAAACTGTATAACCTATAGATTCTGTATACATGCCTTATGTTTCAGCTTTTTCTCTGTAACCAGGGTGGGGTGGGGGGCAGGGAGGATATTTGAAAAATCTTAAATGCCCTACATTTTGAGAAGCTAAGGGAAGAGACTGATGAAACATAAATCCCAAACTCTATTGCATGCATTCATATAAATTTATTATCACATGTTAATATTATAATAAAAAGCATTTTTTATATATCTATATAAAGCAGTTCATTAGGGCTCACTTCTCATGCCAATTTCAAGAGACAGAGGATGATGTAATATATAAAATGATGTTAAAACATGCATTTATGCCTGTATCAGATTTTTTAAACTCCTCTGAGTTTTCTAATACTATTCTTTATTATTCATAAAATTATAATTTTTGAGGGAATGAGTTAAAACCAAATTAAAAAATATAAAATGATTTCTAAGCTTTATATTCTGAAACACATACTTAAGAGGCATGTTCAACACAATGAAAAATTTATGTTTAAAATTTCAGATCCCTAGACACTGGGTAGAAAGGTCATTTCTAATGGTAATGGATATCTGAAATGGAGAAAAGTGACTAAAGTTTTGGTATTACTGCAGAGCAGAATGCAGACATTTAAAAATGGTCATCGAAACAGCTGTCTGCAATGCAACAGGGTCAGTAAAGTTCATGGACATACTTATAATGATATAAAGTAGTAATTTTTAAGAAGGCATTTTTTGTTTTGTTTTTTTATTTTAAGCTTTCATCAAAATTTGGTAAATTTTACTAGTTTTTTCCCCTGACCATAGAACAGGTATACTGAGGAATAAGGAGTCTCCTGTTTACTTTCTTTAAGTCAGACCTATTACGCTTTAGATCACTTTTCAACAATAGATATTCTTTGTTTGGTGAACATTTGTGATGAAAAGTAACAGCTTCACACTTCTACATAGCAAGATAATACAAATGTTTTGATATCAAAAACATTAAAATAATCTGCAAAATTTCAAGCTAAACACTGTTTTGAGATACTATTAAGAATTTAGTGGTAAAAACTTTTTCCATAGAGGTGCAAGCTCAAGCTTTAGATGATACATATATTTAAATTCATTTTCTTTCATTTAATTCATAAAATCACTATTTATGAAAGGTAAATCTTCCATTCAGTGGTTGGTATAGTTATCCATGCAGTGTTTTTTGTCTCAAATGCAACTTAGCTTCACATTACTAAAAGTTTGGCAAAGCCAAAGATATTAAAATTCCAAACTCTTATTGGTCAGCTTTCTTTTCTAAAACCATTTTGAACATTTTTGGATATTAACCTAGCCACTGGATTAAAAAGATAAGATTCATTATGGCAAGCAGCATATCTTTTATTTAATTTTACAACATATAAGAAGTTCTTACAATTTGTAGAGCTTATGTGAAATGAACACATACCCTGAGATTACCTGTGTTTATATTGATAGCCAACTGGTATCAAACATGAGCTTTGCTGCAAGAAGGGTAAAGTTATTAAATTCCTTTTATAAAATAAAGAATATGGTGATTAAAAATATAGGATATTTGAGGTATATCAGCATTGGATTCTTAGGTTGGTTGTATGAATGCATTACATTTTGCTGATATAGACTTGGATATTTGAGGCTATTAAATAAATACAAGAGTGATTTGGAAAGCTCTCAGCCTGACACAGAGATTCTGCTGGCAAATCAAAAAGCAAGGATAGTTCTCAAGTACAATCCTTTAGTTGGTGCAACTAGAATTTCATACATGTGCTTTCATTTGCTTGGTTGTTATAGCGCTTCAAAATAAACAAGTTGAGTTTTCTTCCAAAAATGGATAAAATTGAATGTCATACAGTGATTAATTAGTTTATATAAAAAGCCTTAACATTAACTGAAAAAAAAAATTGGATTTTACTTTGGAAGATTCTTCAGCATTATTTTCTATGGTGAAGAAATGAGTTATGGAGTTTAAATGCATATGTGTCTTTTTTTTCCCTCCTTTCATTTTCTTTCTTTGTGCCTGAAGTTTGTGAAGTTACAATACATGTAAATAGCAGTATAATACAGGAAATGAGATTAAACAATAAGCGATCTGTGGCAATCAGTAGAGCACCTACTTTGTTTAGAAGGTATGGGGTATAATTCTCAAATAGGTAGGGTAGCCTGTGAGAATGCTGGCTTCTAAATTTTTCAGTCCTGGGTTCAATTTCCATCCGGGAGGATGGTCATTTTTTTTTTATTAGGATTATACCCACCCTTCTCAGAGTCCTAAATATATAAATGTGGGAGTGAATGTGTGCCACATTCTAAAATGAATAAAAGTCAATGATAAACCACAGTTCAACAAGTTGGCTTTCAGGTTAAGCCACCAATATGACCATAGAAGCAAGAGTAGCTATAGAAATTACCAAAATTAAAAGAAAGGAAACATATTATAAAGAAAGATATCAAAAGAATATAAGTTTATAATGTAACATCAATTTTTACAGGTCTAACATTCACACATGTGATAAAACGAAGATGATGTTGAATTCTACTTACTTTTTGAGCTCAATAATGTTAAACAACAGGGTGCAATGATCACTGTGGTGTAATTATTTGTTCTATAGGGTCTTTCAACAAGAGTGTCCTATCTTTGAGCTTGAATAAAACATGTTCTATAAATGATAGAGATTTATTTCTTTTTTTATTTTGGAACATAATTAATGTCATTATGCGTGGAAGAGAACATCAGTTAAGTGACCGCCGCAACTTCGTTGGGTTGCACTATACGGTTGAACCAATTTTCGATGACAGAAGAACGTAAATTAGGTCCAACTTCACGAATAACACATGTGATGTTATTCATAAGATCATTTACTGTTTCTGGCTTGTTGACATAAACTTGAGATTTAACATAACTCAACAGCGTTGAATCACATGACCTCGAGGGCCAATTAACATCACCACCACGGGAAATGATGAAACCACTGAACTTCTCCTTCAAAAGATCGATTGTTTCGAGAGTAGTATGACATGTGGCACCATCTTGCTGGAACCAGATGTTTCTGAGATCCATACCATCCAATTGAAGCCAAAAATAGTCCCTTATAAGAGCCTGGTATCTTTCTCCATTGACAGTTAGAGCTTCTCCATCTTCATCTTGGAAAAAATATGGACCAATGATTCTACCATACCAAAATCCACACCACACAGTAACCTTTTGGGGATGAAGTGGTCGTTCTTGAATCTGCATTGGATTATGATTGCTCCAATAGCGGCAATTTTGTTTGTTAACACAACCATCCAAAAGTGGGCTTCGTCGCTGAAGATGATTTTTCGACAAAAATCTGAGCCAGCTTCCAATTGCTCCATAGCCCAATCAGCGAATACATGGCGCAACCTATGGTTGTTGGGCTTTAGTTCTCGAGTTAACACCATTTTGTAAGCGTGAAACTTCATGTCCACATGCAGAATTCACCAAGTTGTGGTCGGCAAAAGCCCCAATTCTTGTGCTCGACGAGCAATTGATTTGTTTCCATTCTCGTGTACACTGTCATGAATGGCGCCTATGTTTTTGTTGGAGCACTTATGTTGATTATGTACAGGCATTCTTTGATTACTGGCAGAACAACTTCTTTCAAATTTATCGATCAAATGCCGAATCGTTATCTCGTAGGGACGATTATGCGTACCATAAACTTCGCGCACTACACGGAAGGTTTGGCGAACAGATGATCCATTTTGATAATAAATTTTCACAATTTCTACATGTTGATGAATGCTGTAACGTTCCATGGCTATTTGTCAATAACAACTGTAACCACACAAAAAAAAATGACTGCTGTAACTCAATAACAATGGCAGCTATCACATGTTAAAGATAGGACACTCTTGTTGAAAGACCCTATACAAAGAATTCCCAAACACTGTTTGTAAAAACTCTCAAGAAATCAATAAGTTGTGCTCTAGTTCTGGTCATGGAGCAATTCTTCTTCCTAAAGTTTCTAAGAATATTAATGTTTGTGATATTTTGATTATTCACTAAATAAAATATTTACATTCTGTTTCAGCAGTTGCATAGCACTGGAAGCTAAGCTTTCATTAGTGCACACTATGAAAAGTTTACATCCTCTTTCGTAATTTTCTGAACCAAGTTATACATGCTTGCATCATATAAAACTAGCTGAGAACTATGTTATGGTAGTAAGCTTTTCCTTTCCTCTTCAGGATGGATTTTCATACAGGCATAGCTTCCAATTTCTGGATTGTTGCTTGGATCCTATGGTATGTCATCCATTAATTTAACACAATGAAATAACATAATATACAGCCATTAGTTTTCTATATTAAACATTTTTATGTATATAAATTCCAATTAGCTGTTGAAAATAACTTGTTTAACTCTGATGCTGGAGCAATCGGGAGCAATTTGAGTTACAGCACCTAAGAAGTAGAAAACAGTCATTGTAAGTGTAACACCGGAATACTATCTGTTACAATTAAGGAATCTGTCATTTAAAATTTGGAATCAACTAGTTTAAATTACACATTAACATTTACTACTTGCAAAACAAGGAAGAAAAATTCATTAATCTAGTTCCAGGCTAATGAGAGGTTAAGGTTTCTATATAATGAAACTTCAGAATTACATTTTAGGAGTCCCTTGTGCGTTAATTCAGTCAGGCAACAATGAGGCCAAACGAAGTGCTTACTGTGTGATCTGTTTTGCTTACAAAAGGGAGTGATGGAAGAACAAAGTTGGAGTGTTTCTCAGTGCTCTACATCACCCCCCAATAATAACGGGTTTTAGAAGTACCAAAGAAGCCAGAACTTACATGCGTATCTATAATTCTCAAAACAACAATTGCAGTTGCTTGGAAGTTGATATTGCAGCAGGATTTTCACAGAACTTGTGCTGATGTTCAGTTTAGTTTTGGCGCTGAATCATCAGTGGTGAATGCCATTTTCCTTTTAATCGAAGCATGACTTTTCTCATAAATACATTACCTCCCAACAAGAGTATCCCGTTTAAAATAGAGAGTTGAGGGTTGTTACACTACATCACTATAACATTCTTACTTGAACGCGTTTCGGGAGACGGCTTGTTCCCATCGTCAGCATTATGCTTAGTTCATTCTAAAGGGGGCAGAGCCATTTTGGATAATTGATGTTAACGATTTTAAGCAACAAAAGGAAGAAAATAATAAAACTAGTAATTTTTTTTCTCTGAATTTTCTTATTGCAACCCTCGTGAGTAGCTATATCACACCACCATTTGATAAGCGTTCATCTGTTGGTGTTAGTTCACTGCTTTGCCCCCAAAAATGCAAAGCAACCTAAAAACAATTTCCTATTAAGATTTGAATACAAATTTGTAATTTTTTTAACCTCTAATGCTTTGAATCCCTTGTCTGCTGTCACTCTGTTGCTAATGGCTTTGAGTTTCCATTCAGTACTTATTGCAACACATTTTCTTTTCGTTACCATCTTAAACACTAATAAACCACACTGACCAACACCAACAGTAAAATAAAAGTGGGGCTCCACAATGAACTAACGCTTGTTATAATGGTAAAATATTTCTTAGAATGTAAGATAGGAGTTGAGGATTAACTACATACAATACCAAGTAGTTGTATTGGAATTTAGGGGTGTGCAAAAGAGCACTACCAATTGTCACAGCAATGTTGCCAGTGTGAATTGTCAGCATCTTGTATTTTTTAGTTCATTCTCTCTTACTTTCTTTTCTTTCTTTCTTTCTTTCTTTCTTTTTTTTTCTTCCTGTATTGTTCCGGTTAAGTAGGGTTTTACTGTACTTTGTAAGTGGGGAGAATTTTGTTCCTGTTACAAAACATATATCAGACAAACAAAACAAAACCTTGAAATCCGATTGAAAGAACATTTTAGAAACATATAATTCAAACAGATAAAAATGCAGCTGCAGCAGTATATTTTTGTGAAGGACATGACATAAGAAAAGAAGCAAAATAAATCAACTACACTGACAAACTAATTCTTATCAACTTGGGAAAAGCTTTTTATACAAAAACAAAACCAATTTAAAGAATTTAAATACGTCAACTAAACCTAATCACAGAATGCATACAACTGCTGCTAGAGGCAGAATGGAAGTTATGATAGATGGTCGGTCGGTCAGCTGATGATGAAAAGAAGACCTTTTCAATCAGGTTTTAGATGATAAAAAAAAAAAAAAAACCTGATTCTTTCTTTTCGAGTTTAACCAAGTAGATCATATCAGATGGTGAATGAATGAAATAGTGCTCAAATGAGCCCAGAATCCTTGGAGCTTAGAGTTATCGAACATTATTCTTCTGAGGACAAGGAAAAAACCCAGGAAGAAACTTATCCAGTTAATTTACCCTAATCAATATTCAAATCTGACTAGAGTTTTGAATGTGAGGCAGATGTGCTGCCCCCACACCATGGAGAAGATAAGAGTGAAGTTGTGTGCAAAATTTGTCTCCATTTACTGCTCACTAAAATGAATTTATACAATAAAACAGTTTCATTAATTTTGTCACTGTTTAAATATTACCATAAGCGGTGATAAAAGCTGCTAAAACTGCTAAGAGTGATGGCTAGTCATGAAGCAGAATGGATTCCACAAACTGTGACTTATGAATTAGCAATTTAAAACAGTGATTGAAATACCTGTTTCCAGCTTCATCTCTGTCCAAAGCCAAGAATTTTTATAGCAATGACAGAGCATTAACTAGGGATTCAGAATTTACAACCAGTATAGTAGCAACTTAAGTTGATTTAACTTATTAGTCCACCCAGTTCATCAACTGTATTATTAAATTTCTTTTTTAGAATTTGTGCAAAGTTAATTCAAAACCAATACTTACTTATCCTTGGTACTATACAGTCCATGTTTATAAATATAGTCTATTACAGGATCTTGTATCAGGTACTTTACACTTTCACTTCTTCTTAACGCTCTTCGAATTTTTGTAGAACTGACTTCATTTGTTATCCATTCAGTCACAATGTGAATGTTTTTCTGAAAAAAATTAAGCAAAAAAATAACATGGTGTTTGTAATTGATTTAAAACATTTGCTTAGCCAGGCAGCAAATGGTCTCCATGTTACTGTTAGTATTTTCTTCCATTAGCTTGTAGTGCTCAAACACTACGTTTTGAAATTTAGGTTCCCATTTACTGCAAAATACCATAATTTGATACAATTCTTCTCAATGTAAACATTGAAAAGTTTACTCATTCTTCCTGAATTAGGTCCATTAGTGCTATGCCACTATCAAGTGTTATAAGATGATGTGGACTGTATGAAAGGGAAAATGGGCAACATTCTCAGCACTTACTATCAATATATGCAGACACTGGTTTGTACAGGTGTTCTTTGAATTCCATAGCCATTTATGTACAGTCCACTGCAACTTTTCAATGCCCTCTTCCCCTGGAAGGACTTTACACCCCTCATTCAGAGAATGAAAGCAGAGCTAGGGATGTAGCATGGCAGAATGGTGCGCTTGAAAGGAGAATTTTTAAATTAATTAGAAAACAGCTATATTCTGCTGATTTTGTCTCTGCAGCATTGTTGCCTGCAATGCCATGGAAATTGAATTTGATACCCAATCTCTGGCATGGAATCTTTTTCAGGGTGCATTCAGCCTTGTGGGGTGTTGGGGGCTTGATGTAATAAACTCTGCCAAAACTGCCAGATGACACCACATACTAACCACACCACTTTTGATGCTGTCTATGCTGCCCTATGTGAACAGTGGAAGAGAAAGCAGCAAGCATTCAATTGTCCTTGGTCCATTGCATTCAGTTGCACCACAAAGTTTAAGTTTTGAATGTAAATCACTGAGTTGGAATATGCAGTTGAAATGTCCTCAGAATTTTTCATTACCTATGGTAAAATTATTTCATTCACTACACAATACTGTTCATATAATACTTGAAATTTCAGTAATACTTCACTTAGTGATCATGCAGATCCTATCAATGGGATAATTTATGTACTTTCATTTCCTGATAATAGCGGACAGAATATAAGCTTCACTCTTCTCTATTATGGAGTTCATAAATAAAAAATGGCATGATCCAGCCATTTTAATGATTACACTGCCTTGTGAAACAGTTTTTTTTCTCCACTTAAGAGATATGAAATGTGGCTTAAACCAATTTTGATATGTGAATTGGATGGAGATTCCGATTTTCCTGTCACATAAGGTTTTCTTATAAATCATAAAATAATTACAAAAATAACATTCTTAATGTAAAAAAGGCGTGTTTCTCTCCCTCACGCACACCTCTTTCCAAAAAAATACCTTTTCTTTTGTTTTAAGGGATCTCAAAACGTGTATTTCCTGTGAAATCTCCATATCAAATTTTTAGTGGAATACAAATACTTCCCCTACTTACTACAGGTCTATAGGCGAGTAATAGAGAAAGTAATAAGATCCTGCATATCTCTAAAAGAAAACCCAATTATTACTTTTTCCAAGGAAATACCAGGATTACTATTTGCAGATGATCTAGTAGCTGGGGCAGTAACAGTGATAGGGTTGCAACATGCTATTAATGAAATTGCAAAATTTAGTATGGAATGGGGGCTAAAGGTGAATACAAAAAAGTCCAAGATAATAGTGTTCAAGAAAGGATCAAAATTAAAAAGAGAGGAAAGATGGTATATAAATGGAGAGCAAATAGAGGTGGTAAAAGAATTTGATTACTTGGGCATTAGATTCTCAAGCAACGGGAAGTGGGAAGCACAAGCTAAATATGCACAATTGAAAGGAAAGCTAGCGATGAAAGCTGTTAGAGTTTGCTTGTGCAAAACACCCACGCTAACAATGAACTGGTTGGAAAGGCTATATGAAGCTGTAGTAGAGTCAAAAATGTTATATGGAATAGAAATATGGGGGGTGGCAAAGGGATGGATTAAGATTGATATAGTCCATAGAATGTTTTGTAAAGAAGTTTTGGGTTTACCCAAGAGTTCACCAAGGGGCGTAAGGGGCGTGGCACTGGCAGAGCTAGGAAGGGTAGGGAGAAAAGGTATAATAGTGGAAAGAATATTGAAGTATTGGTATAGATGTTTAAATTTAGAAGATAATAATATATTAAAAGAATGTATACAGTTTCAAAAAGCTGTCCTAGGAGAAGAGTGTTGGTTAGGGGAGATGGGAAATGTCCTAAAAGAAATTGGCATGAGGAATATTTTCCTATTAGATAAATATAATAATAGTGGGTTTTGGAAAGAAGTGAGATTGAGGGTGGAAGATATCGAGAAACAAGAGATATGGGCTAGTTTTGAGGATAAAAGGTCATTGATCTTGTATAAATCAGTTAAAAGAGATTGGGGAAGGGAGAAGTATGTAGATATATGTAATCAATTTGGTAGAATAGGTCTTGCGTGGATGCGCACAGGAGTAATATTTTTAAAAAGGAATGGATATAATGGCTCGGAGAGATGTATTATGTGTGATGAATCGGGTAGTACTTTTCATTGTCTAATAGAATGTGATAAGGTTAAAAGGTGGAGAGAGGTTATATGGAATAAAAAATGGGACAAGTTAAACAAAGAAGCAGTAGCATTAAGAATGTTGGGAAGCACAAAAGTAGAAATAATTAAAATGATGGGGACATTTTTAGGCAACACAAGGGATAAGTGGATAAGGAGCTTAAGAAAGGTACAGCTGACCGAGCATAGTTTGTAAAGTGGAGAGATGGTATAGTAGCTTTATCCCATATATACAGCCTAGGGGCTAAATATGGGGGAGCTAGAAAACTGGTGCACTAGACATAAGTTTTAGACGTAAGCTTTATTTGTATTATTGTAATAATGATGAAAATAAATATTACTTACTATTACTATTACTTTTTCCTTGCTCAGAAGTGTTGATTTATGTTTATGTCCTTATTGGTATCTGCTTTTGTAATGTTCCATTGTTCCTGATATCTGCTTTCTATCTTTATTTTCAGGAATCTTTGGCCTTATTCATCACTCAGGAATCCCAAATTATCAGAAAAGTTCAGTAAGTGGAATAGGAACAATAATAATAATTGAGTATTATTTACGGATGCTCTTTAACTGCTGTGGTCCTTAGCATCCCATTCTATATTGGGCGTAAAAGACCAGTAATTTTGCTCAGAGGCCTCTTTATCAGGCTTGAGGTTCTTTTACTTGCCGTAAATCTACGACACAGGACCATCGGCTTTACTTCCCTTCCGAAAGAAGCCATGTTAAGGATTTTTACGCCCGAAAAAAATCCATCGCCCTCCACCAGGTTTGAACCTGCGACCTCAGGAGCTACAGACTAGCATGGTAACCACTACACCATGGAGAACGACATGTGGAATAGGAATTCGACATCTGTAACTTGGTTTTCAGCTGATGCAAGGTGATCTGCTATAATTTTTTATTTATTTGTTTCATTGCCTTTCAATACATTACACATACAGAAGCAACAATAATAATTATAATAATCTCTTTTTTCATGCTATATCATGGGTATGCCGAATTTCATTGGTTCCTGTTTTCCATAATATTACTGCCAAAGCCCTTCAATAAAAGTTTCATTTGCAGTATCTAGAACTCAGTTTTGATTTTTGTCTCCAGATTTAACTTTAAAAATATACACTTACATTTTCTTAAACATTTGTGTAATATTAATATTCTGTCTTTACAAGTAAAAACCATGTATTTTACAGGAGTTATTTGCATTGTACACACATTTCCTCTTAGAAGACATGGAAACCACTGATAATTATGTATCACTACATACTTGACACAAACTGAAACTAAAAAGTAGCACCGACTTTATTATTAGTTGAAACTGCATTACTGAGTAACAAACACCAACTGAGGTGAAATATGTTAGGGTATATATAGCCCAATAAGGGTTACACTCTTTTACTAAGAAGTAGTTGGAAAGTTTCACTGTCCCCACAGTGCAATGATAAACACAGGCACCCCTAGTGGAAGCTATTTATAAATAAATAATTATATAGATAAGGTAGATACCAAAGCAGATGACGAGCAGTTTCTAAGTGTATCAAAATCAAACCCATGGTGTGCCAGCCCAGAATCGGACCAGGGCCTACTGCCCCAACCTCTGCCCACTACGGCGTCATTGGTGATAAGCAGTACTGCAGGGTGGGATGTGGTCAGTGCCCTGGATCCCTTCCAGCCGGTTAAGGCAATCTTCTCAACCAGGGCGCTATGTTTCCATCACATAGCTCCTCAATTGGTCCCTCAGGGTCCTAGCTAAGCTAGTGCACTCCGTACCAGACCTCACAAAGGAGGAAAATCCTCATGCCGGACCGGGGATCGAACCCAGGTCCCCCGAGCCAGAGGCAGGCATGCTACAGGGATGGTCTTGTAAATAAATATATTATATTATTTATTAAATATAAATATTATATATATAATAAATATATAGCCTTAAGTATCTGTAATGTGCGCTATCATTCATCTTTGGTGTAATCACCTTCAATATCACTACTATAATGAAATTTATAATTTCCTGTATAATTAATATAATTTCAATTTTATAAAATCAATACATGGGGTGGCGCTGTGGATAGACCTCTCACCAAGAGGCCCGGGTTCGATCCCAGGGAACTGCATGTGAAATTTGTGGCGGACAAATCGGCATCTGGGCGGGTTTACTCCGGGTTCTCTGGTTTCCCCCGCCATTCACTCCACTGACTTTCCTTTCATCTCTTTTACCGTCATTTCAAATATCATCTTCTTCCTCGCTCTCATACCAGGCTTCGGGTTGATCATCCATCCTGGCTATTCTCTATGGTCCATAGTCTGTCTGCTGCCTGACAGGCATCTGACCCCAGGCACCCATTTGTAAATCCTGGGGGGAGGTGTAAGCCCTACTAATGGGGAAAGTAATCAGAGAATGAAGATGAAAATCAATACATGTGAAAACTGCAGCCATTTTTATATCAGCATGGTGTTTTTCATACAAGTCACCAATTTTCTTCAAGACCAGAAAACTATTGCAGGATATCATTACAGTGTAATATTGCATATAAGGTGCTTATATAGTAGAGGTCAGCACGGGTTGAAAATCTTAAGCCTGGCCCAGCCCAGTCTAAACCAAGCCCAATAACAGGTTATACTGTACCAACTTGATTGTCTAATTTTGTTTTAAATAAAATTATTTTCCAGGTGTTGTTATTGTTGTTGTTGTTGTTATTATTGTTATTATTATTATTATTATTATTATTATTATTATTATTATTATTATTATTATTATTATTATTATTATTATTATTATTATTATTATTATTAGTCTATGAAACACTGCTGCCTGTGTGTGAAGGGACTGCAATTTGTGGTATTGACATGGGAATTTTTTTCCCCTACTGGGGGGCCTGCTAAGGGATGCTCTCAGGTCCTTGGGAACAATTGAGGAGCCACCTTACAGAAATAGTGGTGGTTGAGATCCAGGTATCTGCATGTACTAAGCAGCATATTAATGGCACACTGCCTCTTGACCACATGTCACCCCTATTATCTACTGCACTCTACTCAGAGTATACTGGGCATGTATGAACAGAGAAGGCAGAGTTTACAGTTGCCTTGCTGTTGTAATGTTATTCATAATTGACCAAAGTGAGCATTTATTTATTATTAGTAGTATTACCACTGCTAAATTATGCTGCGATAATTGTGCTGTTCTGGGCATCTCAACATTGCGGAGCAAAAAATGTGAAAAATTATTTTGTTTTTTTCTTTATTTTCCTGTATCGTGGAAAGTTTTGGTTAATTTTTTATTTTATAAAAAATGCAAATTGTTTAAGCTATTTACATGACAAATAAAGTGCTATGTTGAATGATAAATTAATTTTCTTTGCCTTTATCTTCAAGGCCAAGCCCGGTCTGGGCCTAACATATATTTTTCAATTTAATTCTGAACCAGGCCAGTGGGCCAGAACACGCCTAGGCCCAAGCCAGTGTGAACCCTCTAGTGCAGAGATGGTGAAAACGTGACTCGCGAGTTATTTTGACTCGCAGGCGCACATTCCCTCTCTGCAACCGTCCGTTTGATTTTCACATGCTGTTGAGTGATGCAGTGCGTGTTGCATATTTGGTGACTCGCGGAAGGAAGGCGTTTTTGCCACCCTTGCTCTAGTGTGTAGACTCGGGAGAAGTGACACATACAGTCATATTATGCCCATTGATTTTCTTCACATTAATATCATTGGCTGCTTTGTACTACCCATATTGGCTATCCAGTTTTCTAGCCTCTCACACTATGGGCCTGGTCACAGCAATTTTGATTCTTGCTATTTACAGATCATGATGATGTGGTAGTGGCATCTAATGCCAACTCGCTTTTGTCAATCTGATGTTAGGAGTACCCTGTAAAGGAGGCAGAAAACTTTAATACATACATCTTATTTTGGCAGAGTACTAAATGATAGGGTGTTAAAAGGGATGAAATTGACAGTGATGATGAAACAATTGGAATGATTAGCAATGGAAGACACAGAACCTGGAGGAAAACAACTCTTTGTCTGCCAAACACGCACCTTGCCTTGATGACAGGCGAGCAACCTTAACATGAAAGACCAACAATATCATAAATATATGATATTGCATTATATGTATATATTGCATTATATTATATGTAAGTACTCCAGTATAAACAAGTTGTACTTATTCTTTTGCATCTTTGTTCTCCAGGAAATACAAGCTATTGATCTTACCTGATATTTCGTAAGTACATCAGACTCATAAATGAATTTATTTGGACTGCACCCTTCTCTTGTGATCACAACCAGCCCATGGTGCCCCACAATTGCATCTATCTGTAATGCAATATATTTAGTGTTCAATTCTGTGAAGAAAAGCAATTAATAGAGAGAAAAGTGCTTACAGAATTCAGATTTAAATGACTGACAGTGTTTGCATCTCTAATATAAACAAGTGTAATACAAGAGCAAGTTAATAAGTATCTGCAACCTTTTATGATTTATAATCACAGCAACATAAGTTTTAACCCAGTATTCCCCTTGCTTTTCAATGAACTTGAGGCACCTTTTCTAATGTACTCAGACAAAAAGAAATTATTTTCCCACTAAGCAGCAAGCCATGCAAGCACAGATTCTTCACTTCTTCATCTGAGCTGAACTGAGGGCTTCTTAAGGCATTTTTAAATGGACCAATAAGGTGGTGTCCAAGGAATAGAAGAAATTAAAGAGAGAGAGAGAGACACACACACACACACAAAAAAAAGAGAGAGAATAGAGAGAGCAATGTTCACATAGGTTTGGGATTCACAAGGGCACAAATGTAATTATTTGGAGGAAAGCTCAACAGAGAGTTATAGAGAGATGCTATGCAATGAACAGAAGATTGCAATCTGAACCAAATACCCAAGCCTACTGTCAACAGCTACTGTGCTGTTGCACGAAAATGTGCTCCCAAGAACTGCCATTAATACCGTTCTAATCTTGCAATGCTGAGTTCCCGTTTTTGCATATAGTGAGATTTCACTCATTGGATTTCCATCTTTTGGTCCAATTAAAGATGCCTTAATCCATTCAACACCTGTAGCATAGCAGCAAGTCAGTCAATATTGGTTTAAACCACAGTTGGTTATTCATTCTGCAGATACCCACGAAAAAATTAATTATTTCATTATTTTTCAAGATGTATATGAATGAAATTTACTGTCATTAATCACATACATTATCTGGTTACATTTATACAATAATAAAATTTCCTTCTTTTTCGTTAAGACACCTTCAGCTAATTTCTATCCTTAAGAGTTGTTTGTTCCTTAGGACCTTATACACACTAACACCCTGGTTATTGGTGTATAAGAATCCTGTTTAACTAATGCAAGATAACTAATCCCATTCCCTCCCTAACTTAATTTCATCCTCCTTTGACTATCTCACAATTCTATATCATTTCTCATGATCTTTCTTAAGTATTTTCTGTAAGCTATGGTAAATTCTCTTCTATCATTATTAAACATTCTTTTTGTTAATTCCTCTTTCCCTAGATTATCCCATATATAAAATCTCAATTCACTCCTCCATACTTGCTTTTTTTACACTTTAGAAACACAATGCAGAGCTGCTTCATTTTCTCTACAGTGGGCATACATTAATGTCATATTCCCTGTTAGCCCCCTTAATTTTAACACACCTGTTCTTGCCCAAGGATATCCTTCACTCCCTGTTTTATCATATAAATCCCTCCCTCTGTCCCAATCTGTTTTTAAATTCCTGTATGCTTCCAATGAATGTTTATTTCTTAAGCTACTAAGATCTTGCTTTCAATATCCTCAATTTGTGTCTTCACTTCTCTCCAGAAAACCTTTCTCATACTCATTTTCCCATTCTAAACATGTAGCATTAATATCCATGTAACGAAATATTTATTGCTGCTTCTTTTGTACAATGTTTTATCATTAATTAATTTCTACACTTAAGGCATCTAAGTACTGCAACTGCACTGTGTGAACAGGAATATTGCAGGTGTTCCTATGCAATAGATTTAAAAAGTATAATAAACCCTCTTTAGAAATGACTTTATTACACTAAAACTAAATGTTTTTTCTTCTGGATTATTCAGAAACTAAAATTACCATTGCTATTCACATATGCATGCACCTCTAATCTTAAACACAAGAAGAAAAACAAAAGTTATTTTACAGAGGAAATTGAACAGAGCTATTTCACTATAGCCAACAATGTTACTGAGTGAGTTATCCATGCGAGTGGCAACAGGCGTTTTCATAGATGTCTGCAAATGTATAGAAGTGCTACCTTGTGATTCACTGGTGATTCCCAAAAGGAAAATATTTCAGAAAATCAGAGTTTACAAATGGGAATGCTTACTGTTAGCTGTTTCTGTATATCTGAAGAAGAAGTAATACGCTTTTCTACGGTTCCTGGAAGTGAATAAATAAAGCCTAAACAGGAATGTGACTGTGATTTACCTTGCACATTAGTCATTACTTTTCCAGAGCTAACAGCAAATTCTGTCAATTTGTAAGCACAATAGTATATTAGTCCCAGGCATGGTAATGCCATTTTTAATGTCACCTCCATATTCTGATCACATATGCGTATGTTTAAAACATTACAGTATCTTATGTTGTACATTGCTGTTCAAAATACATTTGTCTGATTTGCTTGATTACATTTAACAGCAACAGTAATAACAAATGGAGCAGTGCAGTATTCATATCCCTCACAATCAACAATTTGAAGAAAGAAAGAAAGAAAGAAAGAAAGATGGGAGGAAGGAAGGAAGGAAGGAAGGAAGAAAAAAATAAAAATGGGAGAATCATTCAGCAGGGCTTGAACTTGGTGTCACTTGCTTGAGAACCCCCTACTTCACCACTGAGCCATACATGTGCACCTCTTGGCAGTTTGGCAAATACTTGCATGTACCATTGAGGTGGTGTCAGTAGCATACTGGCTCAAATTTATTTTGGCTTATTGCCCAAAATCATGAGCTCTGGGATCATAAGTGTTCTATCTCCAATTGCTCCCTCAACACCCCTCTATGATCCTTTAAAGTTAATTGGCCGAATTCTGAAACACACTGTATAATCTACCCCTTTCATTGCTCAAATATTTTATCACCAGTGTTCTTTTTATAAAGAGGTTATCAATAATCCTCTTGCCTTTCCTGAATCCTGCTTGAAATTCTGACAACTTAGTTTTCATCTCTGCCCATTTATGTAAACTATCTGTGAACTCCTGTAAAAAACTTTTCCACTTATAATAAACTAATCACTCTATAATTCATTGGGTTAACATCTCTTTACCAAATATGAGTGCAATCATTCCTTTCCTCCAGTTTTCATGAATCTTTTCCCATTGGAATAGGACACTGATCAGCATGACTAATATTTGTTTTCTGTTATCATATTTATACCATACTTTTCAAAATTCACCCAGAATTCTGTAAGCTTTGTTTGCTTTCAGTTTCCTAATTTTCTACTCTATATCTGTATCTGGCTGTTCTACATAAGTCCATGCACTTCCCAACACACTATCCTGTTTTATGTTTAAATTACTGCTTAGCAATTCTTTAAAATAATGCCTCCATTGAGTTGGTATGATTTTATTCAAAGAATCTTTTTCTTGAAAGTTCTCTTAATTGTTGACCAAATTGTTTTGCAGTTCCCTGTAGCTGCCATACGAATCTTATAACTAATTTTCTCACCCCATTCTTTTTTTTGTTTGTTTCGTTTCGTTTCAGTAAA
The DNA here is from genome assembly GCA_030765065.1 of Deroplatys truncata. Lineage (NCBI taxonomy): Eukaryota > Metazoa > Arthropoda > Insecta > Mantodea > Mantidae > Deroplatys > Deroplatys truncata. The sequence goes on from CM060981.1 coordinate 120,428,379, forward strand.
CACCTATATTCCAACCTCATAGAAACTGTTTTCTTTTTACTTTATTTCCAGTTTGTTTCCATCTCCTTATCTCTATTTTTACCCTTTCTTTCATCATTTTATACTCATCATCATACCACTCTTACCTATTGTATCTGACACCTTCCTTTGTCCTAATTCTTTTACCAGGCTGTTTCACGCTCAACATCAATGCATCTTTCTACTTCGTTTCCAGTTTGTTAACATCTCCTTATCTCTATTTTTACCCTTTCTTTTATCATTTTATACTCATCATACCACCCTTGCCTACTGTATATGACACCTCCCTTCATGCTCATTTTTACCATTCACACTCAACATCAACTGTTCTATTGCTACCTCTACTTTCCCCTTATTCAATGGCCACCCTATATATCCATTTTTTTCCTTCTTCCTTGGTTTGTGTCCAATACTTGGCAAAAGAACTCCTTTTCCCTTCCCTTTAAAGCTCTGTATAAATTTACCATGTTCATAAGATTTTTGTTTGTCCACTCTGCTGTTAGTATTAAATCTAAGGTTACTGGAAAATAATTACTCCCTAAGATTTCATTTTTCACCTTGAAATCTGTCAATTCCATTAGAACACAACATATTATAATCAATGCCACTCTGCCCATTTTCATTTATAAATGTAAACTGATACGGTAATTTGTATCACAAATTACTCAAATGTAAATAATGATTGTAATATGAATATGTATTTTTATGTGACATTGATTTCAGAGGTTTATTAATTGTAATTAATATTGGTAAATAATAATATACGGCTTTACTGAAACTGTCAACAATAACGCAATAATGCAGAGAGGGGGGTGAGTTGTTTATCATTACCGGGAACAAGGAAGTTACGTAATGTTCGCGCGTTTTTTCCGTTGAGAAGCTTCTAGAATGTGTCCCTAAAAGCAATATGTATTCGTGGTTTTCATTGGATATTAAAATAGACGCTAATGTTGGCGCGTTTTATTAGCCAATAGCAGTTCATTTATAATCTTTAGGCGTATCTTGAGGCAAGCGTATAAATAAGCCAGACCAGAGGGAGCTAGTCCCCAGTTCAACGGAATTCTCAATACACTAAACGTCGGTCTCTCAGTTCATCGTCAGTCAGTCCTTCATTTCGTCAAGTTACACGCAGCAGAATTACGAGAATTATTATAAAGTATTATACATTTAGAAAATTACATAAAGTTGAAGAATGCGAGTTAAAAGTGATAAATAAGAAGTTATTACAAACAGTTTCAGTTTGGCGAGTATCCAGATCCATATGTAAAGGTGTTTGTGAACGTGTTCGACAATAAAAGTTATAAAACCAATTTCTTCGTCAGTATAATTTCTGGATAAAAGATTCCTTTCCGATTCACACCCTGCAAGAGTTAAATGTCGACCTAAATAGCTAGCCGGAGAACATTTAAAGTGAATTATTTCAAAACTGATACAAATTGCTACGCCAGAGGGAGCTACGAACCAGACAAAGGAGTGACGTCACAAGATGGCAACGCGTGAAGTAAACACACATGCATAAACATCACAAGCATCAACATTATTTGTAATACCGTTGCAAATTGGCATCCAAACGTGGTTCTATAATAATGGCAACACATTACAACATTAATACGACTTCATAATTGGCACCCAGAACGTGGGGCGCGATAACCAGGAAAGGAAGGCGAAGTGACCAGGAAAGGAACACGATGACTAGGAATGAAGCAGAGTAACCAGGAATGCAGCAGTGAAATGATCTACAAGACGCAGATTCAAGAAACAACAGGGACGACAGACTTCGATCGTAATTCCGAGATTACGATGCAACAAGGAATTCAACTACAAAACAACAAGACGACGTAGATTCATCATAACACAACGCAGAAGCGACATACAAATCTAGGAGAATGGGGCAGACAGCTGGACATCTAAGCAACATCAGCAGATAGCATCAGAAAGGTTAGAAAAGTGTGATTTTAATTCTAAAAAAAATAAAAAAAAAAAAAAAAGTGTAAAACAAGAAACAATGATGGAAGGGGATAGTGTAACAGTTAGCTGTAATTCAATACAGGTTACAAAGAAAAGCTCAAACAATGTAGTATTGGAGGGAGGAAATGTTAGTGCAGAAAGTAAGAATAGAATAGCAGGAAATATTAATTCTGATACTAGAATGATTATAGATATGATAAAAGAGATGAATGAGAATATAGTTCAATTTAGGGAAGATATGCAAAAGAGTTATAGGGAAATGTGGAAAGATTTTGGTAAGAGTATTGTAGATCAAGTAAGGGAAGATATGCAAAAGAGTTATGAGAAATTAGGACAAAGATTAACTCAGAGGATGAGAGAAGCTATAAACAAAGATCATAGGGAATTAAGGGAAGATATTGGTAAGAGCTTTGAACAAAACAGGAAATCAATTGAAAATATTGGTAGGAGTAATGATATATTAGAGCAAAAAGTAGATCAAAGCAGTGAAGAAAGTGAAAAGAAAGTTACGAAGCTAGATAGTTGTATGCCAGAAATGAGAGATGAAAATGAGGAAGTAATAGCAAGTGAGATAGGAGAAGTTTCAAAGAAAATGCTAGACATGAGCAAGGAAATAGGTAACAAAGAAAGTGAGGTTAATACTAAAAGTGAGGTTAATGTAGAATGTACAGAGTTAGGAAGTCAAGTGAGTAATATGACAAGTGAGCTAAGAGAGATAAAAGAGGTTAGGAATGTAGATGTAAATGAGGCGCAAGTTAATTTCAGAGCGGAGATATCAGAAATACAAAAAGAATCAGAAATGCAAAGAAATAAATTGTACCAAGATGTTCAAATTGAAAACTCCAGTCCAGTACAGTTTAGTACAGATTTGTTAGAGTACTTTCAAAGTAAAGAGATAGTTGAAGAGTTGAAAATGAAAATTGTTAAAAGATGTATTGTTCAAGAAACTGTAGATTGTTTTCAAATGTTATCATGTGAGGAAATTTCAAATGAATACAAGAGGTTATTCATGAACGACAATTTGAAGGTTAGGATACGGCTACGAGTAATGTTTAGCCACACACAATTTGATCCAGGAGGGTAAATAGCAATGAGATATAAAGTAAATGCTGGATAGTTAAAGACGACTTGCAGAGAAATGTATTGGAACGTAAGAGGGTTAACTAGATATATATAATGTCATGAGAAAACAGAAATAAATTAAAAAAAAAAAAAAAAAAAAATAGAAAAATAAAAATAAATAAATATTTAAAAGAAAAAAATAACATTTTTTAGTAACTGTAACAACATTTGAAAATTAAGAATGTAAAGATTGAAACTTAATATGATATTAAAGTAAAGTACATAAATACTATTCCAAGGGTATTGTTAAGATAAAGTACAAAATAACAAAAAATTGTTAAAACTAATTAAAAACAAATATTTATGTAGTAAATAGAACATGTGAAACAGTGCCTAGATTTAAGAGATGTAAATATGTGTAGAGGGTGAATATTTTGGTAAATATGTATAATAATTACAAAAAAATCTTAAATGTATAAATTTTTGTCAACAGCTTAAAGTAAACAATTTGGTAGCAGTGATTAAATAATTTAGGGTAAAGTATTTGCTATAAAAAAAAAAAAAATTTTTTTTGTGATGTCAGATTAATATCTAAATTAATTAAACCAAAGCCAGTAAGTAGTGGCGAGATATAAAGAAAACATATGTCGTGTGTTAAATGCGTGTGAAGTGTTAAGTGAAAGTGATAACTTGTGTTCCAAGATTTAGGAGACTAAAAAAACACAATTATAAAATTTCCAAACAAGTTATAAATATTTATAATTATGTTTCTAGTGGGGCATATGATACGGTAATTTGTATCACAAATTACTCAAATGTAAATAATGATTGTAATATGAATATGTATTTTTATGTGACATTGATTTCAGAGGTTTATTAATTGTAATTAATATTGGTAAATAATAATATACGGCTTTACTGAAACTGTCAACAATAACGCAATAATGCAGAGAGGGGGGTGAGTTGTTTATCATTACCGGGAACAAGGAAGTTACGTAATGTTCGCGCGTTTTTTCCGTTGAGAAGCTTCTAGAATGTGTCCCTAAAAGCAATATGTATTCGTGGTTTTCATTGGATATTAAAATAGACGCTAATGTTGGCGCGTTTTATTAGCCAATAGCAGTTCATTTATAATCTTTAGGCGTATCTTGAGGCAAGCGTATAAATAAGCCAGACCAGAGGGAGCTAGTCCCCAGTTCAACGGAATTCTCAATACACTAAACGTCGGTCTCTCAGTTCATCGTCAGTCAGTCCTTCATTTCGTCAAGTTACACGCAGCAGAATTACGAGAATTATTATAAAGTATTATACATTTAGAAAATTACATAAAGTTGAAGAATGCGAGTTAAAAGTGATAAATAAGAAGTTATTACAAACAGTTTCAGTTTGGCGAGTATCCAGATCCATATGTAAAAGTGTTTGTGAACGTGTTCGACAATAAAAGTTATAAAACCAATTTCTTCGTCAGTATAATTTCTGGATAAAAGATTCCTTTCCGATTCACACCCTGCAAGAGTTAAATGTCGACCTAAATAGCTAGCCGGAGAACATTTAAAGTGAATTATTTCAAAACTGATACAAATTGCTACGCCAGAGGGAGCTACGAACCAGACAAAGGAGTGACGTCACAAGATGGCAACGCGTGAAGTAAACACACATGCATAAACATCACAAGCATCAACATTATTTGTAATACCGTTGCAAATTGGCATCCAAACGTGGTTCTATAATAATGGCAACACATTACAACATTAATACGACTTCAAAACTCAGCAGGCTGGTCTCTTCCTCTTTGACCATTACACATTATAACATTATGTTCTTCACAAAACTTAATTTCCCTCCTTTCTTATTGCAACATTTGCCATTACTGCTTTTTCGTTCTATCTGAGTTTTCCTTATCCATATCTCCTTCCAAATTGGCCAACTGAAACTGTTCTTCTAGTCTAGCATTAAAATCTCTTACAATCACAGATTCAACATTTAAGTATTTATTTTCTAATTCTTCCTATTCTTCTCTAGTATTTCAAACATATTAGGATTATAGGTATGATCCAGAGGTTTGTATACTACCCTTATACACAATATACTCTTTTCCTTAATAGCTCCAGATAATGTTACCAATTTCACTTCCTAGCCCATTTTTCTCTCTCACCATAAATAAAAAAAGCATCAATTCCTTGGATAACCGGCGGCCATACCCTTTCTTTCTTGTACCATATTTTCCATAATAGTCAATATCAGTAAATTCTATCACCCTGTTTTTTTGGTAGCATGTCTCAACAACTGCAATAAAGTCTCCTGTCATTAACACCTGTGATATATCTCTCTTAGTTAACTTGTCCAATAAACCTTCAACATTCCAAAGAATTACCACCAGGGACAAACTCTTTTCTATCCACTCTAAACTTGTCTAATTTTGCCTTTGTCGTTGTAATCCTTGTGTCTGTTACTGATGTTTTTGTATTTTCTATTTTGAATATACTTCCCTGAGGGCCTTGACACCACACTCTAACCTTCATGTCCTTCCAAACATCCAGTTCTGCCTGCGCTGCATTAGTATTTCTCTGTACATCCTCCATCAGCTGTTTGGGTGGAGAGACCAATCTCTTTGTCCCCAAGGCCGCCTGCTATCCAACTGGGACTCCCTTCCACTGCTTCCCACCATAGCATCTGTGACATTATGCCTTTCCTCCTCCTCTTGTCTTGCCAAATTTCCAAAAGGTACGATGTATCTTCTTTCTGCCAAGCAATGCCGCATCATCTGATGAGTCATCCCTTGCCTCCTTCCCTCTATCCATAGCTGTGTGCCTTTACAAATGCCATCTTGCTTTCACTCCCTGCTCCTTTCATTTCTTGCAGTAAAACAGATTTTGTTTCCTGTTCTTGCCTGTCAAAATCCTGTTCATTAAAGATTTTGGCACCTTTAAAATTCTTCATCCAGTTAAAACATTCCATTTAAACTTCATAGTTGCCAGTGTCAATCTTCTTCTTCCTATTCTAAACAGATCCACTATTTCCCATCCAGTTAACTCCAAATCCAATTTACTTCTGAAGATATTCTCCACTAACATATCCAGTCTTTGTTTTTCTTCTATTCCAAAAATAATTAAATTCTGCTTCCTCAATTCCTCTTACCATCTTTCCAATCTGGTAATTTGCTTTTTCATTCATTCAGCTGCTTTCTGATTTCACCATCAAAAGTAATTTTATCTTTTCCATTCTTCCTTCCATTTTATCATCTATTCTTTTTTCCATTTTTCTTAGATCCTTAATGTCTTTCGTAATGTCCTTCATCATCTCCAAAATTTCTTCCATTGCCAGTCTGGGGTTTACTTCCATACCTCAATAATTAGCAATGCTACTTACACAAATATTGCCCATATGAGCTTTGTCGCTTCACTACTGTCTCCGGTTCCATACAAATGTAATTTTAAACAATTGAATAGACCAATTCTTGCTCTGTAAATTGTGACTTCAACACCCATTATAATAGTTGCGTGACCCTGGGAGCTCCTCGTGCACACTTCTGCCTCTTACACACTCTTGTCAGCAACTCAAGATGTGTAATAATTGAAACCACCATCTCTTGAGAAGTGTATAACACTAGGTTACAAATGAAAACTGTTTTTCCGCAGTATGATTAAAAATAGGTGACTTTTACTAATTTTGGTACGCAGAATTAAAAAATGCATTCCGTTTTTCTGTAGCACATCTCATTTTGGCAATATAACAATGTTCAATGAAAATATAATTATAAAATTTGTAAAAATATTACACACTTATATAGAACTTTAAAGAAAATAAAGAAGAATATAACATGAAAGCATACCTGAATTTGAGAATGTATGTTAGTTATAACTAGATATGTACCCCCCTTTTTTTTTTGCATGGAACTTCGGTGTACATGATTTTCTCAAGTGTTCTCTGCTTGCAAAACACCAGCAGTAATCAGCCATCATATGTATGTCCCAACGTCCCTGATAACATCCTTCAGCATCTTCCAAGTCCTGGTGAAACCTTCCGCCTAGCTCTTCACTGACAGCTCCTAACTTCAATGGGAAGTAGTCAAAATATGACTATGAAGCTTCAAACTCATATTACAGTCAAGCAGTCTGAAATTTTCCAGCATATTTCTGACAATTTCTTTGTATTGAGGGTCTTTTACATTGCCCAGAAATTTGTTGATGGCCTCTCTGAATCCATTCCACGCATCTTTTTCAATTTCATTCATAGAGCTGGTAAAATTAACATCTGTCATCAATTTCCTTATCTGTGGTGCATCAGATACTCCCTCGCTGATACAATGATGGAAACTTTATGCATAGGTACTGGAAGCAAGGGCAACGTTTGTCAAGTGCTTTCACAAACTGTTTCATCATGCCAAGTTTTGTGTGTAATGGAGGAAGTAGAATTTTTTGACGATCAACAAGAGGCACATTAGTATCATTTTTTGATCCAGGTTCCAGTTGCTGCCTCTCAGGCCATTGGTCAGTTTCCCAAAGTTTGTCCCATGTCCTGCTATCTCATTCCTAAAGAAAACAAGGGAATTTTATGTATCCTCCCTGTTGTCCTAGTAAAAGAACCTTCAAGTCACCACATATTTGCCACTTATGGTCGCGGTAGTTAATTTTCTCCAGAATACACTTCAGAGTTTCATAAGACTCTCTTAGGTTCGTAGAATGTGCAAGTGGTATTGAAGCTAACTTGTTACCATTATGAAGTAACACTGCCTTAAGACTTCGTTTGGAAGAATCAATAAAAAGATACCAGTTACTTGGCTCATATGCTTCCCTGTCCAACTGCTGAATAAGATTACACACAACCACACAAAACACAAGTGATCTTCTTCTGCATAGTACTTGTGGAACTGTACTTCGCGAATCCTATACTATGAAAATGTAACACCAAGTGATAGTAAATTCTTCTCCTGCAGTTTTGAACCCAGTAATTCACTTTTTTGTTTTGTGAAGCCAAATCCCTCACTAAATCATTTAACTTAAATTGATTAAACTGTTGTGGTAAATTGTCAATTTCTTCTGGATCAGAAACCAACTCATTGTCGGAAGTCACAGAGCTGCTTTCAGATTCACTAAAATTGAGGTCTGCTGGTGGTGTAGGTATGGGTGGTTTGGATCCATGAGGAATAGGCCATGTAGCTGAGTTCTGATATGGATATTTAATTCCTGCCTCTTTTTTTTTTTTTTGGTAGCCAGCAACTTTGCACATGCAAAAGTAACAATCATCATGGTGATCCTGCTGCTCTCTTCATATCATTGGTTTGGCAAACAGCTTTGCCTTCCATTTTCCTTCAAACCAATAATGTAATCCTTCAACACAACTGTTACATGCAATATGAGGCACAAACAATTTATCCTTTATCACCAACTTTCTCATTGAAATATGAGTAATATAGTTTCTTTGTTTGTAAGTCTATTTTACGTACCTTCCTGTCAAACACGTAACACCCACAAATATAAAAAAACTTCTGAGGACTTTGTAGACACTGTCTTCTGCATAATCCTGATGTAGAAGTCATACTTGAACTTTTATTTTAGCACTACAAGTATATAAGATGAACATGCGTATTAACACGAGTTTTCAGCTCAAGTTGAGATCTATGATAGCTGTAAATGTAAACATACATACCTCACAAAAAGACAGACCTGACACATAGAATGAAACTGATAAGTGCTGGGAATCTAAACTTAAACATCTGGGTGATAAGTGAGAGTGAGCCGATTAGAAAATCAACAACAGATTTAGAATAACATAATGAAACATAGCAGTAAGATGTATAAGCTGAATGAATTTAGCACGCTAGACACATACAAGGTGGAAGTGAAATGGTCCTGTGGACTGGTGGGGGTGGGAGAGTGAATGTAGATGAGCAGGGGCTTCTGATACTTCTTTGTAATTAAATGCACCGTTTTCTTAGAAAAAATACTTTTATCCAAAAAATTTATAATCACCTTGCTTTATTACTGTTGCTTAAAGGTTTTTAATTTATGACTACATTCACAGAAAATTTAATAAATGACAATTTTTTTTCCCTTTAGCTTATTTCAATAGAATGAACAATTTTTGTGTAAATTAAATTTAGAAGTCCACAATTTGTTGGCTCCTTAGTTCTGTTAGAACTGGTAACATCACATCAGCTGCAGTTAGTTTCTTCCGATATTGGTGTAGATCTTGGAGAATATTTACTTAATTGCATGCAATTGTTTTTTGTTTTTTTTTGGTCGAAGCCACAAGTTAAGATCAGAGCAGTTAAAGGATGCATGGATAAAAAAAAAAAGGTCAGAAAATCTTGTTACAGAACTACATACACAATGCTGCAATTTACAACATCCGAATATCTGGACATGATCTTAATTTACGGAGAAACGCAGTGCAATTCTCGATCTGTTCAACAGCTCTATGCTGAAAGATTTCCTAACAGGATCATACCAAGTGCAGACACATTTATTGCCGTTTGCCACTAGTTCTGTGCTACAGTTAGTGTAATTCCAAGTTGTCGTAATTGAGGGCATATGGACCACTTCATCTAAACTCTTATTTCAAATTTACATCCTGGATGCAAGTTCAGATATTTTAAATTAATCCCAATGTTTTCACATACTTGTAAATGCCAATAAATGCTAGTGATTAAGGTTATGGTCATTTTTTGTTTCTAAAGCTACCAAGTAAATAAAGGTGGTCTGTGACTGTGAAATTCACTAGGCACGAAGAGCAGTGTCAATTTTGTTTATCCATGTTTTTTTGTTTAATATTTTGATATGCGTCACACATACTCATGCACACAAATCTTATCAGTAACATTAGTTGCAAATTTCACTAACTTAAGTTTTTTTGTGCTCATAAGCTTATTGTTAAATCATATTGGAGTAACTATTGGCAAAATTGCTTCTAAAAACTTCTGCATCATGTTTGTGATGTGATTTTGTTGTCCAAACATCACACCAAATATAACACTCTTAAAACCGACAAAACACACTGCAGAGTTACACACTTGGGAGAAGTTATTAATCACAAAACATAAACACCATGTGATGAATTTTGAATTGCTGCCACCGAACTCACTATGGAATTTCATCACTACACCAGATTTCACCACACACAGATGCATACGGGACAACACCATGAGGAATCAGTTGGTCACTTCCGATGATGGGAGCAATTAGCTCCTGAAACCGGTCAAGTTGTAAAACATGTAAGTGATTTAAGTGTTTCAGTTCCGACTCAAATTTTCTATATAATTGCAAATTCACATCACTGCTACTATCTTATCCATATTTTATACCAATTCCATGTATGAATTTTACCATAAGACCAAATTGGAATTGCTTTTTATTATTATATATAAATTAATTATACTTTTAATAGACCTTAGCCTGGTCTTGGCAAGTTTTTAATATAGAGATAATTTGTCATCTCGAATGAGATGCCTTAGTGGTCTGTCTGGGAAACAACTTGAGTCAATTGGGAAATTCGATGTCCCACAGGCATGTTGACACAGTAGCTCAATGGTTAGAGCAACCGCACAGAGAGCGTGAGAACCATGTTCAAATCCCGGCTGTGGTATTGAATTTTTCAGTTGACTATATATATATATAAAATTGGAATTATATAATAAATCCTATAAAACACTGAAAAAAGAATATGCCAGATGCCAGGCACTTTCTCTGGAATTATCCCAGGCCTATAGCACCTCAATTATCAGTCAACAAATAAAACAATAACAGCATAAGCATAGAGTAGAATAAATAATTACTGGAAAACAGCAAATGATGATGAAGTTACCTTACAAGTTAATGGGCAAAAGATAATCAATCCTAATGATGTATGTAATAGATGTAATCATTACTTTACAAATGAGATCAATACATTGCAGAAGCTCCCAATCAACTATGAGCACAAAAATACTGTTGAACACACTATCTTACTGTTACCAATGGTAATGAAATTAATAAAATAATCAGCGAACTAAAGAAACAAACCTCTTGTGATTGGGATGGTATTTCTTCTAGAGTATTAAAGCATTGTAAAAATTAATTAATTGATGTAATTGTATATTTGATAAATACCTCAACTGAACATAATATATTCCCGGGGTCCTTAAAGAACATTATCATAATACCAATTTTTAAAAAAGGGTGACAAAAGTCATAACTAATTATAGACCTATAACTCTTACCTCCATATTCAGTACGATATTTGAAAAAATTATAAACTCAAGATTGGTTAACTTCTTAGAAAAATATAACATATTAGTCAAAACTCAACAAGCTTTAGGAAGAATTACTCTACTATTACTGCTATCGGGGATCTTGTACAAGAAATATATTCACAGTTAGATAAAGGTATCAAGCCGTAGGATTATTCTTAGATCTTTTGTAAAGCATTTGATAATGTAGCCATAAATTTGTTATTGGACAAATTATAAAATTATGAATTAAGAGGTAAAATGCATGACCTATGTAGATCCTATTTAACAAATCGCAAACCATGCACAATGATAACTTGTAAAACCAATGACTCAATCAGGCGCTATATATTGTCATATGACACATTGGACTGCCACAAGGATTGGTACTCAAGCCTTTTTTCTTTTATATATAAATAACATATCTCATTATGAAAACTACAAAAATGTATCCTATGCTGATGATACCAGGTTACTCTATTGGCATAAATCACTGAATCACTGGCGAAATTCAATTACTAATTCATCAAGAGAGATTATTACATATTTAGAACACAATAACTTAAAAATGAACATTGAGGCAGTATTTTTAACATTTAAATGATATCAATCTGATTATATAATATAAAATACAATAACAGCCCGCCTTAAAGCAATATGTGTATAAATAATATTTAAAGTGTATGTAACAGTCATTGTATTACGTTTATATTATTATGTACATGTATAATAATGTTATGTGAATGTATTAAGTAATTTAACAATGTAGGAGCTGTGAGAATAGAAGCCGAAAGTTGCTAACAATGAGGTAACGTTGAGGCAATAATGAATTAGAAAGTTTAATAATGCGAATAATAATTCTTGTAACAATAATATAATATTTAAAACAGTTTATAAATAGCCAATCAAAAACTAGAAAAAGCTTAAGTTAAATAAAAGTATTCTATTGGAGTAAAATTAGCCAATCAGAGACTTGAAATATAGTAAAAGTATAAATTTAGGCAGTAGAAGCCAGACTCTAGAAGACAGCATACCCAATCGGACGCTATTAGGTAGTGTTCCCGAGAAGTTTGATAAGTATTCAGTGTGAGACATGAAAATTTATTATGGCGAGAATATAAAGTTTAAGTGTTAAAAAGTGCAATTAATTTAAAAAAAAAAAAAATCTCACAGCTCTACAGTAGGATACATCAGTGAAGTGTCATTTAATCGTGAGAAGGAATAATAAAAGGAGTGAAGTAAAAAATTGTAATTTGTGTAAACCTTCATTCTTTAACCGCACCAACCCCTGCTAAGAGATACGTGTTTCTGAACCATTCTTACATATTTAACTTACATATACCAGGCAGTGGTTAAAGTCAATAGACATGGGTAATGAAAAAATAGAGGAATACCTTGCTTTGATAAAGTTATGTATCAATGAGAACTATTTTACATTTAAAGATGAATACAATTGCCAAATAAATGGACTAGCGATGGGAAATCCATTCTCCTCATTTCTAGCCAATTTGTACATGAGCTTTCTGGAGACCCACACAACAAATGCATTCCCATTTTTATTTAAACGATGGTTCAGATATGTTGACGACATCTTTGCAGTGGTTAACAAGAAACTTGCCAAAGATACCTTGAAGTTACTTAATTTGATTGACAGCTCAGTAAAATTCACAATGGAAATAGATTCAGACAACAAAATCCCTTTCTTGGATATAATAGTCATCAGAACTAACAATAAATTAGAATTCGGAATTTTAAGAAAACCTACACACACGGATAATTACATAAAGAACAAAGGATATAACCCAAGACCACATAAACGTGCAATTTTCAACAGTTTGGTCTTCAGATTGGTAAACATACCCTTGAAAGATGAGGAATATAAGAAAGAGCCCCAAACCTTAATAGAAGTAGCCTACAAAAATGGCTTTGCAAACGAATTAGTATACAAGAAAATCCAAAAATTTAAAAAAGATAAAGAAAGAAAGGAAATTACCACACTACAAAAAATAACAGAAGACAATAGTTTTAAAAAATTCACATTTCATCCTTGGGCACATAAAAAATTCCAAAAGATATTAAAGCAGTGGAACATCAAACTAGCACCCATCAATAAACATAGTTTAAATAACATATTAAGAACAAACACAAAAGATAAAATTCCTAGAACTAAAATACCAGGCATTTACTAGATAAATTGTAGTGACTGCAAACTTAAATATATAGGCAAAACAAAAAGGAACATAGGGGTGAGACTGAAAGAACATTTTAGAAATATAAGACCAAAGAAACTGAAAAATCTGCCATCGCATATCATTTCTGGAATTCAAACCACAACATCCATAATGAAATAAATCTGATCAAGTCAATCCAAAATCCAATAGAATTGATGATATGGGAAAAACTTCTCATACAAGAAAACAAAAGCCATCTAATGAATTTCAATTTCCCTCCGGAAAAGGATCTCATCTTTAAATACATCAAGCCGAAAATGATGTCAACGTCAGGAAGCCCAACGGCGACCTCTACACTGAAACCGACAGACTCGTTAGTGGATCTTAGCTGTGATGAAGACAAGGTGCCTTCGAAACGTGTTCAAGGTAATTATCTTGAAAGAGTGAAGTTAGTGTGTGTTGCCACTAGAATTTTATTTAAATAATATTTAACTACTTCACTGTGTTTCCAATTAATCGTTATGTTAAAAATGTACTGTTAGTTTTAATTGCAGTGGTTTGCTTGATGGCCCTCAATTTGTATTATTTTCTTATTACAAAAGGACATATTTGGGTCTAAATTAGAACACCTAAGGCATTATTTTGAAACTAAATTATGCCATTGATCCTAGCCTAAGGGACCCTTTGTTTAATGGTATATTATTTTTTATTATAAAAGGACATATTTGGGTATAAATTAACACACCAAAATCATAATTCTGAAATTAATGTATATTACTGATCCTAGCCTCAGAGACACTTTGGACCTATTTATTTTAAAAAAATCATCTGCTCATAGCAATATGCTGAGCAAAACATATATATGGAGCACTATGCAAACAAACAAATTTGGTAACTGTTCATGCAGGAGTTTACAAGCTCTAATCCATATTCTGCTAAGTACTTAATTGGTGTGCTCAGTTCTAGATATTTAGTTTGTAAATAAAGCTCTAAAATGTTGTAGACAAGTCTTACTTGTTATATTTTCAGTAAGGTTAGGATAACAGCTTTTAAAATTATAAACACTTGTAAGAAAACCAAAGGCTGCCTTTATTGTCCAGATCAAATTATATCAAGTCTTTCAAAAGTCACTTCAAACATTAAACCGCTATAAATAATATAATATTTGAGACAGAACAAAAATAAAAAATCTGATGTGTTACACTCACATGACTTTCTCTACTCTTGTACAAACTATTTTTACAAACGCTTATTCTCCATATGCTTCATGTTAATCAAGATGTTAATCTTATTGATAATTTTCTTGTAGATGCAAGGGGAATATGGTAGTATTTAAGCGACAGTCAAATCTTTTAAGAGCTGGTTGCTATGTGGCGCATTCCATTCTCTTTGTATGTCCAGGATATAAAAAAATGAATAACGAACTCCCATTTGAGAAAAAGTATTGGAAAATTTAAGGGAATACCAAGCAATATCTCGAAAATGGTTCACTCAACAACAAAAATGTATATGACATTAATTGTGTATTTTAATGTGATATACATTTTTTGTGTAGTAAAATTTTGTCTATCTCTTATGGTTTACCAATTATGCAAAAGTCGTTCACAATGAAGAATACTTTTGGAGACGTTCCCAGAAAATTCGAGATATACATTTCATTTGTCATGAAAATATCTTAAACATATGATATTTTAATCAAAGCCGTTAGAGCCATTTTTGAGAAAATTAAAAGTTTTGAAAAATGTTCCATGTAAAGGGTAATCTGGGGTGGGGGGATTTTCTTGAAAACCTTCGTGTCGCATCTCTGGAAGATACTGAACCTAAATACCAAGTTTGGTGTTTATCCGACTGTTCGTTTCTGAGTTACGCGCGCGCGCGCGCGCGCGCACGCACACACACACACACACAGACATGTTTCCAAAAATGTTTTTTTTGGATTCAGGGGGTTTCAAAACATGTATTTCCGGTGAAATCTCGGTATCAAATTTTTGGGTGGAATACAATACTTCCTCTACTTACTATACGTAGTAGACAAAGTAAAAAGATTTCACATGTTGAGCAAACAATGATGTTTGGATTTCTTTTGTTATTTTTGCCTTCCACAGTTACTACAGCTATCATTTTGTTGAATAAAACAATGATTTTATTAGTACTGCTACAGAAATTTGTAAGTTGCAAACCATCATTATATCACTAAATGTTAGAAACTAGCTAGTGTAATGCTACTATAAAAGCGATAGGACTTTTTCTCAAAGTCTGAGAAAACTTAGAACTCTTTAATAATTTAAAAGCAAGACCATATTCCATTCATAATTATGGGGATTTAATCAGGAAGTTTGATCTCAAACTGGTTCTGTTGATAAGAAATATTGAAGAAAAAGTTAATCAATGATGTCACTGTTAAATTAAATTAAACCAAGTTTTATTTATGGATGCTCTCTTAACTACTATGGTTCTTAGCGTGCATTCAATATTGGGTGTGAAAGACCAGAAATTTTGCTCAGAGCCCTCTTTATCACATAAATCTACGACACAGGATCACCTGCTTTACTATTGCTGAGGTGCTTCATGCAAATAATGAAATGAATGGAAATAATTATTATGAAATTAGTAATGTTGCTGAGGTGTCCAAGCAACCTCAGATGAGTAATAGCAGTTTTGGAGAATTCTAAGAAAACATCTTAGTCTGTATCCATATAAACTAAACACAACATTTGCACTCAAAGAAGCGACAAGCAGGAAAGAGATGGTTTTACTTTATTTGTGCTAACAGAAATACAAATTAATAATGATTGTTTGGAATTTTTCTGAACAGACGAAGCACATTTTTTTCATGGTGGTGGACTTAACATGTGTAATTGCAGAGTTTGGTCAGAAAATGATCCTCGGACTTCAATTTAACAAGGTCTTCATGATTTTAAAGTTAGTGTATAGTGTGGCTTCACTTCACAATTCATCATTGGTCTATATTTCTTTAGAGAAGATAGACTGTTACAGTAAACAGGGAGTGTTATTACAGCATGTGTGGTATTATTTATGTTTGCATAATATGTTTTTACGTAAATTATTAGAACTTGAAGATCTTATATTGTGCTGCTTTTGTTTTGTTTGGTTACATAATTTTAACTGCCCCACATATGGGAGCCAATTTGAAGGAAGATTTAATGTTAATGTTATTTATTTATTAGCCCCACGTTTGGGCGCCAATTTGCGAGTGTATTACTTATAATGTTGTTTGTGTATGTGTGTTTACTTCACATGAAGCCATCTTGTGATGTCATTCATTTGTTAGGTTTGTTAGCTCCATCTGGTGTTAGCAATTTGCGGTAGTATTAGTGTTTGTTTGAAAGAATGCGACTGTTATCTTAATTAATTTTGGTTTACTGTCCTCCGGCTAGCTATTATTTCTCGGTCGAACATATCTCTTGATCAGGGTGTGTAAATGGAAAGGAATCTTTTATCCAAAGATAACACTGATGAAGAAATTTATTATACACTTTTATTGTCGAAACACAGTCACTATCACATTTACATATTGATCTTGACACTCGCCAAACTGAAACTGTTATAATAACTTCATTACTGATAATTCTTAATTCGCGTACTTCAACTTTTTGTATAATTAACTTTATAACACTTGAGATTTCATAACTCTGTTACGCGTAACCTGCAAATTGATATCTGAAGTGTGCCGACGAACTGACTGACTGAAGACGACGTGTAGTGTACACAGATTTTTGATGAACTGACAGACTTTACCTCAAACCTACTGCTTTTATACCCATACACTCCGATATGCCTAAAGATTATAACTGAGTTACTATTGGCTAATAAAACGCGCCAACATTAGCGTCTATTTTAATATCCAATGAAAATTATGAATACATATGCTCTAGGGAAATATTCCAGAAGGTTCTAAACGGAAAAACCCGCCAACATTACGCAACTTCCTCGTTTCCAATAATGATAAACAGCTCACCCCCCCTCGCTGCATTATTGCGCGCTATTATTGACAGTTTCAGTAAGGTCGTATAAACTTACTTATCAACAATAATTACAGTCAAGAAACATCTCAAATCAATGTCACATAAAAATGCATATTCATATTACAATCATTATTTACATTTAAGTAATTTGTGATACAAATTACTGCATCACATGTTACAGAACTTCATCATCCCTAGACTGAAGAATCACAATATGGAAAACATAACCCTCATGCAATGGCACTCCAACCCACATCTGCACCCTGCAAAACAATTAATTACACAGATCTTTAGTGGTCATGTTATTAGTAGGCACTTTCCAACAATATGGACTCTGCAATCTCCAGATCTTAATCCAGCCAAATTTTGGTTGTGGGGTTACTTTAAAGAACAAGTTTTCCTGAACACATCCAACAACACTACTGCATCTGAAAGATACCAATGCCAATATTCCAAGACATTATTTACAAAATACTGTGCATGGTGTTGCAGAAAGAATGGTGTATGTTGAACAAGAGAGCAACAGAAATCTTCCCAATGTTTTGTAAAACCCCATTGTTTGCACAATATGTGATGTTTCTTTTGTTTTTTCCTATTTTAAATATTATAATATTTATAGCAGCTTAATGTTTGAAGTGACTTTTGAAATACATTATATTTAACACCAAAGCATTTTATATGCATAATTTTATCCCCACATATTAAACAGCATGCTTCATTCTTTTTAAGCGAAACAACACTCAATCTGAAACTGACCTTCCAAGAAAGATGGCATAACTGCAACTGCTGAAGTCTGAGTTTACAAAAGTCTAGATGGAGTGGATGGTCATGGAGCGAAGTAAGCAGAAATGTTGATCAGTTTCCCTACGAGTTCATTGATAGTTCCACTATTAAACCTATTTCAGATGAATAATTGTGAACAGCATTATATGAGTACTTACATCCTCTTCGGCCCATAGTCCTGGAGTAGCAAATGATTCTAATAAATCTGCACCACAAAGAAGCTTAACTAGAACAGGTCCACTGGAATGAAACTTGAAATCTTCTGGAATCCATAGCAGATCATCACGACGCTGACGTTTATTTGGTGATTCATTATTACAGTTCAATATAGAATTCAGCTGGTTCTGAAATTTGAATGAGTGGTATACATTTCAATTCCATTATGTTGATTAAGTTACACAGAACAAATAAATGTTATCTTTGAACAAATAAATGTTATCTTTAACAACAGTCTAAAAATATTCCAAAAGCATGTGTTCTACACAAAAGCATATTGTAGAAAACGAATATTAGATGTCTGTAATCTCAATCAAGCACTGTTGTATTAATGCAGAACAACTACCGATTTATGCATTCAGACATTCTACAATTACACAATTTCAGCTGATATGGAGATGATACATATTTTAAAATCTGATTCTCCTCTCCAACTTTTACCCTGCAGTTGACTGGTATGAAAGAACAACCTTAGCAATAAACTTGCATTACTTGAAGCATTTGGGGTGGCCCTTATGGTAGAACTTCACTCATTTCTCAAATAACCTTAGAGGTCTCTGGAAAAGGAGCAGACAAGAAAAACTGTGATCTCATTTAGGGAGATGACCACTTTAGCTCGTTTGATAAGAGCAGTGCCTCTCTATGGAAGTCTGAGAACCCATGGTTTGAATCCTTGCAGAAACACAAATTCTTTAAATCTGATCATCCTTTCTAACCCATACCCAACACAAGGCTGGCATGAAAAATAATGATAGTATTAGTAAAAAAATTAAATCTAAAAACTTTGTGGTTAAGCCATTGTCCTCTGTGGTCTAGGGGTAACATCCTAGCCTCTAGCTTCCAAGGTTACAGGTTCAAACCTGGCAGAGGACGATGGATTTTTTGGGCGTAAAAATTCTTAGCATGGCTTCCTTCGGAAGGGAAGTAAAGCCGGTAGTCCCCTGCCAGAGATTTACGGCATTTAAAAGAACCTCAAGCCTGATAAAAAGACCCCTGAGCAAATTCCGGTTTTTCATGCTCAATACAGAATGGGACGCTAAGAACCATAGTAGTTAAAGAGCATCCATAAATAAAACTCAATTGAATTTTTAAGAAGGTTAAGCCAAAAGCTCAGGTTTAAAAGTAATAAAAGCATTTCGTATTGCCTCTTAGGTTACGAAACCTGTCATTGTAAAGAAACACCTATAGACCTACAGATAAGCAGAAACAGGGTGAGAAAGATTTATGGTTAGATTTAGGGAGATGCTCAGTTGGTAACAACATTGGTATGGTGCGCCAAAAGATCCATAGTTTGAATTCCAGTCAAGAGAATTATTTTTTCAAATTTGATCCTCTTTTTCAAGCCTGATAGTGAGTATTGGTAGATCTTTTAAATATCAGAATTAGTGTACGCTCCTCTGTTCCTTCATATATGCAATGTTAAATGAAATATGCAGCCTGATGTACTGATTACAAGTTTGTATTAGCATACATTGGATAATAGAAAAAGTTAATACTGTCCAATTGAGTCAAAATCATGGTTGAATAAAAATGCCATGAAGAATTAAAACTTTGATACAAGCATGTCCTTTAATTTAAACTTCTCCTTAAGTGATGACTAATATAGAGCATAAACAACATTACTAATTATTTAACTTGTACTCTCTTAGCAATTCTTAAGTGGAGAACTTCCTCCTTCTGGAAATTATTCAAGTCTATCTCTTAATTTATGATTTTGGTTGCTCCTTAGCATTATTGCAAGGTAACAAAGATACACAAATGTGCATTTTATGTTTTTGTACAATTATGATTTAAGTAATTACTGAAGACAAAAAAATAAACGGGATAATTTTGAACTACGAGGGTCATTTCAAAAGTTCTGCACACTGTAAGATAGAAGTAAAGAATTTATTTTAGAGAATACCTTTACAGACCTTCAATATAATCTCCATTCTTGCTTATGACAGTTTTCCAACATTTTGGCAAATTCTGTATTCTAGATAGGGCACCTTCATTACTGAGCTGTCTGATTACTCGGGTCATCTCACTGGAAGCTTCATCAATTGTATCAAAACGTTTTCCACGGAGTGGTTTCTTCAATTTGGGAAACAAATCAAAGTCTGGTGGATTCATATCAGGACTGTATGGTGGGTGGAGAAGTATTTCCCATCCATATTTTTCGAGCATCTCTCTCACTGGTAGGGCAATATGCAAAATGAGGACACCAGCTGCATGCATGTCAGGCCTTCTTTGACGAATTTTCGGGCACAAAACATTTTGCAGAAACAGCTTTTAGTGCATGCCTGTTACAGACGTCCCCTGGGACACTCTCTTTGTAGCTATGACTCCATTCATGTCATACACAAAGATTATCATCAGTTTCACCTTTGATTGTTGGTGGTGGAATTTTTTCAGAGTTGTAAAGTCAGAACTTTTCCAGACATGTAAAATCGGAACTTTTCCATTGTGACGATTGAGACTTCAGTTCTGGCTCAAAATCTTGTAAGGTTTCATCAAGTGCAACAATCCTTTTCAGAAACTGTACCCCTTCTGTTCGATAATGTTGAAGCAATTCTTCTGCGATTCTTTTGCGACCTGCTTTCTGTTCTTCACTCAGATCATGCGGAACCCATCTGGCAGCAACTTTTCAGTAATGATTCTGTAAACTGAAGTAACAGACATTCTGGCCTCATATGCAATTTCCTCACATGTTTCTCATCGGTCCTTTCTTAAAATGCCATTAACAATAATTTGGGAGGCATAGTCTGTTGCAATTGATGGCCTTCCACTTCTTGAGTTGTCCTCAGTGCTTACCCAACCTTCATGGAAACGAGTAGACCACTGTGATACTGTGCTACGATCCATTACACTATTCCCACACACCTCTCTCAAAGCCTTGTAAATTTCAGTTGGGTTCTTTCCACATAGGGGTTCAATTTTGATGTAGGAATACTGGTCACTATGTGTAATCTGAACTGAATCAGTTTCAGCTTCCAATTTAAAACTGAATTACTCATGACACAGCCATGCGAACCAGCGAACACATATACAACCGTCAAGCCTAAAGTCTGACTCACAAGTGACATAAATTTGAAGTTGATCACGTCACCAAAACGGTCATGCATGCGCCATGTGCAGGACTTGTACAAAGAGAACAGCATCTGTATTTTCACTTTTTTAAAGACATTTCAGGGATCAATATTTTTTCGAAGTGGGGAGTTCTAATAGGCAATTTAAATGTTTTATAAGCATTGTGTTTGTATTGATTTCATGATAAAGTTCCAAACAAATGTGCAGCAATGCAACAAAACATGTAAGTTGTCCATTAGAACTCTCCACCAGGAAAACGTTTTTATCAAACATCCAGCTACAAATTTTAAATTAAAAAATTTGAATATATATTTCAAATTATATCCAAGCTTATTTTAATTAAAGATTAATAATATAAATAATTAATCAAAATAAATGTGTATTTAATATTAGAACTACGAAATTCCAGGCTTTGTGGCCATAATTCATTGCATTTCTTTTGAAATGCTACGGTGTAAACATTTTATTACACGCTATGACAGTATTAATGTCTCTGATGATATCCACAACATGTGATGAAGGACTAGGTCAAAAATTCACAAGTCTGATACCTAATAATCTTTAAGACTCCAGCAATTACTTAAATATTTATATTAAAAAACTGCTTAGTTCTTTTTCTTTAGCTTTAGTTAACACAATCCTGAAAGCATTTTGGAAAGAGATGGGTCTGTGATAAGAGAAAGAGAATGAAGCATGCACATCAGATTGGGTTTACAAATTATAACAGGCAAGTATGCTTACTCATCTGAACATTATACACTACGAAAGTACATGGCTGAGCAGAAACATACAAACTCCGCCACTATGCCTTGGTTCTCCCTTCAATAGGAAAATGATAGTATATTAGAGGACGGGTGCACTAATCTAATTAATGAAACCTACAAAAGATGAAAAGCTGATGCAAGCTACCTTTAAATAAGTGCCTCTTGACATTAAAAGAGCGAGTTTCAATTACAAAGGTCATGACTTCTCCTTCTCTCCCTAATCAGATAAAAACTTATCTAGAAAAGATCACCTGATGATACTGCAGCACCAAACGAGTTCTTGTCCATGCTTCTTGGTGACACTCCCAGTCAGAAACTTTTATCCATTCAGAGTTCTTTAGAGCCAGGTTTAGCATTTCACAGCGCTGAGAACTGGATGCTAGTTCTTTCTTTCCATAGCCATCATGAACTGGAGATATTATTCCACCAATAACATTGAAATATTCAAGTTTATGAAGATGATCTCGTGCTATTTCTGCAAAGAAACATGTTTAATGTAATAGTGTATCAAGAAGCAGCCCCATAAATACAAGGCATATTTTTTTCCCAATAAGTCTGTTTTACAACAAAATTAGAACTTCTAAATATTATTTATTACTAAATTTATTTTATTCAATTCTAAATACCTTAAGATACTTTATACAGCTCCCCATCATCAGTTATACATTCATCACAGCTTAGGATAATTATTTATTGAGACTCCGCTTAGGAATCTCTTGCTAGACTAACATTTAACTTTTTCTAGCATAAACATTTCTACATAAAAAATGTAATGAGAAAGTTCATTGATGGCATCATTTGTTTCATGGGAATGGATAATAGTGCAGCATAACTTGAACTTCCATTTGTCATTGCAGAAGGATTAGCCTAAAAAGAGCTTGTGTGTGCCAAAGCATTCATTGCTTAAGAGCTTTATGAAGTTTTCAGATCTGTTTTATAATTTATCCTCTTAAGAGATTACTGCTGCTCTTTCAACATAGGAACATTTTGTTAAAAACAGCTGTACATTTGTTAAATGTACTCTTGGAAAAATCGATGATGAGGGTCTAAGAACCTTTATTTCATGGGGTTATTTGATCCAGTTTGGTGAAGAAACAACAAGTGAATTATAATTGTTGCTGTTACAATAAATGGAAGTACAAAATGAAATGTGAAAAAATCGGTTTAAAGTTGCATTATCTACTGCAAATCCTCCCTCATACTCATTGTACTAACTCAATCCCTATTATCATAAACATTTAATTAATGATGACGAATGGAAAACTAGCTTAATAAATGCAGAACTGCATTTAATAAATTAATTAGTGAAAATACTTACTGGTGAAAAGCAGATTTTAATGAAAAATAGACTTTTAATGAAATGTACTCCTTACAGTAGTTAAATATTGGAAAAAAAACACTTGTCTTAACTACAGTCTGTACTGAATAAACTGTACTGGTGATTATTTAGAAAATTAGTGGAGTTGAAGTACTTAATATCACTTACATGTTTTTCGTCTTAACCGGTTTCAAGACCTAATTGCTCCCATCATCAGAAGTGAAGACTGTTGTCCGGTGTGTGTTTGTGTGTGGTGACATCTGGTGGTAGAGTGATGAATTTCCATAGTGGGTTTGGTGGTAGCAATTCAAAACTCATTACATGGTGTTTATGTTTTGTGATTAATAACTTTTCCCAAGTGAGGCCGTCAAGTGCAAAACTTGTCTTATCCAAAAATTAAAAAAATTGAGTTAGACATGGGATTCAATACTTCTTGCAGTTCTCTACAAACTGGTGACTTGGGTTTGAACAAAACTCATCTAATACACCTACAAGAGAGCCCCAAAACTGCTATTCGATGCAAAACTCTTCAAATCCATGGCGGCAGTTGGTGCAGAACTCGTCTAATCCATTTTACAATTCAGAGCAAATCTTGCCTTATCCAATACTTGTTCCATTACAATTGTGCTATGTGAAGAGCAAAACTAAGAAATATAGCAGTTTCGCATCTGTTTCCCTACATTGGCAGTCCTGTGCGATTCCAAAGGTTTTTAATTTAGTTTTGACTAGTGTAAGGTGCAGACGTGTTATTATGGAGTCCTTTGATATTCCGAAGTTGGTGGAAAGGGTAGAACTAGGAAACAGGCATCCCATGAATCAAAATGTGAAAGAGAGAAGGAAAGGTATGTATGATCGAATTACAATTAAGTAGTACTCTTCTATTGTTGACAGATATGACTCATATAGGAATAAGCAGATTTGTTTACAATACAATCTCAATTGTTAAAGGCATTCAGCAAGCCCTGGCCCACGCTTGCCTGCAATCACAACAGCAAGTCATTCCAATGCAGCAACTTGACACAGAAGGACATAAGGAAATTCCACGAAGCCTTCTACAGCTGTAGTTCTAAAATTAAACAAGACTGCTTTATAGCTTTATACTAATTTACTGTTCAACTGATATACCTAAACGGCAGCGTGCAGTCAAAGATAATTCTCAGAAGGGTATTACAACAAAGTATCACTTGAAACGTGTACACGGTCTGCTGGTTCAGGTGTGTCAGAAAACTTTTCTGGACATTTTGCAAATATCAAAAGACAGAATACAAAAGATGCCTTAAAACTGGAGTGGCACCAAAGGAATTCTGAGGTGGAGACAGGGTGTCACAAAAAATAGTAATAACAGAGAATCTTTAAGTAAATTCATACAGATGTTTAAAGTACTTGATGACCATTATTGTAGGAGCAAAACACCAACACGGCAATACTTACCAAGGGAATTAAGCATTAATAAAATGAGATGTATGTATAATGCAGAAGCATCTAATTCATTGAAAGTGGCTAAGAGTTTCTTTTGTAATATTTTAATGCAATTAATATAGACTTCGAAAGCCTTGTTTCTAATGTATGCTCACTTTGTCTTTCTTATGATGAGAAAATAAAATTGGGAACAGATAAAATTAAACGTTCTGATTTGCTGATAGCCAAACGAATACATTAACTTAGAGCTAAAGCATATTTTTATCTCCTGAAAGAAGATGATAAAGTAGCAACATTTTCATTTGACTGTCAGAAAAATATGGTGCTGTCAAAAGTACAGGATCAAGCAGCATACTACTGCAGGCACTTACGCATCTATAACTTCCCCATTGTGCAGGTTTCTTCCAAGACAACACTGACAAATCAGAATGATTGTAATTCTGTTTGGTCAGAAAATGAACGTCCTAAAGGTTCAAACAAAATTTTGTCAGAAGAATATGGTCAACTGTGAAAATCCGATTTTTCTGGAGTTAAGAAAGTAAGGCTATTTGCAGATGCCTGCTGTGGACAAAATAAAAACACCACTATGATAGGCATGTATAACAAATGGCTTACTATTCAAGCATTACAGAACGTGCAGGTGATAGAAATGATCTTTCCTATTCCTGGGCATTCATTCACCCATCCCGATCCTGTTTTCGGGCTAATAGAGAAAGAAGTAAGAATGAGAAACACTACCAGTAGGCCTGAAGATTATTTTGAAATCTATAATTCATGGAAAGGTAATCAGGCTAGGGACAGATGTAACTCTCCAAGATTGGAAGTATGCTGCAAAGGAAATATTGAAGTCACCAGGATCTTGGCATTTTAAATTTAAGGCATCTAAGCATATTATTTTACATTTTACCTCAGGCAAAGTTCTAGTGAGACGTAAGGCAAATTATCAGTCCGATTTATGTGTAGGCAAGACCATTCTGAAGCAAGGCAACCTTAGAAATGCATATTGCAAGGCATTTAGATGTAGGTGTAAAAGTAAAGGAGGAAAAAGTTAAAGAGGTGAAAAATTTATTGATAACTGGGAGGAAAATGAAAGCCTGTATTTTACAAGAATTTAATATCTAAAAACAATATTGCCAATGACGATAAAGAAGTAGATGGTGTTTGTGAGAGTTTCTTGGATAGTGAGGAAGGACAACTTAGAATTTGATATGTTTGTTTTTGAACATTAGTTATTAGTATTACAGTTTAAACATAATATGTAAATTTTACAAGTCATAAGATGTATTTGATATGAAAACTGGTCAATTTCAGTGAACAAACTATGAAAGGAGTGCTTCATTGATATCCTTAGGCGAAATTGGTGAAAAAAATTGTGAAAATTTAGCTTTTTTAACTAAAATGAAATCAGAAATTGTTATAATTATACAAATATTGCAAGAAGTCATTTATTAACATTGTGAAACACAAATATTGAGAAGTAAATGCAAAAATGTTTGCACTTAGTTGTAATTTAGTATTGTGTTTCCACCAAAACTCGCCAAATCCACTACCATTGTGTGCAAAACTCGCCTTATCCAAAATTAAATTTTGATTTACTACCATATTATTTGAGACTGATTTTCAAGAGAATACATGCATCTTTAAGGATCTAGTCCAGACATTATAACGTTAAGATAATTTTCAAATGTTCTGTTGTTTGCCTAATATTAGTTTTTCACGTTTTCTGAAAATTTGTTTTACCTGGATAAGGCGATACTTGATGGCCTCAAGTATCCAACTCGGTTGTGTATTTTGCCAGTATTAAGAGTGTTATATTTGGTGTAATGATGTGATTTGTTGTCACAATTATCTTCACTGTAACTAGCTATATCTTGCTTTTGCTGGACATTGAGACTTCTTCGACACGTCAGAGTTTCATTCAAAGTTAGTCGTCCTTTCATTATGCTGTTTTTCCCCTTTCATCATACTTATCGGTGTTATGACTAATGCCTGAAGTAAAATACACATACTGCAACTGCCGAAACAGCTTATATAGGCAGACTACAGGCTGCACATGCACAGTCCAATGCTGTTGCTCCTGCCATCCTGGCTTGGTGAATACTTTGAGATGCAAGGACAAAGCATAGATTTTGCATGATGCAAAGTGACAGTAAAATCATACTGTAACAACACACGTACAATTCAGCTATTTGCAAAAAAAACAATTCTAATCGTTTAGTAATTGTCTTTGGGAATTCAATTTAGTGATTCAAATTATCATAAAAATGATAGTTCCTATGCATGAAAGTCTTTAAGTTGTCCAAAGAGTTGTACTTTGGCTTCTCAACTTTTATGGCCCAGCTATACAGATTACGAAGCATGCCTGTTTTATTAATTTTTTTTATCTGATTAATATGAATGTAACATCTCCTAATAGGTAGTTCCATTTAACAATGTTAACTTCTAACCACTTTCTCAAACACATGTTTTCATATATTACTGGAGGGTCCCTAATGGAAACGAGGATTCCTTTGTAACCAAAAGAAACTGTCTTGAAAACAGCTCAATGCCTTACAATAAGTTTGTTGGGTAAAGAGCAATTTTTAATCCCTCCCCCTCCCAGTAAGAAATCCCAAATTGAACATTTATATGTTCTACTCCTATTGTTGCCCCCAGGTTTGTGTGATTTTAATTTTCATAAGCTTTCACATTCACGATGCATACTTTTAACATGCTCACCATCATCACCTACTATAACTGTGCAGAGAAACAGGTTGTCGAATTTCTGCAATGACAAACATTTTCACTCATAACCAACATGCATTTGTACAATGATGAAAGAGCTGAGTGTTGACTAAGAGGGAAGTTGTTAAGATACTTAAAACTTATTACCAGGGTCATTGGTAATCTGTTGCAGCAGAACTGCATCTGTTACACATAAGAGGAATCAATAGTGCTTGCAATTAAAACAGGTACTAATACTCATATTGTATAATCCATGTGTTAAAAGAATTATAGGTGAACATTTATGCTACAATGCAGTGTCTATCAATAATTTCATTAATGTTACTGCTGCAGATTGCATTCCAGGTTACCAAAATGATTTGGGCTCCTAAATAGAGAAAAAACTATTATGAATTAATTTTTTTTTTTTTTTTTTGGATAGATCCCTTTAACTTCTATGGTCATACCAGGGGCTTTGACTTGGGAAACAACTTACTGATGGTGTTTTTACTCTCTGAACTGTGGGACATCTTTTGTTGGTTTCATTAACTTGTACACTGTACACTCTCACATTCACTCCTGCATTCATACCACCAGACTCTGAGGAAGATAAGGAATGATTCTGGTAAAAGAAAATTTCCCTGCCCCAGCCAGAAATTGAACCCAAGACCTCTGGGTTAAATTTTGTCATTACATTTGTTAACAGTACTGTAATCTATTTTAAATGGCATAGTTTGTAAGCATGACCTTGTGATGTTTTGCTATATCCATATGAGCAACTGAAGTCAGCAAACAATATAATGTACAGCCTTGTTTCCAAAGAAAGCATGGTTTTGAAAATGTGTAAGAATTTGGTAAGAATGATACTGCAATTCTGAAAAGTGCATTCCATTAATGACAATTTTGTTTTTGGAGAGGGAGAGGTATGTAACTCATGTGAAACTTATCCAGCATTTCCTTATAGTGTACTTCTAAGGAACATAAAACGAGAAAATCAATACTTCTGAAAAACTAATACCCAAATAGGAATTCTCTAAATTGGATCTTTCTTTGTAATGAAAAGGATACACTTACTAACTGGCGCACACTTTCAGCACTTGAGCATAAATGATGTAACTATAACTACTAGTTATACACTGCTTTTAGCCAAAAGAGAAGGAAAAGTGTCAAAGCATTTCATACCAAAAATCCAGCTGAATTTATAAGCAATTTACAAGTACATAACTTCAATATCAGACAAAAGGGATATTTACACAGACCAATAACCAGCTTAACTTGTTAATTTACTATGAGTGTATCAAAATATGTAATGCCTTTACAGACTATCTTAGAACTGCTGCCAGACAACAAGAAGAAACTCTTTAACTACTCTAAAAAATGTCTACATAAAATGGTCTATTATTTTGCATAGGAATTCTTTGTTAATTGTGATAGTGATTCTACCTAAGAATATGTTCGGAATCTTATATTGCTTAATTCATATAATGTGCTCGTGTTAAGCTGAAGTATACACATGAAATGTACCTGCATGAAGTATATTGTATATCCAGTTTTGTGGGGCATTCCAGATCAAATCAACACAGCTCACAAGCCAACATATTGGGAATTTAATGAAACTTGATGGATCCAAGATACAGTGATCCTTATTAAAAATTGCAAATATCAGCTTAGTAACCCTAACATATTTTATGTGGTAGCATGATGAAACTTGAAACTTTTATTAAACATACATTCTCCACTCTGTCCTAAAACTTCAATAATTTCTCAATTGGAAATGCTAGAGAGCTGTTTGAGGTCGTGATTTGAAGATTTTAAGACAAGCTCTTTTAGGATATTGATAACCTGTTATGACCTTGAACGTCTCAAGGTCATTTACTGAACATTTTGAGTGTAAAATTTCTGAAGATGGTACATACCCTTTAAAAAATAAACCCCTATAAAAAAATATGTGATGGAAATGTTACAGAACAGTATAACCTCCATATATGAAATTGGAACTCTTGTCTAATTTTTATAAAATTAAATAAACTGTATACAGGCACATTATAGTTGAACTATAAGCTCTACATTGAAAGTATGTATAGAAAAGAAATGCTGTGACCCAGGATCTGACCTCATGTGTATATGGTATGGGAGTCAGTGCAGTAAATACCACATCGTTGACATACACAAGAACAATATCAATAGTACATCTGATAAAAAAAAGGAGTGGAGAAAAATACAATATGTTAATTTATTTTATTTATTTAAGTGCTAAGTTCATACATGGTTATGGACTGACCTTAACACTACTAATGCAATACAAACTTTGTACTTGTAGCAGTAGCAGTAGCTAGCAGTAATCTTAAATCTGACACGGTTTATAATGAATATTGACAGTATTTTTTTTACCAATAATTGCTAATGCAGCTTTGTATTGTATTTTTTTTTCAGACAACACTTAAACATTCTTTTCATTGTCTTTTTAACATTGTTGATTTAATTAATTTTTTATTTATAGTATGCAAAACATTTTTATTCACGCAAAATCTACAGAATGCTTATCTCTCTAAAGTAAGGCTATAAATCATATCTTAGATCTTTTCTATAAAATATATTTCTTTCATAATAGGTCATCTGTCTACTGATATACTTATTCTTTTCTAAATTCAAAGATATGAAGGTGACTGTACTTTTAAACAGTAATTCAATTTGTTTTTCATCATCATGAATATTAATGAAAGAACAGTGTGCTGCAATCTTTTCAATGATCCTCCTATTACAAACATCTTACAAACTGTGCAGAAGTGGACGGTGGGTTTCTAAGGGCAAAGTGTGTGCTGAATACAGGATTAAATTTTACAAATGAAGAAGCTCTGCTGGCATTGCAGATGAATAACCTAGATATAGTGCAACACAACAAGTTGAAGCAGAGGAATAAAATGATGTAAGTTCTTCAGTTATAGCCACTGATTACCGA
The DNA here is from genome assembly GCA_030765065.1 of Deroplatys truncata. NCBI lineage: Eukaryota > Metazoa > Arthropoda > Insecta > Mantodea > Mantidae > Deroplatys > Deroplatys truncata. Next base: position 120,459,021 of record CM060981.1, read on the forward strand.
ACTCCATCTTGCAAAATGCAGGAGTCACCCATTAAAAGGGAAGAGACTGAGTGAAAAGAAATATTCCAAAACCAAACTTTATAAAAAAATTATGAAAACAGCACAGAAAGATATGTTGATATTTCATTAAGTGAAGAAAATGAAGAACTCCAGAATCAGAAATGATAAATCAGCTTAAAGAGAAATTCAAAGTACTATTAAAATGAGTGAAAAAGTCCAACTTTTGACTGTGTTACCAAAACAAAACAACAACAATTTAAAAGAATGTTATTAAAAAGATCTCAGCTTTTATACCGTCGAATTTCTAAATCTGTAATTATTGTAACTTTTCACCTGATGTAAATAATATATACTTGATATATCTTACAACATGTACATGTTTTAATGGATGAATAATAAATGAAATGAAAACATTGGAGCATAAGAAGAACAGAAAAAGAATTTGGTGCTTCAAATTATGAAAGCTAAAAACCTAATTAAGATACATGGATTAGTATCAACTTCAAATCACCTGATCATGATACTGTAAAGTCTGTGCATGATTTCTATAATCACGATAAAGTTAGCAGATACATGCCTGGAAAGAAGGCGGGTTCAAACTCGGCAGAGGGGGATGGATTTTTTCAGGTGTAAAAATCCTTAGCATGGCTTCCTTTGGAAGGGAAGTAAAGCCGGTGGTACCATGTTGTAGATTTATGGCACATAAAAAAACCTAAGCCTGATAAAGAGGCCGCTGAGCAAAATTACCGGTATTTCATGCCCAATATAGAATGGGATGCTAAGGACCACAGCAGTAAAAGAGCGTCCATAAATAAAACTCAATTTATTTTTCTGAAAAGAAGGATTTTGTTTCCACAATAGAATGTGTAAATAAAGTACAAAGCAGTAGATATATTATTATAAGCAATTTAAGTGAGACTTAGGATTGTTCAAGGAATGTAAGGCAAATGTCAAAGTTGGATTCTCCAATTTTGTTATTTATAACTAGAGAACATTGCCTTAGCAGGGGCATTAACACAGATGCATTCTATGTGTGTTTTTGCAGTACACATCAGAATGTAAATTTCTGGTAATAAGGTTCAGGATTAAAGAACTCACTGCTGGATTAGAAAATGCAATACAGACATATAAACACTGCCTTCCTCAGATGATATGCAATCCTTCTCTCCCTGAATGTCATTTGGGTAATTACATTAACTACCCTGGAGAAGAAAAACTTAGAAGGGTGTTATGTATTTGAAGTAAATGCAATTTATGAAACTGCATACAAACAGTAGGTGACTACTGACAGGTCAACTGTGGAAGCTCTCACCCATACAACTGATGAATTTCTAGACTACTCATTTGTGGCTCAAAAGCAAGTAACATTCATTACAGAATTTAAGTGTAGGTTAGATTTAAATACATAGTGCTCTCTGATTTTGCAGAAAATTATGCTTTTGTTTTGCAAGATGAAGTGTAATCCTTTTATTGGAATAATTCCCAAGCCACAATTCACCCATTTGTAATTTATTTAAAAAATGAGAATGACATTTTAGATCAATGCAGGTATGTAATTATCTCTGATTGCTTGAAGCATGGCATTGTGCTTTACATTTGTTTCAAAAGCATTTGATAAAATTGTTTGAAACATTTCATGTTCAGTTTAAATATTATTTCTCTGACGGTGCAGCAGCTCAGTACAAAATATATATATATATATAAATCTGTGTCATCATGAGAAAGACTTCAGTGTGAAAACAGTGGCTTTTTTTTTCTGGCCACAGCCCATGGGAAAGGTCCATGAGACAAAACAACTGGTACTATTCAATGATTAGCAGCAAGAGCTAGTTTGCAGAGATCGCATCAAGATCAGATTATGACTCCTCAACAGTTCTACAATTAGACCAAACAGTACATTAAATCAAGCAATTTTGACTGTGTAACAGCTGAACAATACAATGAGTAAAAGATTCTTCTAGAAGAAAGGTTTGGTAATGCCCAAAGTGTTATTGGTACTCAAAACCTTCATGCTTTTATCCCAAGTGACTCCTCTTGAAGAAGAAGAATGTTTACGTAAAACTTGAAGATCGTTATTTAGCTCCACGCTTGGGAAGGCAACTTGAAGAAGATGTGTTGTTGCATATTGTTTAAACTTGAAGAAGGTTATGTTGTGCTGCTTTTGTTTTGTTTGGTTACGTAATTTTAACTGCCCCACGTATGGGAGCCAACTTGAAGAAGTTATGTGCTTACATATTATATTTTACGTAATATTTAAGGAGTTCCTGGAACACGCTTTGGGCGTCAGTTTGAATTTGTTGATTACGTAATAGTTACTGTTATTACATAATAAGCTGCTATGTATGAGAAGCTGATTTTAAGATGTGTTTTTGTTATTACATTCCAAGTTTTACACTATAATATTCAACTTTGTTATTAACACTGCTTCTATATATTATTTATGTTTGAATTTGCCTCGGCTGCGTCAGTAATGTTTGTAGAGTCATGTGTCTTAGGCAGGGCACAGTATGACAATGATTGTAGACATCACAGAATTTAAGTTTTTAAAATTCACTTCTTTTATTAATTCTTGCACATTTTTATAAAGCACTACACTTTTTAAGAACTGTGAGAATCTTCAATACTTTCACTTAGCACGTATACATATTTTACGATTCACACTTAGAGAACACATCTTCCATCTGTTCACTACCAAGGCTTGCCAGCAACTGAGCAACTTTCAATGGTTAAAACTCGTAAGCTTCGGTATTTCAAGTCTCTGATTGGCTAATTCTAGTCCAATAAAATATCTGCATTTTACTTAAACTTTTTCCTTGCTATTGATTGGTTAATTTTAAACTGTTACTGAATTTACCTTATCTTTGATATAATCATGATTGGTAACTTTTCAAACTCTTAACTCATTATTGCTACAAGGTTACCTCATTATTACCTCATTGTTAGCAACTCAAAACTTATTATTCTCACAGCTCTTGCATTATTAAAGTATATAATGTATTCACATAACATTATAAAACATGTTTATAACAAAAAATAAGCATATGCAATGACTGTTACATACATTTAAACAATTATTACATACATATTGTTTCAAGGCGGGCTGTTATTGAATTTACTTTTATATAAAATACAATTGAAATTATTCAGGTATTAAAATACTGCCTCACTCTAAGATGAAGACAACACCATACTGCATGCCTCTGTGGTGTGGAGGTAATGTGTCTGCCTCACATTCAAGAGGTCCCAAGTTCGAATCTTGATTATGGTGAGTTATCTACATATTTGTTTCCAGGGTTTTCCCTTATCCTAAAAAGGTGAATGTCAGTTAACTTTCACTCTATGAACCCTGGGCTCATTTGAGCATTCATCTCACCCATTTCATTCATTGTCTAAAATGATCTACCATGTTAAAGGATGTTAAAACTTCCAAGCCCCCAAAAAAGAAAGAAATGAATGAAAGAAAGGAAAAATAAGCCATATTCAGCCTAATACAGTAACATTACCATATACACTACTGTCCTCAACAAAGATTTGGTTGAGCTTGGAAACATCAACTGATTTGTTGTTTGTACTGTTGGACAGAAATGGTGGATAGGGTGGTAAAATATTGAACAAGCAACTAATGAAGTGGAGAGTATGTTTCTGCACCCTCATGGACCAACTTCATCATACATGTATCCATCTACTAGGACTGACATACAATTAGTTCCTAGAAAGTTGATTTGTGCACCTCTAAAGGGAGGACATCCTGTATAAGACCTGAAGAAACAGAATAATATCACCAGAAAACATGATTTACCATCATTAAGGTGTGTACAGCTATGGAAAACTATGTCCCACTGGGACTATTTACCCTAGTCTAAAGGACAGTATTACAGTGGTCAAAAGATTTCTGTTTACTGTCACTTACAATTTGAATTTGTTTCACAACTTGAGAATGACTGAGTGTCCCAAGTTGAAACTTTCTATGCATATTAATGATCAAATGAATATGAAAAAACATTTTTTTCAGAATCTACTGAATGTATTATTTTGAAAAAATTTCAAGTTCTAACTTAAATTACAGTAAATTTATAAAACATTAAATTCATTATATTTTCTATATATAAAATGAAGGATTTTTTACTATCTTTCCAATAAGATCAGTTTTAAGTCTGTATCTTCATTGATTGTGAAGTTATAAATTTTTGTAATATAGCAGCACAACAGTACTGCCACTTTTTTCTGTAGTTTAACTAATGGTAAATCCAAAACCAGCAGTCCCAAGCAATTTTTGTACACAATTATATTTCATGCAACAGAACATAAAAACAAAGTTTCATTACAAGTGAAAACTTAAAAATGGGATTGAGTGTGATGCAATGACATGGAATGAATGACTCTTGCACTGCATGTCCTATAATTACTATTGTGGTAGATGAAAATTTTATCCTGCGTGGTATTTCTGATTTGAATGAATGATGAAGATGTTTCTGTGAGTGAGGGAGAAAAAAGTGTAGTAATATGACTGGTGAAGGTTGTTTGCTGTATGACATGTTCATTATCCCTGAACTCTGCTCACTGTAAACAAACCAAAACAAACCCAGTGCACTGTTTTTATTGAAATAAGGATAGCCATCTGAGATGCAAATGAACTTGTTATAATACACACTCTTCAAAAAATCAATAATACATGACAAACTCATTGGAAGAAATAGCACCCTTCTCCTTCACCTTTGTGGCAGATGTAAAGATGCACATACTTATAATTTTATACATATATGATGAAATTACATACTGTAGTTTTGAAATGCAATATGCTGGCTAATTAACAGTTTTGGGCAAACTGAGGTACTGCTCCATCATTGTAACCACATGCTCTCTGAGGCAGAGGACATAGCATTACCTTTAGCTCTGTAGGCTGCTTACTTCTTGCTCATATGAATATTGTATAAATTTTGTGATATGTGGCCTTCTTTATAAGACACACAGATATCACGCTATTCTTACTTCAGCTTAAATACTGAAACCTTTTCATTTTCCAGTATTCCACAAAATCATTTCCAGATTGCATGCACCATTCTTTCCACTCTTCATGCATATGACAAATTATCTGAGACTTGGTTGATCATAGACTCAGCTACTCATTACTCCAATGTAATCACTGGCATCTTTAGAATTAATTGTAACCATTCACTTACACAATACCCTTGAGTTTCTTTTTAGAAACTCTTTTATCAACATGCTGTATTACACCTCTTTTCATATAGACTGTATCACCACATTTTTATGCATCATGTTAAACTTCCTAATCTATATAGCAAAAGCATTCTTTTTACTTTCTCTGTGTATAGTAAATAGTATTCTACCCAAAAATTCAATGCTGAGATCTCACTGGAAATAGTGTTTTGAGGCCCCATGAACCCCCCCCCCCAAAAGCAGTTTTAGAAAAACATCAGAGAATATGCGTGTGGGTGTGTGGGTGTGAAAAACATAACTAAAAACATAAAGTGTGTTAAAAACCCAACTTGCAAGAAATATCTTTTTATGTCTAAGCTAAGATAGTTTTCCACATGTCTTCTCTACATCAGTATCTAGTTATTACACCATTCTGTGTGAAAATTAGAACTGAAAGTTATTTTCTACCCTTACATTATCAACTCCATGTTAAAAATATTTGTAAGTTCATTCAATTAGACTTCAATTTTATCTCCAGTTCTGAAAATACTTTTTGCAAATCAAATCTAATATTTTCTACTTAGGATTCCAGATTATCTGAATTTGATTTCATTTCTAGTTTTTAAGTTGTCTAAATTGGATTTTATTTCCAATTTCATTTTTAATCCTAAATTATCTATTCTGGATTATATTTTTAATTCTAATTATTTTCTAATCTCTGTATATACATCAATACAGTGCCCATATCTGTTGACAGTTTTCCATTTCATTATGTGAGTTTTGAATACTTTTTGTAGCTTCATTTTCAACTTCCCATTTTCAGCGGTTTTATCTACTATTGCATTCTCTTGACCTATGTTAAACGTTTTAGTATTTTCCTATTTTTACGTGATATGCAAACATTTCTCTTAGTAGAAAATTAAAATGTTCATGAAACTAACTTTGCAAAGATTTATAATGCACTCCAATGATGTTTTAATGCACAAAGTCCTTGAGGTGTTCCTTCTTCACTTCTTTCTTCTATTTTCTTTTCTTCACTTATTCCTTTTGTTCTTCCGCTTCCTCAAAAGTAATAAAGTTTGTTGCACTCATATGGAGGTCATTTCAAAAGTTCTGTATACTGTAAGATAGAAGTAAAGAAAATAATTCATTTTACAAAATACGTTTACAGGCCTTCAATATAATCTCCATTCTTTGTAAGTATTACAAATTGTATATATGTTTATAGCACCACGTTGTGGAGCAAATATTGATGTGGTATTAATGTTATGTTGACTTCTGCGTTGCCATCTTGTGTGACGTCATTCGTTGGTTGGTTCGTTTAACTCCATCTGGCGTAGCAATTTGCATCAATTAGGGTTCGAAAGAATTTTAAGTTTTGTATATTGTCCTCCGGCTAGCTATCATATTATCTTAGTAGAACAAGTATCTCTTGCAGGGTGTGAAGCGGAAAGGAATCTTTTGTCTAGAAATGATATTGACGAAGAAATTGGTTTTATAATCTTTATTGCAGAACACGTTCACGAACACTTTCACAGATTTATCTGGATAATCGCCATACTGAAACTATTTGTAATAACTTCTTATCACTTTTAACTCGCATACTTCAACTTTGTGTATTTAACTGTATAATACTTTATAAGATTTCTCGTACTTCTGCTGCGCGTAACTTGACGAAATGAATGAACTGAGAGAGCGACGTGGAGAGTACGGAGAATTTTGTAGAACTGGTGGCTGACGTGTTATGTGTTGAGAATCTTGTTGAACTGGGAGACACGCTACCTCGGCCTGGCTTATTTATAGGCTTGCCTCAAGATACGCCTAAAGATTATAAATGAAATGCTATTGGCTAATAAAACGCGCCAACATTAGCGTCTATATTAATATCCAATGAAAACCACTAATACATATTTCTTTTAAGGAACATTCTGGAAGCTTTTACCGAAAAGGCGCGAAACATTACGTAACTTCCTGGTTCTCGGTAACGATAAACAACTCACCCCTTGCTGCATTATTGCGTTATTGTTAACAGTTTCAGTAGAGCCGTATATTATTATTTACCAATAATATTTACAATTAATAAACCTCTAAAATCAATGTCACATAAAAATACATATTTATATTACAATTATTATTTACCTTTAAGTAATTTGTGATACAAATTACCGTATCATATGCCCCACTAGAAACATAATTATAAATATTTATAACTTGTTTGAGAATTTTATAATTTGTGTTTTTAGTCTCCTAAATCTTGGAACACACGCTATCACTTTCACTTTACACTTCACACGCATTTAACACACGATATGTTTTTCTTTTTTTCTTTTTTTAAATTGCCACTACTTACTGGCTCTGGTTTAATTAATTTAAATATTAATCTGACATTATAATTTTTATAGCAAATACTTTACCCTAAATTATTTAATCACTGTTTCAAAATTGTTTACTTTCTTAAGTTGTTGACAAAAATTTATACATTTAAGATTTTTGTAATTATTAAACATTTACCAAAAATATTTACCCTGTACATAAATTTACATCTCTTAAATCTAGACAATGTTTCACATGTTCTGTTTGCTACACAAGTATTTGTTTTATTTATTTTTACCAATTTTTGTTATTTTGTACTTTACAAATATATTTACATCTCTTAAATCTTGACAATGTTTCACCTTTTCTGTTTGCTACATAAATATTTGTTTTGAATTATTTTTACCATTTTTGTTATTTTGTTCTTTATTTTAACAATACTCTTGGAATTGTATTTACGTACTTTTAATTTAATATCATATTAAGTTTCAATCTTTGCATTCTTAATTTTCAAATGTTGTTACAGTTACTAAAAATTTAATTATTTATTTTCTTAAACATTTCTCTTTTTTTTTTTTTTTTTATTTTATAATTTATTTCTCTTTTCAAATGATATATATATATATATAAATAGTTAACCCTCTTACGTTCCAATACATTTCTCTGCAAGTCGTCTTTAACTATCCAGCATTTACTTTACATCACATTGCTATTTACCCTCCTGGATCAAATTGTGTGTTGCTAAACATTACTCGTAGCCGTAACCTAACCTTCAAATTTTTGTTCATGAATAACCTCTTGTATTCATATGACATTTCGTTCCCTGATAATATTTGAAAACAATCTACAGTTTCTTGAACAACACATCTTTTAACAACTTTCATTTTCAATTCTTCTGCTATCTTTTTAATCTGAGAATACTCTGACAAATCTGTACTAAACTGTACTGGACTGGAGTTTTCATTTTGAACATCTTGGTACAATTTCTTTCTTTGCGTTATTGACTCCTTCTGTATTTCTGATATTTCCCCTCTGAAATTAACCTGCGCCTTATTCACATCTACATTCATAACCTCATTTATCTCTCTTATCTCACTTGCAATACTACTTACTTGATTTCCTAACTCTGTGCATTCTACATTAACCTCACTTTTAGTATTAACCTCACTTTCTTTGTTACCTATTTCCTTGCTCATGTCTAGCATTTTCTTTGAAATTTCTCCTATCTCACTTGCTATTACTTCCTCATTTTCATCTCTCATTTTTGGCATACAACTATCTAGCTTCGTAACTTTCTTTTCACTTTCTTCACTGCTTTGATCTACTTTTTGCTCTAATATATCATTACTCCTACCAATATTTTCAATTGATTTCCTGTTTTGTTCAAAGCTTTTACCAATATCTTCTCTTAATTCCCTATTATTCCTTTCCATATTCTGAGTTAGTTTTTGTTCTAATTTTTCACTACTCTTTTGCATATCTCCCCTTAATTGATCTGTAATACTCTTACTAAGATCTTCCCTTAATTTCTCATTATTCTTTTCCATATCTTCCCTGTTTTGATCTATTTTCTCATTAGTCTTTTTCATATCTGCTCTCATATTTCTCAGCATTTCCATAATCATAATAGTATCAGGATTAACATTTCCTGCTATTCTATTCTCACTTTCTACACTAACATTTTCATCTTCAAATCCTAAAAAGTCTGGGCTATTTCCTGTAACCTGTATTGAATTACAACTAACTGTTACATTATCTCCCTCCATAATTATTTCTTCTGTATTACTAGCAGCCATTGTTTTTATTATCCTACCACTCCTCATTAACATTTATTTACTTTTTTTTTTTTTTTTTTCTAAAAAAAATTAATATACTCTAACCTTACTAATGCTGTCCGTTGCTGTTACTTTGATGTCCAGCGTTCTGCCCCATTCTCCTAGATTTGATGTCACTTCTGCGTTGTGTTGTGATGAATCTACGTCGTCTCGATGTTTTTGCGTTGAATTCCTTGTTGCCTCGTAATCTCGGAATTACGGTCGAAGTCTGTCGTCCCTTTTGTTTCTGGAATCTGCGTCTTGTAGATGATTTCACCGCTGCATTCCTGGTTACTCTGCTTCATTCCTTTCCTGGTTGTTCTTGTTCCTTTCCTAGTTATCTAGCCCCACGTTATGGGTGCCAATTTGTAAGTATTACAAATTGTATATATGTTTATAGCACCACGTTGTGGAGCAAATGTTGATGTGGTATTAATGTTATGTTGACTTCTGCGTTGCCATCTTGTGTGACGTCATTCGTTGGTTGGTTCGTTTAACTCCATCTGGCGTAGCAATTTGCATCAATTAGGGTTCGAAAGAATTTTAAGTTTTGTATATTGTCCTCCGGCTAGCTATCATATTATCTTAGTAGAACAAGTATCTCTTGCAGGGTGTGAAGCGGAAAGGAATCTTTTGTCTAGAAATGATATTGACGAAGAAATTGGTTTTATAATCTTTATTGCAGAACACGTTCACGAACACTTTCACAGATTTATCTGGATAATCGCCATACTGAAACTATTTGTAATAACTTCTTATCACTTTTAACTCGCATACTTCAACTTTGTGTATTTAACTGTATAATACTTTATAAGATTTCTCGTACTTCTGCTGCGCGTAACTTGACGAAATGAATGAACTGAGAGAGCGACGTGGAGAGTACGGAGAATTTTGTAGAACTGGTGGCTGACGTGTTATGTGTTGAGAATCTTGTTGAACTGGGAGACACGCTACCTCGGCCTGGCTTATTTATAGGCTTGCCTCAAGATACGCCTAAAGATTATAAATGAAATGCTATTGGCTAATAAAACGCGCCAACATTAGCGTCTATATTAATATCCAATGAAAACCACTAATACATATTTCTTTTAAGGAACATTCTGGAAGCTTTTACCGAAAAGGCGCGAAACATTACGTAACTTCCTGGTTCTCGGTAACGATAAACAACTCACCCCTTGCTGCATTATTGCGTTATTGTTAACAGTTTCAGTAGAGCCGTATATTATTATTTACCAATAATATTTACAATTAATAAACCTCTAAAATCAATGTCACATAAAAATACATATTTATATTACAATTATTATTTACCTTTAAGTAATTTGTGATACAAATTACCGTATCATCTTGCTTATGACAGCTTCCCACCGTTTTGGCAAATTCTGTTTCTGGATACGGCACCTTTATTGCTCAGCTGTCTGATTACTCAGGTCACCTCATTGGAAGCTTCATCAATTGTATCAAAACGTTTTCCAGGAAGTGGTTCCTTCAAATTTGGGAAACAAATCAAAGTCTGGTGGGCTCATATCAGGACTGTATGGTAGGTGGGGAAGTGTTTCCCATCCATATTTGTTGAGCATTTCTCTAACTGGATGGGCAATATGCGGTCTTGCATTATCGTGCAAATGAGGACACCAGCTGCAAGCATGTCAGGCCTTCTTTGACAAATTTTTGGGCGCAAAACATTTTGCAGAAACAGCTTGCAGTACATGCCTGTGTTACAGATTGCCCCTGGGACACACTGTTTGTAACTATGACTCCATTCATGTTATATGCAAAGATCATCATCAGTTCCACATCTGATCGTTAGTGGCAGAAATTTTTTGGGCGTGAAGAGTCTGAACTTTTCCACTACGACAAAGACTTCAGTTCTGGCTCAAAATCTCATATCCAGGTTTCATCAAGTGCAACAATCCTTTTCAGGAATTGTTCTCCTTCTGCTCAATAATGTTGAAGCAATTCTTCTGTGATTCTTTTGCGACCTGCTTTTTGCTCTTCACCCAAATCATGCAGAACCCATCTGGCAGCAACTTTTCAGTAATGATACTGTAAACTGAAGTGAGACATTCTGGCCTAATATGCAATTTCCTCACATGTTTTTCATCGATGCTCTCTGAAAATGTCATTAACAATAATCTGAGAGGTGTAGTCTGTTGCAGTTGATTGCCTTCCACTTCTTTTGTCCTCAATGCTTACCCGACCTTCACAGAAACAAGCAGACCACCGTGATACCGTGTTACAATCCACTACACTATTCCCACACACCTCTCTCAAAGCGTTATAAATTTCAGTTGGGTTCTTTACATGTAGAGATTCGATTTTGATGTGGGAATGCTGGTCACTATATGTAATTTGACCTGACTCGGTTTCAGCTACCATTTTAAAACTGAATTACTCACGATTACTCTCATGAACCAGCAAACACATGTACAACTGTCAAGCCTAAAGTCTGACTCACAACTGACAAATTGTGATCAAGTTGATCACGCTACTGTAATGCTCATACATGCGCCGTGTGCAGGACTTTTGAAATTGCCCTCGAACAATACACATGACAATCTGGAAGTTCTTGCAGAGCCTGCTTCATCCTCTTGCTTCTTCTTTTCTTCCCTTCCTCTTCCATTCTTCTGTTCTCTTGGAATCTTTTTTTGGTTTGATTTGTTCAATAAGCTTAAATTTTATTCGGGCCAAATGTTGGTCGGCATTTGAATTTAACAAATAACAAATGAAAGAATCATATGAAGAATTTGATATTTATTGTGTTTAGCTGGATACAAGACATTAGTGGGACTAGCATTCAGCCCAGGCTCATTTGCCTCTCACTCGTTAGAACTTATAACGTTTGCAACTGTACTCTTACTTGAAATTATTAACTATATTATAGCCTAATTGTTTCTTTTCACTGTCCATAATCATCTGCTTCTTACTTTATTCATAAACACTCCAGCCTTCTCAAAGTCCTTCATAAATATTTCCTTCACTGCAACGTGTGGGTCAACCTTTGACCATTTGTCACTTATCTGTTCCTCCCTCCACTTGTTAGTGGCCCTACATTTAAACAGTATGTGTACTAGATGATCCTGTTCTCCACATAAAGGACATTGGTTTTGTGTTATTCCCATCCTCATTCCTTTTAACCTCAACACTCATGATCTTACCCATGTTACGCTTTCTCTTGCTTCCTTACCTGTTTTTTCTACATATTCCTCCCTTCCCCATGTTGACTTGAATATTTTATAATCTATTAAAGAAGACTTTTCTGACATTTCACTAAACATTTTTTTTTTTTGTATTTCCATATCCTCTAGTCTCTTTCTTATTTCTCTCCAAAAATTTAATTCATTATTCTACCTTTTCCACCAAATCTCTCCTAGTCTGTTTCATTCTAGGATGTTCCTCAAACAATACACCCACCCTCCTCTCTATTTTTACTTTCTCTACTACGTATAGTAAGTAGGGGAAGTATTGGATTCCACCCAAAAATTCGATACCGAGATTTCACCGGAAATACATGTTTTGAGACCTCCCGAATCCAAAAAAAGCATTTTTGGAAACATGTCCGTGTGTGTATCTGTGTGTGTGTCTGTGTGTGTGTCTGTGTGTCTGTGAACAGCATAACTCAAAAACGAACAGTCGGATAAACACCAAACTTGGTATTTAGGTTCAGTATCTTCCAGAGATGCGACACGAAGGTTTTCAAGAAAATCTCTCCACCCCAGACTACCCTTTACATGGAACATTTTTCGAAAATTTTAATTTTCTCAAAAATGGCTCTAACGATTTTGATGAAAATATCATATGTTTAAGATAATGTCATGGGAAATGAAATGTATATCTCGAATTTTCTGGGAATGTCTCCAAAAGTATTCTTCATTGTGAACGACTTTTGCATAACTGGTAAACCATAAGAGATAGACAAAATTTTACTACACAAAAAATGAAGATCGCGTTAAAATACACAATTTATGTCATATACATTTCTTTTGTTGAGTGAACCGTTTTCGAGATATTGCTTGTTATTCCCTTAAATTTTCCAATACTTATACTTTTTCTCAAATTCGTTATTCATTTTTTTATGTCCTGGACATGCCAAGAGAATGGAATGCGCCACATAGCAGCCAGCGTTAAAATATTTGACTATCGCTTAAAACCTACCATATTTCCCTTGCATCTACAAGAAAATTAGCAATAAGATTGGCAGCTCGATATCTCGATTAACATGAGGCATATGGAGAATAAGCGTTTGTAAAAATAGATTGTACAAGAGTAGAGAAAGTCATGTGAGTGTAACACATCAGATTTTTTAAACTGTTTTCTTGAAATTCTAGACACTGTCTTACTATATTATTTTCTTCTAGGTATAGTATTTTGTACCAATACTTCAATGTTCTCTCCATAATCTTACCCTTGCTTGATTCTCAGTCCATTTCTATCTGTGCTACTTGTTTGACACTTGATATTGATAGGCTTCTTTACAAAATAACCTATGGACTTCGACTACTTCCCACCCCTCATCAAGTCCCCATATCTCTACTCTGTATAGGATTTTGAGTTCCACCATGTGTTATATAGCCATTTCAACCACTTGAATCCTATTTCAGGTACTCTATATTCACAACTTTTTATTGTTGTTAATGCTGCTTTAGCTAAATTCCTTTAGCTAATGCTGCTTTTTTGTTTTTCCCATTTTCTGCCATTTATTTTGACTCCTAGGTAATTACTTTCTCTAACTACCTTATATTCTTTTCTCCTTCCTTCCCATCTCTCATGTTTGCTCAATTTACCCCCTTTCTTAAACACCACAACATGGATTTTTTTTCTTGTTAAGTCTCTCATTGCAATATTTTTCTACTCCTTGAAGTGCTTGTTTTAATCCAATTACCATAAATGATCCCTTTACCAAATCACCAGCAAAAAGCAACCCCAATATCTGTACACAGTTTATCAGCAGCGAGTACTTATTGTGTCTTCCTATTTTCTGTAATATATCGTCTATAAATATATTAAATAATACCGAGCTTAATTTGCACCCTTGTCTAAGGTCTTTCCATTGTCGAATTTCTCCCGTTACTTCTCCTCCTCCACTCTTACACAAAAGGTGTTATCTTTATACAATGCCCTTATTGTATTAACCATTTGATTGCTCATTCCTTTATTTAACAATTTATGCCACAGTAAATGTAGTTCAACATTACCATAAGCTTTTTCTAGGTTCACAACGGCCATAAACAATTTCCCTCTATTCTCTTTTAAATACTAGTCCATCAATGTTTTATTATAAAGATGTTGTCTGTTATCTTCTCCTACTCCTGAAACCCATTTGAAATTCTGATAATATTTTATATCCATCCACCCATCTTTGCACTCTACTTGCTAAAATACCTGTGGATATTTTCCCCACATTAGATAACAAGGCAATACACAGATAGCTATTGGGTTTGTCCACATTCCCCTTACCTTTATATATTGGTTGTATGATAGCTTTTTTTCCATCTCTCGGGTATATATCTCTTTTTTATGATTTCATTACACAAGTTGAGTAACAGCCTAATTTTGCTTTTTTCCATACACCATTCTTTCAAAAAATTCATTAGGTATACTATCTTTTCCCATTGCTTTATTCTTTCGCAATTTTTGAATCTGTCTTATTATATCCCTGTATTTATTTCACTGTCTAACATTTCTACAAAATTATTACTTCTAAACTGCCAATTGTTGTTAAAGTTCCTTGTTCCCCATACAGCCCTTTAAAATACTCTTCCCATTCTTCTTTTTTATATTAAGTTTGGCTGTATACTGCTTAAATGTTGATCTTACTGTTTTCCATATCTTACTTGTGTTGCCCTCTTTGTTACACTTATTCCCTATTTTCCTGTGCCTTTCTCCACAGAGCTTTCTTGCATTCAAGTAATAAATTGTAGAAATTTTTCTCTTGAATATATTCCTCTTTCGTTTCAAAATCTCCCATCTCCTTCCATCTAATCAATAGCTGTTTGACTTGCCTTTTTTCTGCACTCAACTACTGCTAAGTAATCCAACTTGACCAGTATCTGCAACAAAGTACCTGCATATATTTTGTTTTTCACCCCCTCACAGTTCCAAAAACCCAGATCCTCAATTTCTCCTTTTCCTATCGTGAGACTAATGTGTCTCTCCTAAATCTGTCTTTAAAATATGATCTATTCCTTAACTCCCTATTTTCCCCATTTGATGTTGACGGCTTATTTCCATGCATTATCACGATGCCTCTTTGATGAGACACCACACTGGCATTAGCACTAGCACTGATTTGATTTGTGTTTACAATGATGACTTCCTCTCCCTGATGTAGCTACTTCAACTGGTTGATATTTTGACTCGTGGTCACAGTGACCGAGACTCCGTTAGATGCATCACCTCTGTTTTCCCTCCTTGTCTTCACCTGCGTGCGTACTGTCATTGCTTAGTTCTGATGTTATTGTTCCCATCATTACCACTTCATTGGATACTCTTGCCATGCACAGTGATTGGGTTATTTCTTCTTTCTCTCCGGTCGATGATCCATTCCTTTCTGCTTGCCTCAAGTTTCCACATTCTTAGTTTGTTGAATTTGCTGACTAATTTCCCTCCTTGCCTCTTGGGTTCTTCTTAGGCCTGTCTTGCTGGCATAAGTTACATCCTTACCATTTATCCATAGATGTAAGTTCCGAATATATGCTCGTTTTCATATGAAGCAAAGCAGAGAGTCATGAGGTGTTATCTTGCACAAGGTGCAATTCAACCTATTTATAATTAAAATAATAAATCTTCTCTTATTACTCTTTCTTTTAAATGAAATGTATTATTCTTCAAACAATTGATTTGAAATCTTTTTATAACATTTTTATAGAAGTTCAATCGAAGCTCTTATAATTTTGGTGTACGATTTTAAAATTGTGGTTGGATGCTTTGTGCCCCAAAATAAAATGAGTTTGAATAAATGAATAAACTTTATTTGTACATCTTTTTTACACAATCCTTTTTTACAACATTTCACTCGTAAATTAACTTAACCTATGCACAAATTTTCTGGCCAGCTATGTTCTACCTGTACTGCTCAGTTTGCCTGGCACCCTGGCATTATGGCTCAGCTGAGCAGCCCTTGCTACCCTTAATCATCTATGATCCATTCTCTCCCTCCTCCGTTTGCCCTTTTAACTCTCTTATCTCCCTTACTTTTCTAATCCATTTCTCCTTTACTTTCTTTAAAAACTTCCCCCTATTCTTATTTTTCCTTTCTTCTTTTCTTTTTTAATTGCTACTATTTTTCCCCACTTTTCCTCCCATACTTTTTGTCCTCATTGCACTAATTCTTTGCATTCTATCATATAATGCTCCGTGCTTTCACTGCCTTCACATAGTTCACAAATTCCACTTTCTCTGCCTCTTAGCCCTCTCAGGTACATTGATCCTGTTCTCATCCATGCAAACACTTCTTTTTCCACTCTATTACATAATGCACATACCCTTCTCTTCCCCATTTCGTTTTTACTAACCTATAGAACCCTAGTGATTTGTTACTCTCTAAGCTTCCCCCAGATCTTTTGTCCTTCTATGTCCTCCACTCTGTTTCTTACTCTTATCCAGAAGCTGTTACTGTTTCTTTCTCCTGCTCTCCAAAATCTTCCATTCCTATCTTCTCCATAATTTTTTCTACCCCTGTTCACCAGCTATTTTTATTTTTTGTACTCTTTTTGTTGTTCCATACATATCCTTAAAATTTCCCCTTCATCTTTTTTCAAGCATCTAAACCAAAATTTCAGTATCCTTTGCAGCATCACTCCCTTTTGTCCTAATTCCACTAACGCTACTTACGCCGGTGCTGATCTTGGTAACCCCAATAGTTCTTTACAAAACATTCTGTAGCTCCGGTCTATTTTTCTGCTCAATTCAGATCTCCCCCAAATTTCAACTGCATATAGTATTCTTGCTTCTACCAAGGCCTCATACACTCTTTCTACCCATTTAGTCGGCATTTCTAATTTGTATTTGCACATCCTTACTCCTGTTGCTGCTGCCTTCCCTTTAGCCATAACTTTCCTGCTATGCACCACCCATTCACCATTACTGCTCATCCTAACTCCTTAACAACTTCATAACTCTTGTGAGACGAAATTCCAGCACACCAGTGGCGCTGATATGATCCTGGCAATTGATAGCGTCGTTAACAAACAAAATATCTATTTATTAAGATAGACATCTTCCCTACATTGACTATCTAGCTTACAGAACTCTGTTAACCAGCATTTTAGTAATGATGTGCTTACTCATCCCATACAAGCAAGTTGGATCTCAAGCTCTTAAAGGACTCAATCTTTTTTTCTAGTTCTCAGGAGCGTAATTTCGGTTTCTGCTTGGGGGAGGGGGCAAGATTGCCTGAAGCAATTTCCTGAATTTTCATGTGAATTTTAATGACACATTTAGTCTAAAAGAATATTATCTTTTATTTCTGAAATGTTTGTATTAAAAGTACAATTGCCATAACTTCTTTTGGTAGAGCAATAATAACCAATAGCCTAATTGTTTCTTGTAGCTTAGCAGGCAATTGACCCTCCTGTGGCCCCCCTCCCCCCCCCAAATGATGCCCCTGCTAGTTATGAAGAGTTGTGAGGTCTATCTTAAATTTAGAATGAATGCTGGGGTGTGCTTTTTCCAGGAGCTCAACTGTGGTTGTATTCAAGTCAGGACTTCCTGACTTGCAGTAAGGAAATATGAGTTAAACAATTTGGAATTGCAAAGTAATCATTAACTTCAGCATTGTTAATGCTTATTTTAGAAATATTATCTATGAATGTTCTTCCTGTCTCAGTTTATATTCCAAATGGTTTTGATTTTACCATCAGATGAACAACTAGTGAGCTGTGTTTTATTTTCAATTCACGACTACTTTTCTAAGTACTGTACATTATACTGTAGTACATTTTTACTTTCTCTACTACGTATAGTAAGTAGGGGAAGTATTGTATTCCACCCAAAAATTTGATACCGAGATTTCACCAGTAATATATGTTTTGAGATCCCCTGAATCCAAAAAAATCATTTTTGGAAATGTCCGTGTGTGTGTCTGTGAACAGCATAACTCAGAAACGAACAGTCGAATAAACACCAAACTTGGTATTTAGGTTCAGTACCTTCCAGAGATGCGACACAAAGGTTTTCAAGAAAATCCCTCCACCCCAGATTACCCTTTACTTGGAACATTTTTCGAAAATTTTAATTTTCCCAAAACTGGCTCTAACGATTTTGGTTAAAATATCATATGTTTAAGATATTTTCATGACAAATGAAATGTATATCTCGAATTTTCTGGGAATGTCTCCAAAAGTATTCTTCTTGTGAACGACTTTTGCATAACTGGTAAACCATAAGAGATAGACAAAATTTTACTACACAAAAAATGTATATCACGTTAAAATACACAATTTATGTCATATACATTTTTGTTGTTGAGTGAACCATTTTCAAGATATTGCTTGTTATTCCCTTAAATTTTCCAATACTTATACTTTTTCTCAAATGGGAATTCGTTATTCATTTTTTTTGTCCTGGTAATGCAAAGAGAATGGAATAAAAAGAAATAAAATTGTATAATTTTATATAATCAATGTTGTAATTTGTTTCAATATTGTAATTATTAAAATTTATTGTGGTCGCGTTATGACTTTATTGTTAAAGCGACAATAATAAATTAATAATAATAATAATAATAATAATAATAATAATAATAATAATAATAATAATAAAAAAAGAATGGAATACTCCACATAGCAACCAGCTCTTAAAATATTTTTCTATCGCTTAAAGCTTACCAATTCCCCTTTCATCTACAAGAAAATTAGCAATAAGATTAACATCTCGATATCTGGATTAACATGAAGCATATGGAGAATAAGCGTTTGTAAAAATAGTTTGTACAAGAGTAGAGAAAGTCATGTGAGTGTAACACATAAGATTTTTATGCTTGGTTTGTTACTAGTAGGTACAATATTAAATATTTCATTTCATTTTATTATCATCGTTTTAGATACATTTAAAGGACATATCCAATTACAAATATAAAATAATTTAACAAGTACAGCTTATAATTTTACATTGCCTTTCATCAACATTTTTACCTTAAGTATCAATTATCCTTTTACATTGCATTTACATTAAGTTTACCTTAAATATTAATTTTCACTTTACATTCCTTTTCCATGTCTAAATTCAGCTATACTATAAAATTAATTTTCTATTAAGTATTTCTTTATTGTTTTCATCATTACATTTGGCTGGTTTATGTTCTTTATTTCTCTAAGTATGAGGCAGTATTTTTAACATTTAAATGATTTCAGTCTAATTATATAATATAAAATTCAATAACAGCCCGCCTTAAAGCAATATGTGTATAAATTACATATAAAATGTATGTAACAGTCATTGTATTATGTTTATATTATTATGTACATGTTTAATAATGTTATGTGAATGTATTAGATAATTTAACAATATAGGAGCTGTGATAATAGAGGCTGAAAGTTGCTAATAATGAGGTAACCTTGAGGCAATAATGAATTGGAAAGTTTAATAATGCTACTAGTAATTCTTGGAGCAACAATAATGTAATTTTTGAGACAGTTTATAAATAGCCAATCAACAACCAGAAAACCTGAAAGTTAAATAAAAGTATTCTATTGGAGTAAAATTAGCCAATCAGAGACTTGAAATAGATGAAATTTGCAAATTCAGGTGGTGGAAGTCAGTTGCTAGTAGACAGCGTTCCTAACCGGATGCTAGATGCGTACGTATCCAATGTGAGACGAAAATTCATTATGGCAAGACTATTATAAAGTTTACGTGTTAAAAAGTGCAAGTAATTAATAAATAATCTCACAGCTCTCTATATCAGTGAAGTGTTATTTGTGTGAAAGATAAATAAATGGAGTGGAGTAAAAAATTATAATTTGTGTAAGCCTACATTCTTTAGCTGCATCACATCTTGTTCAGAGATACATGTTTCTACAAATTAATACTGACGCAGCCAAGGCAAACATAAATATATATAATATTTAAAGAAAACATAAAAATACAAAGTTTATTCTTAAACATTGGGGCGAAGGCCACCGGAAAGTAAACTTGGGGCGAAGACCACCAGAAAGTGAACACTGGGGCAAAGACCACGGAAACTTTGTACTGTACGTGGTTGCAACTACTTCAAGTTTGGCTCCCCAACAGTCGAACTACAATACAATTCCTCCAAAAATAAACTTACTTCAAGTAATTTATTGAATAATTCTCTTCCTCTAACATCTATGGTACGATTATTTAGAGTTCCCCTTAATGTTATTCTATAATAATCATCATTGTTTCTTAAATTATGGTTATGTACACTGGAATTTTTTTTGCATATATATATATATATATATATATATATATCAGTTTTTATGCACTCGTGTATATACGAGGTATGATCAAAAAGTTTCCGGAATGGCTTCACAACAATGCTGATGCTGAGATTTCTTTAATTCTTACCCAGACTGTACATATAGTGTTCCTTCCGATAAAAATGAGAGGTCACGTGACTTCCTGTGACCATGCAGTGACGAGGTAGACGCTCTGAAGTGAACACGTGTTTTGCATGTGCTGCGATTTTTCTGCATAGCAAAAATGTCAGATTACGAAGAACAAAGAACGAACATCAAATTTTGCTTTAAACTCGGTAAAACTGCAACAGAAGCCTATGAAATATTAAGAACAGCTTATGGGTAGGAAGTTATGAGCAAAACTCAAGCATTTGAGTGGTTTTCAAAATTTAAAAGTGGTGTGACAGCAATTAAAGATGCAGATCGTTTGGGGCGACCTGTTCCAGCAAAACTGATTAAAATATCAATTAGGTGATCGAAATGGTCTTAAATGATAGGTGCTTTACAATAACAGAACTTTCTGACTCATTAGGACTCTCCTTTGGAAGTGTTCAAAGCATTTTGAAAGACAATTTGGACATGAGAAGAATTGCTGCCAAGTTCGTGCCCTGCCTGCCTTCAAATGACCAAAAAGAAAGCCGTGTGATTGCCTGCACAGATCTTAAAGAACAGCTACAAAATGACCCACAGTTTATGGAGAAAATTATTACTGGTGATGAAACATGGATTTATGGGTATGATCCAGAAATGAAGCAACAATCTTCACAATGGAAGAGTCCATCTCCACCCCCGAAAAAGGCCAGACAAGTTCAATCCAAACTGAAGTCCATGAGATTATGTTTTTTGACATTAAAGGCATTGTACATAAGGAATTTGTGCCACAGGGTCAAACAGTGAATCAAGTGTTCTACAAACAAGTGCTGCAAAGATTAAGGGAGAATGTGCGATGCAAACGGCCGGAGAAATGGAGGAGTGGTGACTGGTTCCTGCATCATGACAATGTGCCCGTGCACAAAGGCCTGTCTGTTTGCCAATTTTTGGATAAAAATAGGATGAATACTGTTCCCCACCCCACCTATTCTCCAGATTTGGCACCAGCGGACTTTTTTCTTTTCCCGCGACTTAAAATGCGGCACTGAGGACACCGTTTTGAGGACATTGATGTCATCCATCACGAATCGCAGAAGGCTCTGAACATATTGAAAGAAGAGGACTTCCAGAGGTGCTTCCAGCAGTGACAGAAGCGCTGGGACAAGTGTATCAATTCCCAAGGAGACTACTTCAAGGGTGCCAGTGCAGATTAGACAAAACAAACTGTTGTGTAGTATTTATGACATAATTTCGGAAACTTTTTGATCACACCTCATATATACTTGGCATTGTTAACACGTTTTGATTCTTAAACAACCCCCTGCAAGTTTGTTTGTTTTCCATTTTGCTTATTATTCTAATTTTTTTTTTTTTTTTTTTCAGTTTAAAGACTCTATCCATTTCTCTTGCTGTAATATTTCCCCATAACGTAATTCTGTATCTTACATGTGAATATATAAAAGCATAATAGACCTGTTTCATTGTTTTACTGTCCATTATTTTAGTTAATTGTCTCATTATATAAATGCCTTCATTTATCTTTTTACTAATTGATGCTACATGAGATTGCCAATTTAAATGTTTATCAATTGTTGCTCCAAGAAAATTACTGCAATTTATTTCTGATATGTTTTCCTCATCTATACTTAGTTTAATACTACTCAGGTTAAGTTTTGTTAATACAAAGTTAATACATGCTGTCTTCTGTGTATTTATTATCATATCTAAATTAGCATAATATTGTTTTATAATTTTTAAAATTGAATTCGCTCTAATTTCAACCTCTTTTGCTATTTACCTTTAATTATGACAGTCATGTCGTCTGCATATCCAATTGTGATGCTTCCATTTTCTTGTATGACCTCAAAAATTTCATTTATATATACAAGAAATAAAAATGGCCCCAATTTTAAGCCTTGCGGGACCCCTTGTTTTACTGCTTTGAAATCTGACTTTATCTTTTTTATGACACCATTTGTATTTAGATGATTTATTTCGACACACTGTGTTTGATTTTCCAGATACGTTGATATCCAATCCAGCGCCAAACCTCGAATACCACATGTTTCTAATTTACTTAGTAGTATTTTTATATTCATACAATCCAAGGCCTTTGTTAAATCTACGAAGGTATCCACCACTGATTCAATTTACAATTATATTATTTGCCTTTTCAATTGCATCTATGGTTGACTTGTGCTTTTGAAATCCATAGCGCCATTTTGATACAACATCTAGTTTTTTAACATAACTTTGCAACTATATTATATATTCCTCTTGTTAGCACAAAGCTTTCTGATGCATGGAGTTAACCACAGGTATTCTTAGTTGTTTTGGATGAAGTTGTTTCCTTAGTGAAGTTAGCTTCAAATAATAATAGCAACAGCATTTTAAAGAATTCATTAAATTTGTCACTTGTTTATTGGCCACAACACATAATCTCATTTTTTATTCTTTAGCCCTTGTTGAAATTTATGGATCTGTTCACAATTAATTACTGCAATGGTACTAATTCTGTTTTTTCTCTTATTAACATGTTGCTTTTTTAGTAAACACCAACAGTCCTTGAACATTCTGTTCGATAAGCCATTTTCAAAAGGAAATAGTATGTAATTGGAAACTTTATCTTTGTATACAAAAAAAATTGTTTATTGCTGTTCCAGAGGCCATGTGTACTCTTGTTGGGAAATAACATATTCCAAGCTAAATCTACAGAGACGTAATCCTGGTCTTTGCTTCATTATCAATCAAAATGTTAACAATGAAACCGTCACAAGTTATTGAAATGATATTTACGCTGTAAATGCATTATATTGTTCTCTCTATTTATAAAACCAAAGAAATTTTCCACCAGTGCTCTATATATTCCTAGAATAATCAATGGTCCCTTTCAATCTGTTTTCACTGAGTAATATTCAAATTCTTGTTCCTTACAAAATTGTACAACAAATTACATCAGCAGCTTTTATAAAACAAGTTTTGTCAATTATCATTAATGAAATTATCAGTCCAATATTGTAGTATTCCTCTTCCACAGATAAACCCAGCAGAGGGTGATGCATTTTTTCAGGTGTAAAAATCCTTAGCATGGCCTCCTTTGGAAGCTAAGTAAAGCCGGTGGTCCCGTGTCATAGATTTACAGTGCGTATAAGAACCTCAAGCCTGATAAAGAAGCCTCTGAGCAAAATTACCAGTCTTTCATGCCCAATATAGAATGGGATGCAAGGATCATAGCAGTTAAAGAGCATCTATAAATAAAAAATAAACTTAAAAACTCTTCCACAGATCAATCCTTTCCTTTAGCTCTCATTAGATGAGAGCTGGTCCATTTTATCTCTAAAGACGTTCAACAAAGTTCACATTAATATGAGTATTACTTGTCAGTGTGGTTCAGATCTTCCCAAAAGGCTCAGCATCAATGCTATTACCACAACCTCCAATGATCCCAAACATGATTACTCTTAACAAAACTGAGAGAAACACTTCTCAGATCTAAGCTCACATCAAGGTTAGCACTTGGCTTACACATAAATTTCCCTTGAAGTTGCTAAAAATTTCCTCTAGAGCGAAGGTCTCATTTTTTCTGAAGTGATTGCTGCATAAACACAAAACTTTTTCTGTTAGCTTTCCTGAAAATTGCTATAACATCTGGCACCACTTTCTTCAGTTTCATTACACCTAGCATATACTCATTTCCAGTATAGAAACAGTATAAAACATTTAAAGAATATAAACTATTTCTGGTTATCAAACCGAAGACTGAATCTGAAATTAATTCCATTGGTTGATTTATAAACAATAAATGATTGTATTATTAATTCAATTATTAATTAATTATTAACAATGCAACCTCTAGTGAATTCATGTAATCTAAAAAAATAGGAATGGAGATAGCTGTAGAAAGGCATGACTATTATTTAGTATGTGGAAACCGGCCGGCTTCACTATACACATACTTACAGACGTTTATTTGAATCTTCCAAAAGAAACTCTCAACACCAAACTTACCAAACATGCGAAGATGCATATTAGTTGGCGGGTTAAACGCACCGCATGCAAGCAAAACAACGTTTGGTGGTGCCATTTTTTATTGTTTCTTCCTCTTCTGTTCCTCAGACTTGCTGTCTATGGTAACATTATACAGAGGACTACCGTACCACACAACACGTTTATGGAACTGTCACGTCACGGAAAGAAAAATTAATCAATGTACTGCACTTGACATAATTTTGAGTGCTCAGCATAGTAGAGTTTAGGAAATCTACAGTGACGTCTGCTCTGCTGTGCGTCTGTTTCTATTGTCAGTTGTTTTTGTTACCAATTGTTGCTGCAATAATTGTAGTATATTATAATATTCAGTTAAAATAAATTGAATTATTAGAGCTACGAAACATAAACATTTCTATTTTATAATGAATTGCAATTCCGAAAATATGACGTGTGAAACAAGGCTTAATTTGTAGTTTTCTACGTTACTCTTGTTCACTCTTGTTGATTTGATTGGTATCAAGATCGGATGTTTATTACACACTAATCAACCTACAACCTTATTTTTCTGCATTTAAGTAAACAAAATTTCACATTTTACAGCCCATTCATCATTCAAAATAAATGTTATTTATATTATTTAAAGTATTTGACTTGAATATCAGAGAAAAGCAAACTAATAGAGGGAGATAGTTGTGTTAAGCATTCTTTTGAAGTTGTTATTACACACTTCCATCGTTGCACATTAGTCACATAATCAGATGTAGTTCGAGAAGGAATCTGTGTCTAGAAAGTGAGGTTGTGTGCGTTTATATTAAACGTGAAGAAGTAACTTGCGACATGAAAAGTCAATGTGGAATTTTTATTCTCTCATCACTCCTTGCCGTAGTTTTAAGAATTAATGCAGAATGGAATACCAAAGACTACATGAAAAGAGAACATTCGTTAATAAAGCCGTACCAAGGTAGAGTTGAAATACCACATTACTGAAAAATATGTGATTACAAAAAGCTAGCATGCCATTTAACTGGCGTGTTTTCTGCTTGTTTTAGGTTCAGGAATGACGATTCCATACTGGGATTTCATGGGAAGTACAATGGTGACAAACAATTACGTTAGATTAACCTCAGATGCACAAAGTAAACAAGGAATACTCTGGAATTCTGTGGTAAGTAGATTATCCACAAACCGATATTATGTTGTCTTCCTCACGCGATTTGCCTATATAAGTGAAACACCTAAAACGGGTGGTTAGGTGGGCACCAGATATTGGAGAGACCACATCATGTTCTAAACTCACTCCTAAGGTAATTTATTTCATTATTTTTCACTTCCTTATTCCTAATTTAGGTGGGCAAAAGTATGACAATTTAGCCCTATAGGGTTCCGTATCTGCCAATAGGCCCGCGATCGACTTTGTCATTAATCTGTTTGGAATTAATATTGTAGTGTGCATTTGCAGTGAGTACCTTTTTTCAGAAAGTAAATATAAGAGAGAAATGTGCAAAGAATTAGATTGGGTATTCCATTTGTTCAGTAATTTACCTTTGAACACACTTCTATTATTGGTTTTCTAAATTTTTACAACGGAGTACATTGTATTTATCACAAATTTGGTCACATCTTTCTTATATGCAGTTGTCAGAATCGTGGTACTCTTTTGTTTTACACGCCTTGTGGTGATAGCCGTGTAGTCATTGAATTGACAAAGTGCGAAGTTTTGATTGGTGTTCATTCAGGATCTGTTCATCATAGCTTCGCCCGCATAGAACTCTGTTGGTACTTTTCCCTTTCTAGTATGCATTTTTTCATATCTCTGTGTATTGCAGTTGAAGTTTAGCCCTCAGTCAGGAATGTTTCTTTTTCAAGCTAACACACTAGCCTTGATCTAGTGTATCTGGTTGTGCCCAGGACTTCTTTAAGGTAGCTGCTTTTGCTGCTTCCAGGGTGTGGAAGCGGTAAAAGCAAATCCTGTATCAGATTTTGTATTGTTTGTAGCATATTTCTCCCACATGAAGCTGCACTGCTCTTTGGTTGATTTTGTCAGTCTTTTTGTCCCGAATCTTGTCAGTACTTTGAGAAAGCAGTTTTCAAGAGCTATCCCTCTTTCAGAAAGTAAAGATATACACAAAACATGGCAGCTTCAACAAAGTTGAAAGAGATGATAATTCAGTTTGATCAGCTAAAATACATAAAAGATTCTGCTATTATAAAATGAATTTAAAAAGCAGTGTATATTTTATGTTCTTGTATCTGATTCTATCTAGTATTGTGCAATGTTAGATCTTATGAATTTCACAGTGACCAGTGATGGAAATATTGGGATATACTTCAGCATCGGGGTCCAGGACACAATCACTATACACAAAGCTGATCATTGCTACTTGTTGGGGATCCTAAGCCGCAAGGCATAGCCCAACATTGAGGACCCTAAGCTGCAAAGCATAGCAAAGTGATGTTTTTTAGAATTAGAGGAGTGGAGCAGTTGTGGCCCAAAGGCCGCAGCGTTTACTAAGCTTTACTAAGTAAAATATGTCACTTTTGCTCATAATCCAATACTGAAATAGAATGGAAATATTGAGTATATCATGGAGTGTTTAATATGATCACCAAACAGTTCTCAGCTAAAACATGCACCCCTCAGCATATTTTGCATTGCTGCATAATTATGAAAAATCTGAGATGTAATACATTCATGTGACTTTCTGAACCCATCGTTTATTAGCGAATATACAAACTAGTCTTACTAAAGTTTATTTTTATATCTATATTTTAATCCAAATAAACTTTTGCAGAAATAGCTACATTACACATTTTGTTATAGATACAACGGGAACAGTAATAATCAAATGTTTAAGAACTGGGCGCTATACATTGGCCTTAAAATTCCATACTCTTTCAATGGAATCATGAGAAACAACTAAATGTTGACAGGATTTTAAAAGAATGCCTAAGTATTGAACTATTCAAACCATTAATAACAAGTATCTTGGAAATGGCTGATGCCATAAAAAGAGATATTTGAAATAAAGTTGTGTGTTTTAAAGATATTTATATTTCTTGTGTAGTACATTTTTGTCTATCGCTTAACATTTACCAGTTAGGACTTCAAAGGCTATTCCCAGAAAATTCAAGATATACATTTTATTTGTCATGTAAATATCTTTAAAGAAGGTATTTTAATCAAAATCTATAGGGCCATTTTTTAAAAAATAAAAAATTTTGAAAAATGTTCCACATAAAGGCTAGTTTGGGGAGGGGGAATTTTCTTGAAAATCTTTGTCGCATCTTTGGAAGGTACTAAATTTAAATATCAAGTTTGGTGTTGATCCGAGTTAACGTTTTTGAGTTATGCTATTCACAGCAAACACATGGACCTTTTTCTAAAAATGCTTTTTTTGTATTCAGGGGCCTCAAAACATTTCTGGTGAAATATCGGTATCAAATTTTTAAGTGGAATGCAATACCTTCTCTACTACTAGGTATGTGGTAGAGAAAGTAAGAATGTATTATGAAAAGAAAATGTAAGATTAAGTTGCATTACATACCATTACCAGGGCTTATGTTTAAATAAATAATATTTTATATAATTCAGTTAAGTCTTGAGTCAGTGGATACACTAAAACTTCACTTTAATCAAATATTTTATATATTTTCTGGAAACCTTGCTCTTTGGATTGTCTAATGGTTTCAAGTGTTAAAGATTATTGTTTGTTTGCTTTTGCTTGGAAGGTGTTATAGTGAGAGCAAAGAAAGTTATATTGAGTTTTATTTATGGATGCTCTTTAACTGCTATGGTCCTTAACATCCCATTCTACATTGGGCATGAAAGACTGGAAATTTTGTTTAGAAACTGCTTTATCAGGCTTAAGGTTCTTTTACATGCCATAAATCCACAACACAGGGCCACCGACTTTACTTCCATTCTGAAGGAAGTCATGCTAAGAATTTTTATGCCCTAAAAAATCCATCACCCTCTTCCGGGTTTGAACCCGCAACCTCCGGAACCAGAGGTTGACATAGTGAGAGCAAAGCTCAGGACATTGAACGTATACAGTATGCAATAGTTGCCTACACCTATACATGCAATAAAACATAATATTCACCCATATCATTAATAGTGACTTTTTTGTGTTATGATTTTAAACCACCACCATTTATAACATGTAGCTTTAAGTTGGCATTTACCTCTTATGCAACATATTAAAATAGTCCTACAATCTAAAGGGAAAGTAAATAAGAATTACTTTAATTCCCTTTTGAAGGTTTTTATGCTTCTTAGGACTGCCTTAAGGCTGGTTCACAATAACCCAAGAATGGTAACCAAAGCGAAAACGAGAATGGGAGGCAATGCAGCATACAAGATTTTGGTTCACAACAGCCCAATAACAAAACGGGAATACATATTGATGATCATATCGATCACAAAGTGGAAAGTTGGTTTTGTGCATTGGGATTTCATTTGTTTTTAACTGACCAATGATATTTTTATACCTGCTTTGAATTCAGCCAACAAAATATGAGTTAGTGTGTGTCAAGATTCAATTGAATAAACATTATCTAAATGCAGATCCATTTTATTTCCAATTCCTCTAGTTGCACCAAGCTTTCATTCTTTTATTTAATGGCATACATTAAAGTAGCTTATTGTTCTTTGTTAATTTCTACTACTTTTTGCTGTATATTTCTAGATTTTGCAATTGTTTTTGAGGCAATGGTCAGTTTTCAGCTACATATAAACAACAGATGGCCCTTTCATTAGATGAGTCAATGCTCAATGGATCTGCAGGTGTCAGGATCTCCCAGTTTCATGTTCCCAGCTTGCGACTATAGTGAGCACTAGTGGCTGTTTCATGTCATGGGCTTCTAGAATAACCTATACAGTGAAGAGTCTAATACGCACAGTATGAATCTAATATGCTGTCTGCAGGAATGAGAACAAGAAAGTTAAAACCGTCAAACTTCTTTCCCATTCCCAGAGCCTGGGAAAGCTTCATGTTGATTGTGAATGCTTCCATTAGAATACATGTATTTCAACTTCGTCATTCTCATTCTGGTTACCTCTCTCATTTGTTGTGAACCAGCCTTAAAGGTTTTAAACAAAATGGAATGGAATACATGGTTGTTTGAAAAGTTCTCGGAATCAAGTACAAAATTATGTCACAGATTTTTGAAATTGTACTTATTTTTCAGCATAGTCTCCCTTGACATCAATTTGCTAGAAGTCAAATTCCTCCAGGCCTGCAAATATGCCTCAACTAACAATTAAGTTCTTTATTAGGTGAAAGTTTCTTTCCACCAAGGAACTTTCTGAGATGGAACTCTGAAGGAATTGAATTGAGTTTTATGTATGGATGCTCTTTAACTGCTGTGGTCTTTAGCATCCCATTTTACATTGGGCATGAAAGACCAGTAATT
Source organism: Deroplatys truncata (assembly GCA_030765065.1). NCBI lineage: Eukaryota > Metazoa > Arthropoda > Insecta > Mantodea > Mantidae > Deroplatys > Deroplatys truncata. Next base: position 120,489,220 of record CM060981.1, read on the forward strand.
GTTGCTCTGGGGCCTCTTTATCAGGCTTGAGGTTCTTTTATGTGCCATAAATCTACGACACAGGATCACTGGCTTTACTTTCCTTCCGAAGAAAGCCATGCTAAGGGTTTTTATGCCCGAAAAAACCCATTGTCTTCCACCAGGTTTGAACCTGCAACCTTGGGAACTAGAGGCCAGCATGGTAACCACTACACCATGGAGGACGACAGAGTCTGAAGGAGTTAATTAAGGGAAGTAAAATGGTTGTTGCAGCAAATTGTACCACACTTGATTTTTGCCATTGTAATAACGCACATGTGAGGGTGAAATTATCTTGATGGAAGGTTGCTTTCTTCTTTGTCAAACCCAGCATTTTTTCACATATTTTGTTCTGCAGTTGGTTCAGAAGGTTAGCATAATATGCTTTGGTGATAGATACTCCAGGTGGAAGGTAATCAATTAGCAGCACTCCTGGCATCCCAGAAAATTGGCACTATTATCTTTCTGGCAAGTGTTGAGTTAGTAGTGGAAGTGAAAGGTTGTGTGGGAGAAGAACTCTGCACGGTGTAAGGAAAACCTAACTAACCATGAGGGTGGACTTAATAGTGTACAGAGCAAGAATAGGACAATTTAGAAGACCCAAATTGGTGAAATGATAGGAAATATATAGTTCTGGGAATTATGATGATAACATTATTGGTTATTGGAGGCATTGAGGCATACCCAGGACCAACAAATGATTTGGCAGAAGAAAGGTGGAACCAGTTAATGGAGATGATGAAACGCCAAACGGAGGAACAGAAGTGTATGGAACAGAGATTGATGCAGAATCTGGGTGTATTGGAGCAAGAATTAAAGGAAGAATTCTGAAGTAAAGTACGAGAAATGCAGAAAGAAGTAAGCCAATTATATGAAAAGATAGAAAAGAATGGATGAAAGGAGGAGATTCAGCCTAGCCTGTATAGGGGTAGAGGAAAGAAGAGGAATATGGCTGGAAGCGGAAATAAGAAAGATTCTAGCCGAAAAACTAGCTATAGAACTAAAAGTTTGGGAAACTGTTGAAGCTTATTGCTTGAGAAGGAACAGAGGAAGAAGACCCATAATAGTTCAATTAGCCACATCTAGCTTGGCCTATGAGATCTTCGGGAAAATCAATAATACTGAAGGAAAGCAATATATTCATCAGTAAAGATTTATCACCAGTGCAAAGGGAACTTAAGAGAATTAATTCAGAGGATGAGAAAAGAGCGAGCTTAGGGAAAATGAGCTTATATTCAGAACTTACATCTATATGTAAATGGTGTGGATGTAACATATGCCAGCAAAACAGACTTAAGAGAACCCAAGAGACAAGGAGGGAAATTAGTTGGCAAATTCAACAAACTAATGATGTGAAAACTGGAGGTAGCAGAAATGAATGGAGAGAAAGGAGAAGTAACCCAACCACGTTGCATGGCAAGGGTATCCAATGAGGTGGCAATGGCGGAATCAACTACATCAGAACCAAGCAATAATGATATGTGCATGGGAGGAGAAGAACAAAGGGAAAACAGGTACATCACAAACATATGATGCATTTAACAGACTCTCGGTCAAGGTCATGACCACGAATCAATATATCAAGCTGTTGAAGCAGCTAAATCAGGGAGAGGAAGTGATCATTGTGAACACAAATCAAACCAGTGACAGTGCTAATGCCAGTGTGATCTCATCAAAGAGGCATTTTGATAATGGACAGAGGGATAACAGAAAATTAGAGGGATGGTATGATGTTGAGTGTAGAGCAGAAAAAATGCAAGTCAAACACCTGTTGATTAGATGGCAGGAGATAGGAGATTATGACATGAAGAGGAATATTCAGGAGAAAAAATTTCTACAATTTATTACTTGATCGCAAGAAAGCTCAGTGAGGAAAGACACAGGAAAATAGGGTAATAAGTGTAATAAAAGAGGACAACACAAATAAGATGAAAAACAGTAAGATCAACATATAAGGAGTATACAGCCAAACCTGACATAAAAGTAGAGGAATGGGAAGAGTATTTTAAAGGGCTGTATGGGAACAAGGAACTTGGCAATTTAGAAGTAAGTAATCATTTTGTAGAAGTGCTAGATGGTGAAATAAATACAGGGAAAAAAAATAAGGCAGGTTCAAAAAATGCAGATGAATAAAGCAACAGGAAAAGATGGTATACCTAATGAATTTTTGAAAGAATGTTTGGAAAAAAGAAAAATTAGGTTGTTACTAGGCTTGTTTAATGAAATGAAAGAAAGAGATGTGCACCCAAGTGATGGAAAAAAGCTATCATACAACCAATATATAAAGGTAAGGGGAATGTGGACAAACCAAATAGCTATCAGTGTATTGCCTTGTTATCTAATGTGGGAAAAATATTCACAGGTATTTTACCAAGTAGGGTGCAAAGATGGGCGGATTAATATAAAATATCAGAATTTCAAATGGGTTTTAGGAGTTGGAGAAGAACATCAGATGTCTTTATAAGAAAAACATTGATGGACAAGTATTTAAAAGAGAAAAGAAGGAAATTGCATATGACCTTTGTGGACCTAGAAAAAGCTTATGATAGTATTGAACTACATTTACTGTGGTATAAGTCGTTAAATAAAGGGTTGCGCAATCAATGGTTAATGCGTTAGGGCATTTTATTAAGAGAACTTTTTTTTGTATAAGAGTGGAGGAAGGGGAAGTAACATGAGAAATTTGATAATGGAAAGGCCTCAGACAAGGGTGAAAATTAAGTCCGGTATTATTTAATGTATTTATAGATGATACATTGCAAGAAATAGGGAGATACACTCAGTACTTGCCAGTGATAAACAATGTACAGATACAAGGGTTGCTTTTTGCCGACAATTTGGTTGTGGGATCATTTAGTAATTGGATTAAAACAAGCACTTCAGGGGGTAGAAAAATATTGTAATGACTGGGGATTGAGACTTAACCAAGAAAAATCCCAGATTGTGATGTTTAAGAAAGGGGGTAAATTGAGCAAAAATGAGAAATGGGAAGGAAGCGGAAAAGCATATATGGTGGTTAAAGAAAGTAAGTACCTAGGAGTCAAAATAGATGGTGCGGAAAGTGGGAAAAGCAGAAAAAAGCAGCATTAGCTAAAGGAAAACGTGTGTTAGCAATAATAAAAAGTTGCAAATATAGAGTACCTGGAATAGGATTCAAGTGGTTGGAACGGCATGCAACACATAATGGAGCCCAAAATCCTATACAGAGTAGAGACATGGGGACTTGATGAGGGGTGTGAAGTGGTTGATGTCCATAGATTATTTTGTAAAGAAGTCCTAGGATTACCAATATGAAGTGTCAAACAGGTGGCACAGATAGGAATGGGCTAGAATCAAGCAACGGCAAGATTATGGAGAGAGCATTGAAGTATTGGTACAGAATTTTACACCTAGAAGAAAATAATATAGTAAGACAGTGTCTAGAATTTCAAGAAAAAAGTTTCAAAAACAGAGAGTGGGTGTTTAAAGAACATCCTAGAATCAAACGGTGTAGGAGAGATTTAGTGGAAAAGTGGAATAATGAATTAAATTTTTGTGTGGAAGTAAGAGAGGCTAGAGGATATGGAAATACAAAAACGTTTTAGTGAAATATCAGAAAAATCTCCTTTAATAGGTTATAGAATATTAAACCAACATGGGGAAGGGAGGAAAATGTAGAAAAAACAGGTAATGAAGCAAGAGAAAGCATAACATGGGTAAGAAAAGGGGTGTTGAGGTTAAAAGGAATGAGGATGGGAATAACACAAAACCAATGTCCTTTATGTGGAGAACAGGATCATCTAGTACACATACTGTTTAAATGTAGGGCCACTAACAAGTGGAGGGAGGAACAGATAAGTGACAAATGGTCAAAGGTTGACCCACACATTGCAGTGAAGGAAATATTTATGAAGGACTTTGAGAAGGCTGGAGTGTTTATGAATAAAGTGAGAAGCAGATGGTTATGGACAGTGAAAAGAAACAATTAGGTCATAATATCGTTAATAATTAGAAGTAAGAATAAAGTTGTAAACGTTATAAGTTCTCACAGTGGAAGAGGCAAATGAGTCTGGGCTGACGCCAATCCCACTTGTGTCTTGTTTTCAGCTAAACACAATAAGTATCAAATATCTTTCTGGCCAATTTGATACATTTTGCCTACTTTGGTGATTAAAGGTCTTAATGCTTACAACGCTATTTTATTTCATGTGTATAGTAGTGCACCCATGGTTCTTCATTTGTTATAAATTGATGCTTAGGGTTGTGGGATATCTCTGAAAATGATCTAAACTTTGCCCTAGATTTGCACTCTGATTCACTTTTGATCCAGAGTCAGCAGTCATTGCACCTATCTTGAGAAAAATTTTTTAATGTGGTACTCTTCTCTCCAAATGTGAAACACACAATTTTAATTGACTAATTTTGAAGATTTAGAAGCTAGTAACAGTGATGTGTCGTAATTTAAAATAAAGAGAGTTGAGGGTTGTTACACTACTTCACAATTTTAACACAAGAAATAGACATACATTAGATTATCTGAGATGTAGATTATTTGAATGCACCTAGAGATGTTAGATTTAACAGGGTAAAAATATGTATTCACAAGTAGACTATATAATTCAGTTGAGGGTTTCAAAGTGAGTGATTTAAATATCATTCTGAAACATATTTGTATCTAAATATATATGTTTTACTGTTTATATGATGTCATTTATGGATATGCATATGCTGGTTACTGACAATTATAAATTCATGGACATCTTACTTGAGCCATAAAATTTCAGTTTTTATGAAAATAAGATTTTGATCTATGTGTTAAACACTTTAATTAAATAAAAAATATTTATAGAACAATAACATCTTTTTGGAACATCTTTAGGATGATTACTGGCATATATAACACACCTTCATGCCTCTTATTGTGTACATGCATATTAATATTTGTAGTGTTATAATTATTTACAACATGCAGGAGTAAATGCTTGTGAGAATTTTAAGATTTTTAAATAATGGCTTTAGCAGAGAAGAGGTCCAACTCTGCAATGAAGTCATATACCTTGTTTTTGTAATATAAAAACTTTCTCATGGTGCAGATTTGCCCCAAAGTATTACTCTGTATCTCAAAAAAGAGTAGTAAGTAAAGTATGCTGCTCTCAAGACATCCTTTTAAGAAAACTAATCAAATTTCTGAAAGCAAAACTTGCTGAGCTGAATTTTGGCAGCAGGATTGAAGATTTCCATGTTATGTAAACTGCCCTGTTTCAAGCTCCAGAAATGTTTTATGAGAAACATTAGTTCCGGAGTAATTTTTACCTGATAGTTAACTCATTTGAATGATATAAAACTTGTTTTATCATTAGTGAAAGTTAATTAGCATCAGACTCCTTGTTAACTGGCTGTCAGTTGTTCAAGTGACTTTCAAAATATGAGTATGCTGGTATCACTTGCAAAAAGCACTGTTTTTTGTAACACTATTTAGGAGAGACCTGGAACTTCATTTGGAAATGCTAAAATATGCAGGAAACAAATTAATGTTATGAACTAAGTTATACAAAAGGATTTTGCAAGGAGAAGAAATACAACAAGATATGAAATAGGGTACATTAGCTCCATATATAAAAAAGGAGACAGAAGATGTAAAAATTACCGAAGAATATGTGTAATGAGTCCTGTTATGAAAACTTTTCAAGAATAGTAAAAGAAAGATTAGAAAACCAATAGCAATGTATGAAAGAACAGTGTGGATTTTCCACTGGAAAATCAATTGTTGGCCAAATTTTTAGTTTAAGAATCCTCCTCGAAAAATGTAGATACAAATTTAAAGATGTAGCACTGGTATGTGTTAACTTAGAAAAAGCATATGATAGTGTTACCAGAAAGTTACTTTAGTAAGCATTACAACAATGCTGCATAAGTGAAGATGTAATAGAAATATTAAAAAGTATATATATTTGGGAAATAAGTGCAAAGTAAAATTGGGAAATTATGTATCCAGGTAATTTTATAGCACTAAAGATTTGTTGCAATGATGTTGTCTACCATCAGTACTCTTTAAGAGCACATAGATGCTTGTTTACCCCAATAGTAAAAAAGAAGAAGAAGAAGCAATACAATGGGAATTCTAATAAATCAAAATAACACCCCCCATCAATTACTTTTTGCAGATGACCAAGTAATAATACAAGATATTGAGGATGCTTGTACATGATGAGAAAATTAATTAAAGGATATAAATGCGGGACTTTAACAAAACAATATTAATATCACAATGAACGGGATGAAACTTTAGAGGCTATTAATAAGGAAATTAGAATGGTCATAGAAGCAATTGGAAGTGGTAAATTAGAAATAGAAAAAAAATAAGTGAGTGAAGAAAAACAATTGGCATATTGATAACTCAGTATTATCGAGCAGAAACATTTTAAATAAAACTCAAAGCTTATTTATAATTCAATAGTACAAAGTATGTTACTCCATGGAGCAGAAACAGGACAATGAATAGGCAACAAGAAAGAACATAATTAACAACACAGGTAGATTTTTGGCAGAGGGCTTATTGAATCTCAAGAAGAGATAGAATTAGAAATACAAAAATTCAGGAAATAATAGAATATAGAAGATTAAAATGGTTCAGCCATATGAAAAGAATGGGAAACGATAGAATAGTAAGAATGGTGCCAGAATAGGAAACAGAGGACGGGGAAGACTTAAGAGAACAATTGATGGAAGGGGCCCGAAGAAGCATGGTTCTAGAGAACTAACAGATGAAGATGCAGAGGACAAGGATTTGTGGAGAAATAAAATTATGAAGGGGTTGTAGGAAAACTACTTTATGGTAGATAATTGCTAAAATAAAAAGATTTTCATCTTGAGCATAGCTTGTGATGAAAATTTCAGGAGTATAAAATAATTCCACATTCCATAAGTTGCATGGATGATTTTATTTATAAACCGTAAGGAAAATTCACAATAAACAGTTTTGCAAAATCAAAATGAAAATGTATTCTGACTATAAGTTTAAGAGCTGTAATGAGCATTTACGATTGACACTGCATTCTTAAACATGAAGTTTTAGTTACTGTTCTTGTGTAAGAAAGTTCCTGTTTAAGACACTGAATTTGAAAAAAAATCTGTACTTCTCTTATTTACAGCTGTTTAATTACAAAAAGCTGAGTATTTTATTTTAGTTATAAATAGGGGGCAGATTTCTATGACAGTCATATTATTTTGTTTATCATTTTATGTAATTTTATATTTGTAACATGTTTCTAAGAATAATTTTCAAAATTAAACAGTTTTTATAGGGTATATAAATGCATATTTTAATATATTTTGGTTTTGTTGCATATTTAGAACCAAATCTATGCTTTGATGGCATATTTTGTCTGAAATTTGTTTATGATAATCTTGGAAATAGCCGTAGAAATTATTTTTCAGGATAGATGGAAAATCTTACACTGAAGCTTAAGGATAGAATGGAAAGTACTTACACTGACTTTTTATAATAAACCAGAAGTATTGTTTATTGTGATGTTGTGTAGTATTTAAAATTTGAGTTGGAAAATGTTGATTCACATCACATACATGCGCTAGTTGTTATCGTAGGAGAGCTTTCGAGAGATGTTTCTCCCATCTTCAGCTGAGACCCAACTAACTCAAGTTATAACTAATATGATTTTCCGGGCTGTTATGCCGTGGTCTGCTGAAGAAAGATTTCCCAGACGTTTCGTCCACAACTGCGGTGGACATCTTCAGTGGCGCGGGCGAAGTCTTCTCGGTGAAAGTATCGCAGCGTCTGATGCGTTGGCCGTTAGTGCCGCTCTCTTTATAGTGTGGGCGCTCTCTGCTGATTGGCCCGCTGGTATGAGGGGGCTGGCGCTGGCTGTGTTGTTGCTCTCTTCTGATTGGCTCGCAGTGTTTTTCGGTTTTGTATGACCTTTCTTGTTTTTGATGACTAGATGCCAGTTACTGTTGAGTTTCAATGCTTCTTCTTTCCTATTGAAATTATTGGGATGTTTATAAATCTCTATTGCTTCGCGTTGTAGCCGGGTATGGTAATGCTTTATGGAGGAAAGAATGTTGGTGTCCTGAAATCTAATAATGTGTTCGCCCTCGGCTTCAATGGCATGTTCGGCGACTGCCGATTTTTCTGTATGGGCCAGGCGGCAGTTTCTTTTGTGTTCGCTCAGTCTGGTGTTAGCGCTCCGCTGTGTGGTACCAATGTACACTGAACCACACGAACAAGGAATGCGGTAAACACCGGCCGATGACAGGGGGTCTCGGGGGTCTTTGGAAGAGCGCAGTAGGCTGTTTAATTGTCTTGTAGGTTTGAATACTGTTTTGACGTTATGACGTTGAAGTATATGTTCAATACGGTCAGTGACATTTCTGAAATATGGCAGAAAGACAATGGACTTGCTTTTGGGTTGGTCCTGAGTAACCGGTCGGGGCTTGGCCAGACGGCAGGCTCTTCTCACCTCTTGGACTGAATAACCATTTGATTGTAGAGCTGTTTCTAGGTGTCGGATTTCTTGTGGAAGTAAGTGTGGTTCACAAATACGGGAAGCACGGTTTGCGAGTGTCTTAATCATAGCACGTTTTTGTCTAGGATGGTGGTTGGAGTTCTTGTTAAGGTAACGATCTGTGTGTGTGGGTTTGCGGTAGACAGTATGACCCAGCGTGCCGTCAGCCTTCCTGCTAACGAGTACATCTAGAAAGGCTAGTTGGCCATCCTTTTCTTGTTCCATTGTGAACTGTATACGCTGATTGATGCTATTTAGATGTAACAAAAAATCTTGAAGAGCTTGTTCACCATGGGGCCAGATGACGAAGGTGTCACCCACATAGCGGAACCAGGCTGTTGGTTTGAGTGGAGCTGAGTTTAGTGCCTTTGACTCAAATGCCTCCATGAAGAAATTGGCCACAACAGGGCTAAGGGGGCTGCCCATGGCAACACCGTCTATTTGCTCGTAGAATGACCGGTTCCACTGGAAATAAGTCGTAGTCAGGACATGGTGAAAAAGTGTAATGATATCATCAGAGAAGATGGGTTGTAACAACTTCAGAGTTTCTTGTACTGGAACCATGGTGAATAGAGACACAACGTCAAAACTAATTAGTAAATCCTTAGGTAGCAATTTGAGGTTGCGGAGAATTTGAATGAAATGAGTAGAGTCTTTGATGAAAGAGTCGGACAAGCCAACATGGGGTTGTAGAAGACCAGTTAGGTATTTAGCTATGTCGTATGTGGGAGAACCAATACCACTAACAATGGGCCTGAGCGGAACATCTGGTTTATGGATCTTGGGTAGCCCGTAAAGTCTAGGCGGCTGAGCTTCGGACTTGGTAAGGCGGCGTTTGTCTTCCTTCGAAAGCGAGGAGTTCTTGATCAAAAGATTAGTTTTCCGTAGAATACGGGCTGTCGGATCACGTTTAATCTTATGGTAGGTTGCTGGTTGCAGGAGTTCAGAGATTTTCTGTTGATAGTCTTGTTGGTTAAGAATAACTGTGACAAGGGTAATGCCACAGTTATTCTTAACCAACAAGACTATCAACAGAAAATCTCTGAACTCCTGCAACCAGCAACCTACCATAAGATTAAACGTGATCCGACAGCCCGTATTCTACGGAAAACTAATCTTTTGATCAAGAACTCCTCGCTTTCGAAGGAAGACAAACGCCGCCTTACCAAGTCCGAAGCTCAGCCGCCTAGACTTTACGGGCTACCCAAGATCCATAAACCAGATGTTCCGCTCAGGCCCATTGTTAGTGGTATTGGTTCTCCCACATACGACATAGCTAAATACCTAACTGGTCTTCTACAACCCCTGTTGGCTTGTCCGACTCTTTCATCAAAGACTCTACTCATTTCATTCAAATTCTCCGCAACCTCAAATTGCTACCTAAGGATTTACTAATTAGTTTTGACGTTGTGTCTCTATTCACCATGGTTCCAGTACAAGAAACTCTGAAGTTGTTACAACCCATCTTCTCTGATGATATCATTACACTTTTTCACCATGTCCTGACTACGACTTATTTCCAGTGGAACCGGTCATTCTACGAGCAAATAGACGGTGTTGCCATGGGCAGCCCCCTTAGCCCTGTTGTGGCCAATTTCTTCATGGAGGCATTTGAGTCAAAGGCACTAAACTCAGCTCCACTCAAACCAACAGCCTGGTTCCGCTATGTGGGTGACACCTTCGTCATCTGGCCCCATGGTGAACAAGCTCTTCAAGATTTTTTGTTACATCTAAATAGCATCAATCAGCGTATACAGTTCACAATGGAACAAGAAAAGGATGGCCAACTAGCCTTTCTAGATGTACTCGTTAGCAGGAAGGCTGACGGCACGCTGGGTCATACTGTCTACCGCAAACCCACACACACAGATCGTTACCTTAACAAGAACTCCAACCACCATCCTAGACAAAAACGTGCTATGATTAAGACACTCGCAAACCGTGCTTCCCGTATTTGTGAACCACACTTACTTCCACAAGAAATCCGACACCTAGAAACAGCTCTACAATCAAATGGTTATTCAGTCCAAGAGGTGAGAAGAGCCTGCCGTCTGGCCAAGCCCCGACCGGTTACTCAGGACCAACCCAAAAGCAAGTCCATTGTCTTTCTGCCATATTTCAGAAATGTCACTGACCGTATTGAACATATACTTCAACGTCATAACGTCAAAACAGTATTCAAACCTACAAGACAATTAAACAGCCTACTGCGCTCTTCCAAAGACCCCCGAGACCCCCTGTCATCGGCCGGTGTTTACCGCATTCCTTGTTCGTGTGGTTCAGTGTACATTGGTACCACACAGCGGAGCGCTAACACCAGACTGAGCGAACACAAAAGAAACTGCCGCCTGGCCCATACAGAAAAATCGGCAGTCGCCGAACATGCCATTGAAGCCGAGGGCGAACACATTATTAGATTTCAGGACACCAACATTCTTTCCTCCATAAAGCATTACCATACCCGGCTACAACGCGAAGCAATAGAGATTTATAAACATCCCAATAATTTCAATAGGAAAGAAGAAGCATTGAAACTCAACAGTAACTGGCATCTAGTCATCAAAAACAAGAAAGGTCATACAAAACCGTAAAACACTGCGAGCCAATCAGAAGAGAGCAACAACACAGCCAGCGCCAGCCCCCTCATACCAGCGGGCCAATCAGCAGAGAGCGCCCACACTATAAAGAGAGCGGCACTAACGGCCAACGCATCAGACGCTGCGATACTTTCACCGAGAAGACTTCGCCCGCGCCACTGAAGATGTCCACCGCAGTTGTGGACGAAACGTCTGGGAAATCTTTCTTCAGCAGACCACGGCATAACAGCCCGGAAAATCATATTAGTTATAATTGTGACACCGGCCGTGAAAACCTACGTTCTTACATAACTCAAATTAGTTAGTGAGTTAGTTGGGTCTCAGCTGAAGATGGGAGAAACATCTCTCGAAAGCGCTCCTATGATAACAACTAGCGCATGTATGTGAATCAACATTTTCCAACTCAAATTTTAAATCTTACACTGACTGTTAGAAACCAACCTGTGGAATGTTTCCAGCAGATATAATCTATTGTTAGGCCTCAGTCTGTTGTATACGTGGATGCAGGCAGAGGCAAGCAAGCTAGCTAGCTAGCTAACTTTTTCTTTGTTGCAAGCTAGCAAATTTCTTCACTTTTACTCTGTCTTTTCCTTCTTCCTCCAACATGTAAAATGACTGAAAGTGAACATCTTCAGTGATTCAGCTGCTTCATGCGTGCTCTTGATTTGTGCTTCTAAGATGCCTAAAGTGAAAAGTTATGGATTTTGTTGAGAGTTTGGCAAAGAAGTATTCAGTAGGGATGGAGTCATTTTATATTGTAAAATGTGTGAAGTAAAAGTTAGCGCAGAAAAAAGTTTCACTGTGCAACAACATTGCAACACCGCAAAACATAAGAATTGTGTGACCAGATATTCAGCAACCGAAACTAGGCAATATCTGCTATTGGAAAATCCGTCTGCGAGTTCTAAGACTTCACAATTTTTGCGAGATCTTTGCAAAATGATGATTACGTGTAATATTCCTTTAAAGAAATTTAACAATGAAAACTTAGATAATTTCTTGAAAAGTATACAGAACAACCTGTTCCCAATGAATCTACTCTCAGAAAAGACTACTTAACTCCACGTCATGAAGAGACAATCAACAGAATTAAACTTGGCGTGAGTGACAGCAAGATTTGGGTTTCGATAGATGAGACTATGGATGCAAACAGAAGGTATGTTGGAAATGTAATTGTCAGCAGACAGCCTGGTAGAAATATTCCTTCTGACATGTGAAGTGCTAGACAAGGTTAAGCATTCCACCATTGCAGTTCTTTTCGACATTTCAGTGAAATTGTTGTGGCCAGATGGTGAAAAGCAAGAACATGTCCTTGCGTTTGTGACTGATGCTGCTCTATACATGAAGGCAGCCAAGGGACTTCAAATGCTTTACCCTAAAATGCTACATATGACATGTATAGCATATGCTTACACAGAGTGGCTGACAAAGTTTGAAGTATCTATCTGGAAGTAGATAAATTGATATCCAACAGGAAGAAAATGTTTGCCAAAGCTGCAATTTGCAGTCAGAAATTGGAAGCAGCACCTTTGTTACCCCTTCCTCTCCAGCCTGTCTTAATGCATTGGGGAACTTGGCTTGATGCTGCAGTGTACTATTGCAACAACTTTGACATAGTGGAGAAAATCATTAAGTCCTTTGATCCTGCAGAATCATCTTATATAAAAACTGCCCAAGATTTGCTTTCAAATGCTACCATAAAAGCGGCCTTGCATCAAGTCCAATTGTAGTTCCATCTAGAGGCAATCATACAACTAGAACTTTCAGGTGTAGAACTAAGTGACACATTGGATGTTATAAAGTGCACTGAAGAAGAACTAAAACACATGAAAGGAACGATTGCAGCTAGAGTGAGTGGAAAATTATAAAAGGTACTGGGAAAGTATAGTAGACTTCTGCACCTGTGTGAAATAAGTGACATTTTTTGTGGAAATCAAACTACCTCAGAATTAAGCCACAATTTTTCTCCAAATTATTTAACTTTGTTAAAGTATGCTCCAATTATGTCATGCAACGTCAAAAGAAGCTTTTCTCATTACAAGACCATACTCAATGACAACAGGAGAGGGTTGTTGTTCAGCAACCTAAAGATGCATGTAGTCATAAATTGCAACAATGCTTTTGAAGACCAGATCGGGTATGAAATAATCCTAATCTAATTAAAACGTTTTATGTACACCTTAAAATTAATTGCTGTCTTGCCATTGATGAGTGAAAGTAATTTACTAATTGAGTAATTATAGTATTCTCTCCTTCACAGAGTCCAGTCTTGCACTGGAGTTTGCAGTTTAATCTTCATTTGTGAGAACAGCATTTTAGATAAATTTTATGACAAAAATGTCAAATTTTTAAAAATTATTTTAATTGTATATTTCTGGCAATCTGTAATATTTTTAATAAAAAAAATGTTTGTGGCGTATAAATGTTATTTATTGTCATATTTTTTTATTGTATTGGTCATATTTTGAACATTCAAATTTTTTACTGTTGCAGCCATGCATGGTTCGAAATTGGGAGTTGCAGGTGCATTTTAAAGTTCATGGTAAAGGTAAAGACCTTTATGGAGATGGGTTTGTGATATGGTATGCAAAAGATCGAATGATTCCTGGGCCAGTATTTGGAAACATGGATTATTTTCAAGGCTTAGCAGTGATTCTGGATACTTACAGTAACCATAATGGTCCACATAATGTAAGTACGCACTATTTTATATTCTCTTGTTTTGAGACTTAAGGAAATGAATAGACACATTTAATTTTATTGTATAGGAACGATAATACCAAGCGGTTGTTTTGTGGCCCAGCCATCATTGTGTGTATGTGTGATTCTCTTATACTGCAGTGACCTCATTATTGCTCTGCTAGCTCACTAATAGTGAATGATCCGCTCAAGGCTCTGAATGCCAATTTTCAGTTGCTGCTTTCTATTCGTGCTGTATAACTTTTTGTATGATGACTTCACAGGCTATCTGCAGAAAACTATACTTTTTATTAGCCGTGTAAATATCTTAAGCATATGAACAAAAATTTTCAATGTAAAGATAGTGGGCAGTTGGATTTGGTTGAGAATCTTAGCATGGCATCCTTGGAAGATGCTTAACATAAAGTGTGTTATGAGTGATGCTGTTCACAGACATAGACCTTGTCCCTTTTCTAAAATGCTGTATATTTTAAGTATTATTTATTCAGGGCACCTCAAAACATGTATTTCTAGTCTAATCTTTATATTGCATTTTTGGGTGGTGTGCAATACTTCCCGTTTCTACTATAAGCAGGGCTAAATAAAGTAAAATAAGAGAAAGTAATTAGAACTGAAATATTCACTTCTGTGGCGGTAATTGATCCTGGAATGAGTATTTAAGAATTGCATTAGAAGTCTGTATACTATCTATTTTTTAAAAATGTTGTTGGAGTACTTGTTTACAGTGTGAACATTTTTGTAATTTGTGTTGCATGGCATTAAAATAAATGTAAAAACATTAAAGTGAGGAGTGAAATAGCATACAAGAGGGCCACCCACATAAATTCTGTGTCCTCTGAATATCCCTGGTCTTGAGCCCCAACCTTCCTTCACAAGTTCTTTAAGTCCTACATAATTTGTACAATAATGAAAAGATAGCAACAGGAATAGGAGAGAATTACATAAAACCTTTTATAATGATGAAGTTGCATATTCATCATTTTAATATTCCATTGTTTAGGCCTACATATGACCTCTTTGTCCTAGGCACAAACATGTCACCTTCACCTCCACCCCTTTCAGTATTTGTTGCAGCCTAAGCAACATGAAAGACTAGCAAAACCTCCCAAAGGTATGCATGTACAAGAGATATATAAAGATGCTTCTGCTGCAGAAGAACTTAATAGATTAGTATAATTTGTTGTTCCTTTCCCTCTCTTTTTTTTCCTTTGTCATTTCTGCCAGGGTTTGGGTATATACATATTTATATCATATATACAAAAACCTGCTTAAAATAACTTATTTCCTTTGCAGCACCAGCACCCGTACGTATCAGCAATGGTAAATAATGGGTCTTTACACTACGATCATGATCGAGATGGTACTCACACTCAACTGGCAGGTTGCGAGGCAAAGTTTCGTAATCTAGAACATGATACCCATATTGCCATTCGATATGAAAGAGATGTTCTTACTGGTGAGTGTACTAAACACTGTAAAGCATTGTACTTAAGCTCATTCAACTCATTGTGAAAGCATCCATCTGGTAATGTATATTTTATTTTAACACTTTTGGCATGCTGTGTATTTGTTAGACCTAAATTGTATGTTTCTCTTTTGCTGTGGTTACAAATAGAAAAGGTTGGAAGTTAATGTGGACAAGGACCATTTAAAAGTAATTTAACACCATAACCATGAATTGAGGTAAATGTTTTAGGGATGAAACAGAATTTTCACAAGCAACCTTAGCAGTAATTGTGATCGTGGTAGCAAGAAAAGGATTTATGGGTAGATAACAAATGTGCACCACCTTTATCATTTACATGTACTTCAGGATTATTTACAGATTCACATATGGAGTCCAAAAAACATATAGTTTGTTTTTGTA
Source organism: Deroplatys truncata (assembly GCA_030765065.1). Classification (NCBI taxonomy): domain Eukaryota; kingdom Metazoa; phylum Arthropoda; class Insecta; order Mantodea; family Mantidae; genus Deroplatys; species Deroplatys truncata. The sequence continues at coordinate 120,504,903 of CM060981.1, forward strand.
GTTGAAAATTAGGAGGCAAAAAAATGTTCATTGGTAGAGAATTGCTGATCATATTAGGAATACTATGTAGTTTTTTATTTCATCTGCTGTGTGCGCTTTCGGGTTTTATATTCTTTCCACCCATTTTTACCATATACTGTCCTCTGTGTTGAAATTTCAGAAACTTTTTGTGTATTCAGTGGCTAAGGATCCTGAAATTTAATTACTGCATTTTTGCATTTTTTAAAATAAAGTATACCTTTTTATTTCTGCAGCATTTACACATTGCAATGAAAGTTTTAATGATAGTAAAACTTTGCAAATAAAATTCTTTTTGCAAATTTAGTCTTTAAAGCTCGTGTATGATATTTTGTGCAACATACCAGTTGAATTTCAATTTTGGAATGTAGCTCCATGAATAAGTGCATATTCAAGTTTTTATTATATGTAATGCTTGAGGTTGATTTGTTTCACATGGAAACTAAAATTGATATTTAACATGTGCAACACTAAGTTGACTAATCACCATCCATAAGTGATATGTCCACTTCTTGCATATTGTCTTGACCTCTTTATTAACTAGCTCAACTAGAGCAACTTGGTACCGAAAGATCTTAGTTATTAGTTTACATTATACGAGGTCAGACGGGGGACGCAGCTAAGAGAAATATGAAAAATATATCAGAATACCTCTAGGAAAACTATTAATACATGGCGTGGATGAGGGAAGGGACTATCTACTATGATAATTTAAACATAAGGACGATGGATAGTAAGTGGGTTTATTGATGTAAAGGGATACAGTACCTCCTTGTTTCCATGTCTGTTGGTGAGGATGCCATGCTTGGAGGCATGGGCAGCGCGCACACACACGTCTTGACTCGAACAGTGACTAGCCTCGACTCGACTGAACCCCCACGCTCAACTCGGCGTGGTAACGCTATGCTAACTCACTTATCCCCTCCCCTCTTGCGCAATACCCGATCCGGGCAGCCAGGTCACATACGCAACAATGCTCGTACTTCACATCTCCCTCTGGCCACCCAGATCGACGTCCTCGTCGACACAAGGAGGATTTTTTTTTGTGGTTCATGTGTAGACAAATTACAAAGACAGAAAAATATATGACATACGTTAATATAAATTAACAGTAACTGGGTATTTACAAAGGTAATATGGAGCAGAAATGTCTCTCAGAGAAGAAGTTAAAAAAAAAAATATTGTGAACATGTGACAATAATGCAAACATTATGGAGTCTCGAGTGCCACCGACGATTTAGTTTAAGACATATTGCCTAATCATGAGTACCACGCACACTACACCGTACTGCCACTGTTACATACATACTACACTGCACCTGGTTGTTCCGACGTAACTGTTTGTGGGTGGAATTTCCACATCACCCACAACTGTGAACTTTCAGCTGTAAAGTGTTTCTGATGTTGCAAGTCGCTGAAGATGTGGGGAGAGCAATCGCTAGCTTGGACTGCCCCCCAAAATAGTGGCTCCTTATGCCATTGCAGTGTAGTGGATGAAAGACAGCTCTCCTCTGGTGTATCTGGAACCTCTGGCGTGTCTGTAGAGTGGGGTTACTCCTCTGGACACCCGAGCTCCGGAATCAGCAAAATCACTATAACATAAATCACAGAAGGGTAGAAATTGTGCTCCAGAAGATTATCATACATAAAAACAAGTAGTATGTCATTTACAGTAATAAGATTTGAAATGCCAAAAAGTTTACAATCAATTTTTTAGTGTTGGGCAAAGAGAAAAAAAATGACTACACATTGACATAAAAACTAAATTTTACAAGGGGTTACCATCCAAAATTTAACAAAAACTGCCTTAGAATCCAAATACAGAGACATAAAAGGGCCAGAATACATAAACATTACATCACTCACATTCATTGTTTACATACAATAACACAACACAAATATAGAAACTTATTTGGGATCCCAATATTATTTATGACCAGCTGGTACTACTAATGAAGAAAAGAAATAAGTGCACTTACAATACTTTCATACATGACAATGAAATGGAATCATTCATACAGACCATGGCCCAAATAACACACAACACTCACTTAAATAACTACCCAAAACTACTATGTGCATTGCTACAGACTTCAAAAATAAATCCACATTACAAACATCAAACTACACCTCATTACATATTTTCAACTACAATACTCATGCTTTACTGTCAAATATAAATTCTCCTCTACATTACTATCTCATCCACCTCATTATGATCATCATCATCATCATTATTTCAAACATCATCATCATCTTAGTTTTCAACTTTCTCGTATACAGTAATTACTGAGAAAATAACATATCTTCACTGACGTGTCTCATTCAACTGGCTGCAAAGTAAAAAATACCTGACATACGCATAAACTTAAAGAAATCACATTAATATTTCAGGAATGACACAAATAACATGGCATCATACTGTTGCATCCACATCCTCCGAATCAAAATTAAGCTGGAAAATAGATGGTATTAAAACTCGCTATATAAGATGGTACTAAACTTGTTGCATAAACACAAAAAAAATTATTCTCATTGCATTCACTTCATTGCATTTACTCTCTTGTGTGAATACATCACACACGCTATACTGGGCACGTTTCAGCAACACCAATAAGCAAAATATTTCTCAACTCATCACATCGAATCGAATTTCCAGGTACATGTAGCCCTCCTGAAAACTCAAACATTTACACTTCAACCATCGGGGTTACACTTTGGCCTTCCACCGAAGCTGACATTAACTCATCTCATCTCTCACACTACCACCGTCGGGGTTACTCTTAGGCACTTCCACCGAGGCAAATATTAACTCATCTCTCACATTACCTCACAAACATATACACACACTATTCATGCAACAATTTTCTGCAAAGAAAAGATCACAGCATCATAATGAAACCCAAAATCACCCAAATCAAACGAATGCAACAGAACAAAGCACATCATTACCAAAACAATACTGTCACATAACATTCCTGAAAATCAAAGCTTAATTAAGCACACAGTACACATCAAACACATACTCTGCAGCAAAACATGACAAACCAAATAATTTCCAATACTCAAAACAGAATTCAAAATTTAAGTTACACAAAATGGTGATAAACTTTCAATTTAGCAGAGACATACATACCACACATTATTCCTGAAAAGCAAAGCTTAATTAAGCATTAGTCAGTGAAATAACAATAAAAATTTAGCATACCTGTCTGATTTGTGCAACTTTTCAATCATTCAAACTTTAGCACACACAATGTTCACATACTTACAGGTTTGTTTTTCTTTGTCTTTTCTTTTTACCACAAAATTCCAGTGCAACTTTCCAAAATCTGGTAACACACATATAGCTGATCCATCAACATCCACGTCCTACTGGTCCATATTGGAGGCACATTAAACCTAATTAGGTGAAGATACTGGCAAGGCTGGTAGTAGCTGAAACTTTTACTTAAATTAGTCATTTTGAAATATTTCCCCCCAAAAATATTCATTGCGTAACTAAATAAACCAAACATGGCAACGGTGAAGCAAAATTATTAGTATTACCACGACGAGCGTACAATGCACAAATATGAAATTTTAATATATATGCTCTTGACTTCTTTCGTTTTATTATTTCAAACAGATGCGTCTCACTTTTTATGCACACACAAGTTTAAACACACAGCATGTGAACTTTAAAATATTTGCTTCACATTCAAGTCGTTAACAAATTACAAGATCATGCAATCAATGACACAATGTTACGTACACCAGCTAACACATGCAACTATATGATCAAAGTTCCAAAAAGATCAGTACATTTTACAGAATTCACAAAATAATTAATTTAGAATGCACAGTACAAACAATTTATCACCGAAACAACATTTAGCAGAAGTGAAGGCAAGGTAAGGAGAAAAATGGAGCCAAAAGTTTTACCGCCACGCCACCAACAGACAATGCAAAAAAATTTAAAAGTGAGCTTGAAATTGAAATACAAACATGGGACTTTCAAGAAACAATGCAAGAGGAATTTAGAAGAAAGAAACCACAAATTACAGAACCAAAACCCTTACCCTTAAGCCACCAAAAAAAATTACATTTTCTAACGAACATGTGGAGGACCAAAAACGCTACATTTTAGAGCAGAAAAAAAATTTTTACAGTTCAAAATCTCAAAATATCCGGCCCTCCACCAAATACCCGGCGACTCACGCCAAATGTCGTGACCTCTTTATTAACTAGCTCAATGGGGGGGTAGAGCAACTCGGTACCGAAAGATCTTAGTTATTAGTTTACATTATACGAGGTCAGACGGGGGACGCAGCTAAGAGAAATATGAAAAATATATCAGAATACCTCTAGGAAAACTATCAATACATGGCGTGGATGAGGGAAGGGACTATCTACTATGATAATTTAAACATAAGGACGATGGATGGTAAGTGGGTTTATTGATGTAAAGGGATACAGTACCTCCTTGTTTCCATGTCTGTCGGTGAGGACGCCATGCTTGGACGCATGGGCAGCGCGCACACACACGTCTTGACTCGAACAGCGACTAGCCTCGACTCGACTGAACCCCCACGCTCAACTCGGCGTGGTAACGCTATGCTAACTCGCTTATCCCCTCCCCTCTTGCGCAATACCTGATCCGGGCAGCCAGGTCACATATGCAACAATGCTCGTACGTCACAATATTACACACATCAGACAGCTTGGAGCTTAAGAAATTTGTTCTTTAAATTGCATCAGAATCAACTGTGTTTACGTAATCACATTAAATGTATGGAGAATCAGAGACAAGGGATAAATTTACCGAGTCATCTGATGTGTGTGTTGTTTGCAATTTAGCACTCAATTTAAGTGTTAAAGGAACTCAGTCAATTTTCGTCACATACGTTATCAGCGTAATGCAGTTCATACTCAACTATTCCTATACCTGATTTGAACGAGGTGTTAGCTGTTCTTAGTATCAAAGTGACTGCTTCTTAGCATTGGTATGGCATTGTGGCTTAGCAAGTTATATATATAAAACAGGGTGTAACAAAAAGGTATGTCAATAATTTGTGAACACTTCCTTGTGGATAGAGGATTAAAGAATGTTATATGAATGTAAGTCCAGAAATTGTTTATTTCCATTTTAGAGCACCTTTTCTACAGCTGCACCCCATACAAGAACACTCAATGACAGAACCGTGGGGAAACAGGAAATCACAACAAATGTTCAAAATGGCCTCCATTAGCTCCAATGCATCCATCAACCTGCTGTAGCATGGACTCCCTAATGTGCTGAGTTAGATCTGGAAAATTTCGTATTGTCTGGTACCTTCCACAATAGGAGCACGAAGAATCTCTGCATCTGAAACCGGAGTTGCATAAACAAGAGATTTCAAATGTCCCCACAAATAAAATCTAGCAGGTTTAAGTCAGGCAAGCAAGGAGGCCATGGAATTGGTTCACTTCTTCCTATCCATCTACCAGGAAACCTGCTATTTAGAATCCGACAGATAGAAAGATTGAAATGCGGAGGAGCTCCATCGTGCATGAAGTACATGTCTCACTGTATTGCTAATGAAGTATCTTGCAACAAGACAGGTAAGCCATTCCATATGAACCTTCTGTACCTTCATCCTTAAGACGATGTGGTAGTACATGTGGTACTACCAAACAGTCACCAACAATCCCGGCCCAAACATTAACAGAGAATCAATGTTGATGGTTTGCTGGAACAATTGCATGCAGATTCACGTCAGCCCATACATGCTGATTCACTATCCTATCCCGTGAAATGAATCCTCGTCTGTAAACAGCACACTTGCAACGAAGTCTGGGTTAGCACATTGGTGGAGAAACCATTTGCAAAACGCTAATCATGCAGGATAATCAGCTGATGATAATGCTTGCGCGTTTTAGATGGTACAGATACAGCAGGTTCTCACATAACACTCTCCAGGTTGTCATATAGTCAACGTTATGTGATACAACTAACTGTCGAGTGCTGACACTAGGGTCTTCTTCAACAGCATGAAGTATCGCTTCCTCAGTTGTGGTGTTCTCCTCGCTCTGGGTCTTCCTCAGTGACGAGTAGCAGGCTTGAAGGTCCCACTTTCCCTCAGACAACGATCAACTGATTGAAATGTTCTCCTATCTGGACACTGTCGGTCTGGAAATTTCTGTTGGTACAAACACTGAGCGTAACTTGCATTACCTTCAGCTAAACTGTACATTAAATGAGCATGCACCAATTCCGCATTTGAGTATGTTCCTGTACCTGAAACACACCATAATTGCAGAACCAACACTTAGTACACTGCTGTATTACCTTTGCCTAATCCGTACATTAAATGAGAATCTGCCAAATCAAAATGTGAATGTTACTGCACCTGAAATTCTCAGAACAGACACTGCTGTGCTCCGTGCTACGACAAGCAATGAACTGAGTACCGTTGCCTAACAAGCGGACTATGTACTGTACTGGAGCACAATGACAACGGTGAAAGGAAGCACCTCCACCCAATTTAACCAGACGTAAAAAGCGAATGTTTACTGCTGTACAATTAAACAACTTTTCTATTGTGGGGTTATGGCCACAGGACAGCTACGTCTTACACATCTCACCGTGTAAGCAGAGTTGTAGAAAAAGAGCTCTACCACGAAAATAAACAATTTCCGGACCTAAGTTCATATAACCTCTTTGTATGCTCTATTTGCAAGAAATTATTTCCTAAAGGTTTGACATACCTTTTTGTTGCGTGCGTGCGTGCAGCAAAATGATGACATTCAGATTTTGTAGTATTTGCACTGATAAAATGTACTATGTATCAAGCACCTGAAGGAGAAATAAATCCATGAAGGAAATAGAAAGAAATTACTATATGCTGTATGAACATATGTTTAAATTAAACTTGTCTTTTTTATTTACTTCTGTGGGAAAAGTTTGTGGATTTTAACCCATTGAGAAGTGCATTTTTATACCACTTATCACTTTATATTTTAATTCATTAACACTTTTCATAGCCCCTAGTAATGCCTATCAATAATTTTGCTCAAGACATTTACAGGAATCATAACATAGAAATGAGTCAATGGCACTATATCACTAAATCATTGGAAATAATAACAGAAATAAATTTCTAACTATCATTGATTTCTCAGCATCAAAGAACTGAGTGGTTATGAAGTTTATGCAGAACACCTGCATTAAATAGTTCTCAATACAAGTACTTCATTTGTGCATTATAGCTAACCAGCTTAAGTACCAATCTGCGCCCAACATGAATTATTACTCCCATTGAACCACAATTAAAATAATTTAGATTAATTATTTAGTCAATTTGTGACACTGTACCACTTACTATATTTTGAAATGAAAAACATGTTTCTGGAGCTAATTGCTCCCATCATCAGTTCTTGGTCGGCTGCTGGCATCATCCCTCATGATGGTTGGCCTTGTTCCTGGTGGCAGTTGGATAAACCTGCCATACAACATACTTGGCAGAGGTTTATACAGCTGCCACCAGAGACACTTAATTTTACTTATATTTGTTGGTAAGAACCATAACTACTACAATCACTTGCACTAACATTCTTAGTAGATAAAAGCAGGTGAAGCTGTGTTACACCAAATTCTTTCATTTTTGGAATTTGTAAGACATGTGTTCAAATGTCATGGCAAACTAGTACATGAACTTGACTTGAAATATAGGTAGAGAACCAAAGCTTTTTTGATGGAAACCATTTGAAAGGATAATTGTATTGTATGGTGGAAAATTAATTTTTCACTTTATTGATTTCTCAGTTTAATATTTTTTTTTTATTACGAGCAAACAAACAGAAATTATAGTTATGAAACCACATGGGACATACAGACTATCAGTTCAATCACTTTGAATTTAAAAGCATTCTCATCACTTGTGTGGGTGTGGATGCACATGTGTGTGTTCAGTACAAGAAACATTTAAAGGCAGTCTATGTTCCAATTATCTTAATCTTCATTATTTACTCTAAGGCATTATTTATTCTACTATCTTTGACTCATAAGTAGACACTGTGTAACAATTTACATCACAACTCTGACCAGCTAATGCTGAATTGAAGAGCTCATATTTGTGTCATTTTCAACTATATGATTAGACAGATTTATTCAACACATTTTCGTACATATAATAAGCGTTTCTGTAATCATTTTCATGGCTTTTTCATTAGAGACACACTTTAAAATTTTGAATATGTCAGTTGGCAACCACCCAGTAGCATGTCTGCCTAATGCTAATTTTAATGAGTTAAGTTCATTCCATAATTTATGGCAAAAGGGTAGTCCTTCAAGTTATGTTATTAACTTACTAGTTTTTTCTGACACTTATATGACAAATTTACATTGAATCTCTACTGTGATAGAGCTAATGTCATCTTTCAAAATATCTACAATGAAGGAGGAATTACTACTTAACAATTCACCAAGAAGGACGTGTGTAAATATAGTACACTCTGAAACCATTAACTCCAGCATGTCATAACTGGGCTAGTAGAGAGAACACCTAGATCGATCACTTTTCTCGAAGATAGTTTAAGTACGTAGTTTTCATTTTTGTTGAGTGCAAAAACGCAAGCTTAAGCTTGGACACAAAGGTATTCAATTCTGACATATCTTTTAAAATGACATCTCCTATCAGGATTACTTTGTGCACAAAACATTGAAAATGTAGCAAATGGGCTCCAATAATTGTTCCTAAGGTCCAAAAACATGACTGTCATCTTATATGTAGCTGAATCTGAAACCAAACCCAGGACATTATCGCACTCAATGTTGCAGTCTTTCAAGCCATTGATGATAGCTCTACATAGGTTGTGCTGGCATTTGCCTCATCAAGAAAACAAAAATTTGCCAAATGCACCTACTGGTTTTCCCCCTGGTACTACCATTCTAAAGAACACAGCAAAGGACATCCTTCTGTATCTGAAGTGTCATTTGTGACAACAATGGTTGGTTTGCCTGCCAAAACTCTTAAATGTTGTGTATAACAATTCGACATCGAGGCATATACTCATTTCTAATCTTGAACAAGCAAGTAGATCACCCAAATCTATCGTATACCTTTAAAGATAGAAATTATTGAATTAATTTTATTTAGAAATATAGTAATACACATGTTTCTTAGACCTAGCATCTATAAAACAAAAATGCTGTAAAATATGTAAGAAAATCCTAGGTTAAATATAAAAATATAAACAAAATGGAACATTTTAACTGTTGAAAATATTTTATAATTCCTAGTTTCATTCCTATTTTAATACGGTATTTACTTTTTCAAATATTCATGCCTGATCCAATGTATTCATTGGATTGTTGGCTCATAAACACATTTTCATCATCTCTTCAACAGATTACTCTTTTTCTTAATGAACATTCTTTGCTTTTGAGCTCTGAAATTGTTGTCTGCCATTTAACACCACATTTGCACATTAAAATATTTGAATTGCTGACACAAAACTTGAGACGGTAATTTGTATCACAAATTACTTTAATGTAAATAATTATTTTTATATGAATATGTATTTTTATGTAACATTGATTTCAGAGGTTTAATAATTGTAATTATTAATGGTAAATAATAATTTTCGGCTCTACTGAAACTGTTAACAATAACACAATACTTTAGCAAGGGAGTGAGTTGTTTATCGTTACCGGGAACCAGGAAGTTACGTCATGTTTCGCGCCTTTTCAGTAAAAAAGCTTCCAGAACATTCTATAAAAGTAATATGTATTAGTGGTTTTCATTGGATAGTAAAATAGACGCTAATGTTGGCGCGTTTTATTAGCCAATGGTAATTCATTTATAATCTTTAGGTGTAGCTTGGGGTAAGTCTATAAATAGTGTAGATTCAAAGCGAGCGTCCTCCAGTTCAGCAAGATTCTCGAAGCATTCACATCGTTCTCCAGTTCGGCAAGATTCACGAAGCACTACACATCGTCTCCCGCAGTTATACAAAATTCTCCGTACATTACACGTTGGCCGCTCAGTTCGTCAAGTTACGCGCAGTAAAAATCATAAAAGATCTAAAATATTACAAAGTCACTTATATACAAAAATTGAAGTACGTGAGTTAAAAGTGAGAAGTTATTATAAACAGTTTCAGTATGGCGATCATCTAGACAAATCTGTGAAAGTGTTAGTGCACGTGTTCGACAATAAAACAGTATAAAACAAATTTCTTCACTAGTAATTTTTTGGATAAAAGATTCCTTTTCCGCTTCACACCCTGCAAGAATTAAATGCCTACCTAAATAGCTGGCCGGAAGACAATATACATAACCTTAAAACTAATTCATATAGATTGCTACGCCAGATGGATTCAGCAGGCGACCGACGAATGACGTCACACAAGATGGTTCCACGCGTGAGGTAAGCAACATTACGTGAGAAACATTATCCACCACGTGGGGACACAAATACACAAATACACACTAATACTACTTCAAATTGGCTCCCATACGTGGGGCAGTTAAAGTGAAGTAAACACAAAATTTGCAATGTTCTCTCGCAAATTGGCGCATCAACGTGGAGCGACAACTAGGAAAGGAAGGCTAGACGACTAGGAAAAGTAGCAGAATTAACCAGGAAAAGGCGAATGCAGCAGTGGAACGATCTACAAGATGCAGATTCCAAGACAGCAGGGTAAATCAACTACAAAAACATCGAGACAACGTAGATTCATCACAACACAACGCAGAAGCGACATACAAACCTAGGAGAATGGGGCAGAACGCTGGACATCAAAACTGCAGCATCAGACAGCATCAAAAAGGTAATTAAATGAAACTGAGAAGTGGTAGGATAATAAAAACAATGGCTACCAATAATACAGAAGAAATAATTATGGAGGGAGATAGTGTAACAGTTAGCTGTGATCCAATACAAAGTACAGGGAATAGCCCAGATTTTTTGGGATTTGAAGATGAAAATGTTAGTGTAGAAAGTGAGAATAGGATAGCAGGAAATGTTAATCTTGATACTAGTATGATAATGATGGAAATGCTGAGAAATATGCATAGGGAATTGAGGGAAGATATGAAAAAGACTAATGAGAATATGGAAAAGAATAATGAGAAATTAAGGGAAGATATGCAAAAGAATAATGAGAAATTAGAAAAAATGAGGGAAGATATGGAAAAGACTAGTGGGAAATTAGAACAAAAATTAACTCAGAGTATAAGGGAAGAAATTTGTAAGAATAATGAGAAATTAGAAAAGAAAATAGATCAAAATAGGGAAGATATTGATAGGAGTTTAGAACAAAAACTAACTCAGAATAATGAGAAACTAAGGGAAGATATTGGTAAAAGCTTAGAACAAAACAGGGAAGAGATTGAAAAGAAATTCATGGAGCTAGATAGTAGTATGATTAGAATGAAAAATGAAAATCAAGAGATGATAGCAAATGAAATAGGTGAAGTTTCAAAGAAAATGTTAGACATGAGGAGGGAAATATCTAACCAAAAAAGTGAGGTTAACAATAAAATAGAGCATGTCAATGTAAAATGTACAGAGCTAGGTAGCCGAATGAGTAGCATTTCAAGTGAGTTAAAAGAGATGATGGAGGCTACAAATGCAGATTTAATACAGGTGCAAGTTAATTTCAGAGGGGAGATATCAGAAATTCAGAATGAGTCAGAAATGCAAAGAAATAAATTGTACCAAGATGTTCAAATTGAAAACTCCAGTCCAGTACAGTTTAGTACAGATTTGTCAGAGTATTCTCAAATTAAAGAGATAGCAGATGAATTCAAAATGAAAGTTGTTAAAAGATGTGTAGGTCAAGAAACTGTAGATTGTTTTCAAATGTTATCATGTGATGAAATTTCATATGAATACAAGAGGTTATTCATGAACAATTTGAAGGTTAGGTTACGGCTACGAGTAATGTTTAGCCACACACAATTTGATCCAGGAGGGTAAATAGCAATGAGATGTAAAGTAAATGCTGGATAGTTGAAGACGACTCGCAGAGAAATGTATTGGAACGTAAGAGGGTTAACTATTTATATATGTCATTTGAAAGGAGAAATAAATTATATAAAAAAAAAAAAAAAAAAAAAGGAAAGAGATGTTTAAAAGAAAAAAATAAATAAATAAATAAGTAAAATTTTTAGTATCTGTAACAATATTTGAAAATTAAGAATGCAATGATTGAAACTTAATATGATATGAAAGTAAAAGTACGTAAATACCATTCCAAGATTTGAAAATTAAGAATGCAAAGATTGAAACTTAATATGATATTAAAGTAAAAGTACGTAAACACAATTCCAAGATTTAAAAATTGAGAATGCAAAGATTAAACTTCATATGATATTAAATCAAAAGTACGTAAATACAATTCAAAGAGTATTGTTAAAATAAAATTCAGAATAACAAAAATTGGTAAAAATAAATAAAACAAATACTTATGTAGCAAACAGAAAAGGTGAAACATTGTCAAGATTTAAGAGATTTAAATATATTTGCAAAGTACAAAATAACAAAAAAATTGGTAAATATAATTAAAAATAATTGAAACAAATACTTATGTAGCAAACAGAAAAGGTGAAACATTGTCTAGATTTAAGAGATGTAAACATTTGTGTTGAGGGTGAATATTTTGGTACATATGTATAATAATTACAAAAATCTTAAATGTATAAATTTTGTCAACAGCTTAAAGTAAACAATTTGGTAGTAGTAAATAAATAGTTTAGGGTATAGTATTTGCTATAAAAAAAAAAAAATTTTTGTGATATCAGATTAATATCTAAATTAATTAAATCAGAGCCAGTAAGTAGTGGCAAGATAAAACATATGTCGTGTGTTAAACGCGTGTGAAGTGTTAAGTGAAAGTGAATAGCGTGTGTTACAAGATTTAGGAGACTAAAAACAAAATTATAAAATTTCTAAACAGGTTATAAATATTTATAATTATATTTCTAGTGGGGCATATGAGACGGTAATTTGTATCACAAATTACTTTAATGTAAATAATTATTTTTATATGAATATGTATTTTTATGTAACATTGATTTCAGAGGTTTAATAATTGTAATTATTAATGGTAAATAATAATTTTCGGCTCTACTGAAACTGTTAACAATAACACAATACTTTAGCAAGGGAGTGAGTTGTTTATCGTTACCGGGAACCAGGAAGTTACGTCATGTTTCGCGCCTTTTCAGTAAAAAAGCTTCCAGAACATTCTATAAAAGTAATATGTATTAGTGGTTTTCATTGGATAGTAAAATAGACGCTAATGTTGGCGCGTTTTATTAGCCAATGGTAATTCATTTATAATCTTTAGGTGTAGCTTGGGGTAAGTCTATAAATAGTGTAGATTCAAAGCGAGCGTCCTCCAGTTCAGCAAGATTCTCGAAGCATTCACATCGTTCTCCAGTTCGGCAAGATTCACGAAGCACTACACATCGTCTCCCGCAGTTATACAAAATTCTCCGTACATTACACGTTGGCCGCTCAGTTCGTCAAGTTACGCGCAGTAAAAATCATAAAAGATCTAAAATATTACAAAGTCACTTATATACAAAAATTGAAGTACGTGAGTTAAAAGTGAGAAGTTATTATAAACAGTTTCAGTATGGCGATCATCTAGACAAATCTGTGAAAGTGTTAGTGCACGTGTTCGACAATAAAACAGTATAAAACAAATTTCTTCACTAGTAATTTTTTGGATAAAAGATTCCTTTTCCGCTTCACACCCTGCAAGAATTAAATGCCTACCTAAATAGCTGGCCGGAAGACAATATACATAACCTTAAAACTAATTCATATAGATTGCTACGCCAGATGGATTCAGCAGGCGACCGACGAATGACGTCACACAAGATGGTTCCACGCGTGAGGTAAGCAACATTACGTGAGAAACATTATCCACCACGTGGGTACACAAATACACACTAATACTACTTCAAACTGTTCATTTTAGAGATTTCTGCTCATTGTTTAATAGTGATTTTTTACATTGGCCATCTTCATGCAGTGTGTATGCAACTTGCAAAAATGAAACAGAACAGAAACGGAGAAGTCAGCAATTACTTTAAATGCTTAGGGTTCAATTTCTATTTACTGGGCAACAACGATAATTCACTGAATGTAATGAAACAATGAAACTGAAAAACTATTTTACAAACAGTGAATGGAAGCAAAGAATGTCCAAGTGCAAGAAAACTTTAAGGGCCAAAGTGCATGCAAATCTTAAAAAAATAATGAAATTATGAACTTATTTACAGAAACTCCTATATTTTGCATTTTATTGTGGATTACAAAGTCGCCATAAAGTATGAAATTCCCTCACTAAGATATAATTATGTAATTACATAGAATTTGAACCCTTTTCGCATTTATTGCAGCTACAAAAATTTACCGACCCTGTTTCTGTGGCATTAAGAAAAATGATGAGTAGAGGAGTTCTATTAAGCTTGTATTTTGGCAATAATGGTATATAGTTAAAACGAATTTAGTTCAGAAAGGATTAAACACAGGATAGTTCTGCAGACAGCATGCGTAAAAAACTTGAATCTGACAAAAAAGCATAAAAATGAAAACAACAATAAAATATTCAAAATTTAAATTCTGTAAACAGTAGTAATGCAAATTTTAACTCAAAATCATAACTCTACTCTTGAAGCCACTTTTATGTCCAACTTTGTACATTGATTGTTCACATAAAAAAAAAAGGCAGAAACCATTCCAAAATTACAGATGTGTTTTATGCCTTTATCACAAAACATCGTGCATGGAATTACCTTGCCTATGCACCAAGCATAAAGACATAAATACAGGTATAATCAATGATGCTGTTTTACGGTGAATAAATCTGTGATACTACAGCCCTTGTGAACCTTGGCCTATCAATCTGGCTGCTGACCTTATGCTCACATGTGCAAGGCAGAGGTGGACAATCCAATCTTTACCAATATGGTCAGCATCATGCTTCCCCCAATCGGAATGTTGACTCTCATAAGTGACTGACAGAGAGAGCCTATCTACCATAGCTTAATGATGTTGAGGGGACACCGGTTCCATACATAGACCAAAAATCTGCACTTGCGTGGTAGACTCAAAGGCACACATATTTCATGGCTGGTAAGTGGAGCACCACATTCCAACATTGCTGTGCAGCACTTTATGGTGAATACACATCTTAAATGCTGGTTTAAAAATTAACTAAATTTGGTCATTGTTTAAATAAGAATCATTAATTTAGTGTGATGTTTTAAGAAAAATAACTGTGCCTCTTATGCTGAGCAATATTAGTATCTCTACAAACATAAATTTTTATGAAATTGAAATAGCAAAGTAAACACAAATGTACAGATTTAAATTCAATGATGTAGAAGCTAGTAACTGTGATGTTATAATCAATTAGAAATATGGGCTGTGGTTGGGATACTTTTTACATCACATTCTGTATTTATCTGTACACGTTTTGGGAATGGGTTTTGCTCTCATCTAAAGAATTTGTCCGAGTGGCTGGCTTGGTTATTGTTTGAAGGATGTTGTGGATATGTATTGTCCAACTCCCTTAGGCCATCCATGAGTAACAACCATGACTTGCCAAAAAGTGTGCTATAAAAATTGAGACTGCGCTGGTTTGCCATTCATTCCAATATATGGGAACGAAGGAATATCACATATAACCCAGTGTTGAAATTAGGGCAGAAGTGTTTTCATAATTGAAAAAAATCCCTTTCCTTGACCAGGAGTCAAAGCTGGACAGGAGTGCTGATCACAATCAATTTGGAGAGACAAAAATGGAATAAGAACTTCTAACAGCTGTGTCTTGAAGTGCCAGGAATAAAATTGCAATGTTTGACCTACACATAGCTTTGTATGTAAGAAATGTTTCAGGATTAAATGAGTTTTTAATAAAACTAGAAGTACAGGTATTCATAGTATTCTGATTCAACACTTGGTATCTTCAGAATATGAATGCAAAGAGAAATATGCAGTATGCAGGGCGAAGTTCAGTCTCTTAAGTAGAAAGCTGTTAATGATTCAGTTTGTGCTTCACAGGCTAACACACAGTATTGCGCACAGTTAGGTTGATGTGTGAAAGTACACATACGAGGGTCATCCAGAAACTAAGTCCTGATGAGCGATAAAGAGAACAAATTTATCACTAAGTAAGGTATATTTATTGGAATAATTACATAGATTCACTGGCTACTTTTCAACATAGTCACCACCATTGTTGAGGCATTTATCATAACGGTGCACCATCGATTGTATGCCCAAGTCATAGGAGTCTGCTGCCAATGTCCGGGGCCATGAAGTCGCTTCATTCTGCACCTCAGCGTCATTGTAGAAACGTTTTCCTGTCAGAAAACGATTCATGAGATGGAAGGGATGAAATTCACTTGGGGCGAGGTTGGGGCTGTAGGGTGGATGGTCGCAAATCTCCCATTCAAACTGATTTAACACATTTTGTGTGGCATTGGTTGTATGAGGTCTTGCATTGTCATGCAATAGCATAATGCCTCTTGTCAACATCCCATGTCTCTTGTTCTGGATTGCCTTCTTCAGTTTATGCAATGTCTGACAATACTGATCAGCATTTACAGTCTCCCCTCGCAATAAAAACTCGCACAGGAGGACACCACGTCGATCCCAGAAGACAGTGCGTATGATTTTTTTGACTGAGATTGCTTGAATTTGGTCTTCACATGTGAGCCACTATGCCCCAATGCATTGATTGTTGCTTTGTCTCTGGTGTGGCATGCGGCACCCATGTTTCATCCCCAGTGGCAATATTGTTGAGAAACTTGTTCCCTTTCTCTGTGTATCGCTATAGGAATGTCAACGCTGGGCCAGACATCTTGCAGTTGACAGACAATATTGGAGCAGCCATTTTCTCTGGGCACTGTGCGATAACCTCTGCTGTCAAAGACTGAAACTGTACTGCATTATTCCCACATACTTCCTCTCTACTCCTGTGCATGCACATTCCTATCCAACTGGTGGTGCCATCTCTGGACGCGATTGGGACTTAGTTTCTGGATGATCCTCGTATTTTACTGTGAAAGCCATTGACAGCTAATTGGTTTGGATGTGCAGAATCAAATGAGAATGGTTTTTGGTTAAATATATGGAAGCAAACAGTAGTTTGCTTGGTGGAGAGCATTGGCATGGAAAGCTGAAGATTCAAAGTTTGAATCCTAGCTGTTGAAATGTTTTCAAATCAGATTTGTCTTTTCCTACTCTTTGCGAAGTATGAGTAAAATGCATGGAAAAGTTTTATATTATGCATATCTACCAAAATTATGTAAGGATTTTCAGTGAAATGGTGGATTTCGTCTTTAAACTTATATACATATACTACTAGCAGCAGGAAATGAAGGATGTATCATGTTTGCTTTAAATTGTATTTTATGTTTAGTATGACATCATTTGATTAGCTTGAGATGATGTGTGTTGTACAGTGTAACTGTAAACTTGAGCATGCTTTGAGTTCATGTGCAGTTTGGTACCATGGTACTACTTGCATCAAATTTGAGAAATTAAATCATTAAGTGCATCTTCCTTATGAGTATAACTGCATCTTTATTTGTTCATAAATGTGTTTAAACAGGGCAACTTACTGGTTATGAGCTTGGAAATAGTAATCCTTACCCTGTCATTTAGCAATAATTTTAGAATACATGTGCCTTAAAGAATCCCTATTTTTGAATCCATAGAGTTTGAAAATGTAAACTTCTATAGCAAAATTTAGTATTGGAACACAAAATTTTACTAACAGCATATTGAATCCAGTTGCATCAAGCTGCCTGTGTGAGTTTTTATTTGTGCTTTTCCCTAAGTCCTTAGGATCAATAAGATGCAGCTTTAGTACCTTAGGGCACTGAACTTGTTTGCACACTCATTTCATGATGTTACCTGAATTATTTGAAAAATTTTAAACTATCAAAAAATAATTATGTTGATGGAACTTTGGAAACACTGTTGTTAAATACGCACTGTGTTAAAATAAATATATAAACAAAATGTTTGCATTCCTCTTTTGTTTAGTGTAAGCTGTGTAATGATAAATTTTGTCAAACTATCCAAATCTGTGGTGTTAAAAATAGTGTGTTGGGTAGAGTTATAAGTTTGTTCCAAAACATTTGTTTGCAATGAACTTATTTATAAACAAATATCCATATTTTTAATGGCCATAGGAACTTAAAGCATTAAGCATTTCTATTGCATATGAAAAGGCCATGTTTTCATTAGCTCATCAGCAAACAGTTTCCAAGATATATTTTGTACAAATATATGGTGGTTCAAAGGATTATCATGGTACCAAACTGTAGTGCAATTGTTGTTTAAATGTTTTCCTGCCCCACATCCCTGCTATCTCTTTTTTAACATGTGTATTTTCTGTCTTTTCCTTGTGTGTACATTATAATCTGTTTTCTACGCTGCCCTTCGCTCGCTGCCCAGTGAAAATCTATCCCAAGGACATGAAGGTGGTTGAAGCTCGGAAGCAAGAAGCATTTGGTAGTTATTCTGCTCTCCTATAATTTTCCTCTGGCCTGTGACACAGTAAGCTTCTTGGACATGTGCTGAGAATGGATGAATTCATCAGTAGATATAGAGCATGTTAGCATTCACATTCATTACTTAGATGTTTTGTAGATATACTCCTTCTTTGGAAGAAGATTGCAAAAGTAACTGCAGAATACGCAGTGTTTCAATTGAAACGGAAGTGGTGCTGAATCAGATAGGAATATTCATATACAGTAACACTAGCTTTTGAGGTATACAGTTAGCTTTTTTTATTTGAATGATATAAATAAGGATATGCAAGAATTGAGCTTGTACTGCTTTCTGCACAGGGTGTCTGTAGTCATGAAAGAATAAGTAATTGTTTAGATGATCACGAAAGCATTGAGAAAGTTATTAAACTGATGCTCATGAAATTGTTTTCAGCAGCATCGTATAGTCATTTTAGCAAAACTTATACTGTGGGCATATCATCTTTGGAAGAATGGTTTTCGCAGTTATTTAATATTTCAAAGAATCTTGGATTTTGTTACATGTCTGTGCTGCATGTGTTTCAAACTCTCCTCAGTTATCCACTTTTAAGGCAATAAAAATTGGTGGTGATAAACCTCAGTGATGCAAACCAGTGTGTCTCAAATTTAATATTATATATAAGGAGAGAGTTGACCTACTTCCACTTAATCTACAATTAATTAATTAATTTATTTCCACTTTTACTTTGCATTAATTAGTCCCACTGTTTACCCCAGTAATGCACTTGCTATGACGATATAGAGCTATACATTGTATGTAAAATGGTGGGCAGAAAGGTCATCACAGGTGTAGGAGTAGGACAGGTGTGGAGGGGGACTTAGCACCTCGACCTACAAGATCTTTTGTGCCTAAGCCCCTGATGGGGCACCTCTGGGAGGGAGAGGAGACAGAGGGCAGCTGGACCAGGAGGCACGACAAAGCAGAGGGCAAGGTTCCTACCTTTTACAGACTGAAGCTCCCCTAATGGCAGCTGGTGAAACCGGCTCCCCTCCCCCTGCAGGCTTGCATATCCCACTGGGGCCCCGGGACTCAGAGACTGCTCCCATTCCTGGGACAAAGTGTTACATAGAGCAAGCAGCCTTTTCCCCTGC
This sequence comes from Deroplatys truncata, assembly GCA_030765065.1. NCBI lineage: Eukaryota > Metazoa > Arthropoda > Insecta > Mantodea > Mantidae > Deroplatys > Deroplatys truncata. The sequence continues at coordinate 120,524,560 of CM060981.1, forward strand.
CATGCAATGCTGAGACTCCTTCCGACAATTTCAACACTGAAACAGACCAAGCAGATAAAAGGTGAAGTCAAATAAGAATAGAGGTGAAATGGAGGGACAGGAAATTTGGGAGATGTAATGTGCTTTTCCAGCATTCACCTAGCGACCAAGGAAAAACCCATGGATCAGGAAGGTTGGCCACAGGAATCAAACCCACAACATCCTGAATGTAGGCCACAGATGTTACTGCCTGAGCCATCCCACTTGGTATCACAGGGGTAAATAATAATACTAATAATTTATGAAAAGCAAAAGTGAAAAAGAATTTAATAATCTATAAAGTGGAAACAGGCCATCAACCTTCACATATATAAACCTGACATGGGTCATATTGCAGCATTCCAAGTTAGATACCATCACTTTTCATTACCTTGAAAAGGTTATCGCAAATAGTGGAAAACATTAGCATTTCAGACTTCTAACAAAACTAGGGATGCAAAAGTTTCTAAACTCCTTTACTAAAATGTGATTGAAGTTCATTAGCAGTGCAGAGATTCAATTAGTACAATATACAAGGGATGTTCTAAAACTTCTCGGCCTGATGACCAAATTACTATGATGGTCATTAAATATCATCTTTTAGATGACATGCTATAAAGTTTCAGATATATAAATATAGTCACTTGTTTGTGACAATTGTATAAATAAACTAGTGTTAACATTTTCTACAAAATGGATGAAACTGAAATCAAGCTGTGATAAAATACTTTATTTTGAAGGTTTTAATCCCAACAGAAATATAAAAGGAGTTGGAGTTGAAATTAAAGGATTCTTCCACTTTGTTTTTGATGGCAAAAAAAGGGCTGAAGCATGGTCGTACATGCATTCAAAATAATGAGTGCTCAGGATGTCCCAAAACTGCTATGACCAACAAGATTGTGACAAGAATTCACAATACTGCAGTACATGATCACTATTGAAGGTACACAAGTTGGCTGGCAATGCAAATATCTCAATAGGCCATATCCATTACATTTTGCATGAAGTTTTGATTATTATGAGAAAGCTTTCTGGTAATAGGATGCAATATTTGGTAACAGTGGACCAAAAACGCATTTGAATGAACATTCTTCAAGAGTATTTAGACTTGTTTAAATGTAATTCCCGTGAGTTCCTCTGACTGTTTCACAACAGTAGGTGAAACATGGATTCATCACTACATGCCAGAGACCAAAGAGCAGTTCAAACAGTATCTGGTAACAGGTGAAAGTGCATCAAAGAGAGCAAAAACTGTTCTTGTGCATGAAAAGTCATCTCTACCATTTTATGGGATTCTCATGGTGTGGTGCTCATAGACTCCCTTTAGAAGAGCAGAGCCATCATTGGGGACAGTTACATTTCACTAGTAGATTAATTGAAGGATGTTATTCAGGCTAAACATCCACACCTTGCGAAAAGGAAATTTCTCTTTTATTACAATGTGTCTTCAAACATGCCTGGGTCATCCTCCATGGTGTAGTGGTTACCATGCTAGCTCTAGTTCCCGAGGTAGGGGTTCAAACCCGGTGGAGAACAATGGATTTTTTCGGGCATAAAAATCCTTAGCATGGCTTCCTTTGGAAGGGAAGTAAAGCCAGTGGTTCCGTGTCGTAGATTTACAACATGTAAGAGAACCTCAAGCCTGATAAAGAGCCCTCTGAAAAAAATTACTGGTCTTTCACGCCTAATATAGAATGGGATGCTAAAGAAGACAGCAGTTAAAGAGCATCCATAAATGAATAAGAAAGAAAGGAAAAAAAAAAACCATGTCTGGGATTTTTGCTGCAAAAGTGCCTTTGCTTCCAAGTGCTTCCACATCTGCCATATTCACCAAATTTTGCTCCCTGTAATTACTTTATGCTCCCAGACTTATAAAAATGGTTGGGAGGACAAAGATTCACATCAAATAATGAGGTTGAAGGTGAAATAGAGGCTTATTTTGCTCAGTTGAACAAATCTAATTTTACTGGGGGTATTAAAAAGTTGGGAAGTCATTGGACTAAATGTAGTGATTTACAAGTTGAGTATATTAAAAATGAAAGGAGGGGAAGGCTATTTCTTTTAAATCTTGTATTTTTTGGTCAGGCAGAGAACTCCTAGAATGCCCGTCATTCAGGATTATATATTGCAATATAACAGGTTTGCTGTACCTGTGTATGTTGAGTTGATGCAAGATGGTGCAAAGAACCACACAACCAAATCAATGATGCATGTTATCAAAACACATTTTTCTGCAGTGTGGGAAACATGGCTAAAGATCTTAATTATATACAACCTATTTAGCTGAGATGGAGAAATTAAGAAATAAAGGCTTCAGAATTGGCAGCTGTTCTGCTGATAAGTAAATCCTTATCGGCACTGAAAACGTTGTTTAATAAACATTATTTAAAATATATGCTCTATTAAAGAATTTTGGAGGTGTTGAAAACTTACTTTGTATCCTGTATATGGTTTAACGCAGAAGAATGAAGCCATTGAGGTATGCTTGAATTATTATTGGAATTGCAGTGTTTTTAATAATAAATAGAAAATGGGATCTTCAGTCAAAGATTTCTGCAATTTCTCATGCATATTGCAAAGGGGGTCAAGAATTTAACTAAAGAAGTGATGTAAAGTAATTAAAACTCAATGAATTAGCTTCACTGAAAATCAGCAGACACCCTGCTGTAGCATGCTTTTCCTTGAGCTGAATATATATTGTTTTCAACATCCCCATATGCTTAAATCATGTTCAAGTTATTACTGAGTCAGAGGTCTTCTTGTGCTAAATCATTCTCTGCAATAGATGCCTGCATGAAATTATAGCTTCACCAGTTACCAAAGCTGCTGTCAGTTTTATTCTCCAAATGATATAGGCTTGTTTGACTTAGGTTTCATTAGTATGTGAAATCTCTTATCTTTGTTCTTATATGTCTTGTGATTTGCATGTGTATGTCCTGTGGAAAAATACATTTCACAGTACAGTTAATGTGTGTGCATTTTCAATCTAATGCAAGCTATCTTGTATTTTAATGTATCCACCAATAAGCATTTAAAGTAATTTTATTATTAATTTTGTATTTAAATGTAAAAAGCTTGGCCAGTACTTCTAGATAGAACTAACATTTCTGATTCATAGGCATTGGTTTTTCAGTCTCTCCCAAGGCATCATTTATTATGCAGGTAATTTACTGTGTTTTGAGATTATTGGGCCTTCATGGAAACTCGGCAACTTAACATAGTGATTTGTGATTTGACTGAATAGGTGGATTATTATAAACTCTCTTAAGTATTTTGATTAACATGTAACTAATGCAATAGTATGTGTAAGTATTTGAAATGAAATAAATTTTCATATTCAGTATTCATGCAGTAATTTTATAAATGAGAAACACTCTTAAGAGCTAAAACATTAAATTATGAAAGCACATTCCAGGTGATTGTGATGGAAGAATTCCTAAGTACTTTATTACTTACAAAGTACAATATAAAGATGATAATGGAAACACTACCTAAAATGCCATGAGTATTCATTGATGGATAACAGCAAAAATTGCCATTTTTTTACTTTCTTTAACAGTAAGTAAAGGAAGTATTTATTATATTTCATCTAAAAATTTGAACATTCTTGCATTGGGTGCTGGTCTCGTAGTGTAACAAATGCATTCTAGAGATTTTACCTGAAATACAGATTTTGAAGTCCTCTGAATCCTCAAAAATACATTTTTAGGAAAGGTAGGTGAGAAGAGGGATGGAGGGGGAGAGAGGATAGAGGTTTTAGAGCTTATATCCTGTCCCGAGCCAAAACTATCTTTACATGGAAACATTTGTGTTATTTGTTACTTTCTCAAAAACAACCAGGAACAATTTTTATTAAAACATATTTGACAAATTGACATGCAGAATAACACATACCTTGAATTTTCTGTGGATGGCCTGTGAAGTCGTCTTCAATTTGATTGAATTTTTTATAAATCTGTATAACTAGGAAACCACAAGAGATAGACGAAAACTTGAAAAATATAGAGCTCATTAAAATACAGAATTTGTATCAAATAACTTTTTTTTTTTTTCTTTCTTCACAGTGTTAGATGTTTTCAAAACATGTCATGCTGTATTATTACATTTTCCCAATGTACCACCTGATGGAACATCTTGAAATTTTGTGATTTTTCTTTTCTTTTTTAAGAGCTCACTACTATGACCATGACTAGAACTTCTGAATTTATTCCTCTGCTGTCCTCATAAGCATTTGAAGATTGTTTCTGCATATTGTGTGTAACTAAGTACTTGTTGCCTAATTTGTAGGTGAAAATGTATTTGAATTAGAGCTCAGAACAAGCCCTTGGGCCTAGGCTAGGTCTGGTCCATCCAGGCTTGGATTTAATTTTAAAAATGTTTTTCTGGTTCAGGCTGCAAAATAAAGACAAAAAAATTCTTATGTGTTACATTCACATGACTTTCTCACTTTCGCCCTCTATTACTTATTAGTGGGTATGCAAACTATTCTTACTAAAGCTTATTTTTCTCTACTTCATTTTAACCCAAATAAACCTTTGCAGAAATAGCTACATTACAAATTTTGTTATAGATCAAAGGGAACAACGTAGTAAAATGCTTAAGAACTAGATACTACACACTGCCTTAAAATTCCATACTGTTTCCATGCAATCATGAGAAATAACTGAATGTTGAAAGGACTTTAAAAGAATGACCAAGTAATGAGCAATTCAAACCATTAATAACAAATATCTTGGAAATGGCTTATGCTACAAAAAAGTTATTTGAAATAAATTGTGTGTTTTAAAGGGATTTACATTTCTTGTGTAGTATGTTTTGGTCTATTGCTTAATGTTTACTATTTTTACAAGATTATACAAAATTCCTTCTGAATGAAGAGAACTTCAAAGGCTATTCCCAGAAAATTCAAGATATAAATTTTATTTGTCATGTAAATATCTTAGACATACAGTGTTTTAATCAAAACACTGTGAAAATAAGTTTTCTTTGTAAAGGGAAAATAATGTTGAAAGAAGTTAATTTACGAGGGCAGTCCCAGAAGTACCCTACCTGACATACAGAGAGTGGTTGTTGTTTCAAACAAATGACTATGGTAGAAAGTACCAACCTTATAAAACTTAAGTTTGACAATGCTACATTGTTTGGCAGCCATCAATAGTGAACGCTCTCAGCAAATTTGTAAACATGGATAAAACTGGTCTCCTTATGTGATACAATACTTCCATTTGAAAGGCCTTAGTCCAACTACTATTAAAGCTGAGCTAGATTCTACTCTGGGGAAGTCTGCTCCTTCATTTACAATAGTGAAATATTGGGTGGCAGAGTTTAAGCGAGGCCGTACAAGTTGCCAAGACAAACATAGCAGTGGTCAACTAAATGAGGTGACCATGCCAGAAATTATGAAGAAAATCCACAAAATGGTATTGGATGACTGTCAACTGAAAGTACGCGAGCTAGCAGACATCGTAAACATTTCAAAACGTGCTGTACATGGCACACTAACTGAAAATTTAGACATGAGAAAGCTGTGCAGAGATGGGTGCCGCATTTACTCACAATGGAACAAAAGCAGCTTCGTGAGGATGTTTGAGTCGAGTGTTTGGCGATGTTATGTTTCAATAAAGCCAAGTTTTTGCATTGATCCATAATCATGGATGATACATGGGTCCATCGGTTCACACCTGAGACGAAGGAACAGTCAAAACAGTGTATTGAAACGGGAGAATTGCCTCCAAAGAAGGCAAAGACAGTTCCATCTGCCTCAAGGTCATGGCATCAGTTTTTTGGGATGCACATGGGATAATTTTCATTGATTATCTTCAAAAAGGAAAAGCAATCAATGGTGAGTATTATGCGAACTTATTGCAGTGTTTGAATGATGAAATCAAGTAAAAATGGTCGCATTTAGCGAAAAAGAAAGTTTTGTTTCGTCAAGACAATGCACCAGTTCACACATCCATTATCACCATGGCCAAAATCAATGAGTTAAAAGTTCAAATGGCTTCCTCATGCGCCCTATTTGCCAGTTTTAGCCCCCTCTGATTATTTTCTGTTTCCAAAATTCGAGAAATGGCTTGGTGGTAAAAGATTTGCCAACAATGGGGTGGGGTGGTGTCTGCAGTTGATGACTATTATGCAGAACTCGACAGTTCTCACTATAAACAGGATATCAAAGCTATTGAACATCGCTGGGAAAAGTGTATCAAGCTGAAAGGAGACTATGTAGAGAAATAAAGATGTATTTTTCCAAAATGTTTCTGTTTTTTTTGTTAGGTCAGGTACTTCTGGGACAGCCCTCGTATGACATTTTTTGAACTGTGTTATTGAGTTGCTGGAATTGCACAGTTATCATAGCATGCACATATCCATCGCAGTAATGAAAGTAGTAATAATAAATAAATGCTTTTTTCGACCAAATGCTAATAACGTTACAACAGCATGGCAGCTGCAAAGTCCTGCTCCCTCCATCCAACCATACCAAGGGTATCCTCACAGAGTGTAATAATAGGAGCAGCATGTGGTCAATAAGGCAGTATGCTGTCTACGTGCAGATTCCAGGTCCTCAGCTGGTTCCAACAACCTGAGTGCATCCCTTACCAGGCCTCCCAGCAAGGGAAAAAATCCCCATGTCAGTACCAGAAATTAAACTCAAGTCGCTTCACATGCAGACAGCAGCACTTTGTGCACTACTAATGATGACAATGATAATGGCGATAACAGTAATAATGCAAAATAAATTTATTTAAAAAAATAGACAATTGGTCCCTGGCTGAATGATGACTTATTCTTGGGCCCTGGCTTGATTCAGACTGAGCCTAACCTAAGAATTTCAGCCTTTGCAGACCTCTATTGTGAGTTACATAACTTGGATAGAAGAATCACTTTAAACGATTTGATACATAAGCTACATATGCAGTTTTGTAATGGGTAAAAAGAAGTTGTGTGGCTGTACTACATCAGACATTACATTTTTTATTCTGTTAACCCCTTAATGTCTGATGTCATGAGTTCACATCACGTGAGTTTAATTTCTTTTTGAAAGCACATATACTTAATATCCCAGTGTCTGATATATGTTTTCCACAAGCAAGAGGAATTTAAATCCTGAGTTTTAGAAGGCCTCTTAGGGCAAGGAAAGGAACAAAAAATGTAGTGGGCAAACTGTCTGGAAGTAAGAACACAGGGATTGAAAAGAAGTGATAGTTTAGGGAGGTCCCCAAAAACCTAAACCTTGCAATGTATCCAAATATGCTGAATGGGTCATTCACATCGATAATTGAAGTAAATTATAACTCTAAGATCACATAGTCAAGAAAAAATTTTAGGGTATGATTAGTAACACATTCACTTCCACAAATCAGAAATGGAATGTCTTACTTCTGATGTTATGTATGGCCAAACTTCCCATTACTAAGGTGCAAATGTGGATTTCAGTTTGTTCCTTAAATCTAAACTCACTTCGGACAGTGTTACGTAGATGCAGATTTAAAGCTAATGAAGCTTCCAAATTCAGTCATAGGACCATAAAATATGGAATTATGAAAAATGTAAATGCTATTTATCTTGAGAATTAAATAAATGTGCTCACCTTTTAAGTCTTAAATAGTATGTCTTTATAACCTATATAGACATATTTCCTTTGCTTTTTTTCCCTAAGAAACACTAGGAGGATTTTTGGGTAATGTTGCCTCAGAGGTCGACGTGTCATGGCAGGTGCTGCGCAACATCAGGCAGGCTACCCTGTAGAAAAACACATCGCAAATGTGTGACATTTGGCCTTTTAAATGCTCTAAAGTTGTTTAAGCACTTGAATTATATATTCTGGCGCAATTTATTGACTTGGTTATGTATTCTGGTGTGATTTTGTCAGCAGTCAACAATAAAAATGGACAACTTGTGCATTGTTGCGGAGAATGAGATCTTAAATAATGACGCTGTCCTAATGGAAAATTGGGACATAGAACAACTTGCAGGAGAGCTAGTAACTCCAAATCTAGCAAACTTAGGAGCCAGTTCGGCACTTCTCAGGAGCTCTTCAACCCATACTTGCATGAGTTCATGTATAGGAACAGCTGTCCCAATCAGTGTGTTTCAGAATTTTCTTGTGACACTCTCCAAGATTTATCCTGCGGCATAACATCTTCACAGCTCTCTTTTAGTTCGTCTTCTCCCTCAGAACTTCGTTTTCATCTTTCTTCTCTTCCAAAATTTCATATTTCTTCATTGTCTATCCTCCAGAACTTCATCTTGCTTCTACATCTGTCTCACAGAACATCTACATCTGGCTTCCTTATGTGCATTATTGCAAAACAGCCTTTATTAAGGCAAATAATTGCATTGTGAAAGAGCAGATATGTCCATGGACATAATTATAGTAGCATGAATTATTATTTAGTTGTATTACATTTGTTTACTGCGTCATGGTAATTATTTACTTCTATTACATTTGTGTAGTGCTACACGGTAATTATGTAGTTCCATTACATTTGCTAACTGTTGCACGATAATTATACAGTTGTATTAAGTTTATTCAGTAATGCACAAGTGCTAATGGTCATTACTAAATGCCAAGCATTAGACAATAACAATACTTTTTACTGCTTCGCAGTTATTATTAAATTTCATTGTATTTATTCACTATTTTGCGCTTTCCTATTACAACAGCATATAGCAGTTCACAACAATACCGAACTGTTTCCGGTTGTTCTAACGCAGCAGCGTTTTTTATGTTTAACAGTTGATACCTGACATTGCGCATTTACATCGTCTGCCATGACATGTCGATCTCTGGAGCAACATTACCGATTTTTGCCTTCATTTTGATTGTAATTATTACACATGTGACATACATAGTGGCTATTAATCAGAATGGTTGTATAAACCCCACATAGCACTTTTTAAATAATAATAATAATAATAATAATTATTATTACTATTATTTGTTTTCAAGTTCATCATCCTTTAACCAGATAGGTCATATCAGATGGCGAATAAAATGATGTTCAACTGAGCCCGGGATCCACAGAGCTTAGAGTTACCTAACATTCATATTTTCAGGATAAGGGAAAACAGTGGAAAAAAGCCTTATATGAGTAACTCATCCTAACCAAGTGAACTTGGGACCTCTTGAAGGCAGACACACTACCCCCACACCAAGTGGGTACCATATAGCTGTATTATAATTCTACATTGCTGAATGTCAGGATCTCAGCTTTTAACTCTTGACAGAGTTTTGTCTTGCTTTTGGATGCTTATCTTTATATATTATTTGATAATCTTGTGACATTGGTACACTCTTGCTACACTTAAACATGTTTCCAATTCTATTTCTGTATATATTTACTAGGCAATGGAATTAAATTGTGGTTATTGTTACTGTTATGATTATCATTATTATAAAATTGAGCTTTCTCACCATTCATTGTCGATCAGCCAAGTAAAGAAAGCACCAGGCTTTCAGCCACAATGACCCTTAAGTATTCTTCAGAAGATCGTCCACAAAGCAATTTATCAGTACTCCTAATTAATACTGATAGCCATTAGAAAGAAACTATTTAAACACTATTTATTTCAGTTTTTATTTTATTGACATTATTGCTTCTGTAACATTGGTGCCTAGTAATGCACAAACTCCTGGCATGATAGCCCTCATTGACCAAGGGCTACTGCAAAATACATAATTGCTTTAATTAGAAAAGGTTTTCTATGAAAAACTATATAATACCATTTTGGATTTTTTTAACCATTTGGAGCACAGGCCCTTTAAGAATATCTAAAAATTCTCTTTTCAGTTAAAGTAGAACTCTGTAGATGTATAGGAATTGAGATGGATTTTTACATTTTAAATGTAAAATAATAAAAAATGTAATACTCTGATTATTTGGTGGATTGCTTTATATTAATATGTATAGAGGTATACTGTAATATTATAAGAATATATGCTGCTTTTAAAAATTTGTTAATTAACTGACTGGTAGTTCTTTGGCATAGCTTCTTGTTTACAGAAAGCATGTACCTTGCTGAACTGGAGTAACAGCACCAGGTAAGCAATTCTAGGTCTGGAATGCTATGCATCCATAGTCTTTAAACAGAAGTACAGGATATCCTAATTCTAGATCCCTTGCTTTCTCACAGGAAAAGTGTCTATGATTATAATGTAAGAAAACTGTGCAGAAAAATTTAGTTCTCACTGAAACTGCAATAATCTGAATGAAACTTAAACAATATTCAAGTAACATAAAGGTCATAACTGCTTCATCCTGAAGTTCAGTAATCTAACTATGCATGTGCACATGCTTATGCTACACCTGCAGAAGTACTCACACAAGTTTCTAAAAAGCCATAAAAACATCTAGCTTTCACTTGCATAGGACATACATAGAATTCACCACACAAAGAAGTAATATCAAAGTACTTGATCAGTCGTTGGATTAGCTATCCCATATAAGTTTCTTCCATTGTTCCAAGTTAAATTCTTCTCTCAACTTGTCATGGTAATAAGGCTTTTCATTTCAAATTCAAAGAGTTAAGAATGCTGCAAGCAGTAAAAGACGGAGTTTGTTGATTACAGTCTTAACTTTTATATACATGTGATGTGATCTCAAAATCACAGTAGAATAACAAAATTGAGTCCTTTTTATATATGTTTGCACTTTAATTAAATATAAAATGTGGATCCTACAAAGGTCTATTGAAAAGCTGTTAACAGCAGAGAAGACCAGTGGGTCAAATAACCTTAATTTTGGAATAGGCAGAGAATTGTTTTTATTGTGCAACTTTCTTGTGACTAAAATTTCAGGATTTAAATGAGGCATTTCAAAGTGCATAAACGTTTAGGTACCTATGGCTTTTTCTTTAGTATTTGTAATTCTGGTAAAAATAGAAGAGTGCTAGTGCATGGAAACTGAAATGCTATTCCAGAATTGAAGAGCTGCAATAAATCAATTTACAGATTAAAGTACTTAAATTACGCATGTCTTTATAAAGATTCATTAAAAATTGTCAAAACAAACTTGAGCAAAATATTGCATCAAGTAATAAATCAGTCTGCAGATAATTAGTTATACATGAAACATGAAATTATGCAATAATACAAACTGCAAATAACAGTGTACCATCTGGCCTGAGCATAATTTTTAGTTACAGCTCTAAACATGGAATTTGCTTTAAAAAGAGCCCTTTTGTATTTGTTTTCTTCAACCAGAGAGTGATCTAAAGCTGTCAATTTTGTTTTATTCTCTCCAGATTTTGAATAAGAATGTTTTGTCCCAAGATTAACTACTGAGAATAAGCAAAGGATTGAAGAGCAATTGGAGTGAATTTGAATTTTAAATACTGGAGAAGGTTATGAGTGATAATATCCATTTTAAATATACACTGGCAGGGAATTTCACAGGGAATGTAGGTTTTCAAAGGCATCTATGAAATTTTGTAAGTGGATGCTCCATTTAAACCCACAAATAGCAAAAATGACACTGAGACTTTTTCTTAAAAACCACCAACATATATTTATCTATAGAGTACTGCTCACAGACACAAAGACAGCAGAAGGAATACTATGAATGGTTGAAATAAACTTACCTATGGCATTTATCTGATACTTGTTATGCAACTTACAAACATATTTTGAAGGAACTTGAAGCTTACTGGGCTGTTATGTACAAATGTTTCATTAAGAAACATAATGCATGTCTAAGCAGTATCCTGCAGGTATTCATTTCCAATAGCCTGTGTATCACTGGGATGTCCCAAACTATGGTTTCTCTTACTCTCATCCTGTAGAACTTTTCTCTGTTAACTGTAACATGACAAAAGATTTTTCACTTAAGTATCAATCTGCGGGAGATGATAAAAAGAGTTGACTATTTTAATCTTAGCTGGCATGAAATTTCTGATTACAATATCGCTTCTGTAATTAAAAATTTAGAACGTGAGACCTTGCTTTAATTTCAAATATATATATGCAACAACAAGCATGAATGATGAGACTGAGTAAACTACAATGTTCAGCCTAATTTTACCTTTTTGCTCTGTTAAAAAAATCATACAGTGATAAAACGTAATTTTACTTTTGCAAAAACTAAAATAAAATAAAGGGAGAATTTTTTTTAATTTTAAAATAGTGGTAATTAAGTGTTTTTGGAGTGGCAATTGCTCTCAAATCTAAAATGCTATGTCCTGTTTTTAATACTTTCCTTTCATTAAATGGTGATATAGAAAAAAGATACGTGTATAGACACATTAGGCATACAGCTTATATAACAACACATTTATGCATTTCTTTGTTATGGGAAATATAAGCTTTGTTTGAAATAATTGTTTGAACAAAAGGGCGGAATCTGTCTCAAAGATCAAATGTGAGTATTCCTCTGTTCTTAAATGTTTTGGCCTTGGTATCAAAATATTTTTCACTGTTTTACAACTTTATTTTAAGACTATGTTGTATGTAAAGGTCATTAAGGCTGCATTTCTCAAATTAATACATCTGTTCATATCTATATAATTTTTGGTATGATGTTCTCAGGGCAAGATATTGCTGAAACCTTAATGCTCTTTGAAATTCCTTAGCAAATGCCCGTCATATCTGTAGCTGCCACTTGAGAGCTTCAAGACAAGCTTTACTGCCGTATACTCCCTTATGTATGATAAACTATAATGATATGTTGCAGTCATTGTTTCAACTTTCATTTGCTGAAGCTGAAGTAGGTTGCATGAAGTATAGATTATTATTTTAATTGCTGCATGTGGGAATTCTGTAGGCAAGGCATTTCATCATTAAGAAGTGTAATGCAATAGGTGAAGCATAAACCATCATTGGAAATCTATTTTATATTACTGTCTCAGGAATTTAAGTCTTAGCCAATGCATGTTATAGCTACACTACCAAACAGCTTGGGTTCAGGCAAACAAAATCATGCCAAATTTAGTTATACCTCATTGGAGCTAGGTATTTTCTCTAAAATTCTGCAAATGCTCATGAGATGGTTTCGCTGAGTTTCCATTTGCTCGCTATTTGTTTACACCTTAAATATTTATTTTTTCAATTCATGAAATTAGGGCAGCAGAATATATAAAATATCACAGCCAAAATTGCATGATAGAATATTGATTCTGTAAGTACAATTTGTGGTTTACAACCAATTACAGTACCTTGTTACACTTGATGGAAAGCTGATTAGCATCATTTTGAACCAGAAGTTCAAAAGTCTTATCAATGCAGCCTTCGAGATTAATGCTCTTTGTAAGCATCTATTCTGTGAATGTAGCAATGTTGCATTTATTAACTATGCTTTGATAATTTTATACAATGTCCGCACGTGAATTAATCCTTGGATACCTTAATATAATTCACCATTTGTAAGGAAGTACTTCAGTTGTCCTATGCAATGCAGCAATTATACCCTTTAACTTTGATATGTCCATTAATATGGATCATTGTTAATATTTATTCTTTTGAACTTCAAATGGGAATATACAATAGAAGTTAAGCAATCCTAAAAAAGAATGGGAGTGAATAGGAGTAAATGAGTGTTTGATTGTTATTTTTTTCCTGAGGTGGATTTTTAAAACATTGTCTTTGTCAAAGCTTTAGTTTTACTGAAACTGAAGTTTTCTTTGTGTAGTAAGATTTGCATGGAGTAGAGAATTTTATCGATAAATAAAGGAACTCGGTAAATAATAATTTTAAAAGAATAACATTAAAATATGCAGGTACTAAAGCCACACGAGAGATGTTAATACATGAATCAACAATGGAACAATACTTAAATTTACAAGAAAATTGAAATTTTGAAATCATTATGTGACTATAATATTAGATTAACTACAGAAGGAGTTTAGCAGCAACTTCATGGCTTCACTATTGTTTTTCAGTCAATAGAAAATTTAAATCACTGTCTTCACTGCATATCTGTGGACAATTCAAGTAAAATACGTTTAAGGTTGAAGTATGGCACGTGTTAAAAGATCCTAAAATTGTAGATCTAAATTTCAGGTATCAGAGAAGCAATGGAAATTGTTAAAAAGAGAAAAGTTTTGATACTTATGGGAATCAACTTTGTGAATGAATAGGTATGCTATCTTGACTGAATTACTATAAATCATCAAAGTTCCTGATCTGCTACAGCATCTTGAACCAATTTATATCATGCTCTATTGGTTCAGCCAGCCATTATTTCCTGTATACTTAAAGTTGCTTCTGCTTGTGTTATGTGACATCAGTTAGCAAATACATATTTCCTCAATAGTTTCACAACATACTGGCATGTTTTACTCCTGTCACATGTATAACTTTTACACCAATTTGCTCTTTAAAATTTTAAAGTGATGTTTATCATAAAAAATGTTGCTGCTTAACTGCAGTATTTTACAGAAATAGTACAATAAGAGAATTTAGAGGTGTGTAAATGATATTGAATTAAAATTTGATCTGATTTTGTTGGTTGAACCCTTGTTTGTTGTAAGTATTCAGATACATAATATTTGTGAAGTATCAGTGTACTTAAGGAGCCTTCAAGCATATAAAGAATGTAAACAATGAAAGCTTCAAGCAACTTGTTTGGTCTGTTTCTGTGAACTCTGCAATTAATAAGGCCGATTTATCTGTAGTGTGTCAGCATATATTTGTAAGTGGAAACATTAAGAAATTCATACCAATGCAAGTATTCTGTCATTTGATTGTAGGAACAGGATAAGAACAATGGCAACATGTATGAAATAGTAACTAATGATGCTTTTTCTTTCTGTAGTGTCTACTGATATTGAGAACAAGGCAGCATGGAAAGAATGTCTATCTGTTCAGGGTGTACGTTTACCTACTGGTTACTATTTTGGAATGACTGCAGCTACAGGAGACCTCTCTGATGCTCATGACATTCTTTCTGTGAGACTTTATGAGTTGGATCTACCGGATGATGTAAGTATACAATGTGCCATAATTGTTCTTTCTTCCATACCTGGTATTTGATACTGCAACCAAAGAAGGGTTAGATGTTTGAAAAGAAAGAATTTTCTCAATTTTATCATTGTTAAGGTTGCATTACAGATTTGAATATGCTCTTGATAAATTTTAGTTTTAATTTATAAATTAAAATTTTCCACATTAACTTTTAAATTCTCCATTACATACTTATGATGGAAATAATACTGCATTCTATCCAAAAATTGTATATGGGGATTTCATAAATAGATACTTTACCTTTTGAGGTCCTCATGTTTTTAAAGTATAGCTACTGATCATTGTGTGTTTAGTGCATTATCTCAGCAAAACCATGAAAAATTTGAGAGTCCAGATTTAAGCCCCCCCCCCTCCTTCCATTAAGTATTTTGGTAATATTTGCTGTTGGTGCTTTTAATTTTTCAATACTTTGAAATGTTAAGTGGCTAGTTTATTGTTTATCATGGGTTCATGCAGAGAGCATTTATCAATAAACATCTGACATCTCATACTTCTGTATAGTCTTATATATATACCTACAACAAAATGTATATTGAAAGCACTTTTAACAAATAGTTAAATACCATGATTAACAGGAAGTAGGCAGAAGTATAAGCTCTTGTGTGAACAAGTGGATGAACATATTTTTTGTTAGCTGCTCCTTTACACTGGTTTTCTGAGGGTAAATTTGGTGAGTTGAATCAGACTTGAAAAATGTATTGTTACAGTTGGGATTCAAACCAGGACTTTTGCTCTACTGCTGAGCTACCATGTTGAAATTCCTGAATGTGCATAAGCTTTTTCACCTGAATCCTAGAGTCAGAAGCACAAATGAAGGTGGATGAGTGTAGGTTACACACTAGCACTTATTTGAGTCATATTACCTGCCAGCCAATGAGCAGTTCAGTCATTGCTCCTTCCAGTACAAGTCATAACATTAAAGATTAAAAACAGAAGCATTATTAACAGTGAAGTATTCATCTAAAAACAGAAGCATTATTAACAGTGAAGTATTCATCATGATGTAGATTGAGCCACACTTTTTTACACTCACCTTCACTAATTAAAAGTTATATAAAACAGGAAACGTTTTCGAGGACATTCGTCCTCATCGTCAGCGACTGGGTGACTAAGGGTCGCTTTCTCCCATGTCCTCTTCTTCCTCATCCTGTGGATTCTGACCCTGTTGCCATCTGGTGTTGGGGGCACAAAGTTTTAACACATTGCTTACAGGCGGGATTTCAAAATTAATGACGTTGCTGTTTTTGATGATGAATATTTTTTCCCAGATGTTCAATTCTATTGGTGTGGTGAGGGGTTTTAACAACTTTATACTTTGGCCAATGTTGTGGTTTTTTGGACAGAAAAACAGACTGTATTATCTGTGTGTCTCTCTATGCATAGTAGCTTTCTCCCCATCTGCCTTCCTTCATGCTCCTAACTCTAGTGAATACACTTTTTATTTGTTATTACCTTTCACATGAGCCCAAGAAATTAACATAAGTAATAACTATGGTCACATAATTATCAATTTATCACATTTAATGTATTGTATCTAGTGCTGCAAGATAGTTTGTTAACTTTAATTGTTTCTCAAGTGCAACAAAGAAATAGGAGCAGTAGTAATTCCTTCCATTTGACTGCTAAAGTCTTAGCTGTATAATTTATTTATAACTTTCATATAAAGGTATTATATCTGAAATATTGCTTCCCAAGACCAAAGAAGTACGATAAGAACAAAAATAAAATTTAGGCTGCTTGACACTTTGAACCTCTTCTTATCTTCAAAGCAGTAAATAAATGATCTTTGCTCCATGGAGTCACTTTGAAGCTTGCAACGTACTGCATTTCAACTTAAATGTAGCTGCATCTAAATAATTCCAGTTATCACTTATAACTTTGCTCATATTGTAACATTTGTCCATGATAGTAAGCCTATATTAAATATTTTAACATTAATTAAATGGCATAAGACATTATGTCGGCCCAGTGAAATGCATATGCCATAGTTTATAGCAGAGTTGAAATACCAATGTATTTACTATCTTTTCTAAGACATGGCTATACAACACCTATTTTGAATATAGGTGTGTCTATAATTGTGTAAATCTGCCTTTTCTTGGCTGAATTTTGACTTTGAATCCATATGAATGATAAGCTCCTACACTGGTACTGTCAGCGACTCAGGAGTTTAGCTCTGACCTTGTGGTTGACGTAAGCGAACCTGAGCCAGCGATGTATTGTTCTTCTCTCTCGCTCTATTGTTTCACACCCTGTTCCAAAGGTACTTATATCCTTTCTTTCCCGGAACAATAAATATTACGCGAAGTAGCTTTAGTAGTACATTATATTACTGCATCAAACAATACAATTACGATCGTACTTCCAATAAGTAAACCTGTAAAACCTGTATACATGTAAACCATTATATTTATGACCATATACATGTGAAACATTATTTTGACTGCATCTGTTGACAAACGTTTTGAACTGCTGGTGTTAACCTATTTGCATCGCAGGCAAGAAGCCCCTAGTCCACTGCACGCTTGCAGTTCAAGGACAAAGCCAATCTCGTGAGTCACTCACAGTAGTATTCAGGTGTGTGTAACAATATATGCTACACAGCAAAAGTTTATAAAATCGTCTAGAATTCTGATGCAGCAGCATGTTTTTGGGATGAAATTCATAGTACAAGGGTTAGTCAGAAAGTAATGCCTCCTATTTTTTTTCTCTCCTAATTTTGAACAAAATTAAATGAAAATTATATAGCTTGATAGACACAACATTCAGGCTTAATTTGTCACTTTTCAATGTAATCTCATCTTTTTGCACTGTTTTGGTCCATCTGGAAACAAGGGCATGTATTCCAGTGCGGTAAAAATCACAGTCTGTATACCTTAGCATTGGCGCACAGATGTTTTCAAGGTCTGCTCGTCTTCAAACTGAATCCCACAATGAGCTTCCTTTAGTGGCCCAAATAGATATAAATCTGATGGAGCTAGTTCAGGACTATATGGTGGATGTGGCAAGACTTTCCATCCAATTTGCGCAATCTATGAGTGGTGCAAAGACTGGTGTGTGGTCTTACATAGTCGTGCAACAGAACATCTGTTATAGTTATTGATGAGCAAACTTGTCAAAGGCGTGCTTTAAGCTTCTTGATGTGCTGGACAGAATTTACTGTGCATCCCTGAGGCAAAAATTCAACCAGAATGACACCCTGCTCATCTCAAAACACTGTCGCCATAACTTTTCCTGCCAATCACACAGTTTTGAATGTTTTCTTCCTCGGCAAGGATGTGTGATGCCATTCCATTGACTACCTTTTTGATTCAGGTTAAAAAAAAATGAACCCAAGTCTCGTCTCTGGTCACAATTTTTGCCAAGAATGCCTCTCCCTCCACATTGAAGCACTGCAAGAAATTAGAGGTTATTGTTTTTCTTGTCTCTTTATTGTGGTTGGTTAACAGTCTTGGTACCCATCGTGCACAAACTTTTGAGTGTTCCGGTTTTCCAATAATCTCCATCACACTGCCTTTACCAGTGGAGAGCATGAGAGACAATTCATCTGATGTTACCCAGCAATCTTCACGAATGATCTTGTTAACTCGCTGAATGTTGCTTGGGGTCACTGCAGTTGCTGACCTACCACTCCTCGTTTCATCAACCAGTGATGTTTGCCCTTCAGCTTCTCTACACCAATGAACCCATTGTCTAACAGTGCTGACGTCTACTGTCACACTCCTATAAAGATTTTTCAGCCTTTCATGAATGCGAATGGGTGTTTCACCTTCTGCAATCAAGATTCTATCTATGCTGCCTGATATGTACACGGATGTCCACCATTTTATAACAAACTGCAGTGCTGCCACTTCTTAACTTGGAAAGCTATTATTGCAGTGGATTGTAGAAGCAGTTTTGAGAAATTGCACCAAATTTGAATTTTTTACATAATGTAGTTAAGGATAAAAAAAAAGGAGGCATTACTTTCTGTCTAACCCTCATAGTTTGCCTTCCTTAAACTACTTTTTTTATCAAGTATTGAGTATTTTTTTGTACATAAATAAGCTATATTAGTAGACAATAAAGACAATACCTAAGGCACATCTAATGTATGTCAGTTAGCAGGTTGCATAAATCCTAAAATGAGTAGGGGTTACTGATTCTTCGTATATATCTAATTAAAACATTTGCTTTCTTTGCAGCCAAAAGAAGATGAAGATCGATCTCAAATTTCTCCATCAGCAGCTTTTTTTGAACCTCCTCGAGGTAAGACTTACTTTACTATGGTAAAAAATCTTGTGTGTTACATTCACATGACTTTCTCAACCCTCTATCACTTATTAGTGGGTATACAAATTATTTTATGAAAGTTTATTTTCCTCTCTACTTCATTTTAATCGAGATAATTTTTTCTGGAAATAGCTGCATTACACAACTGAAACAACTGAAAATTGACAGGACTTTAAAAGAATGGCTAAGTATTGAACAATTCGAGCCATTATTAATGGATATCAGAAATGCCTGATGCCACAGTAAAAGCTTTTTGAAATAAATTGTATGTTTTTTGTGTAGTATGTTTTCATTTATCGCTTAACATTTACCAGTTATACAAGATTATGCAAAATTCCTTTCAAATGAAGAGGACTTCATGGGCTATCCCCAGAAAATTCAAGATATACATTTTATTTGTCATGTAAATATTTGTAATATGGTATTTTAATCAAAATTGCCTTTCCAAAAATAGCTGCAATATTCACGGTGTGTTGTAGGAACATATTTATTGGCTACTTAAGCGCTGTTAAACCTAAAAAGTGTCCGAGTGTTCCCTAGCATTGTAAGAGCTACTTATAACTGTTGGTTTCATAAAGCGTTCTTTAAGTTACAGGTTAAAAATTGAATCTATAAATTTCAAATGTTTGCTAGCTCATACTGCATTCCAGTATGGCATCATCCAAGTGGTTTTGTCGTCCTCCATGGTCTAGGGGTAGTATGCTAGCCTCTAGTTCCTGAGGTCACGGTTTCAAACCCGGTGGAGGGCAATGGCTATTTTTGGGTGTAAAACTCCTTACCATGGCTTCCTTTGGAAGGGAAGCAAAGCAGGTGGTCCTGTGTCGTAGATTTACCTTAAGCCTGATAAAGAGGCCTCTGAGCAAAATAATGGTCTTTCATGTCCAATATAGAATGGGATGCTGAGGACCATAGTAGTTAAAGAGCGTCCATAAATAAAACTCAGTTTAATTTTTTTATCCAAGTGGTTTTACAAATATATTTGCATTGTATACTGCTGGAAATAAAATATAATTTATGTGTACCAATATTATATTATACTGCAATTAACTCGAGATTCGCATGTATTTGTATGTATGAAACCATGTAGTTCTTCATTACTGTGTCCTCGGATGAAATTATATTTTCTGTTTTTTTGGGTTCCATGGTGGGTTATGAGCACTGCAGGACAAAATTAATGGCCCATTATTTATGGCTACTGCTATGTTTATCTTGTCTGAGCCAAACACGATGGTATCCTGATACTTACCTGTACCCTTTTCCTCACTTTTGACCGGATTGATCTCCCTCAGAAGATTAGGACAGATATGGAGACTTAAATGTGCAAGTCGTCCTCCGTGATGCAGTGGTTACCATGCTAGCCTCTAGTTCCCTAGGTCGCAAGTTCAAAACCGGTGGAGGGCGATGGATTCTTTTCAGGTGTAAAAAGCCGTGGTATGGCTTCCTTCGGAAGGGAAATAAAGCTGGTGGTCCCGTGTTGTAGATTTACGGCACATAAAATAACCTCAAGCCTGATAAAGAGGCCTCTGAACAAAATTACCGGTCTTTCATGCCCAATATAGAATGGGACGCTAAGAACCACTACAGTTAAAGAGTGTCCATAAATAAAACTCAATTTAATTTTAAATGTGCAATCATATATTCCATGGCCTATACATTGTTTTCAGTGCCAACACTTTGAACACACCTAGATCTTTTTAAAATTACCATTTCTCTATATGTCAAATTTGGCAAGGATGCACAAAATGGAGCTTGTCCATCAGCTCCCTCCTGTATTAACTGTTGAGGCACCTAACTGGTGACTTGCTATGAGCAACAACCTTTTTTTGGACAAGAAGGCTATTCAAGAGGAGTGAAGGAATGCTTGTCTTTCAATAAAATTCATAAACACTATCTTGCTTGCCAGCCTACTGTAATGAAATTTGACACCTTTACCTCTGTGGTCCTCCACCTCGATACCAAAGCGGGATATGAATACAGAATGTGCCCTCTGCTCTACCATAGTTGTTACTCTTAGAACATCAGGATCATCTTCACCTAAGGTTATTGTTATTGCAACCGAAATGCAGAAGTACAAAGCCCAGTGGAAGCTCATCAACTTTCTGAAAGAAGCTGGTTTCAATGCTTTCTTCAGTTTCCAGTGAGAATGGAGCCTTCCTTCCAAGAAGCCTATGGAGCAGGAACATTCTGCAACCAAAAACTCACCCCCACACTTACCAAAAAGGGCAAATTGAAATGACACCTGCAGTGACCAAATGAAAGTGTTGACCAGCTTCTTCCATTTATATCAAAATGTCCATAATTCAATGGAATACATATGGCATTCACATAGAGTGTTACTTATTAGGTCGTCTCCCTTGTTTTATATTTACAGGAGACCAAACTTTGCCATCAGGACACTCGCATATCCTGGTCTGCTACAGTACCTGTTGACCTTCCACTGGAACCGGGAGATGTCATGTCTGTTATTCTTGACGAAGTTTATTACCAGTTTCTCATGCTTACCATGCAAGCTGTTTCTGTTACACTGAAATTACCTGATTTTTCTGTTTCCCTTTGTGCCATGTACATTCTGTCTTCATTTCTCTTCCCATCCTCCTCCTGGTGGAAAATTTTAATGCCCACTGCTTCCTTTGGGATTTGCCTGGGGCTTGTGCAAGGGGGCCACATCTTGCCAATTTCTTCACTCAGAAGCACCTTTCTGTTTGAAACACTGGTGATCCACTTTTGCCTCTGATTCTTCCGACACTCTCTCACACTTGGATTTATCCATTTGCCCTGCACAGCTTGCACACTGTTTTCAGTGAACATCATCTCTGGTACCTATTCCAGTGACCACTTCCCATGCATCATCAGCTTGCTTTCTCACCACATCCCACCATCATGTGTACCAACCTGGCAAATGAACAAGGCAAACTGTAATCTTTATTGCAGCCTTGCAATTTTCGAGGTTGTTGATGAGATGGGATCACCTTACCCAAGAGGTTTAATGGTTCCTAGTTGGACGGATGAATGCCAGGCGGCAGATCATGTATTTAAAGCTGCATTTTGGATTGGCACCACCCTACACTTGAAATCTGATCTTAAGCAGATACACGCCAGTACTCGATGCATCATTCCAACTAGCAGGAAGGTATATTGGATCCATTTTGTAGAGTTGTTTGACCACTTCACACATTTGTCTGTAGTATGGAATAAGTTTTGTTGTGTGGCTGGCAAAGTGACACATCTACAATACCTGGTCTTGTGTGGCTGGCAAAGTGACACATCTACAATAACTAATGACACCATCTTTGATCTAGATGTTGCTGACATTCTGGGTAAACCTTCATGGCTGTTAACATTCATACAATTAGCACCCGGTTTTTCCGTCTATTAAGAACCAGGTTGAATCACTTTTTAATCAAGTATTACATTGCTTTCTTCACCTTGCAGGAACTGGAGCAGACCCTATCCTCCTCTGAACACTCAGCTCCTGAGCCAGCAGGCATTCATATCTTAATGCTGCTGCACCTCTCTTCCAACGATAAACTTTCTGTTGCAGGTCTATAACGTATAATATGGTGAACTGCTAAGTTTCTTGCAGCTTGGCGCAAGGCCACCATCATAATACTAAAGCTTGTGAAGGATCATCTATACTATTCCAGTTACCAGCCAATTTCCTCACAGTTGCATTTGCAGGGTGATGGAGTGCGTGATCAATGGGGTGATATGGTGGCTTGAGTCACAGAAACTTCTGTTCAACGTCCAGTATGGTTTTTGTTGCTACCGTTCTATGGTCAGACACTTAATTTAGTTATCCATGAATATTATGGACGTATTTCTGAGGAGTCAGATGGCTGCTGTCTTTTTTGACCTCAAGAAAGCTTATGAAACTTGCCTTAGGTTAAGTATTTTTCATGCTTTCCATAAATGGGGCACTTGAGATGGTCTTCCCTTCTTTATTTGGAAGCTCGTGAAGAAAATAGTATTTTGGATGTGAGCATGCTGATTTTTATCACATGTTTTTACTCAAGAAAATGGCTACCACAGAGCTTGATACTCAGCATCACACTTTTTGCTGTTGCCATCAACCTCTCGTGTAATCTGTTACACGTTTTGTCATGTACTATAGTTTCCGGTGGACTTCTGGGATAGAGCTTGCGCCAGTGCCGACTCTGACATTATCTTGACTGCCTCTATACATGGAGTACAGAAAACAGCTTTAACTTCTCCCCTGAACATGCAACTAATGCAGCTTACACATAAATATATCCAATAGGAGCAAGAAATCAACACATAAAATCATGCTAATGGAAAATGTTTGCATGCTGAGATGCTAAATGACTAATAATAGCATACAATGTGAAGATATTCTAACCATAGTTTGCTACCTCTCAACAGCTGCATTAAAACAGAAATTGTAATGCAAAACAGCAAATTACACTTTATCGGTCGTGTGACAAATTAGTTCAGTAACA
This sequence comes from Deroplatys truncata, assembly GCA_030765065.1. NCBI lineage: Eukaryota > Metazoa > Arthropoda > Insecta > Mantodea > Mantidae > Deroplatys > Deroplatys truncata. Next base: position 120,548,263 of record CM060981.1, read on the forward strand.
TCAGTAAATGACAGCAAACACCAGTGTTCACTAATTCAAGAATATAACTAAAGGCACATGGAAAAGATGGACTTTTTCAAATTATCTTAAAAAGAAGTGTCATTGTTAAAGTCTTTTTTCTTTGAGGTCTTAAAATTTTACAAGTGTGTATGATCCAGCATTACTTCAGAGAAAAGCCCTGATTATAATACTAGTGGTTTTATAACAAATTGTTATCAATGGTTTGCAATTGGCTACAGTAAGAGCAAGCTCTGTCATAGTGCAAAGCTATAATAAAGCTTTTTATTCTTTTGCAGATCATGTAGATGATCCAAAGCCTTCATCTTTAAGTGGAATAAAAATATTTCTGTTGATGCTGCTTGGAACTCTGGGTGTCATAGCATGTGTCGTAATAGGCATAATGTTCTATCAGAAACACCAGGAAAACTCACGAAAGAGGTTTTACTAAATGCCATGGAAACTTGAGTATAAATGTTATGAGTGATGTACATGTCTTTGTGTCTGCCATTTAAGTACATGCTGTAGAGCTGAAAGGGCTAAATAATATCAGATTATTAAACCGATGTTACTGACTGATTTAAGGATTTTTTTTTTTAATTGCATTCTTATTACATGCTTATTTTAAATCATACTTTCAGAATTTGTATAGAAACACATGTATAGACTTTCCTAGTAATGGTATATTAAAGTAGATATTACCAAATTTGTTGAGGAAGGGGAAGAATTCCACCTTATTTTAATAAAAGTTTCTATTCCTAATAACTTAGTCTTGTGAGAAAGATGCCATAATTGTGAATCATGACACCAGGCTACTTTTATATTACCCATCCATATTGGATTATTTATATTGTTTACTGTGTGTTTTTCTAAATAGGCCTAATTTCATGATGAATTATTACTATTGTTTATTCTCAGTATATCAAAAAGAATGAACTCTTAAAGGAAATATGGTGTGTGCCACTTAATAATTAAGCAGCATGTTTTGTATGAAGTTACGTGTATTTGTATATAAGATCTGTGTATGAATGAATAACTGTGCATGCAAAGAACTTTATGTACATGGAGTGTGAATGTGTATAGTCACCATGTAATATTAATTAAAACTGTAAGAAAATAATTTTGTCACCATACAATGTGTGAATCATATCATATGAGAATTTCTTAATGTTTTATAAAAGCTGTGTTGTAGCGCGAATGGTGAACTTCTAGAATTGTATGATAATGTGGTTATATAAACTCCCAAATTAGTCATATTTTAATGATAGTCACCTTTTTGCATAGGCTTTAGTGTATAATGTATATATTACTATTCTGAATTTTTTCCAATAGACATTTTAGTATTACATATACTGTGAATGTAATATGTAGTGCTTACTTTGAGATGTTATTTAAGTGTGTGTGTGTGTGTGCGTATATTTGCAAGTGACAGTTATTTCCGTTTCTTCTGAAATAAAAGAGATTAAACGTGTTTTCATATGCAAGAATATACAATTTATCACAACAATTAATAGGTGAAAAAATAAATATGGAGAATAGTTCTTATGCTGTAAAGTATCAAGTGAGCTTTATTGCTTTCTGAATATGCCGAGACATTAAAAGAGGCGGCTATTCTTAAAGAATCTTCAACAAAAGGATCATCTGCCATATTTGTTGTTTTATATGTTGTTACTGTGAAAGAGAGGTAGAGGGGAATTTGCTTGTCTACCATAGAGAAATAAAAGGGTTAAGTGCGCTTCAGAAGCAGAAAAATTAAATTTGTGGAATTCCATTATGTGACTGCTGAGCATTTGCTGCTCTAGATCCTTTTGTTTTAGAATTTAAATTATAGTGTACAATTTAAAAGCAGTGTTAATCCTGTAGGCAAGTTGCATTACTAACACACAAAAGTTTCACAACAGTTACATCAATAACTGATAGTGATTACCTCCAAGCATGTTCTAATAAAGTTTCTAAAAGTAAGTGAAATTTTTAGGTCATATTAATTTGATTCATGTTTAAAATCTTAATTATAATCTTCCGTGAATATAATTCCTGCTTGTTGGTGCATTTTATGCTTACAAAATATTTGTGATAATTTAATCCAAAGGATCCATTGTTGTGTTGCATTATTTTAGTTCCAGCATAAAATTATGATACAGTCTATAACGAGGTAGTAAAAGGTAAAAATTCCAAAATGTTTTGAAAAAATGGACTTCAAGAATTTAATATTTCACTTTCTTCTGTTTCATTGTAACTAAGGGCGAGTACACTGTAGTGTGACAAATAGATAAAGCTGTGAAATGAAGTGTGTGCATTTATCTTGCTTCATAAAGTCACAAACAGTTGTTTTATTTTGTGATTTTTACCTTACTCGGAGTTGATATGAAAGCATTGGAGATTTAATTATCCTGCTGCCTAAAATCAAAGCCAGTTGGTTTATTTTGTAATTGTACATTCTGAGTCATTACTCAAGTATGTTATTTTGTGTTATCTGCCGTGTTTGTAGCTTTTGGACATATACTGTATATACGAAGAAATTTGAAGCATTCATTTCTTGGACTACACATCCCAAAGGTGTTAATTAACATTTCATTGTCATTTAAGTTGACAATTATATATTGCAAGTCTTGCCTGAACCAAAAAAAATTTATATAAATGTAACTCCAACTTAGCACTGTCTTCACAGGTGTGCAGTGATTAAACTGGTACAATATCTTCCTCTACTAGATTGAAGTGAACAAAATCAATAGGATGTGCGTGTACAAAGCTGGATGTTTAATTTCCTTGAAATAAGAAGTAAAAACTTGTGTATATTCAATCTTTTGCTTCATACATTCTCCTGTATCTCAAGACAAGCATTTTGGCTTGTGAGTCTGGCTCATAACAAGCATGGGCCCTTGACATACATGACTCATCTCAAACCGTCTCATCTCCTTTGATGTGAATTCTTCATAAGCACATAACTTACTTGTTTCAAGCTGCATTGTCTCTTTCACACAATTATTTTATATAATCTTTTATACTTTTTCTTTCCAGTGTGATACATATTTTAGCATTATAGATAAAGCTGTAAGTTTTTTTCACTCACATGACTTTCTCTGCCCATTACTAATTTTCTTATAATACATCCCTCTGTGTTATAGTTTTCTTATAAAATTAATTCTTCTATCCATATTCATAAATGTTTACCTATGAATGGTCCCAAATAAAGGCATATGGACTTCTGCTTTTGAGTTGATTTGTGATGATTGAGCATCACTTACACTAATAACTAGGAGTATGTTTCAGAGATCATTTGTTTCCATTTTCAACCTGTGTTCGATGAAAATGGTTGTTCTCTGAAACATGTTTGTAGTTATTAATGTAAGTGGTGTATAATGATCACTATAATTGAGAGCGTATGTGAAGGCGGGTGAGAGAAGTCACTGTGCAAAGAGAGGGAGAGACATAGATAATACAGTGTCTCTTTCTTTCACTCTTGCTCACTATGAACTGGCTGGTCAGTAATGCTACTGTGAAACTGTCTTCACCCGCCTTTATGTGTACTCCCGACTCTAAATGGACTCAAAAGCACTATTACAGTACACCATTGTCTAATCTCCTAGCAAGAAGTGCCATATGGACTTGTTTGCATGCACAATTTGAAAACAACATGCAACTGCTTATAACACAAGTCAGTTTTGGTTACTAATGAGCCCATTCAAGAAAAAGGTACAATTTCATACTTTCAATTATGCTTCATAGATATCACAATCCATTGTGGAAAAATGTTAGAGATATAACAGGAATATTTAAAAAAGAATTTAAAAATTCTTAGTGTTTAATTTAAAAACAGTGTTACAAATTAATTATTTCCTACAAATTGCATGTTTTAATTTGATCTGCTTTTTCTGATGTAGGTTTTTGTCTCTAATATGGCTTTCAACTTTAATAAAATTCAGTGAGAATGAAGACAATTTTACAGGCTATTCACAGAAAACTCAGAAATACTTTTTATTTGTCATGCAGACATGTGTAATATTTTAATTTTTCCTTAAATCAGTATAATTGGTATTGCTTCTGTACTGTTCTGTCTCTCCCTCTTCCTTGTTTTGTCGTCCTCTGTGGACTAGTGGTACCATGCTAGCCTCTAGTTCCCAAGGTCGCGGGTTCAAACCCAGCGGAGGGCGATGGTTTTTTCCGGGCATAAAAATCCTTAGCATGGCTTCCTTCGGAAGATAAGTAAAGCCGGTGATCCCGTGTCGTAGATTTACGGCATGTAAAAGCCTGATAAAGAGGCCTCTGAGCAAAATTACCGGTCTTTCACACCCAATATGGAATGGGACGCTAAGAACCATAGTAGTTAAAGAGCATCCATAAATAAAACTCAATTTAATTTTTATCTTGTTGTCCTTGGTGGCATAGTGATTACCATGCTAGCCTCTAGTTCCCGAGGTTGTAGGTCAAATCCAGTGGAGGGCGAAGGGTTTTTATTGGGGTGGAGAGGGGCTTAAAGATCCTTAGCATGGTATCCTTTGGAAGGGAAGTAAAGCCAGTGGTCCCATGTCATAAATTTACAGCACATAAAAGAATCTCAAGCCTGATAAAGAGGCCTCTGAGCTAAATTACCAGCATTTCACGCCCAATATAGAATGGGATGCTAAGGACCACAGCCGTTAAAGAGCATCCATAAATAAAACTTGATTTTCCCTCTTCCTTTCCCTCTCAAGTTATTTTTCATTGTAACAAATAAAAATAAAAGTAATTTGATGGTGAATTGTAATGAGCAACTTTAACTATTGCTTTGACATCTTTCAAATATATTTTCAGACTAATTATATTTAATTTCCTAATTATAAGTAGGAATGGTATAAGGAATACAAATGAAGTGTTACCTTCGCTCAAGTTAAGAGTATACAAAGATAGATTACTGCAAAATGATATATCATTTGACTTAACACAAGAAGAGAATAGCCTCCAATGTGTACCATCACATTGTGGGCTACTTGGTAACATATTGGCTGATCTGCTAAAAAAGGAAACAATATTGTACAAAAACCCAGGGCAAAGTTATCATTCTTGACAATTAAAAGATTAATCAACTCTAATTCCAGTATGTAACTTCTGATCATTTTCAAGAAATTTCAAAATAAAATATATGAATGCCTCAGTAAATGATCACTAATCCCTGAATATCCACGGAAGAATGCATTGGCATCTTTCCAAATGATCACAAGGACATGATTGTTTCTCAAAGTATTTGCACAAGATCACAAGTTTTATTATTTCAATTCTTTGTCTATTGTGTCTCTTCAAGAAAAGATTAAGCAATATCATATTCAGCGGTGCCCAGCTCTTTCTTGAAAATTCACTCTGCACATGCACTCTATGAAAAATTTTGGAGAGCAAGACAATTAATGCCTTCATTGCCAAACACAAGGGATTATAACAACATACAGAAAGATAAAGAAGTGTATATGCTATTTGTGAATTTGGAGAAGGCGTTTGACAAAATAGATTGGAAGAATCAGATTGAAGATACTAAAGAAAATATGTGTGTATTTATTGGAAAGAGGAGGCTCCTAAGTAATTTAAATGAATCCCGAATCAGGATAGCAGATGATATAGCAGAATAGGTAAGAGCATACAACAAGGATGTTCCTTATCACCTTCTGTGTTCAACATCTAGTAGCACAAGTGATGAACGTTTTGTAGAACAAGGCTGGGGTGTGAGTAGGATGAAGAAGAATAAGATTTTCTGATGATTTGACACTGCTAGTAATAAGATCTTAGAATGTGAGATAAATGACAGCAGCAAGAAGCATAGAATGAAGATAAATTCAAAGATGCTGATTATTGGAAGAAGGGCAAACAGATACACTAGTGAATTCAAAATGAAATGGAACAGCTGGACAACTTCAAATACTTGGGATGTACCAGATGTAGTAAACTTAACTGTTGTCAAGATGTTAAACAGGATGCCAATGGCAAAAGAAGCTTTTAATAGAGAAAGAAACATTTTTACCAGATTCTTGAACTAGGAAAGGGTTAATGAAGTACTTTGTTTGGAATTTGATGTTGTGTAGTGTGGAAACTTTGATATTACAAGAAAATAAGGAAATGTGGCAAACATTTGAACTATGAATACCATATTTACTCACATAATTTCCTCTTTATGATATTAGAAGGTTATCAAGCAAAAGTAATTTTGATTGCAATTTTTGTGAAACATTTTGGACATCCCTTGACTTTCAGAAGCTTCATTTGTTACAATTCCTGGAACACCAACCTCCTGTATAGGTACCTGATGCGCCACACACCTGACCTTTAAGTGTCATTAGAGCACACACGCTTCACATAGTAGTTGTTGTTCTAGTTAGTAGTATTCTGGTTATTGTTAGTCTCCCTACATACGTAAGCAATTATATTTCAAAATTGTTTTAAACTTCGAGCAGTAGTTCAGTCTTTTCCTGTCCTGAAAGCACTGTGGTTATATGTAGTGTGCAATGGGAAGAAAGAACAATAGTTACATGGCAAAGTTTAAACTTCAAGTAGTTCATTTCACAAAGAAAAATGGAGTGAAGCATGCAGGAAGAGAATTTGGCTTAGAACCCAAATTAATTAGTTACTGAAGGGACCAGACAGAAAAATTGAAGAGTGCCAAATTGACCTGTCAATTGTTTTGTGGCCCAAGACATGGCAATATTCCAACATTGACCAAGAAGTGTTAGACTATGTTGTGGAACTAAGAAATGATGGCATTGCTGTAACACATGAAATGTTACAGTTGAAAGCAAGGGAAGCAGCAAAAAAAACATGATATTTCACATGTGGAATTCAAAGTAGCCAGTTGTGGGTTACCCGATTTAAGCGGAGAAATGGACTTAGTTTGAGAAGACAACGTTAGCACAGCATCTGCCACATGACTACACAGATAAAGTAATCCAGTTTCAGTGTTTTAGTAATCCAGCTGAGGCACAAAAATGAATATCTGCTATACAAATAGGAAATACGGACCAGACACTGGTATTTTTTGACATGCCACAAAATACGTAGTGGATGTAAAAGTTGCTTCTAGTGTTTTAATTAAAATGGGTGCAGAAAAGTTTTGCTGCATGGTGATGTCAGCAGATGGAAAAGAGCTCCTGCCCTTTGTTATTTTTAAGAAAAAAAAACTGTGCCAAAGTTTAATATTCTGCTGGTATAATTGTGAGGGTGCATGAAAAAGGATAGATGTTGGCGGACCTCATGAAGGAATGGTTGAAAATTGTGTGGATCAATGCCCTGGAGCTCTGCTAAGGAAGAGGGCCACACTTGTTTTGAGTTTTCAGGGCCATTTAGCAGAACTAATAAAATAACAAATGTTGCAACTGAACAAAGTCCTGGCTATAATTTCTGGAGGGCTTTCTTCAGTGCTATAACCTCTGGATGTATCACTTAATAAACCATTTAATGGTCACTTGCGCCGATTGTACGGGGACTAGATGGAATCTGGTTCACAGCCTCTTACTAAAGGTGGCCCTCCAGTAAACAAGTGTGTGGAATCTCATCAAACAAGAAAGTATCACAAAGAGCTTCAAGAAGACTGGCATTTCAAATGCAATGGATGGTTCCGAGAAGCATGACTTGGGATGCCAATTCTGATGATGATGCTGATGATTTAGATACATCATCAGATTAAAGTAGTACAGAATATATGTAGTAGTGCATATTTAGTTGTATAATATATGAATAATTCCATTCATCATATTTATCATTGCTCCGTGCTTTGGTGTGCAGGGATGAGCCTAAGGTCATGCTATCCACATGGCTGCATAATAAATGCACCCATGAAAATATCGTGAAATTGCATCAACTGTTGTATTTCTGTGTATAATTCTTTTTAAGATAAATTTCCATTTCATTTTTAGAGTACCTACGTATTTGATTTATTTATCACAATTTACTTACTTTTTTTTTCAATTATCACTTAACTTTGCCCCTCTCGATTTTTGCTTTAAAATTTAAAAAAAAAGGGGGGGAATTATGTGAGTAAATATGGTATACAGAAAAATGGTGCATATGAAATAAAAGACAAAATAAGTATAAAGCTTTTTTGAGCATTGTGGGAAAGAAAATTAATGCTGAAAATGATCAGGAAAAGGGAAACAAATCAGATGCAGTACTGGAAAAAAAGAAACTGCTTTCTAAAAGATGCACTGGAGGAATCATAAATGAGGAAATGGTATGAGGAAGAAGAAATATGAGTTGATTAGATAATATTAAGCTATTACGCAGAGACAAACAGGAAAATGGAAAAGGAAAAGCAGTGTGGATTGAATTTACAGCAGAGGAACTGCCTTTGGACCAAATTTAGGTGATTTATAACAATAGACTGCCATCATGATTTAGAGGTGTGTTAGTACAAAAGTAGAAACACTTAACACTTTTGGTCATTTTATAATAATAAATGTCATGTTGAAACACCAATCAGCAATAAAATACCTTGGCATTCAATATTTTTATCTGAGGAGATGAAACATTTCACACTTTGTTACAAAACAAGAGTGTTCTAACCTTAGTGGTCGTTCTGAAATTTTTAATCATAGAATCTTCAAAGCATTTTGGATCACATAACTAAATCTTGAGAAATAAATGTGATGTGTTACACTTACATGACTTTCTCTACTCTAGTATAAACTATTCTTACAAACACTTATTCATCTATCTGCTTCATGTTAAAGTCTGTCTAGTTAACACGTGTGCAGTTTGGCATCCTTCTTTGAGGAACCCTTATAATTGCTTTATAACACACGACCTTCCCTCCTCGGTCCCTTCTGCAGAGTTGCAACTTCTTAACATCACCATCTCTTTCTAGACTGATTTTCTGTCCCTAAACAACACGTAAGTGAGCAACATTCCACAAAAGACTGGGTTTTTGCTTAATCAAAATAAAGCAATAGAAAAATATCATATTTTATAGGAAACTATAATTATGTATTATTGTTGTTATTAAATTACTACTTATCCTGGAGATGTAATAATGCAATGCGTATACAAAATTGGTTACACCATTAGCTTTAAATAAGGGAGAAAATTAACAGGGATGCAAGTTAACATGTAAGCATTTTCATAATATAATCAATGCTATATACTTGCATAGGTATTATTTTCACTGTGCTGAACATTATCTACTGTTTCATTTGGATTTAACCCTAAATTTTCCTCCCACGGTTTCCACATTGTGACATACTCAATGACTTTTGCACCTAATGAAACAGAAAAACTGGAACTTGGAACTTTGGCAACTAAGATTCCACTTGGCGTCAACACATGTTTGTCACCTTCTTAAAATCAGGGTTGCTATTGGTCCTCAAGGAAAGAAGATCAAAAAGTTCCCATTTTCTGGGCTGTGAAGTTGGATTCATGACAGTCATTAGTAGTGGGTAAGTGCTTTTCTTTTGTGAAGCAACTGCACTTGTGTTTACTAAACAGACTCTAAAAGAGTTAAACATTTGCAGAAATGGTCTTACTGCATATTTCCATGTAAGAACATTGGGATTAAGGGAATACAGTAGGCTTTAAGCGATAGTCAAATCTTTTAAGAGTGGGTCGTGATGTAATGGCTTTGAATTTCTGCTCTCTTTGTATGGCTGAGATGGGGAGGTGAGAATAACAACTTCCTGTCTGAGAAAAGTATAAGTATTTTAAAAATGAATCAATAATAAGGAATATCTTGGAAATGGTTAAGTCCACAATAAAAATTTGACAAATTTTGTGCTTTAACAAGATCTACAGTTTTTGTAGAGTAAGATGTCTGATGTCTTACTGTTTACCAGTTATGCAAAAGTCATTCAGAATGAAGAGAACTGCAAAGGCTGTTCCCAGAAAATTTCATGAAAATATTTTAAGCACATGGTATTTTAATCAGAATCGTTAAGAGCCATTTTAGAGAAAATCAAAATTTCAAAAAACAAATTCTCGCATAAAGGTGGTTTGGAATGGGGGATTTTCTTGAAAATCTTTATATCGTATCCTTGGAAGTTGTTGAACTTAAATATCAGGATTGGTTTTTAACAGACTTTTTACTTTTGAGTTACGTTGTTCATAGACACACACACACACACATTGACTTTTTTACAAACAGAGCCAAAAAACTACGAACCAGCTGTGCGGTGTTTTTCCTGTCCGCATCCTCGGCGCTCATTGCCATCTGCCACTATCATAGTAAGGCGTGGATGAAACCATACAACATTTTTAAAACTACTTTTAAAGGCTTTACTTACCAACTTTATGAAAGGAGACGCTGAAACTGTCCACCGTCGTCCATACATTTTTGGGACCTCTTTAGGAAACTATCCATCACTCACCGTAGTTCATGTTGAGAAATGCTGGCAATTTCCTGGCGGATTGTTTTAATTCTTTCAGGGCATTGGGTTTGTCTTGTTCACTTTGTTTTAAGTTACCCCAGAGATAGAAATCGCAGGGGGTTAGGTCCGGGGACCGAGGGGGCCACAAATCCCTACTAATAATTCTGTCCTCAAACACACTTTCAATTGTTCTCATCAAAATATTGGCCATAAGAGCTGTTGCAGAATCTTGTTGAAAAAAGACAAAATCATGCTCCGTCTTTTAATTCTCTAAAAAAGGGGGCAAAATTGTATTCACATATGTATGGGTAAGTAAAGCCTTTAAAAGTAGTTTTAAAAATGTTGTATGGTTTCATCCACGCCTTACTATGATAGTGGCAGACGGCAACAAGCACCGAGGACATGGACAGGAAAAACACTGTGCAGCCAGTTCGTAGTTTTTTGCCTCTCTCTGTATATACAGTAGAGAAAGTAAAAATAGTGCGTGTTAGAATGGGCTATTTTCTATGTACAGTGTCAATTACACTGTACATAGAAATCAATATGGGTGGTTTATAAGGCACAGCAACTTATAATTTTCTCACCTCAAAAATGTGTAGTACAGAATGTTTAATTAAGCTTAAAGGTGTTTGACATGCATTGTTTAATTCTACCATCATTGGAATGTGCAGGGACTCTTGGTAGCAAAAAGAAACAAAAACATGAAATTTGTATTTGAGTTTCTAGAAGCGCTATCATGTCATAGTTCAGCATTACAACATTGCCAAAGAAATCAAAGATCCATGGTATAAGTCCTGGTATTTTTTAATGTTTAAATCTGATTCAACTTTCCATTCTAGCTTACACATGGCAAGTCTGACTAACAACTATGAGACAACCCTAAGAGAGTGGTTAACTAGAAGCTGAGAAATTGAAAGTACTTTGAAAGTTACAAGTCACCTTTAATAAAGTAACATGTTTCAGAGTAACTGAGATCAGAGATCAACTTGGAAGTTTGCTGGGATAAATCAGATGAGAGAAATTTAGGTTTGGGTCTCTTGTGAGGGTAGCTCAGCAATAGAGCATCAGCACAATAAGTCACAGACTTAGGTTTTGAGTTTTCGTTGTAGCATTGAATTTTTCAAATCTTATTCATTGTTTTAAGCCTATATATGGCCAATGTGAATGAACTATTAATAAACATGTAGCCATGTGAAGGATAAAGTTTGGAAAGGATATAATGTTTGCATGGCACAGAGCTATTCCACCAATTTTATTAATGGTTGTTGGGCACTTTGTGGTCCTTTATAAAATGATTATAAGTATAATGTTTCATCCTTCAGTGCTTCAACCAAATCCTAGTAGATAACAATAAGGTGTATCTTGCACACCTTCAAACAGATGTGTCATATATAACTAGTTGCTTTTTTTCTTTCTTGTGTGAAGGGGGCATGGAGCTCAGGATTAAAATTTACAGTGCATGAATTTTTCCATGATACAGTACAGAAATGAAAGGGTATACGCTTTTTCTTGAATGAATAATTGACAGCTTTTCCATAATGTAGTGGGTGTTCAACAGAAGGCATTAGTTTTATTTTAATTTCTATATTGTAGACAAACTTGGACCATTTTCCAGGGTATAAAACTAATAATTTGCTCTTTCTTAACCCTCTGTAGATGACACTATTTTTTGTAACACACTGGACCGGTGGAGGGGGTGCCTACTAAAAATCACATATATGTATTTATTTGGATACGCAGTTTGTTTCAATATATGAGTGCACTATTGTTTTAAGGAACAGTGTATGGCATGAAATATAATAAATTGCATTAATTATTCTGAGGTACTGTTAAACTGTTTATACTACCACATTCATTCAAATTTCTCCATCTTATTCATATGCTTGCAGCATATATATTAGTCTTTTCATAATGTTTACCCACATATGAGTCACATTTGGCACACACAGTGATTTGTTTTTGCATTCAAATTGCTCATACTAAACGTTTTCTCAAGGAAGGGATATTTTGAGTCCACTTGGAGACTGTTTAATCCAGTCTCTTTCTCCAGAAGGTGTAGAAGATTTTGAGACATTTGGCATTTGTTTAAAACTTAATACAATAGAACCTCTTTTATGAACTAAAGGAGGCAAAGCTGTTTTGGATAACACATTTTTCAGATAATCAATGGTAATACGTTTAAGCAACAAAAGGAAGAAAATTATTGTATTCCAAGTGCATGTAATAATGTTTAATAAAAAACTACTGCTGATGTTCCCCTAAAATAGCATTTTTCCCTGTTTTTACTAAAGAGTAGATTTTATTTCAGTAATAACCATGTTTTGTCTTCTTTTATATAATAATTAGTAAAATATTAAGTTTTGTCTATTTGGCAATCCGTGCTTTTGGGAAAGCTTTCTTTCTGAAGAAAGTATTAAAATATGCATTACAGTATTTACAAAGACTATTTCACAAAACCAGTAATTTTTTTTAACTTTCTTCTCACAATGCTTGTAAGCAGCTATATCATGCCATCGCTTGATAAGCTTTATATCTGTTGATGTTTACTGCTTCATTCCACAAAACAAAGGCAATCTAATAATAATTTTTGAGTAATCGATAGTGCCATAATGGCTTTGAGTTTCTGTTCAATGCTTATTACAACATGCATTCTTTTCCTTAACATCATAAACTCAAATAAACCTCCCAAACTAACACCAGCAGTAAAATGACAGTGGGCCACCGCATTGAATGTGTGTACAAGCAAAATTAACATTTGTTACAATGGTACAGTATTTCTTGGAATGTGGGGTAGGGGGCAAGGATAACTGCACATAATACCAAATACTTGTATTGAAATTTAGGGTTGGGGCATGTTGTCAGTATGACTTTGAGCATATCATAGTTTTGTTAATTCTTACTTTCTTCCCCCCTCCCCTTCAGTTAAGTAGGTTTTTAAATGAATGAAGTTACATTTTCAGGAGTTATAATGTTTGGGTTCATAGGCATAAATTGGAGAAATGCAAATTTGTAGTTTATGTATATTTTAATTGTGATTATTTTAATTAAAACCCATTAAATAACCAAACATATTACTAATAATTAAAACTAAAGCTACTATTACTGCCATACTAAGCCGTGCACAATTTGTATTATCTTCAGATAATACAGAGGGACCAATTAGGCCCCAAATTATGACAATGTTCAGTTTCATATATTTTACTTTTGTTCATGATAAATTATTTGTATGCTGCATTGCAACTGTCTTAAAGAAAACCTTACAGAAGGATAAAAAAATATCCTTGCAAATAATTGCATTTACAGGGTACTTTACCTTTAGCTTTGGCCTTATGCTAAGATTCTTGTTGGGTGTACAAGTCCATCACTTTCTCAATGTAACTGACAGGTAATTTCTCTGGTGCTTCAGTAAAAATGTTCATGCTTGCATTAAGTGCTTCTTGTCCTGTTCAGTGTGGAGTCCTTGCAATATGATTCGTAGTCCTGAATGATCATTCTGCTGTGGCAAACACCATAAACAGATACAAAGTTGTTAGATGTTGATACCAAATGTTAGTTTGAAGAATGTAGAATATAATATTATTAGTGTTTCTATGTCCAGTACATATTTAAACAAAGAAATATGAGACCTCACTGCATCTTTATTACTGATATGTAAATTGTCAAGTTTATAACATCATTCTGAATTAATGTTTTGAATGCTTCTGTTATGTGAACTCTGGCAGCTACTCTTATTAGGGAAACAGCTTTGTCATTGAACCTAGCCTTCATTTGGTCTGTCATTGTATCCACAAATTACTTGCCAGATTCCAAAATGTTGCCAATTGATTCATTAAGAAGATGCTGAAGCTAGTTGTATTTTACCTCTCACTTCTTATGTATTTCCATATACCAGCTTCCTTTTCTCCAATACATCTATATCAGATTCACTTGTATTAATCTGTGCACACTGATTGATTAACTTTTCACTGGCAAAATGCTTTTACTACTTAGCTCCACATTATCACTTTTTACTTCTGAATTTATACCAGGCCTACTTCATCAGCAGAAATGCTGTGTTTATCCACTTTATTGCTTTTTCTCCTGACCTACTTTTACCATTTCACAACACTGTTTTCTGCACACTTCCTTTATGGAAAAAATTGAGATTACACTTCTATTTCTTTCCTTTATCTGTCATACACAAGCAATGATTTTGCTTGCACTCAGTCAACTGTTAAGCTGGGTAGGGTATAAACCAACTTGCCGAGACCAATGAAGCAAGCTGTATCCATTGTTGTTTTTACAGAAATTCTGTAGCATAATCCAAGTAACTAAATCTAGTGGAAAAGTTAAAAATGGAATTAAATTAAACACACAACTGGATTTTAGCAGGAATACAAAATTTGAGTTGGGGGAGGAGAGATTGTGTCATCATTGGGGGCAAAGTTCTCCTCTGGTACCTCCCTTGAATTCAACATTTGCCTAGAGATTACACTCAAATAACTGCTTTTAAAGTAATGCAATACATGAAAGTGATCCTCTCCTTTGATCTTCCAAATATTCATGGAGTAAAATAATACAGATTTTATTTTCTGATAAAAAGAATAAGAATGAGAGTGCTGCATTAATAGCAATGCTTTAATTTCATGTAAGTCATAAAGGGTGGTAAGCTCAACAGTTTGGCATGAGGTAAATTTTTTTTGGAATAAAGGGGACAAAAGGGAGGAAAAAAGATATAAAAAAAATGGCACAAGCAATCTTATCATAGAAGCAATTATGTATCAATCAGTTGTATCTATCACTTTTTGTATGCTGTAAATGCAGAAACAAGAGTATTTACTTAGAAGAATATTAATAATATTAATTTGATCAAAACTCCTCAGGTTGTTCATGAGGCATCTATTTTTAAAAGCAAACAAATCCTTTTTTTTTTTTATAGAAACAAAGATTACAGTAGTGGCTAATGCTGCTGAACAAACCAAAATGGTTAATTTGCATGACAGAAGTGTTACATTAATATTTTATGTGGGTTATGTCAGAACCTTTTTCACTGTTTTCTCAAAAACTAGAGAGATGGAAATGTTCAGCTTTTAAACAGATGTCTTGTATGTAATTACAGTGTGGTCAATGACAGCCAAAATGCTTAAATTTAAAATGACCAAAAGAAAGCTTTGCTTTGATGATCTATTGTGGAATAGTAAAAAGAATTGATCATTGAAGTCTCAAGTCTACAGAATATTCTTCCCATGATGATGTGCTTCCAGAATACTGATTTGGCAGAGCTCTTAACATTGTACCACAGTGATCAAATCTTCACTGTTTTCTGTTTCTTTAAGTGCTTATACATTTTTTATAAACTTGAATTTAAGCATTTGATAGAAAATTAATTGTTGCTTTTAAGTGTGGTAGTCTCTTGGATATTAGTTAATATCAATTTGTAATGATGGTAGATTGAGTTTCAAAAAGTGTGACTCAATCTACCATCATGAAGAATACTTCACGGTTAATAGTGCTTCTGTTTTTAATCTTTAATCAATTTGTAAGCTTGCTTCCCAAATAATTGCAATGTAATAATATGGAGAAATATGCAAAGAGAATTTGCCAGTATGGTAATCTTTTAAATGAGTCATTAAATCCAAAACTGTGTCAACAAACTGCACTATGTCACATTAGGATGCGGTTGTTGAATATTAGATTTCATTTATTATTTATATGGAAAAACAGAGGTGACATTCATTAGGTGACAAAATGACTGATTTCCACATTTTATACCTAGCTACAAAATATTGACTTTTTATTTAACACATATTCAGTTATAATTTGGCAACTCAGTTACTCACTTGCGTAATAAGAATATATACCCTTTCCATGCTTTTAGACTTGGCGAGTCCGATGTAAAACCGATGGAGTTTTATGTTGAAGAAAAGCATGACCCATAGTTCAAGAGGTGTAAAATACTTATGATGCATGGGGTGATGCAGTGTTATTGGAAGAGCATTCATTTTTGTGCACAAGTCATTTTCTTTCAGATCATTTCAAACAAACAATTCTGTAAAGAGACATCTGTTCTTTTTCTGAAAATCCTACTATCGTTTTTCTTCAGGAATCCTAAAAATAAATAAAAAAAAAAGAAGGGATATTTGGCCTCTTTGTTACACCTCTAGCAAACATAGTTGCTTGCTTTCCTTTTTTAATTTGAGATCTCAAGTTAGATTCCTCCATTCTCAGAGATCATCATTACACATCGCCAAATGTTTCCAACAAGCTTTTATATGTGCTTTTGGGGCCACAATTATTACACATATTGTTTTCATTGGAATTTATTGTGCACTCATTCATTAGAAAGCCTCTTTCAGCATGATCCTATGCATTATTATTATTATTTTTTAAGTTTCTTGATGGTGATGTTATCAGAACTTCTGTATTGCTTATATGTCCATGTAGATATTATCTGGTGATATCTAGACTACTGGGGTGAGATCTCATTGTTAGACTTTGCCATATGGCACCAAAATGCTGGAAGTTTGCTGAGTAGCCATGTTGTAACATGGTGTGAAGGTAACACACACCTGCTCACTATTTGATTGTGAATGCTATTTATGTTAGAAATGGTAGGCCACCACTAGAGGGTTACTCCATAGCAGTGTTACCTAATGGTAGCTATCCATGAAATAGAGGCAGTGTCACCAAGACAATTGTCTTCTTGACCAAACAAGTTTTTAGTGGGCCTTCATTGTGTCTACATAAGTTGATGTTGCCCTGGCTGTGTAAGATTAACTAACCTTCAGGGTCATGCAAAATCTTTGCAATAGGATATGATTGGTATGCTGTTAATAATTCGAATTTGAAACTGATTAACACTTTATTATAAACTTATGTCTTTGTGCATAATCAAATCACAACTGTATACCATATAAAATCTTTGCATACAAATGTATGTTTTACTCTACTGTTTTGCAAAATATGATAATGCCTTGTAGTGGCAAGCTGATGCGATACACATCCTTGTAAGATGGACAAAGAGTGAGTAGTATCACTTCACCAAGCCTCTCTATCCCCATTTATAAACACTCTATTTGCATTGGTTCTCTTCGTTGTAGATTGAAAGGACTACCAGTTCATTTGAATGGCTTAGTCTTTTACTGTTCACCAAGAAATTATTCTTACAAGCTTAAAAATGGTTGTGATATATTTACATGACTTTCACATGGCAATATCATTTCTTTTCATATCTGCAACTATCATTACACTCTTCATTATAGTACATGGGGGATACTAGAGACTGAAGCGGCAGTCAAATCTTTAAAAAAAATATGGGTCACTATATGCTGCCTTTGAAATCTCATACTCTCTTCATGACATGAGAAACAACTAAATAGTGACAGGGCTTGAAAAAAATGACATAAGTATTGAAAAACTCAAACCAATAACAGTAAATATCTCAAAAATGACTGATGCTACTGAAGTAAATTGTGTGTTTTAAAGAGCTGTACATGTTTTGTGTATTAAGTTTTTGTCTGTCTCCTAAGTTTACCAGTTATACAAAATTCATTCTGAATGAACTTCACAGGTTGTTTGTGGAAAATTCAGGATATATATTTTATTATTCATGTAAATAATTTAAACATATGGTGTTTTAATCAAAATTGTTAAAGTCATTTTTGAGAAAATCCAAAATAACAAAAGATTATCCAGGTGAGCAATGGGGTGGGGGGATTTTCTTGAAATTTTCATATTGTATTCTTGGAGGATGCTGAACATAAATACAAAGTTTGATATTTATCCAACATTTTAAGTTTTGTTCACACACACATACATACAAACCTTTTTCTAAAATTGCTCTTTTTGTATTTCTGGTGAAATCTTGATATTAGATTTTTGAGTGAAAGACAATACTTTCGCCACGTGAGATGGCTCAGGTGTAACATCTGCAGTGCGCATTTGGGAGGTCCCAGTTCAAACCCTCAGGACCAACCAATCTAATCAATGGTTTTTTTTTGCAGTTTTGTTGGTTGCTAGACGAATGCTGGATTGGATAATTTGAAGCATGAATTTTCCTATAATCTCTTTCACCACTACATTTAATTTCCTTCTTCTTCTGCCATACAAGGCATTGGGGTGATCACCCATCCTGGATATGCTATGATCCAGAGTTTGTTTGCTCCTCGACAGGCTATTGACCCAGGGCATTTCCAAAGAAGAGGGTAATGTGAAGAAGACAGCAATACTTTACTATAAGTAGATGCTAGAGAAAGTAAAAGGTGGGAAATAATGCTATGTGATATGATTTTAGAGTCTTATGAAAAATAGAGAGTATTTTGTTAGTAAATAATAATAGTGCAATAGCTAAAAGACATCAAATATTATTTAGAGACATGGCATTTGAAATCAAGAACAATAGCTAAACTTCATTCTATGGAAATGGATTTCAAGAACAAAGTTAAAAATAGTGTGGTTAGAGAAAGAATGAAGGTTCAAGAATCCCATGTGGAAGACATCAGCCCAGTTGAGATAGGTTGGTTGTATGAAGAGGATGACAGATTGCCAAAGATATATGAATACTAAATAAAAAAAGAGAAAGACCAAAACTAACGTGAACACGGAACAGTTATGAGAGAATATTGGAAGAGGGAGCATGGGAGAACAAAGACAAATGGAGAATGGCTGTGCAGGAAGATGTTTAAGACATTGTAATATCTGGAATAAAGCTTAAAATAGTAATAATCGTGTTTCAATGTTTACACTCCTTTACTCAAAAGTCCCATAGGCATACAAAGGATTTTGCATCAGATGTATACATTTAATTAGAGGACATTTGATATTGATTCCATAGTGCTGCTCATATAAAAGTTGGCTGGTCATTTTGTATACACCAACTGACCTCCCAGCCAACTCTAACAGCAGAAGCACATGTAAACATAAACTTCTGCAAAATAACAAAAGTTACTAATGAGCCTAGGTCAAAGTTGATAAGAGATGATTTGAACCATTTGGCAATGAACTAATATTAGACAGCTGTACAATAACAAGTTCAGTTCAAGTGCATGTTTAAAGTGATAAAGTATAATTCTCTACATTTGTAACACATGTGGTATTACTAACAGATACTGTGTTATATATGGATAGAAGCAAACTTATCAAGCTTGATATATTTATTTCAAATATTTTGAAAGAAACCTTTAGCAAGAGAAATGTACTTCTGGTGATTCATGGAAACTGTTCAAGAGGCAAGAATTCATGAAGCAACATTTAAATGAAAATCAGAATGTGCTAATGAAATAATTCCAGGAGCTGCAGATTAAGTTTCATCACTAGATATGTCTTGGTTTTAAGGAGTGAAAAGTTTTTAACAAACATCTGTGATTATGTTAAAATAAAACAAGTGACATCCTTAAAAGACAATGTATACTTCACAATCAGTTTTCATCCTTGTGCTATATATCTACATGTGGAGGTACTCATGGTTCAAAGCCATTTTTTTATTTTCTCAAAATGCCTATTTAAATTTTGATTAAAATGCCATTATGTTTAAGATATGACGAGAATCCTGAAAGCTAGAATTCAGCACATTCCCATCAAGGCATTCACATTAGAGCATGTAAGGTTGAAAAGCTTGTGTTTATGATGTACCTGGGACAAAGAATATTTGTGTCTCCAGCTCTTTAATTTTCAATGCTCTGTCGATTAGTATCACTTATGCTATAAAATTATACTGAAGTATGTAATTTGCATACGCATCATCTTAAAGTAAGCTTCTGGAACTTCTTTGTATTTCTGTTATAGTATTAAATCATATTTTATAACTAATATGATTTTCCGGGCTGTTATGCCGTGGTCTGCTGAAGAAAGATTTCCCAGACGTTTCGTCCACAACTGCGGTGGACATCTTCAGTGGCGCGGACGAAGTCTTCTCGGTGAAAGTATCGCAGCGTCTGATGCGTTGGCCGTTAGTGCCGCTCTCTTTATAGTGTTTACCGTATTCCTTGTTCCTGTGGTTCAGTGTACATTGGTACCACACAGCGGAGCGCTAACACCAGACTTAGCGAACACAAAAGAAACTGCCGCCTGGGCCATACAGAAAAATCGGCAGTCGCCGAACATGCCATTGAAGCCGAGGGCGAACACATTATTAGATTTCAGGACACCAACATTCTTTCCTCCATAAAGCATTACCATACCCGGCTACAACGCGAAGCAATAGAGATTTATAAACATCCCAATAATTTCAATAGGAAAGAAGAAGCATTGAAACTCAACAGTAACTGGCATCTAGTCATCAAAAACAAGAAAGGTCATACAAAACTGAAAAACACTGCGAGCCAATCGGAAGAGAGCAACAACACAGCCGGCGCCAGCCCCCTCATACCAGCGGGCCAATCAGCAGAGAGCGGCACTAACGGCCAACGCATCAGACGCTGCGATACTTTCACCGAGAAGACTTCGTCCGCGCCACTGAAGATGTCCACCGCAGTTGTGGACGAAACGTCTGGGAAATCTTTCTTCAGCAGACCACGGCATAACAGCCCGGAAAATCATATTAGTTATAATTGTGACTCCGGCCGTGAAAACCTACGTTCTTACATAAATCATATTTGTTCACTTCATAGTACAAATCACCTCTGATCAGTTTTGTTCTATTATCACTAGTAAGTGTTTGTCATTTTGCACTTTAAGTTTAGATTCATTAACAAATCCCCTTTAATTAAATGTGCATTTGATATAAAATCCTCATCTGTGAGTACTTTCCTTATTAGAAGTAAATTATCCTTATAGTGGATTCATAGCCCTATGAAACCATAGTTGTCCATTTAGGTCTTTCCTAAGGACAGCAGCAAAAGCCAAAGGACAAGGAATGCTGGAAAGGGAAGGATCAAAGTTGCATCTCTCATGACAATGTCAGATACTGAATGCTGAAAGTCAACATTGTTGAATTGTTGAAGCTTATTGGCACTAAACAATCTGTCTTTTAGTATAACTGTGGGGCATAATATCTTAAATAATTTTTTTTACTTTCAGGTGTTCTTGAAGAGTAGTAGGAACAACTGAAATATTGATCATTAGAATTACCTCTAAAACCACATACTAAACCTTATATCTTCTCTGATAATTATCTCGGTTAAACAGATTTTTTTCTTTGGTGTCTCTTATTGTTGGTTTGTCACGGCATTCTTTATGTTTAAGAGATTGACCTAACTTGCTGAAACAATGGAAAACTTGTTAAACATGGAGCAGAAAGCCTCAGTGTATGAATATAGATGCTCAAGCAATTGTCTCGTATAACTTCTTTTTAAGAGTGTTCTCCACTTCAGTTTCCAAACTTGAGACATTAGCAAACTTCAACCTTTTTAACAGTACTGACAATAGTGAACAGCATTATAAAAATGAGTGGTTTCTCCCCCATAATTTCTAATCCAGGAATGCTCAAGTCTGTATGCCTCAAAACTTATCAGGTGATCTGCATGGAACTCAATTCTATGCCATTTTAATGCTTTAAGAACCATGAATATATTATTGCCTATTGGTGAAAATGTTCATGACAAGTTGTATATGGGTTTTAGTACTCTTAATTGAATACCATCTCATTTAAAAAGAAACAGTAAAATATTACTTGTCCTCCTAAGGTGTAGCCAATACCAGAAATTCCAAAGTAAGAATGCATTAATAATGGATCCAAGTAGTTAGGTCCTAACTCCTCCTTGCTTCCCTGTATGCTAATATTAAAATGTGCTTATAGAGTGAGAATATAAAAGTTTCTTTAGAATATAAACATAAGTAGGTAATTTGTACAATGGCAACATAATTTTACAGTAGTTTTGTACTGCACTTACGCAGTATTTTAGCATTACTTCTTAGCTTACAGGTTATGGAGGAAGGCATGTAGTGCATTACCTACCCATGTCTCTTTCCCACAGGTCAACAGTGTTGTCAGCTCCAAGATGTTTTAAAGTCCCTGTTATCAGGTTAATGACAGAATAGTCTAGCAATGGATCCCTTATTGCTTGACAGTGAACATCATGCAAATATCTTAAACCCTCAAGTCAAAGTGAAGAGGATTCATTGTGTCTTCTGCAAACATTTCTCTCTGAAAGCATGGGACTCTAGCCCTTTTAAATGATTGCATTATCAGTTATCTATTTTAATAAATGCAATTTTAATGTTTTGTTCTTATAGTAGGTATCATTATCTTTTGATTTTTAATATATATTAAAATTAATATAATTGGTTACTTCCAGAATGAATTGGGAACTCTTCAAACACAAATTATATGCTGTTAATTATAGATTGAGTTTTATTATGGCTCTGAACTATGCTCATCCTGTTTCTCTCTACAAAGCTTGTAGTATTTTAATTACAAAATTTTAATTCCTTATTCACAAAAGAAAAGAAATGCAACTGGATGCATTTAAACTGCTAAGCAACACTTTAAAACTACATAAAAAAGTATAAAGTCCATGCTATTAGCTGTGAATGAGATACCAAACCACCACCTGAGCTTTGAATGTCACAGCATGATTCTTCTTCCATGTTACCATGTAGCATAAAAAACATGCTTAGTTTTCTTGGGTACTTCCAGAAACAAGTTTCACCTGCAAGACACACAAGTTCTCAGGCTTTGTGAGATATGCACTATTTCTCATCCCTGCCACAATCCTATTAAATTCCCCTTAATTTCATTAATATACGAAAAAGAAGATAAAACAGTGATGTGTTTTTGAATTTGCTTGAGGTGAGTTGGAATTAGTTACACTAACTTAGTGTAACTAATTCAGCTCACCTTAAATTAATTCCAATTAATTTGTTTCACCTGCTCATCTTGAATAATCGTTATTTACCAGATAGTCTGTATGCACAAAACAAAGTTAATTCACAAGACCTTCAACAAATTCTACACATGTATCAATGTATTTGTAAAACAAAATAAGGATAATAGATTCTGGCTGCTTATTTATAATTCCAATATAAAAGATTCTCTCTGCTTGTCGCTTTATGCAATTCTGTATTTTGCTTGCAGTAGTCATAAGCACTTTAGCTTGTGTCTAATATATTTTTAATACTTCTCAATTCATAGTTTGTAATGTGAACTTTGTAATTAGGACAAAACAGAGCATGAATGTGAACAATTGCATTTGAATTATAAAGGAAAGTTAATTATTGGCTAACAATACTAAAGTGCCTTTTATGTGGTGGTTTGAGTGCCAAAGAAAGCTTGTAAATATTTTTTAATAAATATAAAATAGCAGTTATATGAAATGCTTCTCAGTGTCAATCGATATTTGTTTTAAATTGTTAACATCTGTGCATGTATTATAAAAGTGGAATAAATATTTGTGAATTAAATGCATCCTAGTTTGATTTTGTCATGGATACTCCAAAGCTATGAATGATTATATTCATCCCATTTGTTTAGCAAACAAATATGAATATTTATAAAAGTTGCAGATTATTTATTTAGTAAAACCTTAATACCTATAGCTTTATAACTAAATCATTCTTTCTTTAGCAATTCTATCACTGTGCTGTGTAGGACTTGATAATAAAAGTAATCATTATTGTTCATTGTCACCCTCTCTTTCCTTTGTATTGTATTCCATTAGTTTGCTATGAATCTCAATAAAAACATTGTCATATTTTGATATTCTTCTGTTGTTTCACATATATCAATGCTTGAGAAGCAAAACATCTTAAATGTCATTTTTTTAATACACTTTTTAAAATGAGTAAAAAGTCCCACTAATAATTACATCCTAGCAAAATGTCATAAAGAAATTCCTCCTCTAGCAGCAGCATAAAGATACATTTTGTTTAAATAAACAAACAGTTAATTATAGCCAACAAAGCTACTTATAAAGCAATCAGTTCATTATTTCTATCCTAAGTACTGTTCCAAGATCCGCATAATATTCCATATCAGCATGTTCATTATGTACATTTACTCCCAAAGGTAATGATTTTGGGATTAAATGTATATATTAAACTTAAGATAATTATTATTTTTATAATTTGTATGCCCCAGATGTATGAATATTCACAGAACATTTTATTTGCTTAAAAAAAATAGTATCGGCTATTTTAAGTGATCATAAATAATTATTCAACATGAACTTAACACTGGTTTGAATGGCTTTTCTCCCATTCACTCATGCATGGTGTTACATGAAAGTGATGACCAAGTCACTTCATGTAACAACACTTCAGGTTTTTATTGTTTGTTAATTATTATTCTGTGATGTTCACACATCTCAATAAAAACCACAAAGATATTTTGCCTTTTATTCTTTGATATATCATCACAATTCAAAACTATGTTGTTGTTCCTTACTACATCACACAATTATTGTTAAGATTCATGTAACTAATAAAATAAAGAGTTTTGAAAGCAGCTGTCTTAAGTTGATGTGCACATAAGAAATAATTCCCTACAAAACAACATAACCACCTTTTCTATTAAATGATTAGTTCCAAGAGAAAAAAGAGAAGCACAGGCATAACAATGTAAGTTTGTAGAATTTAATTGAATGGATGAAGAGAAAATAATTGTTTTTATCTCTGAAAGTTTCATTAATGATGCTAAGATTTATTTGCTTTCGACCATTGATATACATATATTATTTGATTCTTCGACATCAGTGTCTGTAAGTTTGATTAAAATTTGTTACTGTATATGTTATGCAAAAGCAATAATCTGCAGCCAGTAAAAAAGATATAATCTCTGGTTTACTTTTTACACATGATTTGGTGTTTGGCTCTGTTACTGTATATTCCTTGAGTGTGTTTTTATAAAAATAATGGATAGCTTCTGTACGTAATAGGAATTGCATGTAAATGGAGAAAACACAAATTGTAGTTTAAAATGAGTCACACTATTACTCAATCTACTTCATATCTTTGCTTTACTTAATGTTATAAAAATTAGATAATTGATAAATTGTAGTGTTTAAGAAAGGAGGCTAAGTAAGTACGAGAAACAGAAAAAGAAACACTAGTGTCTTCAACAGAATGGGAATCATTTTCAACTTCTTCGGTGTATGGGTAAGTTAATTATGACTTTTATCTATTTATTTTCTCTTTCTACTGCTTTCTCTAAATTCATTCCAACCAGTCCACCACTTAGCAACACAAATGAATGGAGTCAGGGTTACCAGTACATTCTCATATGTTGTTTATTTCACCACTGTGGAGGGATTTAAAGATCTCACTGTACATGCCACTTCTGGGTCTGGTAATGTAATATATCCCAACCAATAATAAATGGAGAAATTATACCTAACATAGATGCAGAATACAAAGAAAGACACTCCTGTAATACGGTAATAATAAAGTGCTGGCCTACAAATTAAAAATAGTGTGACTATCTGCCTTCTGGACCAACTAATGATACAAGTCACATATCCCACGGTAATCATTTCTAACAGATACTGAAGCAGTATTTTTCTGTTTTTAAAACCATAGGTCCAAATATTTGTCATTTTAAATTACTACTCCAGTACCCTATTCCTCCCATGTTAAATTTGTATTTATCATTTTGTCATTTATATACACAAGTTATATTATTGTGCTCATGTGATTATTTCAGTGTTATTTGGTCTAGTGATGTGATTTCATACTTTTAGTTTTTTTAAGTCACTTTCCAGAAGCTTATGATAATGCTATAATGCATATTAATATTAAATTTCAATCGAAGCTTGTTTACATTGGTAGTAGTCATCTCGGCATGTAGCCAATCGGCAAATGTACATTCCCTTTTGACTTCAGTCATCAAATCAAGGACACTATCACTTGGCTCATAACTTTCACAAGAGATGGTTGTTTTACAGTTTCAAATTTCATTTCATTTCTTTATTCATCCCGATTGATCATCTTACATGATTTGGGCAACGTCACAAGTATATGAGTACAGTAGCATTCTTAATGTTTAAGCTTAACATAATTTCAGTATATACAATCATATTGAACCAAATAAATAATAAGATCTATTCATTCAAAAATTCATCTAGAGTATAAAAACAAGTCTCAATACAAAATTCCTTAAGTTCTCTTTTGAACTTGTTTGTTTCTAAAAGTATTTTGTGAATCCATGCTAAGACGCAAGGTAATTGATTTGTATTCGTTGCATCTATTGTACTGAAGACTATGTGACTATTATTTGTGACCAAAATATAAATTTACATGTATAGGTAGCCAAGGAATAACTAGAAGCTATCCAAAGGAAACGTAAATCTTGTAATAGTAGCTAGACATTTAATATCATTATATTATTAAACGAGTATTAAGCCTGCAGATCATAGATAAAAGTTCACAGCTGGAGACATTATTCCAGGGAAAGAATTTTGTCTGTAGTTTAGAAGTGTCTTCCATCGCCCTCATCTAAATTACCATACTTAAATGGGAAGTACACCTGCTTTGTAGTAAAATACCTTCATGAAGCGTAATTGGAACATACGACTTCAAATCTCGAACTCCATCACTCAGAGGACTTCGCCCCAGAGCAAATGAGATGGCAGTGCTCCATTCAAACCATCTTTTGGTGGTTGGAAGACCAGTTGACGTTCTGAAGTGCAACCGGGAATTCTGTCTCTTCAGAGGTAATTACTGGAAGACTTCACCCCCATTGATTTCATCTAACTCAATGTGAATAACCCTTTTCATTCTTGGCACCCACATGGGGTTTTGAAAAGTAGGCAGCAAGCAATAGTAATAACATTATTAACAACAGGTAGTGAGTGCAAAACCATAAGTGTAGCAATACAAAAAAGAAACCAAAGGATGCAACTTGTGGCTAATTAGTAGGTCTGCAATGGAGTCATTATTTTAGTTTTTAATTTTTTTAAATTTATTTACTGATGCTACTGGCACCAATCAGAGATCCCCTAATGCATCCTAATCTTGTTATGTAGTATATATTCTAGAGCTCTATATTCATTTATTGTGTTCAATTCCTTGCTGTATTTCTGAAGTAATCTCAGGTTTGTTGAATAATCATGTAGACATTACCCAATACACAAACAGCTTAGGGGGATTTGAACCCACAACCCTTTTATGATGGAAAGTTGTCAAACGCATCGATAATCATGGCTGCCAAGGCCAGTCAAGACATCTCAAATGCCAAGGTAACTTTCACCTGTAGAGCGAGTCCACAGGTGGAGATACACAGTTCAAGTGTGGTGCAGTGTTTATTTGCGCACAGAAGAATATGAAAGAGAAGTCACAACTGTGCAAAATATGGTGGAATTGTGTTTTCTATTATTATTTGCAAACGTTATAGCAAACTCTGCAATTCTATAATTAAGTCTGCACACAACAGGTCATCTAATGTTACAAGGCATGTACGTATGGACGAACATAAGCAGTATTGAAACATTTGAACATAAAGAAGATTCACAAACAGTAGCCCGTATCAATAAAACTTTTAATGAACTGTGTTTAGCAATTATATCTGCTGGTATAGGTACCCCTAAAAGCTAAAAAGTAGAAAATTGCGCATATTTTTAGAGAGGTACAATGGGAAACCAATTCCACGTCTGAGTACTTTACGTAAGTACTGTGTAAAGAACTGTTACCAGAAGTGCAAGAGCAGGCAAAAATTAAACAATTGTAACATATGGGTGTCTATCATGGATGAAACAATAGATGCTGTTGGATGGCAAGTGGTAAATGTAATTTGTTGGTACACTGGATTCTGACTGTTCTGCTGGATCATGTCTTCTGACAAGTGAACTAATCAATGCCGTTAACTATTCTACTGTAAGTACGTTTTTTTTAAAATGCCATGGAGTTACTGTGACCATTAGGTATACAGCATAATAAAGTTCTCCTTCTTGTTATGAATGCTGCATCCTATACATATGCTTAAAGCATGCGTTTGTCTGAAAACAAATCACAAAAAATAATTCCTGTTTCGTCCATTCCTGCCACAGAATTGCGGAGTGGTAAGACATAGATTTCTTAATGTCGATAAGCTTATCGCATCTGTCAAAAACTGTTTGTGAAAGTTCCTTCTCAAGTTAGCCCTCAAGCAGCAGTGCTAATTATTGTCACACCAGCAGCAGCATGGTGCAATTTTACTACTAAACCTTTTCCAAAGTGAGAAACCAAACTTAAATATTTTATAACATAAATGTGCCTTGTAAGACAATGATTAAATTTATAATTGTAATGGAATAAAGCTATATTCTTAATATTATATGCAAAACTAAAATTCACTTGCAAAATAGAAAATGTATGTTTTAGATATTGTCTAATGTTCATTCAGATTCATAACTTTGTGCATCACTTTCACAGTAATTACATACAGTTGTATTCAAGTAGTCTGTGGCACCGTGTGCACACAAAAAGTTTACAAGTGCTGCACTTCATAGGTGTGAATTTGTTCTTCAACTGTCCATATATCACAAATGATGAGCTTTCTTATACATCTTGAGACTGATACTTCCTCAAAGTTGCCATAACATCAAGAGGTAATGACATAATAGCTGATCTAGTGACAAGGTATAGTTTCTTCAGTTTTAGGGCCAGGTTTTTCAAAAATGTTCTACAAACTGATTCATTTCCTTTGTAAATGATATAGGTATTTATCAATAAGGCAAAGAAAGTTGCTAATGACTACCTTCTTGTCACCTGAGAAATAGGGTATGCAGTGCACAAATAGTCAACTGAGCCTATCCATCCTTTTGTCATGTTATAATCCAATATGATTTCAGGTTTACTTGCCTCTTCATCTACAATACCCTCATCATGCATTGTTGAAAACAACAGCGCAGATTTGTTCCTCTTCAGAACATGAGACACAAGAGTTATGTCCTTCTAATGGCCAAAAATATTAGAACCAACTTTACAATACTTGTGTGGTAGAAATTGTTTCAGCACTTCTTTTTTGTCTTTACATAATGTTCCAATTTGTAATTGGTGTACCAATTGTCAGTTGTAAGATTTCTGTTTGACCCAAAAATTAGCTATATTAATGCTTACATCATCACTGGACTTATTTGAGACAAAGAATTGCTCTTTGGGTTGTTTCCCACAATTAACCTATAAATTAGAAGTGAAGAAGGTTTCTGCATCACAAAGGACAGAGATTTTTATACTGTACTTAGCTGGCTTGTTTGGTATACATGAAATGAAGCTACATCTACCATGGAATACTTCTACCTTTTCATCAATTGTGACAAATTTGTTAGGTTTGTAGGAGTTTGTGCAATTTTGTATAAACAACTCCAAGATTTTTATACTAGGAGCTAGCTTATCTGTCATTCTGCATTGTGGTCTGGTTGTCTTTTCATCAAATCTCATAGATATCAGAATTTGTGTAGTTTATACAAGCTCTTAGAATTTGTATTCCTGTCCCATCAGAAGTCCATAGTCCTTGTACATTTGTATGACTTCCTTCTTTTGTTTTTTTAATCTAATAGATACAGGAAACCTAGCATTTTGTCCTCGTCACTTCTCTATAATTCCTGCCTCAGTCTTCATAAGTTAGTGCATGTAATTATTTTATCAACCTTATTATCATCAATCAAGCAGGAAAGAGTGTGGTTTTCTTCAGTCACACCTCTTGCATTACCTATCCTTTACACCAAGGAAAGTTTTTATAATATACTTTCTCTGTTTTGGAAAGCCTTTTAGATGTAGTCTTACTTCACAGAGTAATACCATCTTTCCCTTTATAGAAGTTATCAGGCTCATCTAGATAAAATTTATTATCAGTGCCTTCCTGCTCAGAATTGGAATTATGAATGACATCATTTTGAATTATTTCTTCGTTTTCTTCATCTGAGGAATAGTTCAGATTCAGTGCATTGTTATATTCATCACATTCCCAAAGCAATAATTTTTCAACTTCGGCATCAGTTAATCCCAAGACCTGAAAAATTTAACAAAAGGAATAAACAATTTCGGAGTCAGCCACTCTGTAGTTGGATACATTTTAGTACAGTAAAATAATGCATATATAATAATCTATTTGCTGCCTTCTTGAGCATGTTGGCTCCCTCCTCACAAAATAATTTACGCTGCTGATCGATATCAGCCTCTACAAGAAAGCTGCCAGTATACTTGACGTCCATCTACGCCTGGCTGGAAATAAATACCACCAGCAAGCTACATCTTCCTGCATTACTGGCTGATGCATTGCAGCTTTCTAGTCAAAAGATGGCAGCACAAATGGACTGGGTGGCGCTGCATATGTTCCTGATGTCAACTCACGTGTGACGTGACCTGAGCGACAAGCAAGTTGAACTAAAGCACAGATAAACTGGAGAGAAATGAGTTCGTGGGCCATTGCAGAAGCATCACGCTGATACTGGCTCTAAGAAAGCGTCATCGTGCACACGCCATTTGTCTAAATTTCTACTATAAAATCTTTTCGAGTAAGTGACTTTCTAAATTGAAACATTCAGTGTGTGTGCCGACTTTCGTTAACTCCTCAGGTTAGAGTGAGAAGAATTCATTTTAAATCACAATTGTAAATCTCTTTATCATGAAGGAGTAACGCAAGAGAAACAAAACTTAATAGCGACACAGTTAAACATATTAAAGCTAATTTATAATGTGTAAACTTGTTCAAATATTTTGTAGTATGAAGAATATACTTCTATGTTTATTGAGTTTAGCAGTTTGTGAATTCTTGGTTTCATTTCCTTTCCTACTTTGTCACGAGACTTAAATAATTAGTAACCTGTGGGGACACTTCATGTTTCGAAGTGCTTGTAAAATGGCCCCAGCATTGTAAAAGTACGATCATTACATAATTTGTATTGAGTTACCTTTCCTTTTATTTCCTAAGGTTACAAAAGTAGCAGTACATTACATTCTAATAAATCGTATTGGTGGCTTTGACTTGGGAAACAATCACTTATTGTTATTATAGTTTTGATTTTTGTTAATTTATTCACAATCTCATTCATATTTCTAAATAAAAAGGATAGGAACAATCCACATTTGAGAAATTCTCCCTCAGCTAGAAAATGAACAGGAAAATGAATTTACTAATAATTTTGTTTCATTATAAAAATCTCACAATATGCAAACAATTCAATGTTACTTACGTGACCAGCAGCGTGATACAATTTTGCTGCAAATTCCTACATCATAAAAAAAAAAAAAAAAAAAATTATAGTAAGACACAACTTTACACTAGAAGCCAGAGAAAGTACTGAAGGCATTGTTAAAGATGGATAGAAGATGAGCTAAAGTGACAATGTGTGACGGTCATCGTTGTGACAATAATAAAATTAATTCATTGGTAGCAAATTTGCACCATTGCTGCTGCTCGAGGGTTAGAAAAATCAAGAGTGAGTGTCCTGGATTCTCTCTTCCATTGCCACCAATTCTCACAAGACAAGGAACCTGGTTGAAAGCTTGCAAATACTACAGTACACGTTTTACCGCTGTTAAGAAAGGATTCAAATGTTTGCTAGTAACAATGCGGCTTCAATGTACACAACCAAAAGGCTCCTTTGTGACTGGGGTATTAAAACACAAATTGAGTACATAAATTTGAATTTTTGTTTTATTGCTTCAATTTAAGTTTTAGAAAAATCTGAACAAAAGCTTGTTAACAAAATCGTTATGAATCAAGTTGTCTGTAAGCGTAATAGTTTGCAAAATGGAATAGGAGAAATGGCATCTGAGAAAATGGAAATTTTGTTAAAGAAAAATAGTTGATACAATGCACTCTCTAAAGTTTGAGGTTACGTTAGATGAAATTCTTCAAAAGAAAGCTTTGGTGTGAAATATAAGAATTAAATACTTTACATATGCGGTATGCTCCTGTAGTTTCGGCAAATATTGAATGCAGCTTTTCTGCTTACTGATCAGTATTTCCTGCTTCCAGCCATTTCTTTCGAAACCTGAAAAAAATGTCTTGTTTTCCTACTGTAACAAATCGCAATGGAACCCTATCAAAATTTTAAACACAAAATGTATATTTTATTTAAAGGTGAGTCGGAATTGTTACACTAACATCACTTAAGTTTACTCACTTAACATGTTTCGGGAAACATGTGAAACTTAAGTGATGTTAGTGTAACAATTCCGACTCACCTTTAAATAAATTCAATACACATCACTGTTTCTAGCTTCTTTTCATTACAATATCAACAAAATGTATAATTTGTATTTATAGTAGTTATATTTGTATTTATAATACAAATGTATTATAATGTATAAGTAGTATGTATTTATATTTGTATTTCATTTATTCTAAGATAAATGAACACATACTTAAGTATCTTTACAAAATAGAGTAACACAACAATGGAGTAAACATTACTTCTTTGCAGGCTGCATAGCATGGCGCAAAGGTCACTCTATGCAAATGTTTTCAGAAAGGGTGGAAGAGTGTCAACTCAAGACTTCCTGACCTTTGGCCAACAGAAGCTTCAAATAACAAGCCATTACAAATATCTCAGCATAACATTTCAAACGGCAGTCTTGTTTTAGTAGGCATATAAAAGAAAAAAAAGCATTGAGCGATCAGAACCATGAACAAAATTAATTACATCAATAGACTATCCTTGAAAACAGCACTGCAACTGTTCACAGCCAAGACCATCCCAATGCTGATGTATGGCTTACAGATAATATGGGCATATCTAAAAAAGACCTTGAACTTTTACCAAAAGTGAAAGTTACCTGCCTAAGTAAGTAGTATTTATTTCATCACTTCAATTACAAATATCATACATTAATTATTTTGCACTCCTAGGAGTTGCTTAGGTTTCAGATCATATACACTTAACACCCTGGTTGTTTATGTATATGTATCCTTCATTTAACTGTTGAAGTAGTATTAATGTTAATGTGTTTAACATTATTATAGCCCCACGTTTGGAAGCCAATTATGCGACGGAAATGTTATAATGTTTTGCCATTATTATAGCACCACGTTTGGATGCCAATTTGCAACGGTATTACAAATAATGTTACAAATGTTGTGTGTTTACTTCACGCGTTGCCATCTTGTGACGTCACTCCTTTGTCTGGTTCGTAGCTCCCTCTGGTGTAGCAATTTGTATCAATTAGTTTCCGAAAGAATTTAAAGTTTTGTATATTGTCCTCCGGCTAGCTATCATCTTATCTTGGTAGAACTTGTCTCTCTTGCAGGGTGTGAATCAGAAAGGAATCTTTTATCCAGAAATGATACTGACGAAGAAATTGGTTTTATAACTTTTATTGTCGAACACGTTCACAAACACTTTTACAAATTGATTTAGATACTCGCCAAACTGAAACTGTTTGTAATAACTTCTTATTTATCACTTTTAACTCGCATACTTCAACTTTATGTATTTTTTTAACTGTATAATACTTTATAAGAATTCTCGTAATTCTGCTGCGCGTAACTTATGACGAACTGAAGACAGCGTGCTAGAAATTTTGATGAACTGAGCGACCGACGTGCAAGGTATTGAGAATTTTGTTGAACTGGGGGAATGCTACCTCGGGCCTGGCTTATTTATACGCTTGCCTCAAGATACGCCTAAAGATTATAAATGAACTACTATTGGCTAATAAAACGCGCCAACATTAGCGTCTATTTTAATATCCAATGAAAACCACGAATACATATTGCTTTAGGGAATGTTCTAGAAGCTTCTCAACGGAAAAAACGCGCGAAACATTACGTAACTTCCTGGTTCCCGGTAATGATAAACAACTCACCCATCGCTGCATTATTGCGTTATTGTTGACAGTTTCAGTAAAGCCGTATATTATTATTTACCAATAATAATTACAATTAATAAACCTCTGAAATCAATGTCACATAAAAATACATATTCATATTACAATCATTATTTACATTTGAGTAATTTGTGATACAAATTACCGTATCATATGCCCCACTAGAAACATAATTATAAATATTTATAACTTGTTTAGAAATTTTAAAATTGTGTTTTTAGTCTCCTAAATCTTGGAACACACGTTATCACTTTCACTTAACACTTCACACGCATTTAACACACGACATATGTTTTATTTATTATCTCGCCACTACTTACTGGCTTTGGTTTAATTAATTTAGATATCAATCTGACATCACAAACTTTTTTATTTGCAAATACTTTACCCTAAATTATTTAATTACTGTTTCAAATTTGTTTACTCTCTTACATTGTTGACAAAAATTTATACATTTAAGATTTTTGTAATTATTACACATATTTACCAAAATATTCACCCTCTATACAAATATTTACATCTCTTAAATCTAGACACTGTTTCACATGTTCTATTTACTACATAAATATTTATTTTTAATTAGTTTTAACAATTTTTTTGTTCTGAATTTATTATTATTTTAACAATACTTTTGGAATTGTATTTACGTACTTTTAATTTGATATCATATTAAGTTTTAATCTATACATTCTTAATTTTAAAATGTTGTTACAGTTACTAAAAATTTAATTTATTTTTTTTTTTTTTTTAAACATTTCTCTTTTTTTTTTATAATTTATTTCTCTTTTCAAATGACATATAAATAATTAACCCTCTTACGTTCCAATACATTTCTCTGCAAGTCATCTTTAACTATCCAGCATTTACTTTACATCTCATTGCTATTTACCCTCCTGGATCAAATTGTGTGTGGCTAAACATTACTCGTAGCCGTAACCTAACCTTCAAATTTTTATTCATAAATAACCTCTTGTATTCATATGACATTTCGTTCCCTGATAACATTTGAAAACAATCTACAGTTTCTTGAACAATACATCTTTTAACAACTTTCATTTTCAACTCTTCAACTATCTCTTTAATTTGAGAATACTCTGACAAATCTGTACTAAACTGTACTGGACTGGAGTTTTCAATTTGAACATCTTGGTACAATTTATTTCTTTGCATTACTGTCTCATTCTGTATTTCTGATATTTCCCCTCTGAAATTAACCTGCGCCTCATTTACATCTACATTCCTAATCTCTTTTATCTCTCTTAGCTCATTTGTAATATTACTCACTTGACTTCCTAACTCAGTGCATTCTACCTTAACCTCACTTTCTTTGTTACCTATTTCCATGCTCATGTCTAGCATTTTCTTTGAAATTTCTCCTATCTCACTTGCTATTACTTCCTCATTTTCATCTCTCATTTTTGGCATACAACTATCTAGCTTCGTAACTTTCTTTTCACTTTCTTCACTGCTTTGATCTACTTTTTGCTCTAATATATCATTACTCCTACCAATATTTTCAATTGATTTCCTGTTTTGTTCAAAGCTCTTACCAATATCTTCCCTTAATTCCCTATGATCTTTGTTTATAGCTTCTCTCATCCTCTGAGTTAATCTTTGTCCTAATTTCTCATAACTCTTTTGCATATCTTCCCTTACTTGATCTACAATACTCTTACCAAAATCTTTCCACATTTCCCTATAACTCTTTTGCATATCTTCCCTAAATTGAACTATATTCTCATTCATCTTTTTTATCATATCTATAATCATTCTAGTATCAGAATTAATATTTCCTGCTATTCTATTCTTACTTTCTGCACTAACATTTCCTCCCTCCAATACTACATTGTTTGAGCTTTTTTTTGTAACCTGTATTGAATTACAGCTAACTGTTACACTATCCCCTTCCATCATTATTTCTTCTGTATTACTAGTAGCCATTGTTTTTGTTTTCTAAAAAAAAATTACGATACCTTTGTGATGCTTTCTGTTGATGTAGCTTTGATGTCCAGCGTTCTGCCCCATTCTCCTAGATTTGTATGTCGCTTCTGCGTTGTATTGTGATGGATCTACGTCGTCTCGATGTTTTTGTTGTTGAATTACCCTGTTGCCTTGTAGTCTCGGAATTACGATGTCCAATTATCCATGTAGTCTGTCGTTCCTTTTATTGTTTCTGGAATCTGCGTCTTGTAGATCATTTCACTGCTCCATTCATTCTACTTTCCTGGATATTCTTGTTCCTTTCCTGGTCATCTCGCCCCACGTTGGGCGCCAATATGAAGTAGTATTAATGTTAATGTGTTTAACATTATTATAGCCCCACGTTTGGAAGCCAATTATGCGACGGAAATGTTATAATGTTTTGCCATTATTATAGCACCACGTTTGGATGCCAATTTGCAACGGTATTACAAATAATGTTACAAATGTTGTATGTTTACTTCACGCGTTGCCATCTTGTGACGTCACTCCTTTGTCTGGTTCGTAGCTCCCTCTGGCGTAGCAATTTGTATCAATTAGTTTCCGAAAGAATTTAAAGTTTTGTATATTGTCCTCTGGCTAGCTATCATCTTATCTTGGTAGAACTTGTCTCTCTTGCAGGGTGTGAATCAGAAAGGAATCTTTTATCCAGAAATGATACTGACGAAGAAATTGGTTTTATAACTTTTATTGTCGAACACGTTCACAAACACTTTTACAAATTGATTTAGATACTCGCCAAACTGAAACTGTTTGTAATAACTTCTTATTTATCACTTTTAACTCGCATACTTCAACTTTATGTATTTTTTTAACTGTATAATACTTTATAAGAATTCTCGTAATTCTGCTGCGCGTAACTTATGACGAACTGAAGACAGCGTGCTAGAAATTTTGATGAACTGAGCGACCGACGTGCAAGGTATTGAGAATTTTGTTGAACTGGGGGAATGCTACCTCGGGCCTGGCTTATTTATACGCTTGCCTCAAGATACGCCTAAAGATTATAAATGAACTACTATTGGCTAATAAAACGCGCCAACATTAGCGTCTATTTTAATATCCAATGAAAACCACGAATACATATTGCTTTAGGGAATGTTCTAGAAGCTTCTCAACGGAAAAAACGCGCGAAACATTACGTAACTTCCTGGTTCCCGGTAATGATAAACAACTCACCCCATCGCTGCATTATTGCGTTATTGTTGACAGTTTCAGTAAAGCCGTATATTATTATTTACCAATAATAATTACAATTAATAAACCTCTGAAATCAATGTCACATAAAAATACATATTCATATTACAATCATTATTTACATTTGAGGAATTTGTGATACAAATTACCGTATCACTGTGCACTTATCACACAATTTCCTCTTCTATATTACCTCTCTCGTCAATTCTGTTATTAAGATCCTCTTTTTCTTTAAAAACTTTCCTCCACCATTTCTCTCTTACCTTTCCTGTATATTTGCCTAGTCATTTTAGATATTATTTTCTGTTGTTTCAAAAAAAAATTTAAGGACAGTATCCCTAACTGTAATTTATCCCATTTCCTCTCTCCAGACCTTAGTTTCTGTACATTCTGTTATACAATGCAAATTTTTATCTGCATTACCACATAGTGAGCACAAATCTTTGTCAGCTTTTAAACCCCTCAACGACATTGTTCCTGTTCTTGCCCATTACAGTCCCTCCCTTTCCATTTTATCACAGACATCAATGTATTTTTCCCTTCCCCAATCTTTCTTAAAACTCCTATAGTATATCAGAGTACTCTTATCCCTTAAGCTACCATATATTTCCTGTTTCTATCTATGTCGTCTACCCCAAATTTCACCTTATTCCACAAAATTGGTCCACTTGATGTCTGCAAATTAACTAACTCGTCCACTCCAGTTTCCCTCACTATCTCTTTTAGTTGGAATAACCAGCTTCTTTCCCTTTTTGCTTTTTCTTGTGACCTTAAAACAGTCTGTACAATAATTCCTTCCTCCAGTGCTTGGATCCTACTCCAACATTTCATTATACATTAGCTACCTACATAAAAAGAGCTCTTGGAGTATTGAAAGTGACTCTCTCATATGAGCTAAGATGAGAACCTTTTCTCACAGAGGACTTAAGAATCTTGCTCCAACTGCCATTAACCAACAGCTATGAGGTTCTTTAAATAGAGAGGAAAAAGAAACGCAGTGAGATAGACCCAGCTTTTTACGCTACAGAAGCGATGATGAATCAAAAGTGGGAGTGTGCCGACCAACCTCAATGACATGTCCTTAACACTTTTCAGTACATGGCTTCCATTACAAAATCTGCATGAATCCAGGTTTCCACTGTGCAGTGGAAGACTGGCTTTGCTCTTTGTGCGGGAACATTTGAACAGTACCACTTAAAAGTTTATAAAAAGAACAAAAAGCCCGTCGAGCACAGCAGAGAAGAGTCTTTATCTATTTTGCATATTCTGTGCATGTTTCTACTTTATTAATATTAATGGAAAAAATTCAGTGCCTAAAAATTTAATATGTATCTGCAAAAAATGTATATATGAATAATTATAAGTGAGGTCATATGTAAATGCACACATGGAACATAATGCTCTTTACACAACCAAGGATTATTGCTTTAAACTGAAGAGTTTACACCATGCAAGTGTGCCATCAACATAACAGCTACAATTAACACCAACTGTGGCCATATCTTTACCATGGGTATATTTTAGGAACAGTTGCTGCTAATAAGTTAACTGAACAAATGGAATGTCTCCAAATATAATCAGAGCACACTATAATGGGGAGGGGAGAATATATTTGGTTTTGATGAATTCCATAGCTTGCATTTCCATTTAAGTTGGGTTGGGTTACTCTACAACACAGAAAGTACCCATTTTGGAAATCTGAAATTTTAATTTTCTCTTTTTCTTTTATTTATTTATTTTTTTAATTAATGTGGATTCATCCAGCTCACCAGTGATTCTGTAATCAGTGGAGACATGAAATGTTACACAGTAACTTTTCTGAGAATTTTCCTTTATTTAAACTCATTTCTATTAAATATGCGAAAAAATTACATAGAAAATTACATTTATAACTAAACACAAATACCCTTTTTGCCTGATATTTACATAACACTGTCAATTAATAACATGGCTTATGCTCTTAATGATGTTGATAAGGCTGCAGCTGGATTTATACTTCCTAGATATTTGCTGAATGCTGAATAAAGAACTCCAGCCCTTTCTGCTTCTTCAGCTCTGTAAGAAAAGAAAGCTGTAATATACAGTTCTGATGGTATCATTTCAGTACACAATAACCACAAGTATAGATATTTGAATAATAGCTTAAAAGTGTAGGGCACTTTCTTAGTAGCACTGCATAGACAGCATATTATTTTCATAAATATTGGAACCCACATTCAAAACATTGGAAGGCATGGGCCATCTCATGTAATAAACATCTGAATATTGTACTATTTGTTTTCTGAGAATTGGGTTTACAAAGCTGAAAATTAGAGTATGTCAAAAACTTTTCTATTATAAATTTCTTCTTTATGCAGTGATTTAAAAAACAAAATACTCAAATGTGATAAGGTGAAACAACTATCGGCCTATAATTTATTTTTATATATTTTTTTATATATCATATATATTTATTTAAATTTATTTATTGTCACTTAACTGCAGGCAGTTATATTGTGACATACAAATTGTAGAACAATACAATAATACAGAACAATGTGAATACAATGATACAATGTCATTACAGTCAGATATGTGCAATAATAAATTCATTCAACATCATACATTTTACAAAATAAATCCTTTACAGTTGTACAGTCACAGGAGGTTGTGCAATGATGTGAAGTGAAGAAATTTAAGGATGGCTTGGATAGTTTTTGGGTTATTGAATACTGTTGGAAGATGAGCTGTTATGTTGTACTGTTTTCTTTTTTCCCCGTAAGCTGGGCATTCTATGAAGATGTGCTTGATGGTTAAGGTTTGATGACAATGTTGACATTCAGGTGGAAGGTTCCTTGTGTAAAATGGCAGCATGTGTGGCCAGTGTGAAGTCTTATTAATTTTATTTGATCACAGTATCTTAAATTTATTATTATAGATGCAAACTTAGCAGATACTGTGTCATGCAATTTGGTTTGGCCATTGCTAAGCCATATGTTGGTCCAGTTAAGTTTTATTTTATTTTTCACATGAGATACGACATCCTGGTAGGTGGTAGCTATGTTGGGTCATTT
The DNA here is from genome assembly GCA_030765065.1 of Deroplatys truncata. Classification (NCBI taxonomy): domain Eukaryota; kingdom Metazoa; phylum Arthropoda; class Insecta; order Mantodea; family Mantidae; genus Deroplatys; species Deroplatys truncata. Next base: position 120,588,458 of record CM060981.1, read on the forward strand.
TGGGGATGTTTGGTGGTTTCTTGCACTGCGAAGTCCACTTCTTCATTGCCTTTAATACCTACATGGGAAGGTATCCATGCAATTGTGATTTGTTTTCCTCTGCTCTTAATATGGTGGAATAGTTGTTGTATGAATATCTATCTTTTAAAGCATGATATACAGTCTGTGAAAATTATAAAGCATTTATGTTCTTGCTGGATCTGTGCAACACTTTGTCTTATGGCAAATAATTCACATGAGCATATCGTATAGAAGTCTGGTAGTCTGTAGAGTGTACAATTGCAGCTCATTTATGTTCTTCAATAGCAGAACCTTTGTATAAATCTGTATGTGATTAATATAGTTTGTTTTTAGTTTGTTGAAATGTGATTTGTGAATTTTGTAATGGATTGCATTTTTAGCTATTGTGTTCATTTTCATATTAAAAACAGGCAGATCTACGCTGTATGGAGCAACAGATGAGTTGTAGTTTATATGAGTATTATTGGAATATATATATATATATATATATATATATATATATATATATATATATATATATATAATTCCCTTAGATATTGAGAATTCTAACATGAAAAGGTTTATAGTAAAGATGATCTTTTGTGAGTTGTAGTGTTTTAGGAAGCACATATTTATGCATTCAGGAGTCTGAATTGGCTGCTACTTTAATTGCATATGATGGCTCAGCTGTATTCGTTTGATAGCTATAGGTGGCTCTTGCATTTCAATTTGCATGCTGCTAACGGGGCTGGTCCTGAAGGCTCCAAGGATTATTCTCAGCAACGTTGTCTGTATAGTGTCCAGTAATTTCAGCATATTAGTTGGGGCAGAACTGTAAACTATCGAAGCATATCCAGCTTGGATCGTATTAAACTTGCATATGTAATAAGCAAGTTTTTAGCTGCAATGGTTTTCAGAATATTAATTCTTCTGGCACAATCTACATTTAGGTTTCTAAGATGGGGTAACCAAGACAGTTTTGTATCACATACAACTCCGAGCAGTTTAATGGTGCTTAGATTATTGATTTTATGGTTGTCCATATAGAGTTCAGAGTGTTTAGTATCTTTTCTTCTATGCGTAAAGGTGATATAGTTTGTTTTGGTTTTAGAAAATTTAAACCCTATACTTATTTAGCCGAGTGTAGAAGAGAGTGGATAGTCATTTGAAGGATTTCTTGTGTTATAGTGATGTTTTTGCCTTTGCAGAATATCATCAAGTCATCTGCAAAATTGCAAGCCGTGATATGAGCACCAATATAGGATGTTATGCTGTTAATAACAACTAGCAATAAAGTAACACTCAACATTTATCCTTGTGGGACTCCATTTTCAATAGTTACATGCTGAAATAATGTTCCGGTGGCTTTTACTCTTCCGAAGAAAATTATAAATAAAATTAGCATATTGCCAGTGATATTGTTTTTCGGAACAGTTTCTATTATGTGTCTTCTACAGGCTATATCATAGGCCTTCTCGATATCAAGGCTAACAGCTGTTAGGTGTTGGGAAGTGTTAAAAGCATTCACAATTTCAATTTGAGAGTAATAAGATAGTCCAATGTTGAATGAAACTGTCAAAATCCATCCTGTTCTTCATTGAAGAATTTTTGTTTTTCTAATGTCCGTCTTAATCTGTAGTTTACTACTTTTTCCAGCAATTTACACATTTTACAGGTCAATGCAATTGTCTATAGTTTTCAGGAAGTGTCAGATCACAGTTATGTTTCGGTATAGGAGTTACTATTGCATTTCACCACTGTGATGGAAAAACTGCTTTGCTCCAAATGAAATTGTGGAGCTCCCTTAAACAGTTCAATGCTATATCAGGTAACTGTTTTAGTGCATCATATGTAATGTTATCAGGTCCTGAACTGGCTGATTTACCATGTTGGAGAGCATCTTTGATTTCCTATAAAGTGTTGTGGTCATTATATTCTTGGTTATAGGTGTGTGCCTTTTCTGTTTGTAGAAGATTGCAGTTGATTGCTTCAGAACACTTTTCACAATTGTGGTCACTATAAATATTAGCCAAGGTGATAGCAAAATGATTAGCTATATCTTGAGGCTCAGCTAGTATATAATTACTTTGGTTATTTACTAGGGTTGTAGTTTGAAAACTGAAGTTGTTGATACTGTTGTAATCCTATATAAGATTTTTCCTAGCATGTGTTGGCAAATATGAGGCATAGAAAATAAATAGTTATTGAAGTGTAATAGTTATTTGAGTTACAAGGGTTGAAAGTGGGTTTATTTCTGTGGCAGGAATTAAACAAAAAATGTATAACCAAGTGGGATGGCTCAGGCGGTAAAGTCTGTGGCCCACATTCGGGAGGTCCCGGGTTCATTGGGCCGACCAATCTGTCCAAGGTCTTTTTGTGGTTTTCATCAGTCGCCAAGGTAAATACTGGATTGGGTATTTAATACCACGACCCAAAGTTCCACCTTAAGTCTGAAACAATAGTAAAATGGAAAATAAGTGGTAATAGCGAATGCTGTGCCATCTATCTACAGACAATGTAAGCAGCTAAACTGGACAGCACCCTAACGCCATCTCACTACACGAAGAGAAGATCTGGCTGCCATGCGCTGGGGGTCTCTGTGGGCACGTGACGAAGCAAGATGGCATTTCAGGGATGAGACCTAGAAGGCTAACTGTCTGCCTTTCTGTGTGAGGAGGGCGGTTCGACTGGACGGCACCCTAATGCCATCGCACGGCATGAAGCAGGTGGTTACAGGGATGCGACCTAGAAGGCTAACTGTCTGCCTTTCTATGTGAGGGGGCGGTTAGACTGGACGCACCCTAATGCCGTCTGCACAGCATGAAGCAGAACATCCGGTAGCTATGCGCTAGGGTCTCTGTGACACATGACGGAGTGGTGGTTACAGGGATGAGACCTAGAAGGCCAACTGTCCATCACATATCGTTCTAAGAGTTATCCACCAACAGATCCGTCATGATATGATCAGGGAGTTAAAGCGACGTAAAATGAAATGGAGAGAAAAAAATAAATGTAAAATACCTTCACTCTTTAATGCATATTTTATTTCATACTACGTTTTTATTTTATTTAAAAAAAAATACTTAGCTAAAAATATCCTCATTTCAGGGCGGACAGTTCAGCCAGCAGTATTCATGAGAGAATGAATACCAATCATACTATAATAATCAGTTGATACATAAAATAATCATTAAGAAGGTTAGATGCAGAAATTTATATTCCAAGAACTATTTTAGATACATTTTAAAGTAATCGATTTTTAAATTGATCCCTATGAAAACAGAATTGGGAACTAAAAGGAAATATTAACAACTTGGTTGTTGGAAATAATAAATGTAAAACAATCAAAGATGTTAAATTGGCTTATGTATTAAATTTGAAATGTTTATAAAGTTGCATTATACTAATAGCAGGAGCCTGCCAATAATCAAGTCTATTTGCATGCAATGAAAATGTTTCTTGATGTATTTTTATACTGGCAGAAGCTGATTGATGGAAGTGAACAGAGTAACACAAAATTTCATTTACTACATTTTTCTTAAGAAGGTAAAAATGTATGAAATTTGGGATAGTATGCAATAACGTTCCATGTGCTGCTCTGCCTTTAGTTTGGAAAGGAGTAAATTCTGACAAAGTAGAACAAAATTACTTGCTATATACAGCGTAAAGTACAGTGCCTTATTTTCGACTCCTGGCTGGTAGCTTGGCGGATGTAGCTGCGTGTGCACAGTGCTTCTAATTGATTCTGGCTCCTGCTGTTCTTCCTCCACTTCGTACATCAGTGCATGTGTGACTGTTGCAAGCGTGAGTTCGTGTTTTGTTCTTTGTGGTTAAAGTGTGATAGCCCTATTATAATGCCAAGAAGTGTGTTTACTTTAGAACACCTCATATTCATGTGATTCCTACGTGCAAACAAAGCCTTGGAGACAAGTGACACGGCTATTTATAGACAGATTCCATAGAATCCATGCACCTCACAGAGGCACAGTTCATAGTCTTGTAAACCGATTTACAGAAATGGGTTCTGTTCTTGATAAGAAACCCAAAGTAACTTGCCGTGTTCTTACAGAGGAAAAACTCAATGAGATAGGATAAAGGTTAGAACAGCCCAAAAAATTTCTGAGTAGGTTATCACAGGAAACAGGAGTTTCACAATTCTCAACTTGGGAAGCCACTAAACTTTTAAAATTAAAACCTTATAAGATAACCGTAGTTCAATAACTGCAACCACGTGATACTGTGAGTAGAGTAAATTTCTGCAATTGGGTGTCGGGTAAAGTTAATGATGGATCTATGGGCCCAAAATTAATTTTTTTCACAGATGAAGCATGGTTTTCTTTAAATGGCCATGTATCGACACAAAACAACAGATACTGGAGTGCAGAAAAACCTGATACTGTACATGAAATGCCATTGCATGAACAGAAAATTGGTGTTTGTATGCTGTGAATGCATACTGAATTATAGGGCCCATATTCTTTGAGGATACAATTAATGGACAGAGGTACAGGGATACAATAATCAAACCATTCCTGGAATATTTGTGAGACATTGAATCACAAAGGTATATCGCGTGTTAATGGAAATTTTCTTAAAAGATGTGAGAGATGCATGGCAGCACAAGGACATAATTTCCAACACCTTCTGTGATAAAGGTATGTGGTTATTGTACACACATGTAAATCTATGCGCTTGAATTGCTGGCATGCTACGTGCTTGAGTTCAGGGTTTGTGAATATTCAACTCGGCCAGCAGCAGCATGTCGCGAAGCAGCCAGCCAGGAGTCAGAAATAAGACACTGTGCTTGGAACTGCTTACCATAAAGAATATATTTTTTTTCTATTATAGCACTTGTTTCCAATTGTTTGGGATGTATTTCAGAGATGCTTCATGCCCATAACTGAAAAGAATATAGGATACATACTTGATAGCCTTTATCTCACGATCACGCTGTCCTATAACATCCTCAAGTCGTCGTACTTCACGTGAATGCTCTTGCCTTTTCTCATCAAGTGAAGTAGTAAGTTGGCTTATTCGTTGCTGTAGCTCTTGGAGCTGTAACTGAAGTTTTTCTATCTCTTGTTTCTTGGCTTGCAACTGGTTTGCACCTTCTGATACTTCAGCACGAAGACGTTGACAGAGAACTCTTTCTGACAAAAGTTCCTGCAAGTTCAGCGAAGTTTTATTTAAGTGTGAAATATCTTAAAAATGAATAGAATTAATTACAACAGAGCATTTTCAGTTAATTTTAAAATACAAAATTTGTTTCTGTGAAAGATCCATACTGTAATTGCTTATCTTGTTTCTGAAAGCTGTTAAGCCAAATGAACTTTCCATCTGCAACTAAAATGTAAGGATAAAAATGGTGAATAGAAAATACAGAAATTGAAGGTGTAAATAAATTTGTGTATTTATGGAGAGACTGGATGTTGTTTTGGCAGAGGGTGAATTGGCTATGAGATGAATTACATCTTGTTGAGGTAAGCTAACAGATCTGAAGATAATTGGAGAATTGCTGGAGAAAGTCATTGGTTGTGGTTAAAATGAGGTATGAGTGTAAGTGTAAGGACACATTCAAAAGGTGAATTTTTTTCTTGGTCTTCAATATTTTCTTTTGATAGTAAGTTAGTTAATAATATAATAATTAATGATATAAAAGTTAAGATTTGAATAACTTATTCTAATTGAATATACACTTTTTGATTGGAAGTCAAATGTACTTCTTTTAGTGGATGATAATGGTTGGAGAGTTGTTGATAAGATCCAAAGAGACTTTCGAAAATATCTTGGGTTTCTCCAAATGCTGTAGTATTACTTGAGCTAAGAAGAGTATGGAATAAAGGCAAAACTACTAGTCTTTTGCCATTTCCCTTTTGTTAAAGGAGAATATTAAAAAAATGAAAAATGTTGGAGAAAATAAACCGCCTTCTATTAAATTACCTGGTGTTTATTACTTTTAACTGCATAGATGAAGAAACTTCACAAGAATGATAGATTATGAGCACCAGAATAGCACGTTATGGGCGCAATTAATGAACAACCATGGTATTATGCCATTCACGGGAATCAACTTAAATAACAGGTTGCTCAGAAAAGCCAAGAGCATAATTGTGCAATGCATAAAAGACTTGCATTTAGAAATAACAACAGCATGCAAGATTATTTAGAAGCTCACAGCTGTATTTCACCATGCAGGTAGTGCATCACAACTTTAATATAATACACTTAGTAATACAAAAATACACTCGAATATAATGCAAATAACAGACTCAAAGAATTCTCTTTAACATCTGACAGGCTGATCTGAAAGCGTCAGAAGTGAAACTGAAACTGAAAGTCAGTGAGATAAGCTGTTGCTTATTGCTTACCATGCCTTCCTCATATGACAGAATAGTCACTGAGATTGAGACAATGGCTCAGACCTGATAATAGAATTTGTCAAGAATCAATGAAGAAATTCAAATAAAATGTTTTAAGAATGAGGAAGGAAGCTTAAAGTAATTTATTACCAAACAGAACAAGCCTCAAGATAGAAACTTTATGTGTAACTGCTACTGCTGAGGAAAAAAGGGGCATAAGAAGTCGGATTGTAAGCTCAAATGTTCAAGGAAGAAAAAGGAAATAAACCAAATTGAAAAGGTGGAACCAGGAAAGGACCCAGATGAAGATTGAATAGGTTTCCTAATAAACTATAGGTTAGGAGCCAAGAGAGGTAACAATGTACAATTTTATGTTGATTCCAGAGCATTGGATCTTCTGGTGAACTCTGATAAGTATTTTCTAAAGTAACCAATTAAAATAAATATTTCCAAGAGAATAGGTGATTAATGACAAAAAGGGGGGGGGAAGTAGGCCTTATTAGTATTAAAGGCTCGTAGAAAGAATGTGCTTTACAATCCCAATTTGGCAAATAATTTGCTTTCTGTAAGAAGCATAGGAGAATCATGACTTGAAATAAAGTTTGAAAAGAATAAAGTAAATATTTACAGAAACACTAAAGAGATTATTAGAGGTTTTGGAAAAAAACAATTTATATGAGGCAACTTTCAGGATTGAAGGAAAGACAGCAGAAATATGGAAGGCATACTGTATGGCTCCACAAATATAGCACTAGTAACTGGGTCATGCATCAGTAGAGAAAATGAAGGAATTGAAGAGAAGAAATCTTATTAACTGTGAGTATAAAAATTCCCATGCTTGGTTCAGGACCAGCCGTACTTCATTTGATGCAGTAATTTGTATCACAAATTACTTTAATGTAAATAATGATTGTAATATGAATATGCATTTTTATGTGACATTGATTTGAGATGTTTATTGATTGTAATTATTGTAGGGAAGTAAGTTTATACTGCCTTACTGAAACTGACAATAATAGCGTGCAATAATGCAGCAAGGGGGGTGAGCTGTTTATCATTATTGGAAACGAGGAAGTTGCGTAATGTTGGCGCGTTTTTCCGTTGAGAATCTTCTGGAATATTTCCCTAGAGCATATGTATTCATAATTTTCATTGGATATTAAAATAGACGCTAATGTTGGCGCGTTTTATTAGCCAATAGTAACTCAGTTATAATCTTTAGGCATATCGGTGTGTATGGGTATAAAAGCAGTAGGTTGGAGGTAAAGTCAGGTCAGTTCATCAAAAATCTGTGTACACTACACGTCGTCTTCAGTCAGTCAGTTCGTCGAAAGTATTTGTACGGCAAACGTCGGGTATCGATTCACAAGTTACGCGCAGCAGAATTATGAATAATCTAAAGTGTTGTAAGGTTAATTATACAAAAAGTTGAAGTACGTGGATTAAAAGTGATCAGTAAGAAGTTATTATAACAGTTTCAGTTTGGCGAGTGTTAAGATCAATGTATAAATGTGATAGTTAACGTGTTCGACAATAAATATGTAAAACAAATTTCTTCATCAGTGTTATATTTGGATAAAAGATTCCTTTCCGTTTACACACCCTGATCAAGAAACATGTTCGACCAAGAAATAATAGCTAGCCGGAGGACAGTAAACAAAAATTAAATCAAATAACAGTCGCATTCTTTCGAACACTAACACTGCTGCAAATTGCTAACACCAGATGGAGCTACAAACCGAACAAATGAATGACGTCACAAGATGGCTTCCACGCATGAAGTAAACATAAACATCACAAGTAATAACATTATAAAGAAAACCGTTACAAATTGGCTCCCAAACGTGGGGCTAACAAATACAAACATAAATAACATTAATACCGTTACAAATTGGCTACCACAACGTGGGGCTACAATAATGTTAAATAAACAAACCATAATGATACTTCAAATTGGCACCCAGAACGTGGGGCAAAGTGACCAGGAAAGGTGCAGAGTGACCAGGAAAGTAGCAGAATTAACCAGGATGTGGAACGAATGGAGAAGTGAATTGAACTACAAGACGCAGATTCCAGAAACAACAAAAGGGACGACAGACTACGCGGATGATTGGACATCGTAATTCCGAGATTACAAGGCAACAGGGAAATTCAACAACAGAACACCAAAACGACGTAGATTCATCATAATACAATGCAGAAGCAACATATAACCTAGGAGAGAGGGGCAGGAAGCTGGACATCAAAGTAACAGCAACAGACAGCATCACAAAGGTCAGAGTATAGTCATTTTTTTTTGAAAAACAAAATTATAACATTTAAATGTACCTTAGGAGCGGTAGGATAAAGAAAACAATGGCTACTAATAATACAGAAGAAATAATTATGGAGGGAGATAATGTAACAGTTAGCTGTAATTCAATACAGATTACAGAAAATTGTTCAAACAATGTAGTATTTGAGGGAGGAAATGTTAGTGCAGAAAGTGAGAATAGAATAGCAGGAAATGTTAATTTTTATGCTAGTATGATGATGGAAATGATGAGAAATTTTGGTGAAATACTAAATAAGGGTTTAGAACAAAACAGGGAAGATAGTAGTAAGAATAATGAGAAATTAGAAAAACTAACTCAGAAGATTGATAAATTAGAGCAAAAATCAGATCAATTAAGGGAAGATATGGAACAGAATAATGAGAAATTAGAAAAACTAACTCATGATATTGGTAAAAGTAATGAGAAATTAGAAAAGAAAATAGATCAAAACAGGGAAGAAATTGAAAAGAAATTCATGGAGCTAGATAGTAGTATGATGAGAATGAGAAATGAAAATCAGGAAATGATAGCAAATGAGATAGGGGAAGTTTCAACGCAAATGTTAGACATAAGCAGGGAAATATATAACCAAAAAAGTGAGGTTAATAATAAAATAAGAGCATGTGGATGTAAAATGTACAGAGTTAGGTAGCCGAATAAGTAGCATTTCAAGTGAGTTAAAAGAGATGATGGAGGCTACAAATGCAGATTTAATTCAGTGCAAGTTAATTTCAGAGGGGAAATATCTGAAATTCAGAAGGAGTCAGAAACACAGAGAAATAAATTGTCTGAAGAAGTTAAAGATTTGAATCAAAAGCTAACTTCTGAAATTAACAAACACCAAGCGGTTCAAAATGAGAATAATAAAAAATTGGAACAGACAATAGAAAATCTGCAAGGTACTGTAAATAGGTTAGAATTGAATTCAAGAGCAAATATATGTGATGTGAATGTATCAGATGTACAAAATAATGATAGAGGTAGTTCCTCAGGTATGACAAATAATGTGAGTCATGCGGCAGCTTCATCTATAGCTAATGCTGAAACTCAGAGTGCACAAGTAACACTAGAGAATTTAAATATGGGAGTAGGGAATTTGCAAAATTACAATCATATCTTAAGTGATTTTCCACTTCCAAAATTTAATGAAAACTCCAGTCCAGTACAGTTTATTGCAGAATTATCAGAGTATTTTCAAATTAAAAAGATACCTGAAGCATTGAAAATGATAGTTGTCAAAAGATGTTTGGACCAGAAAACTTTAGATTGGTTACAAATGGTATCAGGGGGTGAAATTTCATATGAATCCTTTAAGAGGCTATTCATGAACAGATTTTGGAATGTTACGTACAGCACAGAATTCGAGCAATGCTTAGTCATGGTCAATTTGATCCACGAGAGGGAATATCAATGACTGATTATTTACTTAAACATGCAAGTCAGGTTAGGAACTTGTCACCTCCAATCAATGAGGAAGATTTTGTGAGTTTGCTCACAAGGCATTATCCTTTAAGGATACAAAATTACTTATTAATTGCAAAACCACGTAGCATCTATGAGATGACAGAATTAATGACAGCTTTGGAACAACATGAAGAAGATATATCTCGAGAGTGGGAGCATAGATTTTTAGATGTGCGAGATAGACGAAATTACCAAGGTAGTTATCAGCAAAGTAGAGGACAAGACAGACGTCATGAAAATAATACCAGACAACGGTATCAATCATATGTTCCACAATTTGAAAGATCGAGGATAGATGGGAGACCAGGTCGACAGGAACAAATAAATTATGTCAGGACAGAAAGATTGCCTGAAAGAGGGCAAAATTATGGAAGGCGGTACATTAGACAAAGGGGAAATTTCACTCACTGGAGGGAAAACAATAACCGGGAAAGATCTGAGGAACGGCAAGAAAATTATGTGCCAAGGGGCCATAATTTCAGAAATCGAGGATTTCGAACTCGAGGAAGGGGAACTCAAAACAATGGTAGCGACAATGAGATAGATTTAGCTCCTGTTAGGAATGGCACTCCCGTACGTGAACATGGAAATAACCAGGAAAACTGTTAATAGACTCCTGTGCAGTAGGTTCTCAGGACGTCTTTAATAATTCAGTATCCATTACCAATACAAATAATATGCCTACACACACACCCTGTAATAAGATTGCAGCAACACAAGATAAAGGAGAAAATTTCGAGTCACCTCATGTTAGGATGGAAATTGCGAAGAAAGAGATCATTGCAACTATAGATTCTGGTTCGTCAGCTTCAATTTGCTCTCAGAAATTATACATAAATTTGATTAATGAAGGTAACAAAATTATGGCTCTTCCCACTAGTAATTTAGTTTGTCGTGTTGCAATCGGAAGAACGACACAGGTCATAAAAACACAAGTTCTACTTAACATATTTATCGGCGGAGAGAATTTTGAGGTTATGTTTCTAATTGTAAACCATCTGATTTGTGACATAATTTTAGGATGTGACTTCCTCATGAATATGAAGCAAGTATAGATTTTAAACATGAAGAGTTAAAAATGACAAAGGACGATAGAGAAATAAAGGTACCATTTATAAAAGAGAAAGTTTCTGTGATTGAGATGACAAAGGATGAGAAAAATCTTTGTGATCAAGAGTTTTTTGTGCAAATAACAGAGACTGATACAAATAGTCATATAAAGCAGGTAGTCACAGAATATGAAGGGAATGCCACGCCATATTTTCAACAGCTAGCAGAAATGCCAGAAAAAGTAGAGAAATTTACAATCCAAACAAACGACGACCATGTGAGCGAGACAGACAACAGCTGGGAAGAGAAGAGAAATGAGGAAATAATACACAAGTGTGAAGAAGCTTATAATATTACGATAATGCAAAAACAAATCCTTCATGATGTTTTGATAAACAATAGTTCAGTATTTAGTAATATCCCAGGCAGATGTAATGTATATCAGCATACATTTCAAGTAGAAGACGTACCACCATATAGGCACAAGTATGACAATTTACCTATAAGTCTTCGGGACAAAGCTAGACAACTAATAAATAGCATGTTAGAAAATGGGATTATTGAGCAAAGTAATTCTCAGTATATAAATTCAATCTGCTGGAGTATTAAACGAGATGGTAGTTTGAGATTAACTTTAGACGGTAGATATGTCAACAAGTATATGAAGCCAGATCATTTTCAAAGTGAGGGAATTGAACAACTAATTACAAAACTTTCAAGAGGGAGATTTCTGACATCCATTGACCTCACTGCTTCATATTGGCAAGTGGAATTAGATCCACAAGTGCGTGATTACACTTCATTTCAATACTCGGGGATCCAGTATCGTTTTTGTGTAAATCCTTTTGGTTTGAAGAACTCAGGAAGTGGATTTTTGAGAGCCATTCACAGTATCTTTGGAAATTCTGCAGATGACTTTTTAATAAAGTATATTGATGATTTCCTAATCATTAGTCAAACATTTGAAGAACACTATGTTCCATTATGTGTTAAATAAACTGCAACAACATGGTATGACTGTGAACATACTAAAATCAAAATTTTGTGTCAAGGAAATAAATTTTCTGGGTTATGTAGTGGATGAACGAGGTATAAGACCTGATCAGAAGAGAATAGAAGCAATAATGAAAATTCCATCACCAAGGAACATAAAACAAATTAGACGTCTCTTAGGGGTACTGAACTTTCAGAGTAAGTTCGTACCAAGATATTCGGCTGAAATAGAACCACTGTGGCAGCTACTCCGAAAGAACAATAAGTGGAGATGGACAGAGGATCATCAAAAATGTTTTGAGAGAGTAAAAGAACTCTTTGCCAAGTCCATATTACTCGAGAGGCCCAGAGAAGATTTGGAATATGAGATTTATGTCGACGCATCAATGCAAGGATACGCCGGAATTTTAGGACAGCGAGACATCAACAATGACTTTCACGTCATTAGTACAGCTTCTAGAGGACTTACAAATATTGAGCGGAATTCTTCAGTGACTCAGCTAGAAATTGGAGCACTATATTTCTCATTAATTCGTTTTAAAACCTATATTTATCAGCAAAAGGTTAAAGTATATTCAGACCACATCAGCTTAACTTTCATACAACGGTGTAGATTATGTAGTGGAAAACTTGCTAGATACATTCATGCAATATCTGCATTCGATATTGAGATTATACACATTCCTGGCAAAAATAATACCTTCAGTGATTTGCTATCAAGATTGAACTACAACCCACAAATTCCCGAAAATATTGAAAGGCCTAGAAATGAAGTCAAAATATTGACAATTGAAATTCCCTTAGGCAAAGAAATGATAAGAAAATTGAAAAATATGGGGGAAATTCAAAATGAGGACGCAAAATTATTAGTACTTACAGAAAAGGCACCACTAATTGAAGAGGCAAAGAAAGAAATTGTAGCAATTCGGGATGGGACATTATACAAGAAGCATGGAAAAGAAGTGCCTAGTTGGAAGGTAATGGTTCCGAAAAGCATGGAAAAGGAACTAATTAAGAATTTTCACGAAGGGCTAGCACACTCAGGGACGGACCGGACAACTTCTATGATTTTAGAGAATTTATACATATCCAAATTGCGTCAGAAAGTTCGAAAATTTATATCGTGCTGTAACCTGTGTCAGAAGGCAAAGCAAATAAATGCAGCATATGCATTTGAAACTAATTCGGTTATAAGGGATAAGCCGAGATGTGTAATTAGTATCGATATTCATGGTCCGATGCCTCCAAGTCAATTTGGAAATAAATATATATTTGTCTGTTATGATATATTCAGCAAATATGTAAGAATTTACCCGTTGAGAAAACCTACAGGTTTAGCATGTTTGAATAGACTACTCAAGTCATATGTGATAGAAGAAGGACCTATCCAATCTGTATTGAGCGATAATGCTTCGTACTTCACAGGAAAAAAATTTATGGACGGACTGAAAGAAAATGGCATTAAACAATATTTTTCGTCAAGATACAGACCGAACTCCAACCCAGTGGAGAGGGAAATTAAGGAAATTTCAAATTATTTAAGGGTGCTGTGTCATCGAAAACAAACGCAATGGTATGGATACGTGAATTTCGTTCAGAATCTATTAAATGAGACAGTAAACAATGTGACTGGATACAAACCATGTGAACTTAAGTTAGGAAAGAAGATCAATACAATGTGTAAGAAAATTCCAGAAGCCATTCCAGATGCGCACTCGATACCACAAACAGAAGAAGAGATGTTCCGAAAAGCATTCGAGAGGATGAAGAAAAAGGCCATAAAAAGAAAAATTAAACATGAAGAAAAGAAGAGAAAGGAATGAAGGATCAAAATAGGAGATTTAGTTTTGGTTAAAACCAAGAAATTGTCGGATAAAGCAAATAAACTTTATTGGCGAATGTTTCTCAAATACCATGGACCATATGAAGTTGTTGAAGTATATGGAACAAATACATATGAGTTATGTAATCCAACACTCGAAAAAGCATTGGAAAGTTCCATATTGAGATGCTGAAACCATACAACAATGACGATAAAGGTGAAACAGAAGACAAAGATGATAAATAGTAAATGCTGGATAGTTAAAGATGACTTGCAGAGAAATGTATTGGATTGTAAGAGGGTTAAATAAATATGTACGTCATATGAAAGGAGAAATAAAATTTTGGACATAATTAAATTTTTCTTTAAAAGGAAAATACCATTTTTTTTTTGTAACTGTAACAGCATTTGAAATAAAGCATTATGTTATATTAAAATAAAAGTACGTAAATATAATTCCAGGAGTATTGTGAATATAAAGTACAAAACAACAAAAATGGGGTAAAAATAACTAAAACAAATACTTATGTAGCAAACAGAAAATGTGAAACAGTGCCTAGATTTAAGATATGTAAATATATTTGTGTAGAGGGTGAATATTTTTGGTAAATATGTTTAATAATTACAAAAAAATTCTTGAATTGATAAATTTTTGTTAACAATATAAGAAAGTAAACCATTTTTTGTAACAGTAATTAAATAATTCAGGGTAGAGTATTTGCTATAAAAAAAAATTTGTAATGTCAGATTAAAGTCTAAACACATTAAACCAGAGCCAGTAAGTAGTGGCAAGATAAAGGCAAAACATATGTCGTGTGTTAAATACGTGTGAAGTGTTAAGTGAAAGTGATAGCGTGTGTTCCAAGATTTAGGAGACTAAAAACCCAATTATAAAATTTCCAAACAAGTTGTAAATATTCATAATTATGTTTCTAGTGGGGCATATGATGCAGTAATTTGTATCACAAATTACTTTAATGTAAATAATGATTGTAATATGAATATGCATTTTTATGTGACATTGATTTGAGATGTTTATTGATTGTAATTATTGTAGGGAAGTAAGTTTATACTGCCTTACTGAAACTGACAATAATAGCGTGCAATAATGCAGCGAGGGGGGTGAGCTGTTTATCATTATTGGAAACGAGGAAGTTACGTAATGTTGGCGCGTTTTTCTGTAGAAATTGCTGGAATATTTCCCTAGAGCATATGTATTCATAATTTTCATTGGATATTAAAATAGACGCTAATGTTGGCGCGTTTTATTAGCCAATAGTAACTCAGTTATAATCTTTAGGCATATCGGTGTGTATGGGTATGAAAGCAGTAGGTTGGAGGTAAAGTCAGGTCAGTTCATCAAAAATCTGTGTACACTACACGTCGTCTTCAGTCAGTCAGTTCGTCGAAAGTATTTGTACGGCAAACGTCGGGTATCGATTCACAAGTTACGCGCAGCAGAATTATGAATAATCTAAAGTGTTGTAAGGTTAATTATACAAAAAGTTGAAGTACGTGGATTAAAAGTGATCAGTAAGAAGTTATTATAACAGTTTCAGTTTGGCGAGTGTTAAGATCAATGTATAAATGTGATAGTTAACGTGTTCGACAATAAATATGTAAAACAAATTTCTTCATCAGTGTTATATTTGGATAAAAGATTCCTTTCCGTTTACACACCCTGATCAAGAAACATGTTCGACCAAGAAATAATAGCTAGCCGGAGGACAGTAAACAAAAATTAAATCAAATAACAGTCGCATTCTTTCGAACACTAACACTGCTGCAAATTGCTAACACCAGATGGAGCTACAAACCGAACAAATGAATGTCACAAGATGGCTTCCACGCGTGAAGTAAACATAAACATCACAAGTAATAACATTATAAAGAAAACCGTTACAAACTGGCTCCCAAACGTGGGGCTAACAAATACAAACATAAATAACATTAATACCGTTACAAATTGGCTACCACAACGTGGGGCTACAATAATGTTAAATAAACAAACCATAATGATACTTCACATTGAAGATGATAACCGTATGGGAAAACCAATCAGCTGCACAATGCTCAACAATGTTGTCTAAGATTAACGGCTCATTGGTGAGAATCAATTTCCTTTCTTTCTTTCTTTATCTTTTTTAAATTTTTGGATTTAAAATTTAAAAAAGATAAAGAAAGAAAGAAAGGAAATTACCGCACTACAAAAAATAACAGAAGACAATAGTTTTAAAAAGTTCACATTTTATCCTTGGGCACATAAAAAATTCCAAAAGATATTCAAGCAGTAGAACATCAAACCAGCACCCATCAATAAACATGTTTTAAATAACACATTAAGAACAAACACAAAAGATAAAATTCCTAGAACTAAACTGTCAGGCATTTACCAGATAAATTGTAGTGATTGCAAACTTAAATATATAGGCAAAACAAAAAGGAACATAGCGGTGAGACTGAAAGAACATTTTAGAAATATAAGACACAAAGAAACTGAAAAATCTGCTATCGCATATCATTTCTGGAATTCAAAACCATAACATCCATAATGAAATAAATCTAATCAAGTCAATCCAAAATCCAATACAATTGACGATATGGGAAAAACTTCTCATACAAAAAAACAAAAGCCATCTAATAAATTTCAATTTTCCTCTAGAAAAGGATCTCATCTTTAAATACATCAAGACGAAAATGACATCGTCAGGAAGCCCAATGGCGACCTCTACACCGGAACCGACAGGCTCATTAGTGACTCTTAGCTGATGATGAAGACAAGGTATCTTCGAAACACGTTCAAGGTAATTATCTTGAAAGAGTGAAGTTAGAGTGTGTCGCCACTAGCATTTTATTAATATTTCAACTACTTCACTGTGTTTCCCATTAATTGTTATGTTAAAATTGAACACATTATGTCAGACAAAACCAGCTGCAATAGAGGCAATGACCACCCTCAGTGAAACAGTTAAACACATACCATCCCAAAGGGAACAGACCATCACGGTAACCTCCCCTCCACACACAACTGCAGTGCAAAACATAGATTTATCAGGTGTTACTAGAAAGGTTTTCCTGGCTTAACAATAAGTTGACCAGGCACAATAAAGAATTAGAAAATAAACTAAGTGAACACAATAAATAACTGGGGGACAAATTAAGACAGAGTTTCAAATGTCACAGAATAGTTAAACAGGAAATTCTTAGCACAAAACGAACAATTGAGGGAACTGCTAGCTGAAAGTAACTTAGAATTACAAAGAGGGTTAGATAGTGTTACAGTAGAAATGGGTCAGGTTAGACGAGAGATAAAAAACAGAATGCTAGCTGTAATGCAGGAGAGTAGAGATGATTTTGCTAGGGCACTAGTGGCAGTTAACAAAGAGATAGATGGTGTGAAAAATTCAGCACTCTCACTAAGTGTTCAAAAATGCTTGCACCAACGCTAGGCTAGAGAATTTGGGAAATGGCAATTGAAAAGGAAATAAATATGATCAAAGAAACCATAAACAAAGCAAACACAAATCAAGGACCTCACATGACATCTTCTACTGCAGCAGGCAGTGTTTGCTTAGCCAGTAGTGATGACAATGGGGCCATGCCCACAAGGTCAAATGTATGTGAACCTATGCAAAATGTGTTACCATGTAATAGCAATGAAAATGTACATAGTGTAAGCGACTTTAGCACTAATTAGCTAATTTTGGCTCCACAATCTTTACCGAGTAAAATTATTGCACCCACATTCCAAGACAATAGTCATTCATAAGGGAAACTGATAAGTACTTTCAAATAAAACAGTACCAGAGTTGCTTAAAATGCTGATAGTATGTAAACAGTTATCAAGGCAAACTTCTGAGTGGGCTAAGATTCTTTTTGATGGGCACACTACTTATAATATGTTCAAGCAGGCCTTCCTAGCACATTATTGGGGTGTATATAGGCAAACTGCCATAAGACAAAAGATAGTTTCTGGTGGATACGACCCAAATTGTGGCATGTCAATGCAGGACTGCTTCCTAAGAATTACAAACAAAAGTCAGCTAATTGAACCAGAGATAGCTCCACGTGACAAGATTCAGCTGGTTACTAACTGATTTTCCTCCTCAAATATGGAACTTCATTTGTGCCGCAAGTATGACATCTTACTCACAGTTTATGGAATTACAGTCTTCTCTGGAAAACACATACCTACGTCAGGAGGTGAAAGTAGCGGAGCAACAAACTACAAGACACCACCGCAGGTACCATGGTCATTGTCACAGTGACAATTCTTCAAGGCAGGGTGCAGAGGCACTGTCTCTCAGCAAAAGAGCCTGGAACAGATACCAGGATTCCCTGCCACACTTTTCTGGCAACAATAGACCTCGCACTCAGGAGGAAGCCCAAACAGTCACAAAAGGGAAAGACAACATTTCCACCCTCCATACAGCAATGATTGTGGGTTAATAACATACATTTTCACTGGGGCAGGTAAGCACATGAAAACAGAAGGTCACATCACAAAGTCACCGGACCAAGATTCCATAGGGCACTTGAAAGCAATGACCGCCCTGAAAGCTATTATAACAGTGAAAGTACAGTCACCTACAACTGCATGCCGGACACTGACCAATAACCACATAATGGAAAACTAAACCGGCAGGACTCCTATAGCCTGTTAAAGGAAATAACTTGCCTAAAAGGGTCAACGCATGCACATGATAATACATTTTTCCTAGGAATACTATAAAACAATGGGATTGAGAGACAGACACAAAATGAAAGAGACTGCCTATCAGAATCACCAAAAATCAGAGTTAACATATCGGGAATATTTACATGCACACTATAGACAAGTGGCACCAACATTTCTGTCTGTTCAGAAAATTTTTACAGAGAAATTATCGCCAGTGGAAAAAGGCTACAGTATCAAATGTATTCTGCTCCTTAACAATCGGTAAACAAAAGCACACAATAACAGACCAAGGTGTTATTTGAGGTACATGTGGGAACACTCAATACCAAAATTGTGTGCTTAATAGTTCCAAAACTGAATGTAGACTTCCTGATAGGCACAGATTATTGTGTGAGTATAAGGCTAAGGTAGATTTCAAAAACAAAATCGTAGAATTGAAGGCAGAAAAAGATACAGTAAAAGTACCCTTCTATAACCTCCCAAAGAAGCAAAATATAATCGCCTTCCCAAAGAAAGAGATATAGTGGAAGATCAATTCTTTGCTGAAGCCATAAAAGTAGGCATATAAAATGTAAATGTCAACGGTGAAAAAATAAAAGATGAAAGTTATTCAACAAGTGACAATGAGGTAAATAATATGTTTGTTCCCACACGATTCAGAATCGATTCTGAATTATCTGAGTATGCACAGTCACTAAGTGGCATTCCAACATGACAGATAATTGATTCAAATCTGGTTCTAAATTTCCAACTTGCTGTTCCAATGTATTTGGGAACTAGTTTGAAATAAGTGAAATTGGTTCTAGTAGGAACTGAAAGTTCTGGACATGCGCAAATTGTACAGTTTAGTGTGCATACTCAGTTAATTCAGAATTGATTCTAATCGTTGGAACAAACCTGCCAGAGAATATACAGAAACTGATATACTCTCTGTATTCAGCAGATAAAGCCTTATTACCTGGAAGAATAAATCTGAATACGTAATTTATTACGTATATATTGTAATGAAAAGAAGCTAGAAACAGTGATGTGTATTGAATTTATTTAAAGGTGAGTCGGAATTGTTACACTAACATCACTTAAGCTTACTCACTTAACATGTTTCGGGAAACGGTTGTTCCCATCCTCAGAAGGTTAATTCGACTGGCCCGTGTTGTTGGTGTTTCCGTTTTTTGGACTGGATCCTGTGGTGGCATCTTGTGGTGGAGAAATGTACTTCCAGAGAGGATTTGGTGGCGGCAAATCAAAATTCATTAGATTTGTTGTGTTTTAGAATGGTGATCTTCTCCCATGCATCTAATTCGGCTGCAAATTTGGCTGGTTTAAATTCATTAGATTTGTGTTGTGTTTTAGAATGGTGATCTTCTCCCATGCATCTAATTCGGCTGCAAATTTGGCTAAAGGAGCACATGAGATGTATTAAATACAAACAAATGGACAAATCTGCAGTTTCACACCATTTTTGGACCACTAATCACAACATCAAACCCAATATTACATTAGTCAAACCAGCCAAATTTGCAGCCGAATTAGATGCATGGGAGAAGATCACCATTCTAAAACACAACACAAATCTAATGAATTTTGATTTGCCGCCACCAAATCCTCTCTGGAAGTACATTTCTCCACCACAAGATGCCACCACAGGATCCAGTCCAAAAAACGGAAACACCAACAACACGGGCCAGTCGAATTAACCTTCTGAGGATGGGAACAACCGTTTCCCGAAACATGTTAAGTGAGTAAACTTAAGTGATGTTAGTGTAACAATTCCGACTCACCTTTAAATAAACGTAATTTATTACTTCATGCATGATTACTTCTATATACGGAATATCAAAGGTGTTTGGCATGTAGTTCTAAGCAAAGCTATGTTGATCACTTTCTTTCATCTTTGTAATTCATACTGTAGAATGAACAAGGCTGTGACAGAATGGATCAAGTAGCATTCCAACCACACAAAATTCCAAATTAATTCTGAGAGCATACTTGACTGGCGCATGTGCATAAGAATGTGTTGGTATTAGTTTGGAACGTGTTCAGAACTGAGTGTTGAAACAAACTTAATGAATTAACGTATATAGGCGCCGACAGACCACAATTTGCTAATGAGTATTTAAGCGCATCAGAACACAATGGGAAAAGGATTGTATTGTGCAGACGGGATGTAGGTAGTGGCTGAAATACAGCTGAGGGAAAAGGTTTTGCATACCACAGGGTTAATGCCTTCACAACAAAATGCCTTACTACAAGTGTTGACAAACAATAAATATGTGTTCTCTGAGACACCAGGAAAGCGCAATGTTTATATGCTCAGCTATACGGTGGAGAATTTGACACCTTTCATGCATAGAGTTGCAAATTCTACCACTAGCTCTGCAAGAAAAGAAAAACGAGTAGTAAATAACATGCTGAACCAAGGAATAATAGATCCCCAGATTGTTCAAGAAATAACCAAGTATGACAGAAATTAAGCATATTCTAGGCAAGCAAAACATCTTCAGCAACATATTATCCAGGTTACCAGGACCCATCCTGGAAAACAATAATAAGGAATTCCACGAAGTGTCACTCGTGAGGCTGGACTTAACAATAAACAAAAGTCTTGCAACAAGTGTGCAGCAAATCGGAAGACATCACTCTTAGAAAAATGCCAAAAAGCGATTGCTCGCACCTGAAGAAGAATCAAACTAAGGAAAGTGAAGACAAAAAGACATTGGAGAAAATGGTTGCAGCAGATGCCAACTCTCCAATCAGATGAATAAGAGGTATTTTTGCAAGGAACTTCTATATACAGGCCCATACAGGGTAACAAAATAACTTTGGTGCTCACTCTTGTGATAAGAAAAAGAAAACTTTTGGCAGATATCATTTAAAGTTCTTAAAGCCATACAGAAGTAATGCACGGTGAAAATCACATCCCTTATGAGTGATATAGTAATCATAATGAGAGTAAGCATTAGCTCAGAAAGTTAAAATAAAGGGGAATGAAAATACAGCAACCTTTAAAGATGATAATGCAAATAACAACCTTTATGAAGTGGGCTATACAACAAAAACTAACAGAAAAGTGCAACTAATAGACAGTGCAAGTGCAAGTAAAGGGGAAAAGCAAGTTTGCATAACAGTATGTTGGCAGATCCAAAGACAGTAGTAGGGTTGAACAAACCCGAATGGTCAACCACTAATAGCAAGAGAGCAAAACATGGGTGAGAGTGGCTATAAGCACTATGGACAGACATTCCCCAAAAGGAAAGCTAGGTAGAAAATTATGTAATCATTACAAATGTCATGTTTATGTAATATTGCTAAGAGTGTATTATTATGAGGGTATATTTATTTTATATGTGTATGTGATGTAAATAATCTATATATCAATAATTATTCATGTTTAGGGCAGTTATGTGAAACTTAAACTTTGCAAAATATCTCAGTTTAACTTTTACATAAGGGAAAATTTGAGGTGATATTTCCATAGGTATAAAAAGTGGCACTTAAATGTCATTTGTTAAAAGGTTGTCAACAATTTACTTATGTCAGATTTAATCATTTTTCATAGTTTCAGCCTCACAACATTGTATCATATATCATCTAAAAGCCCTTTAAAGAGTACGATAAGGATTTTCAGCTATGTAAATATTTCTCAATAAACAGTGCCACTACAAGCTTTGTTTTTGCAAGAATTCTGATAGGAAATGAGGCAAGTGTCAGTTACTATTCTATTGTTAAAGATTCAAATATGAGGGTGAGCTGATAAGTCATTCTTTTGTATGCCTGTGGTTCTTCCCCTAAGTATGAGTAAAGGCAAACTTTGTAACGAACGCTCAGAAAGCCACTGCCATTCAAAAAGTTTAAGTTATAGCTAATTGTAGAGGGATCAGGTCAAGCAGAAAGCAAGGGAACCAATAGCAAAATAGAAAGACTTGACTACAAGGATAATTTGACAAAGGTTGCATAATAGGGTATATAAGGTAAATTTGTTCAGATTCGACACCCTTTGTGGTCATTCTGCTTACTTTGGATGTACGTTGCATACACTATTAGCAAAATGTGATGCATTCATTGTTATTTGTCAAAGTCAACACAACTTATAAAGTATAAAAATTAACATTTACACAACAAAAGCATACTATAGTGCTATTAAAGTGCATATTCTACAAGCAGCCAATAATCTTCACAAAGCGATAATTAATAGTGAGGTAATTATGCAAAGTAAGCAGTGCATCTAAAGAACAGTCAAGTCATGGCCAGTACCTATTATTAGTGCTGAAGCAAGAAGACATTTGCATTGGCCAAGAATAAAGAGAGAAACAGTGATTGGTTTGCATAAAAGGAAAAGTGTACATGATAGGAAAAATTATACGTAAGTGATTGATGCGGGAGATGAACAAAAACTAAACGAATCTTGCAGTGACAAAAAGCTGTTACCGGTGATTTAAAGTTGAGCCGGTGTGTTTTCCTGAATTAACTTACAATCCTTATTCCTCCCACATATCATTTACAGCCAAGGATTACAACGAAAAGGACAGACCCTGGGATTGTGCTACTCCATGTCTAAGAACTTCAAGTAGGTCAAGAGGTCATCTCCTGAGGTGAGCACAACAACACCTACATCATCTTCGAGCGACAGGTATAATGCTACAATTTGTATACAGAATGATTATTGAGAAATATATGGACAAATACAATGATATAGCAAGACTTATGGAACAAGGGGGTTAAGGAAAGACATGACAAGTTACCCAGTGTATAAAAACAAAGACTCAACATTCTACTTTGTCACAGAATGTAGCTATGGAGAAAAGTTAAATCTGAAAAAAAATAGTATGCATTAGAGAATCCGCAAAAGGAATGTTTAACATGAGGTGTATCAGAACATACAACAGAATTAAAAAGCTATATTCAGAAAGTAAGAGACAAATGATTAAATGAGGATGAAGTCAAATATTCATACAATTTCACTCACTGCACTTTTATGCAGTACATGTTTCACAGGCTCTTGCCTACATTGAGAGAGTCAACAGCAGCAGTAAAATAACTTAAGATTTTCAGTAATTTGCAACTGCACTTGGATATTAATGGTAATATCAAAATAATATTTGAATAGTAATAATAATTATAACACATGAGTAAAGTATGCTAAAACGCAATCCTGGCCTTTGTAATGGTAGTGTATTAATAATCATCATGTGAAGTGTTATGTGGAGTGACTTAGTTATGTGTGCCACCATTAATGAAAAGCAGGGTACTGTTCTTATTTGAATAGGTTCTAATCTGAAAAACAGTCTATAATTACAGTCAAACAGATACCATTCAAACATTGTATGAATGCAATATATGTATTTTATTCATTTCTTAACATCTAAACCACTTATTATATTTTTGTGTTATATTCTATTAAATTCTTATTTTCACATTTTATAAATTTATGTTAATTTTTGTTATTAAGTAAAAAAAAGCAATTGCTACTCCTTGGCTACTAGGAAAGTGATAATCTGCCTCACCCTAATGGCCTAACTATGACAAAATGTTACAAAATAAAAAAATTTGATGTGTTACACTCACATGACTTTCTCTACTCTTGTACAATCTATTTTTACAAATGCCTATTCTCCATATGTTTCATGTTAATCGAGATATCGAGATGTCAATCTTATTGGTAATTTTCTTGTAGATGCAAGGGGAATATGGTAGCTTTTAAGCGATAGTCAAATATTTTGATGCTGGTTGCTATGTGGCGCATTCCATTCTCTTTGCATGTCCAGGACATAAAAAAAATGAATAACGAATTTGAGAAAAAGTCTAAGTATTGGAAAATTTAAGGAAATAACAAGCAATATCTCGAAAATGGTTCACTCAACAAAAGAAATGTATATGACATAAGTTGTGTATTTTAACGCGATCTACATTTTTTGTGTAGTAAAATTTTGTCTATCTCTTATGGTTTACCAGTTATGCAAAAGTCGTTCACAATGAAGAATACTTTTGGTGACATCCCCAGAAAATTCGAGATATACATTTCATTTCTCATGACATTATCTTAAACATATGATATTTTCATCAAAATCTTTAGAGCCATTTTTGAGAGAATTAAAATTTTCGAAAAATGTTCCATGTAAAGGGTAGTCTGGGGTGGGGGGATTTTCTTGAAAACCTTCGTGTTGCACCTCTGGAAGATACTGAACCTAAATACCAAGTTTGGTGTTTATTCGACTGTTCGTTTTTGAGTTATGCTGTTCACAGACACACACACGCACACACACACACACACACACACACACACACACACACACACGGACATGTTTCCAAAAATGCTTTTTTTGGATTCAGGAGGTATCAAAACATGTATTTCCGGTGAAATCTCGGTATCGAATTTTTGGGTGGAATGCAATACTTCCCCTACTTACTATACATAGTAGAGAAAGTAAAAATCTGATGTGTTACACTCACATGACCTTCTCTACTCTTGTACAAACTATTTTTACAAACGCTTATTCTCCATATGCTTCATGTTAATCGAGATGTTAATCTTATTGCTAATTTTCTTGTAGATGCAAGGGAAATTGCTAGGCTTTAAGCAATAGTCAAATATTTTAAGGGCTGGTTGCCTTGTCAGGACAAAATAAAATGAATAACGAATTTGAGAAAAAGTATAAGTATTGGAAAATTTAAAGGAATAACAAGCAATATCTCCAAAATGGTTCACTCAACAAAAAAAATGTATATGACATAAATTGTGTATTTTAATGCGATCTATATTTTTTGTGTAGTAAAATTTTGTCTATCTCTTATGGTTTACCAGTTATGCAAAAGTCGCTCACAATGAAGAATACTTTTGGAGACATTCCCAGAAAATTCGAGATATACATTTCATTTGTCATGAAAATATCTTAAACATATGATATTTTAATCAAAATCGTTAGAGCCATTTTTGAGAAAACCAAAATTTTCAAAAAATGTTCCATGTAAAGGGTAATCTGTGGTGGGGGGATTTTCTTGAAAACCTTCGTGTCGCATCTCTGGAAGATACTGAACCTAAATACCAAGTTTGGTGTTTATCCAACTATTTGTTTCTGAGTTATGCTGTTCACAGACACACACACGGACATGTTTCAAAAAATGCTTTTTTTTGGATTCAGGGGGTCTCAAAACATGTATTTCCGGTGAAATCTTGGTATTGATTTTTTGGGTGGAATACAATACTTCCCCTACTTACTATACGTAGTAGAGAAAGTAAAAATTACTGATGCTAAATACCACTTTTCCCTGTATGCTTACTTCATCTATGGCATGATAACCTAGATAGACCATAGCAAGTTTTTTTAAATAGCTCAGTATGTATATATTTATTTCCATAATGCTATACAAAATTCTTACAATTTTTAATACATTACTTTGAGTTGCTATTTTTTCTTTCTTTGGTCCATCATGCATTTTAATACCGTGGTTATTTATGCATGGTGGGTCATAACAAATTCATATTGCTTTATTTTTCTAAACCATTTTTCTCTTACTCTCCCCATATATTCTCCTATTCTTTTTATATCCCTCTCCTTTTGTATTTTCATTATCCTAACTTTTAATACTTCTTTGTTAACATTCTCCCATTCTTTAGGTAAAAACTGATCTCTCCACAACTTAGTTTCTTCACATTCAATTTATATAATGTAAGTCATTATCTGCCTCTCCACAAAAAGGACATTTATCCAAATTCACTCCCTTCCTATCTCCCCTTTGCCTATATGCACTTAATCTAGACCAGGCCCACCCTTCTCTCACTAACCTATTACCTACATCCACATACTTCTCCCTTCCCCAGACTACCTTTAATTGTCTATATAGTTCCAAACTATTCTTTCCTTCCAGACTTTAAAATAATTCTTGTTTCTCTATATCTTCTACTCTGTTCCTCACTTCTTTCCAGAAACCTTTAACTAACCTCTCTCTCTCCTCCCATAAGTTGCCCATTCCTATTTCCTGTAAAATTCTCCTTATTCCTTGAGCCCAGTTCATTCCATCACTGGATTTTTCTTGTATTATTAAACATTGCCTCAAGATATTATGCTCGTCCAATGATTTCAATCTATGCCAATATTTAAGTATCCTTTCTACTATCATGCCCTTGCTACCTACTCTTCCCAACTCCAACATTGCTGTTCCATTAGGTGATGAAATAGATAAACCTAACATACATTTACAGAATGATCTATGTACTTTATCAATCATCTCCCATCTTTTGTCATTTCCCCAAATCTCTGATCCATAGACCGTTTTTGCTTCAACTACAGCTTTGTAAACCCTTTCACCATTTAATTTGCATATCTGGTATTTTCTTTAAGCATATTCTTATAGCAGCCATTGCTAATCTTCCCTTAGCTAAGGCACTTATCTTGTGATCATCCCATCTCCCATTACTACTTATTCTCACTCCCAAATAATCAAACTTGTTTACTATTTCCAACTCTTCCCCTTCCACACACCACTTTTCCTCCTTCTTCAATTTATAGCTCTTTTTAAATACCATTATCTTTGCTTTTTTAAAATTTATTCTTAAACCCCATTTCTTACAAAATGAATATATGATATGCAACACTTTTGTTAGACCTCCTACTGAAATAGAACCTACCACTAAATCATCTGCAAAAAGTAATCCTGGAATTTCTCTATCATTTACTGTGGCTAAATATAAGTTATCCTTATTCAACTCTTCTAAGATATCGTCAATAAATAAGTTAAACAGTATAGGGCTAAGTTTGCAACCTTGTCTTAACCCCATAATACTGTGAATTTTTCCCATAATTTTATCACTATTCAGCCTAATATAAAACTTATTATTCATATATATATATTCTGTATTGCTGTAATGAATTTTGAGCTTAGTCCCTTACTTCTCAGTTTAATCCATAGTGCCTCTCTATCTACAGTATCAAATGCCTTCTCTAAGTCAATAAATGCCATATATACCCTACCCCTTTTAATACTTAAGTGTTTATCTATAATTGATTTTATAATGAAAATATTGTCCACTGTTCTCCTTCCTTTTCTGAATCCCCTCTGAAATATTAATAATTTATTTTCTTCCTTTGCCCATTTCTGCAATCTAGTTGCTAAAATTCCTGAATAGATCTTTTCTAAGACTGACAGCAAACTAATATCCCTATAATTAATTGGATCTTTGACACTTCCTTTCCCTTTATACATGGGTACAATTAAACTTGCCCTCCAGTTATGTGATACCTTTCCTCCTTCAAATATAATATTCATCAGTTTAACCAGTATCTCAGTCCTATCTTTATTCTCTATCCATTTTTCTCAAAATTCCCCTGGTAGACCATCAATCCCTGATGCCTTATTGTTTTTAAACCTTTTAGTTTCCTCCCAAACTTCCATTACTGATATTTTCTTATCTAGGCTATCTATGTATTCTATATCTAAAGATGATGGGATTAAGTTTAAGTTGGTTTGCATACCTAATAGGTTTTTAAAGTAATTACACCATATTTCTGGTGCAATAACATTCCCCCTTTTATTCCTATTATACATTCTTCGGATTATTTGCATTACTCTACAGTTATCATTTTTATTTACTGCTTCAAGCAAATTCTTACTTAATCTCCCACCCCATTCTTTCTTTTTTACTTCAATTAAACATCTATAACGCCATTTCATTGTTAAATAATTTTTCCTTGAATCCTCATCCCCCTGTAGCTTCCATCTCATTAATTCCTGTTCCACTCTCCTCTTAGCTTTAATACATTCCTCATCAAACCATCCCCTTCTTTCCATTTGCCCCTCCTTCCTTTGTTTCATTTTACATCCTGCTCTTTTAACTATTCACTCCAAACTCCCAGTAACTTCCTCTGACTAACAAAGTAAAATTAATTTGTAAACAGCTTCACTGGCTTGTGCTTACTAGAAGTTCAGAATGTTATAGGAGAATAAAAGTTTTTAGTCCTGTAAAATTCTTGTTTTATTCATAAAACTACTTTAAATTTAATCGTAATTTTTAATGTTATCATTAATTGACCCTTGAACAAGTTGCATATCTATTATATTGTAATTTACAAGCTTGTAAAAAGACATATTATTCCATAAAGAAAACAGTAAAATATTAGTGACTCTGGAACTACTCCTAAAGCTCAAGTATAGTTATAACCTAACCTCATGAAGCTGTGACATCTTTCTCTGTGGTTCCCCTAGCTCTGCTACTAGTGTGCTGTTTTGCTGCTGCAGCTGAGTCACAGTAGAATGTGCCAATGCCAATTGTTTTTCCAATAAAACTTTTTCTTCTCTCAAGGAATTGATCTTCTCTTCCAACAATGCCAGCTTTTCAACCTGTATATTAAAATGCACTTAAAAATTTAAGTTACTCTGCATCCAAATACTAATAAACTACATTCTCTAAACCAATCCTAAGTATTTTGGCTTCTGGCCATAACTAATATACAATGGAAAATTGTAACCAAATTTTTTTCTGATTTTGGATAAATAACCAATGTTAGCTTGTATAATAGGCAACACTGAAGACAAAAGTCACATTTTTGTCTGTGCATGTTTGTATGTTACCTTTTAATTCAAGAATGGCTGATTACTATGAAATTTAGTATATAATAGGTCTTTAGTATGTAATACACCTTATAGAATAAGCTATATGACATTTTCATTACTTTCCCAAAAAACGGAGAGGGTTATAATCAGTGGCACTCATGCCCTCCTTTTAATTTTGAACCTTAAATACTTTTAAATAATTTCTGCATAAATTATCAAGTGAAAAAAGATTATAGAATTTCATGGGCACAAACTCTTAAAGGACTGCCTCTGGGTTAGTTTGTTAGCTTCCAAATCCAGAGGTCTCAGCTTTGATCTCCAGCTGAAGGATAGGAATTTTTCTTCAGTCAGGATTATTCCCTATCCTCCCGTCCAAGTATGACTGAGAATGTATATGTCTGTATTAATTTAATGTTTATAAAGAAAACCTAATGTAAACTAAGCCACAGATTATCTTAACAGTAAAACGAGTGAACATTATTGCCAATGAGCAATTGTTCAAAGTAAAGTCACCAATATGACCTTAGATGTTAGAGGGGCTTAAAAATGGATGTTTCAGCACCTGCATTATAGTATAAAAGAGAAGCTTGTGGTTTAAACGGTTTCTCAGTGGATGCAGATAAGTTGTTGTGTGTGAAGAGAATGAGCCAGGACATATTCTCCTTGTGTCCAAGCTTAGCAGGGCAGTATGCTTTGGTTTAAAAGGAGTTGCTTATGAAACTGATGGGCAAGGGGATGAGAGGGTTGTCACAGGGGGGCTTCATGCAGTGCATGCAGAAACTGTGGACCCTCCTTGCGCATGCACATTGAGCTTGTCCTCCCTATCATAGCTGCTGCAAGAGAAGTTTCCTTAAGCAATTTGTCGTGAGATCAACTTTATTACTTCTCATCAGCTGTGTGCTCTTCTGTGCAATTGAAAATGGCTTATGAGGAATCTAAGCTATAAGAAACTCTTCCACTATAAAGAAAACTCAACTAACATATCTTTAAATAACATTACATTTTAAAAAGAATCAGCATTATCATAAGAATAAACTTTAATGTTTACCGAGAGGAGGCTTGAGATCAAATCAACAATTTTTGGCCCTTCTGCCTATCACCAATTTGTTGAACACCTATGGAATGAGAATTGAGAAGCCAGAGAGGCTTATTTACTAATATAAATCTAATTCTTTTAATTTATTTAAAGGTGAGTCGGAATTGTAACACTAACATCACTTAAGTTTACTCACTTAACATGTTTCGGGAAACCGTTGTTCCCATCCTCAGAAGGTTAATTCGACTGGCCCGTGTTGTTGGTGTTTCTGTTTTTTGGACTGGATCCTGTGGTGGCATCTTGTGGTGGAGAAATGTACTTCCAGAGAGGATTTGGTGGCGGCAAATCAAAATTCATTAGATGTGTGTTGTGTTTTAGAATGGTGATCTTCTCCCATGCATCTAATTCGGCTGCAAATTTGGCTGGTTTGACTAATGTAATATTGGGTTTGATGTTGTGATTAGTGATCCAAAAATGGTGTGAAACTGCAGATTTGTCCATTTGTTTGTATTTAATACATCTCATGTGCTCCTTTAGCCTAGTTTCTAGGTTTCTTTTTGTCTTACCTATGTATACTTTATTGCAATCTGAACAATTGATTTTATAGATTCCAGCTTTTTTGTCTTGTGGAATGGGGTCTTTTAACTTGTTACAAAGTAATTTCTCTATGTTAAATTTGTTCTGTGGAGCTAGGCTAATGTTATGTTTCATGAAAATCTTCTTAAATTTGTGAAAAGTTCCTGGGTGGTATGTGAATTTCTTGAACTTTAGCTCATTATCTTGCTGGCTGAGATTTGTTGTGTTTCTGATGTGCATCTGTCGTTTGAATTTTGCAATTTTTTTGTCAATAGTTGTTTTGTTGTACCCATTAAATGGGTGCATGGGAGAAGATCACCATTCTAAAACACAACACACATCTAATGAATTTTGATTTGCCGCCACCAAATCCTCTCTGGAAGTACATTTCTCCACCACAAGATGCCACCACAGGATCCAGTCCAAAAAACGGAAACACCAACAACACGGGCCAGTCGAATTAACCTTCTGAGGATGGGAACAACGGTTTCCTGAAACATGTTAAGTGAGTAAACTTAAGTGATGTTAGTGTTACAATTCCGACTCACCTTTAAATAAATTCAATACACATCACTGTTTCTAGCTTCTTTTCATTACAATAATTCTTTTAAGTTATGATTGATTAAAAAAAAAAATAACTAAACAAACTATTTTATTTATTTATTTATTTATTTATTTATTTATTTATTTATTTATTTGATGTATAGGCATTTAGATGTTTAAATTCAGTTATGATTGTGTAACTATGTTTACCAGCCATCTTATTGGTAACACACAATATTAGTAGTTTTCTTGTGTGATTTATACTGTAGTAGCACCTATTAGTGTTGCTTCATCCACCTGTGCATCCATCCATATGAAACACTGCCAACTGCTGAAGTACAAAGTCAAGATTATGTATATCGAAGTTTGAACAAAATTTGTCAACACATTTCAAATTTGCTTTAAATTCGTACAAAATTAAGGGTACTTTACAAGGAGAATCTTCCAAAACGTTTGAATTTTTAGGTGATGCACTGCAAGTACTGAGCTGAAATTTTATACACAGGCATTTGATTAAAATGTCTTGAATATTTTTAATTTGCTTGAAATCAGTGAAAAATTAAGGATACTTTAAATGGAGAGCCTCCTTCAATTTGGGTGAACCACTCCACATATGGAGTTGAAATTTGGTTGCAAGATTTTTAATTTTTTAGTTTGTAGGTATAATATTTCTTGGAAAATAGAAACATGCTGTGATTGGTTATAATTGTTAATATATTCAAGATCATAATAATCTACATGTTTTCATTAACAATTATTTCAGAAATTAATTTAAGCCACCTAGTGGTCCAAGACATGTTACATTTCTTTTATGCTAATGTAGTCAAAATTGAAATTTTAATTTGTAAACTGGTTTATAGCATTTTTATATTGTGGTTCCTGTATCTTTTAGGTTGCTCATTAAAAATGGATATTGAAATTTTGGGGCATTGAATAATTTTGCTGTTGGTAATGCAAGTATTATACATGTAAACAACGGAAGTAATGAAAGAGTGGTTTATATGTAGAGCCTCCAAAAAAATATATGATTGTTAGAAATGCTTCTCAAAATATCTATTAAAAACCAGAATGCAAGAGACAAAATGTGCAATTGTACCTGAAATGTAATGCTGTAGATACATTTACTATCTTGTTGGATTCAACTTCAATTTTGTCTATATGTGACCAATGCTGACTATACACTAACAACAAGCTAGGTACTGAAGCATGTGTCCTGTATTGTTTGATGGTGACCAGTCTACCATGCCCGGCTGCATGTTAATTCCTCAGTGAGGAGTTAAGCTACATTTGAGTGCATGTGTGTTTTGCTTAGTGTCTTCAAAATGAATAAAGTTAGTGAACTAATTGCAAGCCAATTGGATTTTAACAGCAGGATTTGCACCAAGAGTTTAGGCTGACATAGTCATGTACAACTGACCAAAGTGAAAAAAAAAATGTCCACAGAAAATTTAGCAGAGGTATGTATGAAGAGCAAAATGATTGTATAGATGTGAAGAAAGATACATTTTTTTTTTCTAGTATTCTCTTTGGTGTCAAAGACTTGAAGCATTTTATCAAGAAGCTAGAAAAGCATGATGAGTCTAAAAAACGTCTTAACATTGAAATTGATGTCATGCTGTTTGGCATGGTAGATATTAGAATGCAACTTGATAAAGCATACAGAACTTCACAAGCAACATGAATAGGTTAAAAAAAATAGATGAATTTTATCTCATCTCATCAATTGTATGAATTTTGCAGAGCATTTGAACTTGTACTCCACAGTCATAATGAGACCACCAATTCAAACAATGTTGGTATATTTCATGGTTTGGTTGATTTTGCAGCTAGACAGCACAATGGAACAGCATTTAGAATCTGCAACTACTTTCAAAGGTGCTCGAAGACCATATTGAATGATATACTAGATATTATGCTTGCATTATGTCAAGAGTATGTAACAAATTAATTATTGCATCTGATTTCTTAGCTTTGCAGGCAGATGAAATGGCAGATAATGCCTACAAAAATGCAGGTGGTATTAATACTTCACTACGATATAAATGGGGAAATACATGAGTGCCTTTAGGGCTTGTTTCAAACAGCTAATCACACTGCTTAACATGCAAGTTCTGTGATTTTAAATCAACTAAAAAGGCTTATTGACAAAACCCCTGACAAACTAATTTGCCAAACATTCAATGGTGCAAGCATAAAGAGCAGAGCACAGACAAAGTGCAAGCACATGTAAAACAAAAATACCATGAAGCCAATTTTGTCTGCTCATGCAGGAAAACTGAAAATGCAGAAAGCCACATTTGAATGCAACAAAATTAATAATTTTTTTCAGTGATATTCAAGGCATTTCTTCTTTTTTCAGTTGCTCTAGTAAGAGCACACAGATATTGAACATACAAGGGCTAATCAACAAAGACTGAGACTGATTTTTTGTAGCTTCCATGATAGTTATCACCAGTGATGAGTCATGGCTGCATCATTATGATCCTGAAGGAAAACGAGCCAGCACAGTGTGGAAATCGCCGGTTCTCCAACACTAAAAAAGGCAAAAGTTGTTCCATCTGCAGGGTAAGTGATGGTGATCACATTTTTTGACTGTAATGGAATTATTTACCAGCATGCAGGTCCCCCTCACACTACTGTTACAGCAGCATACTACACGTCAGTATTGGCTACACTGAGGAAGCACATTGCAAAGAAACCACCAGAGCTTTCTCGTACTGGGTGGCGACTTCATCATGACAATGCACGGCCTCACGTCGCAAATCAAGTCATGCAGTTTCTGGCTCGATTCAACATTACCTGTGTACCACATCCACCTTATAGCCCCGATCTTGCACCCTGTGACTTTTTTTTATTCCCATCACTAAAGGCAAAGCTTAGGGGTATTCGATTTGAGAACTCTGAAGCAGTGCTCAAGAAAAGTGAGGCGATTCTCATGGACCTGACAAAGAATGGTCTGCAGCACGTGTTCAAGGACTGGCAGAGACGCTATAAAAAGTGCATCGAAGTAGGAAGGGACTACTTTGAAAAAGATCATGTAAACATTGAATTAGAGTAATAAACATCTGTGAAAAAAAATCAGTCTCAGTCTTTGTTGATCAGCCCTCGTAGTTGTATTAGATTGGCATTTTGAAACCTGTATTGTGAATAGTGTTTGAAAACAAAGATACACTTACAGAATGTTTTGAAGAAATAATGTGTGAAACAGAAAAAGATCAGACAACAATAATGCAAGTCTCTGGTTTCATTAAATTACTAAAAGAAGTGAACATCCCCTAGTGGTTTAATTTTTTTTTCATCACGTGATAACACATGCACACATTCACGCACGCGCACACACAGCCATCCACCCGCCACTCATGCATGCACACACACAATTTTCTTCCAAATGCAAATGCAGAGATTGATTCAGTGCAACTGTTAGAATTCTTGTCAAACTTTGTTTGCAAAATGAAAGCTATTCGTTCTGATTTACAAGAAGATGCAATGATGTAGATGATGATGGCAGTGTTCCAGTTCCTACTATGCAGTAGCAAGATGTCAGTCAACAAAAGCAAATTAGTGCACTGGAAACGTGTGACATCATATTACATGCAGAAGAAAGTTGCCAAACTTTTTCCAGCTTTCCAGTATTGAAGAATTTTGTAACTGATTTTTGGAGAAAGATTTTGCATCAACCATTAATACATGCCCACAAGTGAACAAAGACAGACAGAACAGAATTTGAAGTCCTGTATTCCAAAACAGGCTTATGTGTGGCTGAAGGAGCTGCAGTACTTTTGCAGCTTTTCCTGCATAACAATCATTTCAGGAGTGCACTATAATTGTTACAATCCCTATGACAACCATGAAAATTTAAAAATATGCTTCTTACATCAAACACAATAAAAACCTTCCTGAGGAATACAATGAGCCAAAATAGACTAATTCGCATTATTGACAGCAAGACGGTTCACCTGATACCTTACTCAACCAGGAAGTTATCAATGCATTTGTTGGAGTCAAGGATCAAAGAAAGGACTTCATCTATAGAGAGGTTAGTGTTTATGTTATATTTTGCTATTGTTTTCAATACAATAAAAAACGAAAATAGACCAGTGAAGTGCAGACAGTAATGTTGTTTAAATATGCTGCTGCTGCATCCTAAATATTTACATTTATTATTGCTCAGATAAATTCTTACATGTAGCGTTTTGAAAAAGAATATGCAGCAAAGCTATTAACAAAGATCTGAAATGTATGAGAAACTTAAGTAAAGGTGAATTGTTTACTTTAGTAAATGTGTAGCTCATAGTTAATATTTTATGTTGAATAAAAATTTAAACGGTATATAGAAATATGTTTGGCAGTATTTTCGAGAAAAGTGAAAGTGCTATGTTCTTTTATTTCTTTTTGTTTGGGAGGAGGGCTGGCAGTACATTGTTACAGCACAGTGTGATAAATTCATTTTTGAGGACTCTATGCAATATTATTTTTATAAGTTTTGGCCACCAACTAAAATGTGCATGAGTTGCCACTGGTTACAACAGGGCACAAAGGCAAAACTAAATATCTTGATTATACTGAGTTTTGTGGAAAGTGTTAAACAATAAAAGTTATTCATGATAATTTTTCTGACAAGTTCTGTTATTTACAGAGGAACCAATATTTCATTATTATAGAGATTCACAAACCAGTTGTTTGATAAATTTTGCTATTTCATGGTTACTATGGGAAACAAATTTATTTCTGAATCACTATATACATAATGTTCTTTCCTCTCATTTGCTGCCTTGGGTCCAAATTTTGGCCTGGCTGTTTTTCTTCAGTTCTTAGGATAAACTGCAGGTAGCTTTAGATCCCCAATTTAATTTGAACATTCATTACATTCTTTTATTCATCTTTTGAAATGATCAATTTGAACTAACAAAAGTGATGAAGAGAATAACAGCAAGAATATAGATTAAAGCATTGGAAGCTTTTCAGTTTGAAAAAGTTATTATTTGCATACCTCTTATACACTAAAAGAACAATTTTTTTGTTCATAATATGTTTCTTTCTCTATTAACTTTACTGAGCATTAAAATACAATTATATTTAAATCATGATGTTTAAATTTTAATGTATATTAGAAAAAGGAACATTGTTATTACAGCTTGTCTCAACCTTAAAAGACAGTAGGGAGATAAAAGGGATATCTCTGTCTCTATCTAATGCATACATGATGCCATTAGTTTCGTCCTTTTCTACTCTAGCACTGTTGCAAAGCTACTAATAAGTAATAATTTAAGGTAAATATTCATTGTTATAAATTTTGGCTTTGAAATTGAGTTTTTATTTATGGATGCTCTTTAACTACTATGGTTCTTAGCATCTCATTCTATACTGGGCGTAAAAGACCGGAAATGTTGCTCAGAGGCCTCTTTATCAGGCTTCTTTTACATGCCATAAATCTAGACACACGACCACTGGCTTTACTTCCCTTCTGAAGGGATTTTTACACAATTTTTACACCCGAAAACTCTGCCGGGTTTAAACCCGTGACCTTGAGAATTAGAGGCTAGCATGGTACCCCTAGACCACGAAGAACAACTTTCAGCTTTGAAAATATTTTCTCATTTTTAGAGCCTTTATAGATTTATAAAGAAAACGAGTTTTTCAGTAAAAGTCCGATATTTGCTGTTTCTATGCTTATCACACAGTAACTAATAAACTAAAGGGTAGAATGCAACAATATTTTCTCTTAGCTAGAGCAAACCAGTATGCTGACTTTTTTTTTTTTTTAAAATAGAGAGTTGAGGGTTGTTACACTACATCACTATAACATTCTTACTTGAACGCGTTTCAGGAGACGGCTTGTTCCCATCGTCAGCATTTTCTCTCAGTTGAGAGAAAATGCTGACGATGGGAACAAGCCGTCTCCCGAAACGCGTTCAAGTAAGAATGTTATAGTGATGTAGTGTAACAACCCTCAACTCTCTATTTTAAATTATGACACATCACTGTTACTAGCTTCTAAATCTTCAAAATTAGTCAGTATGCTGACACCTGCCTAGTTTAAATTATCTACCTTAAATAAGATGAGCGTTATAATTTTTTAAATTAATTAATATTTTTGGAAATTCTATACCTATGCGGTAGAAAAGTCAGCAAGCAAGATACCTTTTAATTATTGGGTTTACAACTGGGACTAAGCAAGAGAAAATGTTAAGGAGGGTTGGAGACATTTTATAAAAAAAGTTAGAAACCTGTTACTTTTTGCACTCATTGAGTATGACAAACAAAAATCATCCATCTATCACGAGGTAGAAGTAAGTATAGGTTAACATCAGTTGTAAAGAAGTGTGTGCATTTACAGCATATGGAACTCTGTGGAGTGTTACGTAGTGTATTTAACATTTCAAATAAATGAGTATTTATGGTATAGTTATGGAGGGAGAAGCTAGGAAGAGACCAAATGCTGGTAAACTAAGAAGAAGCACAAAGTAATAACGAATGTGTTAGATTATTTTTCAAGTAAAATGAGTGTTAGTAAGGCAGTAAAAGAAACAGCTACCCAGGTGTTCAAAAACAGTAGTGTGTAGCATAAAAAAGGAATGAATGAAAGGACCTCCAAGGACCCATAAAAAGAATGAAAAAAAGTATGAAAGAAACAAAAACACTAGGTTAACGCAATATAATAGAAGAGCACAAAGCGGAGTGTGGCACATCATTCATTTTTTGCTGTTTGAAAACATTCCACCCATGCTGAATGTGACTTCGTCAAAGGTAAACAGTGAAGATACCCTACCAAATTATAGTTTTTATTGTTTTATATTTCCATATTTCTTTGATAGTATATATTTTTATGCCTGTAAAATCATATTTCAAAGTACTAAAAATACAAAGAGGAGATATAAAGTGTAGTTGAAAACTTAAATATCTTACAATTGCCTTAAACACCTGTGCAGACATTTCACTATTTGGTGAAGTATCATTCACAAAATGACATTAAATTGGTAGACCAATCGCAGCTGGGTGCCAAAATCGCAAGCATATGTGTAGTACATATGGCAACAGTGCATCCCATTTAACTTGTACTGTCTTTTAAGTGTGAGACACAGTATAATTTTGAAACATGATTTTAGGAGACATAATACAAAAAACAAAAATGCAAAAAGGAGGGAGGGAGGGAGGGAGGGAGAGAGAGAGAGAGAGAGAGAGAGAGAGAGAGAGAGAGAGAGAGAGGGGAGAGAATTAAATCCCATTCCTGTAGAGCTACTATGGAGTGTTAAATTAAATTAAGTTTTATTTATGGACGCTCTTTAACTGCTATGGTTCTTAGCATTCCATTGTATATTGGGCATGAAAAACTTGAAGTTTTGCTCAATGGCCTCTTTATCAGGCTTGAGGTTCTTTTATGTGCTGTAAATCTACGACACAGGACCACTGGCTTTATTTCCCTTCCGAAGAAAGCAATGCTAAGGATTTTCAACCCCAAAAAATTCATCGCCTTCCACCAGGTTTGAACCCACAACCTCAGGAACCAGAGGCTAGTATAGTACCCCTAGACCATGGAGGATGACAGTAAGGAGTGTGATTAAGATGGTCAAGGCCCATATAAAATAATCATGGCTGGCATGGTTGATAGGTCTTTAGTAATACTAGAGCTAAGGGAAATGTTACACGTTTACAGTTACTTAAAAATAAAAAAATGTAATTGTTAATTCTTTAAATATCTCTATTTCTAACTATTCCAACAGTTCCAATAATTGGCTGACATTGCAGAATAAACTGTTTCATGTTTTCATATGCAGCTACATCTATCGCCGGTTTCAGCAACCAATGTTAAAAACATTTTCACATCTTGTTTGCTAACATTTTATGTTAAAAGTTTAACACAATGTTAAAAGATCTTGCATTTCATTAAGTTTTTACAGTGAACTTTTAGATAACATCTTATTAACTTCAAAGACAACTGAAAACAATAGCTTTCTAGAATATATGCTCCATGCCTATATATATGAAAGTATAAAAACTATTGTATATAAGAGACATTAAAAAAATTGTAATATACATATAGTTTGAGGAATAATGGCAATTACTTCAGAACAGCACTAAGGGGAACATTGAATAACCATATAAACAAAATTGTAGGGAAGGGAATTATTTAACAAACTACCAAATGAAATAAAGAACATACACCAAACTAAAGCAAGATGAAAGTCATAAAAAATACTTAACTGAAAATGCATTTTATAGTATAGAGGAATTTAAATACGGAAAAGTTATTTAAAACTTTCGTGTATCATGTAAATAAGTCATATTGACATGTCCTTTAAATGTACTTAAAAGGATGAAAATAAAATGAAACGAAATGAAAGGCTGTGACTGAACTACATGGCTTCTGAATATTCTCTGATACACTTTTGACTAGTGCTGTTTCAGCAACAGACAACTATTATGTTATGGACAATTGCCATGAGATTTTTCTGAATGTTTGAGGTTAGATTCACTATGTCAACTGAAAAAACCTGGGTGCAGAGAAACTAACTTTCACAATTTCAAAGAAGTTAATTATAGAACTGGTTACTAATTGGACAGGAATTACCAAGTGGAAAACAAAAGAGACCTATGGACAAATTAAATTGCAATCTGGGAGAAAATCCATGTGAAATTTAAGTGTACAGCGCATGTTTTTCCCAGGTACAATAAGCAACTGCAGCAACTTATGCTAATATAAAATGCAAACCAAAAAGAGTAGGCATGAAGACCATTTAAAATGGTTTAAAACTGGTGGTGGACACTACAT
Source organism: Deroplatys truncata (assembly GCA_030765065.1). Classification (NCBI taxonomy): domain Eukaryota; kingdom Metazoa; phylum Arthropoda; class Insecta; order Mantodea; family Mantidae; genus Deroplatys; species Deroplatys truncata. The sequence goes on from CM060981.1 coordinate 120,628,612, forward strand.
TGAAATTAATGTGGGTGAAAGAGTGTTATGGATTGAGGATCAAGCAGGCTCCAATTTGCTTCTTAAAGCAATTGCTTTGAAAAAAATCTGGATAAACCCACAAATGGTAACTTTGAAAAGTCATACACTATCAGTTACCATTATATGAAAAGAGGCAGTAGCATAAAATCTCAAGAGTAATTAACACATGTAGCATTGGAGAAAGTGGTATGTTTCTGTTGGTAGAATTCTATCCTCTCTTATATTTCCTCTACAACTTGCTCACGACAACTTTGGACAACCTGTATAACTTTAAAAATTCACACTCTTGCAGGGTTTCAAAATCATAATGATGCACAATTCTTCTTCAGAATTCTTCTTCTTCAAAAACTCCAAATACAGCAACTTCTTAGCAAAAGCTTGGTTTGGGGTAGCCATTATCCAACTTCTAACATATGTAGGGCAATGTTAACACAAAGTTTAACACAATGTTACATTGTTTGATGAAACAGAATTTATGTTAACTTAAATGCTAAATCACTTTTAACACTATGTTAAAATTCAACACAGGTTGAAAACAGGCCCTATTTGACTTATTTCAGCATATGGAATTTAAAAATAATAAACTGAAAAACATTGACACAATAATAAACAATCCATCAATTGTAGCAGATATATTTGTCATTTTAATTCAATAGCCAGTAGAATGGCACCATTACAAAATAATACCACTAATAAAGAAATCAAGATAAATAAACTCTGTAATGGCATCTACTTAAATCCAAGTAGTGACAATGAGATAATAAACATTATTAAAGCCCCCCCCAAAAAAAATGCTTATCCACAGGTATGGATGAAATACCAGAATATTTAATTAAATTATGTAGTATATATGTATATAGCAAAACCTGACAGAGATTTGTAACCTATCAATGATAACAAGCGCCTTTCCTGATCTATTTAAAATTGCAAAAATAATTCCATTATTCAAGGATAATGACAGACAAGATGTAAATAATTACAGACCAATCTCTATTTTATCTGGTTTCTCTAGAATTTTGGAAACAGTTATGTATAATCGAAATGCCCCATTTCTTGAGGAATATGTATTATCAAACACTCAAAATGGTTATAGGAATAATATTTCAACTGTACATGCATTCTATAAATTCATACAAAATACCACTGAAGGAATAGAAAAGAATGAAAAGACAATTGCAATATTTGTTTATCTCAGTAAGGCATTCAACTTAGTTGACGATAATATACTTTTAGCAAAGTTAGATTGCTGCAGAATAAGAGGAATGTGTCATGAATGGTTTAAGTCCTACCTCTCTGATAGAAAACAAATAGTTGTAATAAATAATATAAATCAGCTATCAAAGCTGTAAACTGTGGAATTCTTCAAAGATCGAACCTAGGTCCCTTGTTATTTTTAGCATATATTAATGATTTGGCATTAAACCTTCCAAATAACAAAACCATTTTGTTTGCTGATGATACAAATTTGATATTTAGAGGAAAGATTTTCGTGAATTACAAATTCAGATTAATAATTCACTTGAAACACTTATGGTATGGTTAACAAATAATAAACTAGTACTGAACACTAAAAAATCAGTGGGAATGTATTTCAATACTTCCAATAAAGATAATAATAGACTATTGTCAATTATAAATGTAAGCAATAATATTATTAAGTATAATGAACAAACTAAGTTTTTAGGAATAATGATAGATAGCTCCTAAGTTGGAAACCACACATCAGCAACACAAAAAACAGAATGTACTTTATGCAATTAGGGTATTAAGAAAAATATGTAATATAAAAACTTTACTATTTGTATATAGTGCATATGTTAAATCTATAATAATGTATGGTATACTTTTATGGGGTTGTAGTACAGAATTAATAGAAATATTTCTCATACAGAAACAAACAATATGAACCATAGCAAATATAAGTAAAGTCACACATTGTAAACCTTACTTCATTGTCTATGAAGTGCTGACAGTGCCATGTATTTATATCTTAGAAACCATCTGTTTTATACATAAAAATATTCACCTGTTCAGTTTTAACTGTGAAATTCATACTCATTTTATTCGTAATTGTAATCAGATTCATATAGAAAATAATTGAACTTCTAAGAAACATCAGTCAATTTTTCACACAGGAATTCTACTATACAACACAATGACAAAAAAATACAAACCTAAATGCAGACAATTCAAGCATGTAGTAAAGCAATTCTTAATATCACACTGCTTCTACAGCATAAACACCTCAACAACTCCAGCAATAATTGTCAAAAGTGCAAACCATGCATTGTAAATTATGCTCTGTGCAATGTAAATAGTAGTATGTTTTTCTTATGTATCCAAGCTATGTAAATATATGTGTTCTATTATTGTAACCAATACTACTTAACGAAACCTAATTCTGTAAAAAAATATTATGGTGAATAAAGATGACTATGACTGTATATTTGAAGATGAGGTAATATTTGGAAAACTGAAATATATTAGCTATAGTTATTTTTCTATTTCCTTAATGATTAGCTTGGTTTGACTTTATCATTTACGATGGATTCTGACATGCATAAACCTTTAAAACAACATATAAAAGTAATTGAAATCAACTTTATAAAATCTAAAGCATTTGTCATTTTTAATCCAAAAACCATTTAAAGTAAAACAGGAAGTCAGCCAAAAATAAAACAGAATTTTACTGTCTTCAATCATCAAGCTTTGTAAACACTAGAATTTTACTCTTAATTTCTGGCACTTCATTGTGGTTTTAGCTTTATCAACTATAAAATTAGCTTTGATCATAATAACTCACCTCCCTTGCTTTGGCTTGTTGCTGGGCAGCACTCAGATCTTCTTGCCAATTCGCTCTTTCACGGTTGTACTGTACCCGCAGATCAGATAGACTACGTTCCAATTCTGCTGTGCTCTGCTCTAAAAGCTTAATTTGGCCTTGATAGTTAGAACGCACTAAAGATAACTCCACTTGGCTTTGCTGGAGCTTTTCTTGTAATCGTTTCTCTGCCTCAGCTACAAATTGTTCACTCATACGTTGTTCTTCAGCAATACTTTCTACAACATTAATTTCAACATTAAGATTTCTTTTGTGAAGGTGCTATTCATGAAATAAAACAATGATAATAAAGAAGCCATGAAACAAATAACCATTACACTATAGGAAATAATACCATCTCAGAAAACCAAATCAACAGCATCAGCTGTGAATTATAGCTTCCAACATACGCAATAAACATGCAGAATTAAAAGTTGCTTAAAAGCAAACCAAAAGCATTTATATACAAAAAAATGTTGCCATTATAAAAAAATTAACTGATCTGAAATATTGCCTGCATACCTTGATGCTTTTTGCGAATTGATTTTACTGTCTCATTGAGTTGTAATATCTCCTCTGTAAGCTTTTCAACTTCATCAGTCTTAGCCACTACCTTCATCTCCACCTCTTTGCGCAAATCTAACTCTGCTTGGAGTTTTCTGTCATGTTCTTCTATTACTTCTCTTACTTCTTCTTCCTTTCTCGCTAGTCTCTGAAGCATTATTAAAAACATTGCATATTAGATCCTAACATATTTTCTGCAATGGACATCTACAGAGTCCATCAAAAATGTATATGCATTGTGACAGATAATATCTGCACATTGAGGCAGTATTTTAATACCTGAATAATTTCAATTGTATTTTTATAATAAGTAAATTCAATAACCTTGAAACAATATGTATGGAATAATTATTTTTAAATGTATGTAACAGTCATTGCGTATGCTTATTATTATTGTAAACATGTTTAATAATGTTATGTGAATACATTACATACTTTAATAATGCAAGAGCTGTGAGAATAATAAGTTTTAAGTTGCTAACAATGAGGTAATAATGAGGTAACCTTGTAGCAATAATGAGTTTGAGAATTTGAATGTTACTAGTCATGATTATAGCAACGATAATGTAAATTCAGTAACAGTTTAAAATTAGCCAATCAACAGCAAAGAAAAGCTTTAAGTAAAATGCAGATATTCTATTGGACTAGAATTAGCCAATCAGAGACTTGAAATACTGAAGCTTACGGGTTTAACGGTTGAAATAATGTTCAGTTGCTGGCAAACCTTGGTAGTGACCAGATGGAAGATGTGTTCTCTACAGAAATATTACGTGTGAATCATAAAATATGTCTACGCGTTAGCTTCTCTACAGAAATATTACGTGTGAATCATAAAATATATCTACGCGTTAGCTAAGTGAAAGTATTAAAGAATCTCACAGCTCTTAAAAAGTGTAGTGTTTTATTAAAATGTGCAAAGGATAAAATAAAAAGAAGTGAATTTAAAAACTTAAAATTTGTGTATGTCTACAATTATTGTCGTACCACACCTTGCCTAAGAGATACATGACTTTACAAACATTACTGAAGCAGCCGAGGCAAATTCAAACAAAATAATATATAGAAGCAGTTTTAATAAAAAAAATTAAATATTATAGTGTAAAACTTGGAGTGTAACAACTAAAACACATCTTTAAATCAGCTTCTCATACGTAGCAGCATATTGCGTAACAACAGTAACTATTACATAATCAACAAATTCAAACCAACGCCCAAAGCATGTTGCAAACCTCTTAAACAAAGTAAACTCCAAGAACAAAACTACTTCAAATTAGCTTCCCAACAAGCAAGAAGCTACTAATAAGTTACGTAATTTATTACGTAACTAAACAACTACTACAACATTGTCTTCAAAGTCAATTATCTGTGGAATATGTAATATGCTTTCTCCATAGATGTAATTACTATAACATGTGAAGTATGATAGTGAAACAATGACCATGGCAGACTGATATTTGAGGTACAGAAGTCCATTTTAAAGTGGTATTTCAAGTTTGATGAAATCACTGAAATTCAATGTGCATGGAGGTGTCAATTTGCAACAGACTCCAACACACTCGACAGGCTTTGTGACAAAATTGAGGTGCAGGGTTTCATTTATGATGTGCAAAAAGAAAGATCCAAAACACCTAATACATCTACAAGTCTTGCTTCTTTGGCTGTTATTTTAGGAAAGTTTGCAACATCATCTCAATGTACATGTGATATAGAGGTTAGCAGTATGACAAATTCTATGAACTGCTAAGTGGAAATGTAAATGCACATATTAAGCAAGGATGATCTTAATTGATGGGCATTTTCGCAAAGCTTGCTGTCTACAAAATTTTGGATTTTGAGCTATATATGTAATGTTTTCAGATCTCAGGAATCGATTGGTGTATTCAGATTTAAGGAAAACTTTCTACCTACCATGGTAATTTAAACCTGAAGTTGCCAGGTTTTCTCAAAACTGTCTATTTACGAATGCTGGAATTTCACAAAAGTTGCTATTTACAAACAAGCAGCAGCAAAAAATATATTCACTGAAGTAAAGGGAAATTACTTTTATGTTATCTACTTATTAGGTATATTTATAGTACTTTAAATACCATTGGGTTGAAATTGTATGAACTACACCTATATTTAACTAAAATGCTTGGTTTCCAAATTTGGAGAAATTTTGAAGATAAATCCTGTTTCTACTTACATAATTTAATGCAGAGAAAGAATCAAACTTTAAAACAGAAATTGTATTAGTTAAAATAAAAACAACTTCCAGACTTCAAACTTGTATCTATGGATTAAAAAAAAAACTTATAAAGAAGAATGATACTGTGGTAGATTTGTGACCAAAATTTTAGTACAGAAGAATTACAGGTACTACATAATGGCTTAGAAACTTGCATATCTTTCTCGAATGACAGTCGAGATTATATAACTGATACAGACGTAGCCAGTAAAGGTTTGGATCAAACAGCAGTAAATGGATTAAAATCGCAATGCTCCACATACTTAAGAAGATGAATTTTAAAGTTGTTGACAACAGTTATAAAGATCCTTTAAATTCATGCAGTAAAGAGGTGAATAAAGCTATATCAGTATCGACCATAATATCATCAGAGGCCAAAAAATGTTTAAAATGCAGTAATCCAATATTACCTAGGATTTACTGCCTACCAAAAACTCACAAAACAGACAACATATATGACCTATCATCAATAATACAGCTGAACGTTTTGAAATAAACAATTAACAAAATGCAAATATCAACGTTTATTATCTACATTTGAAAGGTACACTCTTAAGCTATTTTTCTACATAATCGCCATTCAAATTAGGCATTTATCATACCGTGGCATAAGTTTTTCAATACCCTCTCTGTAGAAATCTGTCGCCTGCGACTTCAACCACTGGTTTACACCAGCATGCAGTTCAGCGTCAGTATCAAAGCATCAATTTGATGCACCAAACTCCATGAAATTTGGGGAAAATGTTAAGAAAGTTTTGTAATCGTGAAATGACGATTTTCACGAATTTTGTCATTGATTTGCATTGACAGTTCATCAGTCGTAAGGCTAGGCCCACCACTGCGATCCTCGTCGTGAATATTGGTACAGCCATTTTTAAAATCAATGCAACATTGCCTGACTCGGCTTTCACTCATTATTCCCTGCCCGTAAACATCACAAAGTTGACGATAAATTTCAATTGGTTTGTTCTTTTTAGCCAACAAAAACCTAATCACAGATCGCACTTCACAAGTGGCAGGATTTTCTATTGCAGCGCACATTTTAACAACTCACAGAGAGCACAGTAAGGAAGGCACAGTCCTCATGCTACCACAGCTGGATGCGCACTGTATGTAGGAACGTTCTGACACCAAGATGGTGGCTCTAGCCCTACTCATTGCCACGATAGGCCAAAACATCTGGGACTTTCTGGACTGCCCTCGTACAATGACATTATTTCCTTTAGTGTCCTTTATAGATACAAATTTGAAACACCCCTTCTTTTCAGTTTATCACCATCATCTGTTGTCCTCCTAGCAGGCTGTCTACTTGTGATGCATTTTAGTAAAAAACTATCCTGACTTGTTTTAGTTTTATTGTTGTAGAACATTTTCCTGAAATTATGTACATCATTGTACTGCTACTTGACAATTGCTGCACATGTTTTCATCACCACCAAGCAAACCATGTGTACAAGATATTATTGGTTCACTGTCTGGTTCATCATACCTGGATTTTTTTATATTTCTTGTTTCATCACTTCTCCTTTTCTTGCACTGGTAAAATGTACTCACTCATTTCTGTTTCTATACTTTCTTAACCAGAATACAAATGAATGAAATAATACAACACTCAATAATTGAAAGAGATACCGTAATGTTATAACCCAACAATGGAACCAGTGTTGCCAACCATAACAGTAAATTATTTGACCAGTTTCATTAAATATAAATGATTATAAGAAGAATTTCTAAAAGTTATGTCCAGTTCATTGTAGTAATACTTGGTCAACTTTATTTCTATTCACATCACTCAGTTCTGATGTTGTTGGTCCCGAAACATTTTAAGGAAGATTCCTCCCCATCTTCAGCGTAGGATGTCGACTGACCCCTGTCCCCCATATGTCCTACAGAAGGTGGATTAGCTGCCCTCTATTGTAAGAAGTTCATACTTGATATGTCTTTCTTTTTTCTACTATTTTGACTCAGCTGCCTCTGTGGTGTAGATGAAGAACTCCTCTGCCCACTCTCCTGTCTTCCATGAGCTGATTGATTGAATTGTAGTAAGGAACTAAAAGGTGGAATTTCAAAATTCAAAATATTATCAATATTCTCATAAATGAATATTTTGTTCCATATATCCAATTGTGAAGGAATCTGGATGGCTTTAAGTAACTCAATTTCTTGACCTATTTCATGATTTAAAATACAAAAATGATTAGCAACTGCAGGCTTATCTATTTGTTTTAATTTAATGTTTCTTTGATGTTCTGCCAATTGTGTTTTTAAATTTCTTTTTGTTCTACCAATGTATACATTTTCACAATCTTGACATGATATCTGATATATTCCTGGTTTTTTAAAGTTTTCTACAGCATGAGTTAATGGTGTCTTCAAAATATTTCTCAAATTAAAATTATTTTAAGGTGACATTTGAATATTATGTTTCTTAAATTTTTTTCTTTATTGTTTAAACACAGCAGGGTGATATGTAAATTTTTTATAAACCATATTTAAAGACTTTGGGTTCTGTAAGGTACTGGAAGCCTGTAGTATGTTTTTTACTCTATTTTATTTTTAAATAAAGTATTAATTGTGAAGTAAATCCATTTGTAACACCAACTTTCTTAATGTGTTCCAATTCTGCATTAAAATCTTTCTTCTCAAGAGGTGTATTTATTAGTCTGTAAATCAAGCTTCGAAAAACTGCATGCTGATGTATAAAGGGTTACAGTTATTATTCTTAATATAGTTGTCCAGATGAGTAGGTTGAAGGGGTTTAATTGTTGCACCACGTTTAGGCACCAATTTGAAGCTGTTTTATGTCATGCATGTAATGGATGCCAATTTGCGGGAGATTGTTTCTAGGAGTGTTTGCCCCACATACGGTACAAACTTTCTGGTGGCCTTTGCCCCATGTTTACTTTATGTGTAATAACTATTTTAATGTTATTTATTTAAATATTATATATGTATGCCTCAGCTGTGTCAGTAGTAATTTGCAGAACATGTATCTCTTAGCAGGGCTGGTACGGCTAAAGAACAAGGCTTACACAAATTATAATTGTACTTCTTTTTTTTATTAATCCTTCACACGATTAAATAGCACTTCACTGATATATCCTACTATAGAGCTGTGAGATTATTGTTAATTGCGCTTTTTACAGGTAATCTTTATATTATGCTCACCGCAATAAATTTTTATGTCTCACACTGAACCTGTACCAAACCGAACTACTTGGGTACACTTCCTTCTAGCATCTGTTTGAATTTGTACATTTTCTCTATTTCTAGTCTCTGATTGGCTAAATCTACTCCAATAGAATACTTTTATTTAACTTTTAGCTTTTCTAGTTGTTGACTAGCTATTTATAAACTGTTTTAAATATTACATTATTATTGTTCCAAGAATTATTAGTAACCTTTTTAAACTTTCTAATTTATTGTTGTCTCAAGGTTACCTTATTGTTAGCAACTTTTCGGCTTCTACTTTGTAATTCTGTTTGCTGCAGAAGCAGCTTGCTTTTATTCTCACAGCTCCTACATTGTTAAACTACATAATACATTCACATAACAATTTTATACATGTACATAATAAAATAAACATAATACAGTGACTGTAATATACACTTTATATATTATATTATACATATAGTGCTTTAAGGCGGGCTGTTATTAAATTATTATATTATATAATTATACTGATATCATTTAAGCTATAAAAATACTGCCTCAAGGTATGCGAACTGATTAGGTTATACATAAGCTGGTCATGTCCGTATGTCCAGGACTCTGTGGGTTACACAAGATGAAGGCATATGAAGAAATAATTGCCAGGCAGATTTCCGAACTAAGTATGCATTAATGCAATGTTATATAGTGTGGTTAACCTATCAGTTGGTGTTATTTCCATTGTATTCCATAATCGTAATGTGATTTCATTGAATATAATATGTGAAAGTGCTACATAATATTAGTAAAGAACAAGATTTCATTGCAAACTGTTATACCGTGACGCAAATAGTAAATTTCTTTGTGCATGGTAAATTATCAGTGTGTTCTGAAGGGTTTCAGTTTGAAGAAAGACAACTCGTAAATACACATTTATGACATTGTCAAGTCTTGTCCAATCTTGTCACATATTGAAAAATGTTTGGCAATTTTTCTTGTAAACTCTTGAATTTGAAAAAAAGTTTGATCGTGTACAACGGGCTTAACACACATTGCAAGGACAACATACGCTTGAGTAAGAAAAACCAATGGAAATATATTTTAAAAATATAATGATATATAAACAAAGTTTTCTTTTGTAGGCTGATATTAAAAAGAAAAAGAAAAACGATTCCCAGGATCATCATATATGATAGGATCACTTCAGAAATTGACTTTTATATTGCTGTGTGGTGAACCTGGATAATAGTGCTTTTAAAAAACAAATGTTTTTCTTGTCATCAATTTCAGTGCAGCCAACCTTCTCTGTACCAGCCTATTCTGAAACATTTGCTTCATGCAACGAATTATGCCTTGATATAAAGGTTGTAGCTTACTCATGCAGTTTGTTGGGAGGAAAATTATCTTTATGTTTCTTAAATTTGGAACAGTTGGTGGATGAGCGGTACACTGATCAATGAAAAGTGCAATTTTCCTGCTTCTTATGCCCAGTCTTACATCCCATGCCCGTAAGAAATTTTCAAATATTTTTGTATTGGAAGTGCAATTACATGGAAAAGATCGCACATTCTTGAAGCATCACGGACTATGCACTTTTTTCAATAACCAGCGGTACCAACTTCTACGTTTTGTTTTCGTTACAGCACAACAAAACTAATCCTCTGCTTGTTAAGTTTCCCGCTATGACACTTAGTGCCCTTGAAATCCACGTTTTTGTCTGACAAAAGATGGAAAAAAAGCCACATTTCATCTGCATTTTAAACATCATCAGGGCTATAGTCTTTCAAAATTGATGGGAGCATTGTATTTTTCCACATTTCTATATGTTCACATAGTGTAGTGTCATTATCTAGGACAGCAGCCTCACCTCACACACATCTATAAACTAGGCCATGTCGATCCTTGAATCTTTCAATCTAGTCATCAGATGCTTTGAAATCATCCAATCCCATCTTACACATGGGACCAGTTCTAAAAATATTTGACTATCGCTCAAGGCCTACTATGTTCCCCTTGTTTTGTATTTGCAAGGGCAATATAGAACTACAGTAGCCTTTAACCCTCCGTCAGGCGCGCGCTTTGGTAGAACGCCGTTAGTCGCGCGGGGCCTAATAGACCCGCGCTATATTTTTGTTGTTATTGTTTGTATTTTTGTTTTCTTTCGTTTATTTACTTTTTTTTCCCCTGTTTTTACCTTTATTTAGATTAAGCGTACAAGGCTTTCATTAATAGGTATTGTCTTACAACATAAAAATACAAGCTAAAATGCCTAATTTGAATGGCGATTATGTAGAAAAATAGCTTAAGAGTGTACCTTTCAAATGTAGATAATAAACGTTATAAATTGTATTACAATAAGTATAAAGAAATATGTTGCCATTTCCAGGTATACATATAACTTGTAATTTCAAATGTTCAGTTACTCAGAATCATCTACTATTTCACCCGTGTTTTCCCCGACTAAGCAATTATCGCAAATAATTTTAGCATGTTTGCTGAAACACATTTGGGTGTTGCATTTCCCACATGCATATTTAGTTTTGCAGTTCATTTTGTCTTTGTTGCTGGGTTCACATCGTTTCCTTTTCAATGTGCATAGTGGTGTATTTGACAATTCATCTACGCCAGATTATTCAGGTTTATATTTTGTAAAAAGTCCTTTCAAATCATCGGATAGATTTGATGCTATTGCTATCCTTTGTAGCTGTTGCAACAGTAAAGCTAAAGATAGTGATTTCAAATACTCCTGCCTTGTGGAATATTTATTTTGGTTTCCAAGGAAGATAACCCTAGAATTAATACCTGTAATGTTCAAGATATGGTAAAAAATTACCATGGGCCATCTTCTCGTTGTTCTGGCTACATTGTATGTAGCACACAATTTATCTACTGCATCAACTCCACATTTAGTGCCGTTGTAATGCAGGATTATTTCAGGCTTTTTCTCAGCACCTCCTGATAACTGTGTGAATGAAACGTGTAGACTTGAGAGCAAAACCACTGTTTTACCCTTTTTTGGAACATATGAAACAAGTGTTTCATTTTTTGCGAAGCCAAATATGCTTTCGTACTGTCTGCGATCTTTTGGAGAAGTGAAATTAGTGGGTAACTCTTTTTTGTTCTTTCGCACTGTACCGACGAAAGAAAGTTGTCTTTTGCGCAATTCATTCACCAGCGATACACTGGTAAACCAATTATCTGCAGTAACGTTTCACCAGTGCCAGAGATTGGTTCAGTTAGTCTCAGCACTACAACCTCTGCCGAGTTAGTTTGCAAATATGTGTATAAAACAGTTTTGCATCACTCAAACAGAATATCTTTATGCCATACTTGTTTGGCTTGGATGGTATATATTGTCTAAAAGCACATCGACCACGAAACGCCGGCAACTGTTCGTCGACAGTGACATTTTGTCCAAGAGAATAATGGTTCTGACAGTTGTTCAGAAACAATGTAAACATTTCTCTAACAACAGCCAATTTATCCAATCTTCGTCGCTCCAATCTTGAGCTTTTGTCAGCAAAGCGAATACAGCGTATTAGAAAACTGAATCGTTTTTCGGACATAGCCATTCAGAATAGAGGAATTCCAAGATCGATTCTCCAAAACTCGTGAATATTCTGGCGTCCACCACGAAAAATTCCTGCCAGGTACAATAAGCATAGGAAAGCTTTTATTTCTATTACATCTGTAGGTCTGCTGTCTCTTTCACAATCAAATTTGTGCTGCACACTGCTAAAGTAGGTATTTGAGCTTTCAACAATCAAATCAACTAACTATATCTTCGGCAACAAAAAGGTTCCAACTATCAATTTCCGTTTTCGCATTTTTGGCAGCTCCTACCACACCAGGAAGTTTGGTCAATATATTGTGAGCCCTTGTCTGTGTTGTTTTCAAAGGTGGTTTGTTTTCATTTTGTTCCATCTCTTCCTGTGAATAACAACAGAATGTATTGTCAATAATAATAATAATAATAATAATAATAATAATAATAATAATAATAATAATAATAATAAGAAGAAGAAGAAGAAGAAGAAGAAGAAGAAGAAGAAGAAGAAGAAGAAGAAGAAGAACAATTACTATGATATGCATATGATGTTACCTATAAAATACATGTTATCACACAAGCTGCTTTCATCGTCTTTCTCTTCATCTTCATGGTCAGTTTCTGAATCTAAAGGTTTATCTTCTGAATCAGAGTCATCTTATTCATATAAGCTGTCATCCATGGGCAAGGCATCATCATCGCAAAGTAGGCGATGTACTTCTTCCAAATCATTCAGATTTTGTAGATCGTACCTTTTACTCGTATTCATGACGAAGCAGTAACAGCTCCTTGCAATAGTAAAGCAATATTGCACAAAAGCTAATGAGAAACAAATCTGTCAACAATATGTAACGAGAGCAGGCGCGCGGGGCCTGGTTGACCTGTGCGACACGTAACTGCTGATTATTCATTCCTCCAGCCAAATAAATAAACAGATAAGGTTATCATTGCAGCAAATAATTGCGCAAGGTGTAATGCTAGATGTCCTAGTCAGGCAATTGCATAAGTGCGTTCGTTCGAAAATTATAACATTTATATAATGCCAGGGGTCTCTCAGGCCCCTAGCGACTGACGGAGGGTTAAGCACAGACATATCTCTTAATAGCTGGTTGCTAGGTGTAGCATCATTCTCTTTGCCACAGATTAATGCTCTTTGCATATCCGAGACAAAAACATAAATAATGAATTCCCATTTGAGAAAAAGTGTAAGTATTGGAAAATTTAAGGGAATAACAAGCAATATCTCGAAAATGGTTCACTCAACAAAAAAAAAAATGGATATGACATAAATTGTGTATTTTAACGCGATCTACATTTTTTGTGTAGTAAAATTTTGTCTATCTCTTATGGTTTACCAGTTATGCAAAAGTCGTTCACAATGAAGAATACTTTTGGAGACATTCCCAGAAAATTCAAGATATACATTTTATTTGCCATAAAAATGTCTCACACTTATGATACTTTAATCAAAATCATTATAGCCGTTTTTGAGAAAATAAAAATTTTCAAAAAATGTTTCATGTAAAGGGTAATCTGGGGAGGGGAGATTTTCTTTAAAACCTTCGTGTCGCATCTCTGGAAGATACTGAACCTAAATACAAAGTTTGGTTTTATTTAAAGGTGAGTCGGAATTGTTACACTAACATCACTTAAGTTTACTCACTTAACATGTTTCGGGAAACCGTTGTTCCCATCCTCAGAGTTTGGTGTTTATCCGACTGTTCGTTTCTGAGTTATGCTGTTCATAGACACACACACACAAGGACATATTTCCAAAAATACTTTTTTTGGATTCAGGAGGCCTCAAAACATGCATTTCTGGTGAAATCTCGGTATCGAATTTTTGAGTGGAATGCAATACTTCCCCTACTTACTATATGTAGTAGAGAAAGTAAAATTAGAATTAATGAATACAACTTGCAGAAATGAGATTTTAATGATTAGCAGCACATAGATGGGTTTTAAATAAAATTACTAATGAGAAAGTTATATAATAACTTAAAATATTAGCTTGAATAAAAACATTTGGTCAGATGTATTTTAATCATGTTTTAAGAATGAACTCCAGTGACCTACTAAATAGAATTCTTCTACATTCCCAGAGATTGAAACAGAAACCAAGGGTGCCAGATTGAAACAGAAACCAAGATGCCCTGAAATGTAATGAGAAAACCAATTGGTCATGTAGACTGGGGTTGGAATGGGTTAACCAGACCCAATGTCGAACCACAGCCACCACCACCACTGTACTCATTACCACCATTACAATTATTATTATTATTATTTTAGAGCCAAGAACTAAAATTTCAGAAGATAAAGTCAGGAAAACTAAAACTTTAAGAATTTACATACAGGATATCAGAATAAATGCTACAAAATGTCTGAAGTTAACATTATATCAGTCACCTCAAGTTAGAGAACAGATTTTTGTATAAATAAAGCATATACAAATGCAAGGTAAGTCAGAAGTCCCAGGACACCCTTATTTTGAAAACAGAAGGAAAAATGAAATATCCGAGTCTCCGATCAAACAGTGGGTCAGGGAAGTCAACATTTACTGATATGTCAGAAATACAGCTGCAATCCTGAAAATCATACAGTATCCTGTGACTTTTGACTCACCTGTACATATATAAATATACCGGTGTAAGTGAATGTAGTGCTGAAAGCATTATGGATAGCAGGAAATGCTATTTATTATGCATAGGTACAGACTGGTTTTATTTGCTGCAGTTTTGTAGTTGGGGCATCGGTTTATAAAATGCACAAAATTTTGCTTTGGTAGTACATTTGGCTGGTAAAGTAGTTGGGCTGCTACCTGTGTTCTAGGGTGTCACATGGCTGCCACCCCAACCTGCCAGCACTCAGTGCAAAGGTCAAGGTGGGGGAACTAGCAAAAATAAATGCACCAACCAGTTATTGCTGTGGTGAAAATGAGCGTTCGTGTTTGTCTGGCTGACACAAAGTGCAGCGTTTGTCCTCCAAGAAAAATAACGAGCTTATCTATGCAGGAATTGGCAGATATTATCATCATTTATGGGGAAGCACACTGCAAGTCAGCAGCTGCCATCAGATTATATGGGGAAAGACTTCCTAATCAACTGAGCTTCTTATAGAAGAACATACATAGCTGCCATTCCAGTGATTATGAAAAACTGGTTGTGTTTTACCTTCTTATTCAAATGGTGGTTGCCAAAGAACTCAGTGAGTATTACAAGCTGAAGAGAATGTACTGAACTTCAACAGCAACCTGGGAGCAGCATACACAGTGTTGCAAGAAATGTTGGTGTCTCTTATTGGACAGTGCATTGTGCATTGCATGAGGAGCACTGTATCCTTATCACATGCAATGTGTACAATATGAATGGGAAGAGACTTACCACTAGAAGGTAAGTTTCTAAATGAAACAACACAAAACCCAAGTTTTCCATTCCATATATTAACCACAAATGAATTCTGTTTCACGAAGTGATGTATTAAATTTCCATAATACCCATACATGGGCTGTCATTAATGCTAATGCAATTTGACGGGGGGGGGGGGGTTCAGCACTGTTTTGCTATGAATGTGTTGATGGGAATCATTGGTTATCTTCTAATTGGGCCTCAAGTATTGCCCACTTGTTTGACAGGTGCTAGCTACTTAGCTTTTCTCCCCAGAAAGATCTACCACAGCATCTATAAAATGTACCAATTCAAACAAGGCTGAGCATGCACTTTCTTGATGATGATACTCCACTGCACACAAGTTGCCATATACATGACTATCTCAATGATAATTACCCACAGTGATGGATAAGGCGAAATGGACCTATTCATTGGCCATGTTGGAGTCCAGATTTAAATCCTCTAGATTTTTATCTATGGGGCCACATCATCAGTGTGGTATACACCAGCGAAATCAGCACAATGGATGAATTCTGGCGATAGATATTGCTGAAATGGACTCCATGCAAGCCGATCTGCACATGTTTGAAAGTCAGCATGCATCTTGGATTCATCACTGTGGAGCATGCCTATTATCAAATGGTGGACACATAGAACACCAACTGTAGAAAAAGTTTTATGCTACTGTATGTACATTTCCAAGTTCTATGTGCTCTATGTGAAATTATTGCCTATAGTAAAGGCAAGAAAACTCAGTGATACCGCCTGATAGGCAGGGGTTAAGTTTGAGACTGCAGGGTAATCCTGATATGTGTTTCCTGGCCAAAGTCAATAGGGAAAGTTTCTTCTCATGCTTGTAGATATTTATCAAGCAACCACGGATGTAAAGGAAATCCAAAAACATTCTGCTCAGTTCTAGAAAATAGTCTACATGCAGAGTTGCTAATCAGTCAATTTATTAAAAATACACTTCCCATAAGCCCCCAAAGTTATCAGCACTATCTTACCTTACACCTATAGATACAAATAAATAAAAGTAATCTTCCACCTTTTGCCATTGCATAGTTTGTCTGTCTTTCTCTTCTATTAGCTTTTGATACAGCACATCCTTCTCCTCAAGTTGCTTTTTCAATGCTTTATTGATCTCTTCTTGCTGTATGATGGTTTCATCCATTGTACCTAGGCGTTTCTGAAGCAAGTCAATAGTTGCTGCTCGTTCTTTCAATACTTCTTCTAACTTATTAACCTGTGAGGCACTTTCTCTGAAAGAAATTGTCAAATACAGTCAATCCAAAACAGCAGTCCTAAAAGAGATTAAAAAGGTTAAATTGTGAATCATGTGTATAAAATAGACCATCTTTGTTCAGCAGTATCTTTTGTGAAAACCTGTTGTAATTAAAAATATTATGTAAAGTTACCTATCCACCTTCAGAATAAATGCTGGTGAGATGTTCCTGGTAGTAGTTACTCATCTGTGGAAACAGGTCTGAAAGCAGTTCAAGAATAAGAGGCAAGCACCTTTCTCAGAGCTGATATACCTTGACTTACTTGGTAATGAATACCTGCTCCCTACTCTTTCAGAGAACAGTTCACCAAATATGAACAGTTTAGAGAGAATAGCTATTGGAGTTTTGTTCCTTTAGATGTATGAACAATGATTAAATAAAACGTATTAAATAAAAATGTATTGACAAGGGAATTGCATAGAACGTGAAGTGTGCTGACTGCCATTCTAGACTCTGTGAAAGATATGAGAACAATTCTAATTAAAGAAAAATTTCCCTGCTCCAGCTGGGAGTCAAAGCAGGACCTCTGGATTGAGAAGCCAGACTTCTGACCACCTGACTACAGAGGCAGTATTTGTAATGTTTATTCACAATTAAAAGAACCTTGTACCCTAAGAAAAGGTTCACTTTAGTCAGTACACACCCTACAATTGCCTGATTCTTTCTTGTGTCACTAATGGTATTGACTTAATCAAGTTATCACTCATCACTGGGGCTTTTATAGCAGATAGTAGGCAGAGTTAGATGTCAGCCAACTAGAGAAAATCTCACCCGAGGACCCTATATGTTTCAGTTAAATGGGGAAAAAGGTTGTTATTATTGATAATGGTTAAATTAAATTGAGTTTTATTTATATTGGGCATGAAAGACCAGTAATTTTGCTCAGAGGCCTCTTTATCAGGCTTGAGGTTCTTTTACGTGCCATAAATCTACGACACAGGACCACCGGTTTTACTTCTCTTCCAAAGGAAGCCATGCTAAGGATTTTTACACCCGAAAAAATCCATCTCCCGCAACCTTGACAACTAGAAGCTAGCACGGTACCACTAGTCCACAGAGGACGACAGTTGATAATGGTGATGCTGCTTATGCTAACTGTTGTCTGAATCTCCCATACACTACAAGAAGCATATTACTGT
This sequence comes from Deroplatys truncata, assembly GCA_030765065.1. Classification (NCBI taxonomy): domain Eukaryota; kingdom Metazoa; phylum Arthropoda; class Insecta; order Mantodea; family Mantidae; genus Deroplatys; species Deroplatys truncata. The sequence continues at coordinate 120,646,753 of CM060981.1, forward strand.
GGTTTTATCAAGCTGAAACCATTTTAATAGGTGTTTATTGTGATTAGCACATAGACACAGCATTAAATGTTATATGTTTCTTGAATTCTGTGCATGCTAATGGGTAAAAAAAAAAGTAATTTGACTATTCCATACCCTAATGGGTACCTTTAGTTTTAGTGTTTGTGTGTATACCTTTGCAGTAAGGTGACCAATTCAAATTTAGTTATATTTTATGTGAACATCCTTATGCTGTCAAAATGGCTTTGCAGCCTGTAAAATGGGATACTCTTAATAGTATAAATTAATGCAGGAAGCAAATATACAAGTATACAGGATTTTTCAAAACGACACCAAACAAAGATGTGAAAATTGTTACAAATTGTTACTCATTTTGCACATAGCATATAATTTTCATGCCACAGTCCTTTCATTTCTGCTGCATCTTGAATCATACTGCCATGGTCTTAAGCTACCAGATTCCCCTAAGCTCTACTGATATAAATGTTCCATGATGAGGGATATATTGATCAGGAAATTGTTCTTCACAAATCTTCATAATATGCATCATTGAACTCCTTATTTCAGCATTTCGATAATGTTTCATATTTCTTGAAAACACTACTTTAAGTACAAGATGCACATTGTTAGGATGAAATACACATGTTTTGCATTCAAGAAGAGCTTCAGAACTGTCCAAATCATCAATCTTTGTAAAGACCTTTAACCTTTTATCTGTAATGCAAGACCGATGACAGACAATGAATTACCCTTTCGTTTTCATGCTTACTTAAAACATCTGAGGTTTGTTTACGTGGCTGCAACAGAATATTTGGATATCACATACTGGCAGTTCTACACTGCCTAATCTCAAAACAATGCTATTTTCAATGTTAAATAAAAACTTAGCTAAAAGAGATTCGAAGTTGTAACATCAAATTTTGGACTACTTCATGTATAAGCTATACAACTGCTGTATTCATTCAGTGCCATTTCAAAATTGCCTGTATGAATTGCTTATATTACTGACAAATGCTTCATTTATCTTTTTAAATAAGTTTAAAACAAGAATACATTTTGCAGTAGCAGTTTTTGGGGTAAAGAGAGAGGAGGGGCCCTTCACCTTTTTGTGCTTAAAAATTAACAAATCATGCAATCTATATTTATTCGAAAATTCTCAACCTAGTTGTTTTCAGAGGCTGTTTTTTTCTCTGTCATGTTTTTTCTCTGCAGTCTGCTCTCTTTCCCAAGATTGTTTACACATTCTCTAGTGACAGCTGGTAAACGACACTCAACAGAGAGGGAGTGTATGCTCTATCCCTCTCTAATCACTTGCTTACTAGTGAATGTGAAGAGATATTGCCTGCCTGACCCTGTTTCTCCCTCTAATTCACATGGTTGCTATGACAACGTGATGTCAAACACTTTTTCTGCTTTAAAATAGAGAGAGTTGAAGGTTGTTACACTACATCACTAAAATGTTCTTACTTGAACGTGTTTCGGGAGAATGGTTGGCTCCCATCGTCAGCATGTTTTCAACTGATTTTACCGATTATTGTCTAGGGAATGTGTGTGGTTGGTGGTGTTCTCTGGTGCTGGACTGATGAACCTCCAAAGGCTGCTGGGTGGCGGTAGTTCGAAATTCATTAGGTGATTCCTGCGTTTGACAATATGTATTTTTTCCTAGATGTGCAATTCATTGCTGCTGTTGATCGGTTTTAAGAGTTTTATGTTTGGAGTGATTTCATGGTTTGAAGGCCAGAAATGATGTGCTACTGCTGATTTATCCGTCTGTTTTTGGTAAATGCATCTCATATGCAAGATTTCTATTATTTCAAGATTTCTTTTGGTTCTTCCTACGTATACCAGGTTACAGTCATTACAATCAATTTGATATATACCAGCTGATTTATCGTTGGGGATAGAGTCTTTTGTTCTGTTGCATAGTAGTTTCTGTATATTGTGGTTATTTTGTGGAGACAGGGTGATGTATTTCTTGAAAATCCTTTGAAATTTATGATGTGTCCAGGGGTGGTAAGTAAACTTCCTATATGCTTGTGGTTTTTGTCTGAGTAAAGTAGTTGTTTGTTGGATGTATTTCTGGCTTTCAAACTTTTTTATCTTTTTATCTATTGTTTTTTTTCTGGTATCCATTCATGGTGGCTATGTGGATAATGTATTGGTATTCTTTCTGGTATTCCTCTTTCTCCAATGGTATATGTACTAACCTGTTTGTAATGCTATTTAAAATTGCATGTTTGTGGCTTGTAGGATTGTAGGTATTGTTTTTAATATAATTTTCTGTGTGAGTTGGTTTCCTGTAAATGCCGAACATTGGTTTGTTGTGTACATTATTTCTGATGATCCTGATGTCTAGGTAAGGTAATTGGCCATTTTCTTCTTTTTCTATTGTGAATTTTATAGATCTTTTTTGTAAATTCAATAACTACAAAGCATCTTCTGAAAGTTTTTTTGGAATAATAGCACAAATATCATCTACATACCTATACCAGGTTTTGATTAGATGTGGGAAAGATTTAGTAATATGGCATTCAAAATGGCTCATATATAGTTCTGCTAAAATTGGTGAAAGAGGGTTTCCCATAGTTAGGGCTGTGGTTTGTTTAAAGATTTTGTTATGGTATGAAAAGAAATTCTGGTTAGTTTTAAGTAATCTTCTGTTTGTGCTCTAGGTGTGCCAGTGTTTAATATCCAAGTTTCTAGGAGTGGTAATAATTCTTCTTTTGGTATGCTTGGGAAGAGTGCAGTGACGTCAAATGATACCATCATGTCTGTGGGTGATATATTTATATCTGAAAGGTGACCATGGTGTTGAAACCATGAAATCACTCCAAACATAAAACTCTTAAAACAGATCAACAGCAGCAATGAATTGGACATCTGGGAAAAAATACATATCGTCAAACACCAGAATCACCTAATGAATTTCGAACTACTGCCACCCAGCAGCCTTTGGAGGTTCATCAGCCCAGCGCCAGAGAACACTACTAACCACACACATTCCCCAGACAATAACCGGCAAAATCAGTTGAAAGCATGCTGACGATGGGAGCAAACCGTTCTCCTGAAATGCGTTCAAGTAAGAACATTTTAGTGATGTATTGTAATAACCTTCAACTCTCTCTATTTTAAATTATGACACATCACTGTTCTCAATCTTCAAAATTAATTAACTTTTTCTGCTTGCGATTTTAAACCTGTAAGTGCTAAGACAATCTCCACAGATAAGAACCCTTTCACCTCCTTCCCAACTAACTGTGAACCAGGCTTGCTTAAGGGCCAGTGGGAGGGATATCCAAACTCACACATAGTCATGCTTTCCTATTGTGAGTGAGGTGTTTACAAGTGGCTAGTGGATGCTATTGTTTGTGTTAGCAAAATGAATCCAATTAATGATATAGTATGTAATATACTTGAGACAGCGTTCTCCAGGTGGAAAGATGAGGATAAGATTGACATGTTAGCAGTTGGAAAACCTGCTACACCATTAAATCTTTGTGTAAAAAGAAAAAGAATGGTAAATCCTATAATTTTAACATAACACTTAATGGGAAACACAGTGAAGTAATTAACATATTAATAAAATTCATGTGGCAACACACTCTAACTTCATCTCACAAGATAATTACCTTGAACGCGTTTCGAAGACACCTTGTCTTCATCATCAGCTAAGAGCTACTAACGAGTCTGTCGGTTCCGATGTAGAGGTTGCTGTTGGACTTCCTACATTAATGTCATTTCCGGCTTGATGTATTTAAAGTAAGCTATAATGTTAATTTTAAAACATATTGGTTTTCTGAATTTCCGTGGTTGTGCAGTAGCTCCAATTTAGAAAGACTATTTTGTTGGCTCTGTTTAATTTTTAATACTAATCATTATGTCTGGAATAATGAAGGACTTATAGATTTTAAGAAGATTATGCGAGCTCTAAATAAGCATAAAGATTCCGCTTAACACCTGAAATGCAAATTACATTTGAACACTTGTTTAAAGAATAGAAATACAATTTCTAATGTCCTACAGGAAAACACAAGGACATTTATGGTTCAATCCAATGAAAATGTTTGTGTGAGTAGACTATTTTTCAAGCTGCTATAGATGGCTTATTTAGGTAAGCAACAACTTGGATTTAAGGGGCACGATGTAAGTGTAAGTTGAATAAATCATGGAAATTTCAAGGAACTGCTTGTTGTATTAATATCAAGGAGTTCATTGGAAATTCAAAACCACTATTTGAAAATTAATAGTGTAATCAGTGGGGATTCCAAGACAATTCAAAATGAAGTCATAAACTGTATATCTGAATACATACAAGATCATGTAAAAAATGAAATTCAAAACAGTAACCTTTTTGCTATTGAAGTTGATGATAGCACAGATATAACTCAAATATCACAGTGTTCTGTCATAGTAAGATGTGTGTATTTTGAAGGAAATGTTATTGAGCGTTTTCTTGGGTTCTATGATGTTACTGCTGTTAGAACATCTGAGGCTTTGTTTAATCTTCTGGATGGGATTTTGTCTGAGTTTTCATAAGAGAATAAATTAGTGGCTCAATGTAATGGTGGAGCAAGTGTAATGGCAGGCACTTAAATGGTTTTCAGAAGAAAATTAAAGACAAAGCACTTCAATTTGTTTTTGTGCATTGCTTAGCTCATTGATTAAACTTGGTGCTTCAAAAAACTTTAGATGTGCATTTCTGAACGTTGCATATTTTTTGCGAGTATCAGTGGAATTCCTTCATTTTTCCACCATTCATATATAAAAAAAAATGTACTAGATTTATTTTCAGCTAGACATATTCCAACCTTAGAAGAAACTCGGTGGTGTTCTAACCCAAAACTACTCACTATAATTGTGGAAGATTGCAAAAATTGAAACACGTGTTTGAGAATATCATGAATGACAAGCAATCTGATAAAAGATCAATTCAGCTCACTAGGGATTTTTGAATAAAATGAATAGTTTTGAATTTACTCTTCTGGCTGTAGTGTTCAATTATTTTTTTTTTAACAGACATTCTTTTTCAAGTTTTGCAAAAGAGATCACTGAACATTGCTTATTGCATTTCAAGGATCAGGGTGACTGTCATTTAATAAGCAATAAATGAAATGGACAATATTTTTTGGAATTATTTGAGAAAGCCAAAAAACTGGCCAATTTGACTCAAAGAAAACATGGAAACTTGACAGAGGATGAAATTTTCAACATTTTATTTTTCAAAATTTTGGATTTCATATCAGTGGAAATGAAAGAAAGTTTTCAGGATTGTGACAATTTACAATTTCTTGCTCTTGTGGATACTACAAAATTTGAAAATTACGCTAAAAATTTCCCTTCTTCATCTCTTGAAAATTTAAAACAATGTTATTCAAAAATATTTTAAAGAATTGATCATTTAAAAAATGAACTGTATCTGTTGTATGCTGATGAGGTGTTTAGGTCTATTGTCTGTTACTAAAGTGAGTGTTTTTAATTGTGCCAAGAAAATAAGGATGTATTTGAGGAATCATGCAAGTTATTTGCTTTAGTTTTAACAATTCCATCCACAAGTGCATCAGTGGAAAGAAGTTTTTTGTGTTTGAAAAGAATTAAATCTGTCGCTAGAAACACTATATCTTAAGGCAGACTCACATCATTAGCAAACATCTCTATCCAGAAGGAACTTTTGTGTAAACTTATAAGGAATGAGCCATTTTATGAGCACATCACGGATAAGTTTGCTGCTCTCAAAGACCGAGGATTGATTTAATATACAAGAAATACAATAGGTGAGTCTCGCATGATAATTATTATTTAGCTAAATTATTATGTTTAAATTTGGCTATGATGTTTATTAGTCTGTAGCCCTTCACCTACTATTTAAGGCACGGGGCACTACTAACATTTTGCAATCACTTATCAATTGCATCTTTAGCTGCACCATGTTTACATTGTTGAGAGACTTGTTTAGGTTATTCCCGCTAAGTGATGGATTGTTTGCTACAGTATTGCCATCTACTGGAAGTAAAATAAATTGTTAATAGAATCATTTGGCAGTATTTAAAAATTTATTACATTTGACAAAGATCTCTGTTCTTTATAAGAAGCATCTTCTCGCAAATCATTACATCTATAAGTCCATTTAATTGCTCTAATAATTTAACTTCAGGGTTTCTCTAACAATTGAATGACCAAAAATAATCTGCCATGGTTGATTTATCATTTGTTTGATTTAATATTTCTAAAATGCGCCTTCACTCTGGTTTCTAAATGAAGTTTAGTTTGGTCATAGTTTAATTAAGAAATGCCAAATTTGATTTTTTTGAAATGTTATATTTTTAAAAAGTTTTATGCTATATTTATTTTAAGGAACTAATATTATGGCACACTCTTTAAAAATGTTTGAGGGTTTATTTCCACAAGCAAATTTTTTTAAATTTTATACTCATAGTTTATTTTTTGGGGTTAGGAATATTTTAACATTTTTCAGATATTTAAATTTCTCAATATTTATAAAATCAATTAAAACCTTAAGCAGAGTTGGTAAGTTGTTTCCGTTCTCTATCAAATTTCTCTTTGCTTAAGGGTATATTTATCAGTCTGTAAATTAAACTATTAAAAACAATAAATGTATGTGAAAACGAGCTAAAATGTTTTATAAAATTATCAGCATGAGTTGGTTTTTTATTGTGTGCCCCAAAAGTCAGTTGACAAATGCAATAATTTTCAGTGATGTTGATGCAGTAATTTGTATCATAAATTATTTAAATGTAAAGAATGATTATAGTATGAATATGCATTTTTGTGTGACATTAATTTGAGATATTTGTTTATTGTAATTATTGTTGAGAAGTAAGTTTTTAATGCCTTACGGAAACTGACAATAATAGCGTGCAATAATGCAGCGAGGGGGTGAGCTGTTTATCATTATTAGAGACAAGGAAGTTACGTAATGTTGGCGCGTTTTTCTGTAGAAATTGCTGGAACATTATACCTAGAGCATATGTATTCATAATTCTCATTGGATATAAAAATAGACGCTAATGGCGCATTTTATTAGCCAACTGCAGCTCAGTTATAATCTTTAGGCATATCGGGGTGTAGGAGTATAAAAGGGCTAGGTTAGAGGTAGAGTCCGTCAGTTCGTCGAAAATATTTGTATGATACACGTCCCCTTCAGTCCAGCAGAAATATTACACGTCGGCTATCGATTCACAAGTTACGCGTAGCAGAGTTATGAAAAATCTAAAGTGTTGTAAAGTTAATTATACAAAAAGTTGAAGTACGCGAATTAAGAATGATCAGTAAATAAGTTGTTATAACAGTTTCAGTTTGGCGAGTGTCAAGATCAATGTGTAAATGTGATAGTGACTGTGTTCGACAATAAAAGTGTAAAACAAATTCCTTCATCAGTGTTATCTTTGGATAAAAGACTCCTTTCCGTTTACACAACCTGTATAAAGAGATGTGCTCGACCAAAAAGATCATAGCTAGCCGGAGGACAGTGAACAAAAATTAAATAAAATAACAGTAGCATTCTTTCAAACAAACACTAATACTGCCGCAAATTGCTAACACCAGATGGAGCTAACAAACATTATAAAGAATCACGTCACAAAATGGCTTCACTACGTGAAGTAAACACACATACATAAACATTATAAATAATACCGTCGCAAATTGGCTTCCACAACGTGGGGCTACAATAATGTTAAATAAATAACATTAATAATACCACTGCAAATTGGCTCCCAAACGTGGGGCTCAACAAATATAAATAACTTTGAAGTATACCATTTCAAATTGGCGCCCAATGTGGGGCTCAACAAATTAAATAAATATAACAAAACAACCATAATGTTACTTCAATGTAAAAATGTTCAATTAACCATATCAAATACTTGTGTGTGGCCCAGAAGTCAGCTGACAAATGCCAAGAGACAAATGTTTTTACAAGATTAGCTAAAACATTCAAATCAATCATGCTCACTTCGGAACAAAGAATTGAACTTTTCTGTTTTGCAGTAATAATCATAGAATGTAAGACAGGCTGCAGTTGAGTTTCACAGGCAACATCCAGAAATTCGAAAATCATAATTTCGAGCTGTAAGTAAACTTTTAAATAAATTTAAGAGGGCCTTTTCTGTGCTGGATGTAAAACGCTACTGATGAAGGTGACTACAAAGTGATTGCAAACCCTAAAAGATCAACTCTGTCTAAGCAGAGCAGAGTGAGCAAAGAATATGTTTGGAACATTTTAAAAACATCACATTTTCATTTGTACAAGCTGCAACATGTTCACACAATGCATGACAATTGAATGCATTTGCATGACATATAAACATGTCATATTCAGTGATGAATGTTTATTTTAATAGGACAGTCATGCCCATCTCAAAATGCACGGTACTGGTTGGTGCAAAATCCAGGTTGGATGCATGAGGCTAATGAACCAGGTGCTCCAAAAATAATGGTATGATGTGGTCTTCTTGGTGATGTGTTGGACCCGCATTTCTTTGAAGCTAACATAAACCAATCTTCTTCTTCCTCTTCTTCAATCTGTTTCAAATTTTCAGTATGTGTTTTCTCAAAGGTTGATAAAGTGATCTAAAGAGCCTTTTCTTGATATCAAGAATAATTCAATTAAGGATATTAATAATTTAATACAAGATTGATTTTTAGAAATTATGTGTTATATACCCATTATTTATTACCAGGAAGTTTTAATGTTATTCCAATATTTGATTGTAAAGAACTATATTGTATAGGTAACATGAAAAATTTTAAAGTCCAGCTTTCCAAATTTTCATCATGTGGGGCATACATATGAGACTCAATTTTCATTTTTTAAATTATTTTCTTGGAAAATTAGACATATAGGATCATGAAAATTAATGTAAGCTTATAATTATGTTGAACAAACTGATAAAATTTTCAGCCAAATTTCAAAAGTAAATTCTGTGGAACTTAAGCAAGTCACAACTTGCACCCCAAAAAGAAAGAAATTAACTTAAGAAAATCACATATCATCCAAGAGCTAATACAAAATTAAAAAAAATCTTTGCAGATTGTCACATTGTTTTGGCTTCAGTGATAAATACAGTATACAAAACCTCTTTTAAGTTCCAAGAAAATTGATCAAGTACCATCAAATAAGAAATCCATAAGCTATTAAATAAACTGTGGAAATTGCAGCAAGACTTACATTGGTAAAACTAAGAGAATTTAGATATACAAATGAAGGAACTCTAAGGAAGTAAAATTCAAACAAGTGGATATATTGGCCATCATTCATCACTTTTGGTAAGTACATAATATAAAAAGGGAAACATATTTAGTGAAAAAATAAGCAATGCCAATGAGTTGAACATTTGGGAGAAAATTTACATCAAGAAGCACAAGATGAATTGGCATGATGAATGAAGAATGAATTTTGACATCCCAGAAGATATCTCAGGCTTCAAGTTCTTAAAACCAACATTACGGCTACCTCATCTGAATAGCTCTTTGGATATGGCAGTCAACGCTAGCTGACAATGCAGGCAACAGCCTGTGAAACATATACTAGTTAGTGCTAGTTAAATGGAGCAACTGAAGTGTTGTTATAACTCAATTTTAAATTCAGCTAAATTGTTTTAAATTTGTAAAAATTAGCAACTTCACTGTTTTCTGAATTGCTTACAATAGCTTCAGATTAATATAAACTATTAAATTTCTTATCATACACAATTTGATAGCAGATACTAAAAAAAATAGATATATCAGAAGATTTACCTAGAATGACTGGGAATAGATTATTCTTCAAATTAACGCTCTCAAGTATTTATCATATACTTCAATATAAGTCAAAATTGTAACTGCTTCAATCACTAAAATGTGTTGTTTCAAACAGTAAATACATTTATTTAACGCATCAAACTGAGATATGCAGTGGAATATAGTAACAAGAGGCCCAATGAACTATGAACCAGCTGCACTGTGTTTTTCCACTGGATATGCAGACAAGTCATGTTTCCTGCCACTGCTGCAACCAAGGTCATGCTGATGCTGACTTTGTTCTGCTCTCTGCAGTATTGCATAGGCCATGATGTAGTGTAGTTCAGTGTAAATTGGTGTAGTGCAGATGTTATGAGTTATTTATTATTATATTCTGTATTCAGACACAATTATGGCTCAGTATTACTACTGTGCAGTGTGTATTTATGATGATTTGTACATGTTGACACAGTCAGCTCATCAAGTGCAAGTATGATTTGCAGAGTGATTTCCCAAGTGTAAAGATTCCAGGCCGTACAACAATCCAAAATCTGTATAATAAATTTCAGGCCACAGGTAGTGTTCAGTCTAAGAAACCTAACAGACAGTGTAGGGTTCTTACTGAAGAAACATTGGATACCTTCGGTCATTGTTTGGAGACTTCCCCCACAGAAATTGTTTATGCATCTTTCACAACAGCAGGCACTTCATGTGGCGCTGTGCAAGACCTACTAAATTGTTGAAGTTAATGGCACATGCTCTTCAACCAGGTGATCCTGTACATAGGTACAACTTGTGAGTGGAGTCTCAATAGTGTACACAATGGCAAATTAGACTCATATTTAATATTTTTCTTGATGAGATATGTACACAAAATAATCGTTATTGCAGCTGTGATATAACCTAATATTGTTTATGAAGTGCTCCTCCATTACAAAAAAATCTGATGTGTTACACTCACATGACTTTCTCTACTCTTTTACAAACTATTTATACAAATGCTTATTCTCCATCTACTTAATGTTAATCGAGATAAACATTTGCAGAGTCTATCTTATTGCTAATTTTCTTGTAGATGTAAGGGGAATATATATTTACAAGGGCAATTTGGAAATACAGTAGCCTTTAAGCACATACATCTCTCTTAATAGCTGGTTGCTAGGTGCAGCACCATTCCCTTTCCCACAGATTAATACTCTTTGCATATCCAAGACAAAAAAATGCATAACGAATTCCCATTTGAGAAAATAAGTATTGAAAAATTTAAGGGAATAACAAGCAATATCTCGAAAATGGTTCACTCAACAAAAAAAATGTATATGACATAAATTGTGTATTTTACCGCGATCTACATTTTTTGTGTAGTAAAATTTTGTCTATCTCTTATGGTTTACCAGTTATGCAAAAGTCGTTCACAATGAAGAATACTTTTGGAGACATTCCCAGGAAATTCAAGATATACATTTTATTTGTCATAAAAATATCTTAAACATATGATATTTTAATCAAAATTGTTAGAGCCATTTTTGAAAAAATTAAAATTTTCGAAAAATCTTCCATGTAAAGGGTAATCTGGGGTGGGGGGATTTTTCTTGAAAACCTTCGTGTCGCATTCTTGGAAGATACTGAACCTAAATACCAAGTTTGGTGTTTATCCGACTGTTCGTTTCCGAGTTATGCTGTTCACAGACAGACAGACACACACACACACACACACGGACATGTTTCCAAAAATGCTTTTTTTTGGATTTAGGAGGTCTCAAAACATGTATTTCCGGTGAAATCTCAGTATCAAATTTTTGGGTGGAATACAATACTTTCCCTACTTACTATACGTAGTAGAGAAAGTAAAATTTTGTGTATGGTGGGCCCATTAACTAAATCAATCAGCAGTTAATGCCACATACGTGAATATAAGTTTGTCCCCATTATTTAGAGAATTGACAGTGAGCATGCCTTTGCCTTTTTTCATCAAGAGTGTCACAGTCCATACAGCCAATATTTTGATGAGAACAACTGAAGGTGTGTTTGAGGACAGAATTATTATAAGATATATGTGGCCCCCTCGGTTCCCCCACTTAACCCCCTGCAACTTTTATCTCTGGGGTAAGTTAAGACAAAGTATACAGACAAGCCCACACACCCTGGAAGAATTAAACAAATATCCACCAGGTAATTGCCAACACTTCTCAACATGAACCACAGTAAGTGATGGATAGTTTCTTAAAAGGTGCCAAAAATGTATGGACAACAACAGTGCCAGTTTCATCACCTCCTTTCATAGTGTTGGTAAGTAAATACTTTAAACATAGTTAAGGCAATTGTTGTATGGCTGTATCAGCGCCACTCTATGATAGCCACAGATGGCAATGTGCGATACCATTGCAAACCAGAAAAATGCTGCGCAGCCAGTTCATAGTTCATTGGGTCTCCCTGTGTGTATGTGCTTCTAAGATTCACATTAATAAAAGCAGCAAAGAATAAAACTAGATGATTCCAATTAAACCCACTTAGGGAATGAAAATAACCATATATAGTTAATACCTCGTGAGCAGCTCAATCTTCATCTCACTCTTTTGATGCAATTCCCTCACTTGTGCAGATCGTTCTTCTTCTACATGTTTCAAGTGAGTCTTCAGAAATTCTGTCCTCATTTCACAGTCCTTTAAAATAATCTCTTTGGAGCTATTGTGCTCTGCACATTGTTCTGCAAAGAAAAGCACATTTACAAAGCTTATTATATTAGGTGCTTATTGCTTCAGCACACAAAATGTAATGGAAGTTAATGGGACAAGAATTAATAAGAAAATGACACAACAATTCATTTAATCACAATAAATGTAATTTAATTACAAATTACTTTTAAACAATAGTTTCGAAGTATACAAAAAGATGCATGTTAATGATATATGTTTAACTGAATTATTATATATGTTGCATAAAGGTATACCCAGCATTTTATACATAGGTATTTCAGTACATGCAAAATAATCACAATTTATCCTGTAAGCAAATAATAATTCTTTTCAAATGAAAATAATATCTTCAAAAATTTCCAAATAATAAGAAAAGGAAAGAAAGAAAACAAAATGATGTACTCACAATTATCTAAGCAGCACAGCAATCAGGAGCCAGCCATTATCAATTCTTATTTCTACACATTTAAATGCATTTATTATTGCAAAACACCAATAGTGTCTATTTGCATGCATGAAACAACTCATGGATTTTGTATGTATGGGCTTGAAATTTTCTGAACAACTCTTGGAGAAAATTTGTCAAAACGTTTTAAGTTTGGTTAAAATCAGAACACAATGAATGATAGTTTGTATGAAGAGCCTCTATATATTTATGATCTTTCAAAATAAACTCTACCAATGCTAACCATTATTTTCATTACAAAGATGATATGCTTGATATTTAGTGCTAGGCACACATGTATGATCTTGTTAACTGTTCCAAGCACTGTAAAAATGTCATCACAATTTAAATAATGAAGTTGGGCATTCATTAACTTAATTTAATGTTTCAAGCTATTTTTAATACTTTCAGCAGTAATGGCTTTTCAGCCACCCTGTCTTTGCTGGCTATCCTTGCTCTAACAACATAAATTCTTAACATTTTTAGCTGGTAAGTGGTATGTGAACAAATAAATAAAACACACATTTGTTTCCCAGTGATTATGATACATAAGAAAGAAAGAAACAAAGAAAGAAAGGAAGGAAGAAAGAATGAAACAAACAAAGCAACAAAGAAAGAAAGGTAGAAAGGAAGAAAGGAAGAAAGAAAGAAAAAAATCACGCACGCACCCACCCGCCCGCCCACCCACCCACCCCCACACCCACACACCCACACACACATACATATCCATTCCTGTAATGTCTATGTAGTTTACTTCTTTGCTTAAATGTCTTAGCATATTGCTCTTAACTGCTGTAGTTTGTATTATCTTAAAACTTTTATGTTTTCTATGCTAGCAACACCATCTATTGTGCATGTACATATATAATTAAAAAAGGCATACTGGCTTATTAGATTGTAAAAATCAGTTAGGTATGACTTGAAAATTTAATAATGTTGTGTATGGAATACTGAATCAGACTGCTAGGTTTCAAAACATGTGCTAACACTGTCTTCACCTGAGCTACCATGGTTACAAAATTGTGAATTTCATTGCTCGGTTGGTGTTTGTAGTTTACATCCCAGCCATGGTTTTAAATTGTTCACATCTGATTTACCATTCCATCTTAGTCCACACATAATTGTTAGTGGAATAAGAACAATCTTTACAAGTACTATACAGAAGGGTTTTTTTCATTTATTGTTACATAAGTCCATTAATGGTTACTAAATTTTTCAACTGTTAAAACACTAAAGCAGATCCCATATATCGAACTTTGCAACATAGTTTGTTATATAAAGCAGTTTTCCTTTATTACTCTTGCTTCTTTATGAAGCACTGGAACAAGCATACCTCCAAATTTTTCTTCAGCAGCACAAGCAAAAAACAAACTAATTTGGGGATGGCAAATAGTGAGGATATCCAATGTTTAGTTGTCTGTCACACTGAGAAGTATCTCTTGGCTGCACTGTGAGGTACACATGTCTATTGTGTGCAATGCATTATTTTATCAAAGATGACACAAAACTACCCCAAATTTTGAGGAGATAGATAAGAAAGTATGCTTTCAAAAACCTGAATGTATGAACAAAGATTTTTGGTGAAATGAGATATTTTAGAAAACGAGTTCTACCAAAGACATGGACAATCATTACAAAAAATTTTAAGATGTATTCACATGACTTTTCTACTCATTCCTTTAAAACCGTTCTTTTAAAATCTTATTATTCTATTTCTTGTTAATCCAGATAAACTCAATTTGCATTTACACATTTTGTTGTAGGATACAGTAGGTAAAACAATAATCAGATTTTTAAGCATGTGATGCCTTTGAAATTCCATGCTCTTTGTATGACCATGGGAAAGAAAGAAAGAAAGAAAGAAAGAAAGAAAGGAAGAAGGGAAGGGAAGGAAGGAAGGAAGGAAAGAAAGAGAGAAAGAGAGAAAGAGAGAAAGAGAGAAAGAAAGAAAGAGAGAAAGATAGAAAGAAAGAAAGAAAGAAAGAAAGAAAGAAAGAAAGAAAGAAAGAAAGAAAGAAAGAAAGAAAGAAAGAAAGAAAGAAAGAAAGAAAGAAAGAAAGAAAGAAAGAAAGAAAGAAAGAAAGAAAGAGCAACTTTCCAGCTGAGAAAGCTACAAGTATTTGAAAATTCAAACCAATAACAAGGAATATCTCGGAAATGGTTAACACCACAAAAAAGTGACATAATTATTGTGCACTTTAATGAGATCAAATGTTTGTGTAGTAAGATTTTGTCTATCTCTTACAGTTTATCAGTTGTACAAAAGTCATTCAGAATAAAGAGGATATCGCAGACTATTCCCAGAAAATTCAAGATATACATTTCATTTGTCATGCAAATATCTTATAGTATATGGCATTTTAATCAAAATTGTTACAGCCATTTTTGAGAAAATCAAAAATAACATGAATTTTTTCATTAAAAGGGTAGTTTAAGGAGAAAAAATTTTCCTACAAATCTTCAAACCTTTGTGTCCAATCTTTGATAGCTGCTGAATTTAATTAACAAATCCGATGTTTAACTGACTTACTATTTTTGAGTTATGCATATGTGCAGGCACACACACATGCAGACCTTTTTCTAAAAATGCTTTTTTTTAAATTTAGGGAGTCTAAAAACTGTATTTTTGATGAAATTAGTATCAAATTTTTAGGTGAAATGCAATACTTTTGCTACTTACTATATAGGTAAGTAGCAAACTTAGGTAAGTAGCTAAAGTAAAAAGGCCTGCATCTTGCATCTTAATGGTGATTTTCTTCATGAATAAAGAACAATAAATGTTGCCTATTTTTGCCAGCTTCTGGACGAGGTTAAAGGCTGCTTATTGTAACTGGCAACCATATTTCTCTGCGACAATGCATAACCACATACAGATTGTTAACATGTCATAAGCTGGAGGAAGCTCACTGGATAGCATTAAAATGACCCCTGTGACTAACACTTGTTCGGACTGCCTAAAGAATCTTAGGGGTATGATAATTCAATAATGATGCAGGAGTAGAAGAGTTCACATGAAACTGCTTGCAAACATACCCACTGTCTTTGTTCACAGAAAGTGTTAATAACTCCAGCAATTCATTTGGAAAAGTGCATTTTGGAATCAAGAGACTACGAAGAAAAGGATGTACTGCTGGATGTATCTTTTTATTAGCTGAATAAACTACTATCTCAAAATATTTGAGTAACTTTTCAAAACACGATAAATCCACAAATACAAATTTTACAGGAGAAACCAAAAACTAATGTTGAGTTAAGTTTTATTATGATTTAAGTATGGGATTTATTAAGAAATTCTGAATTGAGAAAATTGGATAAGCGGTAAAAATCTCACTCTTTATTTAAAGGCACAGTTGATAATTGAATTTTGAAAATCTATGGACTTATTTCATTTTGCACCAATCAAAGGGGCAACTTGTGTTTTGAAACGAATTTATACAGAAATAATGCAAGAATCTATTCTTTAATTTTCATTTATAGTCAAATAATTGATACAATGAAATCAGTAATTCAGAAAGACTTTCCCAACCAATTATTTAAACAATATCGAAATCATCACTTGTTTTAATTGGTTTTTTCTTTGAGAAAAGTCCAAACATTATTTAAGCAATCAAAATTGTAGGAGAACACCTTCAAACATTATTTAAAGAATACAGTCAAAATTGATACCTACTTTTTCTTCAAATTTACAAAAAAATTGTATTAAGCAATACAATCAAAATCAGTAATAATTTAGCAAGTTCTTTTCACACCTTATATTATAATTATAATCACAGGATCAAACTTAATTTGTTCCTAAACAATCTGTAAAGTCTTGTTTTGGCTTATATTCATATATTATCTAAGGAATACAATTAATATTAATAATTCACAAAAATCTTTAGATATTCGTTAAATGAAGCAGTAAAAATTAAAATAAAGATAGGTATTAGAAAACCAAATGACCTGACAGGTATCACCATTAAAAGTGGTTTCACAGACTGTTATGTTTTAGTCAAAATGTTGATATTTGAATGGGTATTATGCCTCTTACTCCTCTTCAGAGCATTTGATAACCAGGTCCTCCTCCAAGCAATCACTCTTCATCCTCAACTTACAAAATTGTTTGTTACATATCTTCTCTCTCAAATAGATCGCCAAAGCAGTTTCAGAAGAGTGAATAAGTCTCTCTTTTGTTCTAATTTTGTAGTGTGTATCAAACTGACAGAATACTTCCTAGATCCAGAAGAGTGGTCCTCTTCATATACCTACACCTTTCATGTTCATCATTTCCATGAACTGCAGACTAGTGCAAAAACACAAGAAACTGCTACATACAAATACGTTGGCCACAGCAATGACTGGTATACAACAAAAAACACTGTTGCGAAGGTTTGAAAAGTTTGCTTTCTCAGTTTACCATTTTTTTATTAGACTTTGGGCACAACATACGTTAGTGATTGCAACAAGTTTGACTTATCGTGGTTTGAACCAATTAGGGTGCTGGACTGATCGCATTTTGAACCAAAGCCCAAAATTTCTATTTGATTTAAAAGGTTAAAAATTGTGCTTTGAATTAAAGCAACACCATAGCTTGATGCAGGCCATCTTTTGGAGTAGAAGTCCGCTTCAAACTAATATATATCCGCATGTGGACTTATTGCACTTTGAAATGTCACTCCTCATTTATATTTCATCCACCTTCATAGGTAACTGGAACCATAAAGTATAAATCTGTTTCCCATTGTTATATATGAGGGAATAAGAAAAAGAAAATGGAAAATACTTTTTAGTTATGAGAGAGGCAACTTTCATGCAGTACTGACAATTTGCATCTAAATAAGTGGCAATTCTTCCATGTAGGAAGTGACAAACTTCCTACCTCTTACATTATTTAGTAGTATATTCTAAATATTTGCACTATATGTTCACCAGTCTAACTGTAATACTTTAACCTGTATTAATATGTCACCAATATAATATTGTAACAACAAGATTTTAAAACAGGCATGCCAGTTTGTTACACTCTATGCCATTCTTCTCCTTTCTCCCTCCAACTTCATGCATTGAAGGTTAAATTTAAATTGAGTTTTATTTACGGATGCTCTTTAACTGCTGTGGTCCTTAGCATCCTATTCTATATTGGGTGTGAAAGACCTAATTTTGCTCAGAGGCCTCTTTATCAGGCTTGAGATTCTTTTATGTGCCATAAATCTACGACATGGGACCACTGGCTTTACTTCCGTTCCGAAGAAAGCCATGCTAAGGATTTTTATACCCGAAAAAATCCATTGCCCTCCACCGGGTTTGAACCCGTGACCTCGGCAACTATGAGCTAGCATGGTAACCACTACACCACAGAGGATGTGGTTGAACTTTACAGTGACATAGTACTGATACAATAGAAGCTCCTTGAATGGTAGGCAAACTAAAGAACAAAACAGGGGGATGGATTAAATCTCGGTTTCCCTCCAGTGACAACCCTGATTTAGAAGCAGTGTTTAACAATCTGTGTCATAATTGTCACCAATGAGGAAGCTCATGAACCTTCCTACCAACCCATGGTAGAATAAAAGCTGATGTATGAGATGGAAGTTTGGGATACAGAGGACTGGAAGACAATGACAACATTCACTGAGCATTCAGCAAACTGATATTAAAAGTATCTAAATTAGCTCTTAATGGAGTAAAGTATCTCCAGCGGAAATGGGAACAGTTGGTAGGAAAGGCATGGTACTAAGTTCATATTAAAATATTGGTACAAGATTGAATCATTGGAGGAAGGAAATATTGTCAAAGCTGTGACAGCTGGTTGTGAAAAATATGGGTGAAGTATTACTTCTACAGAAATGTGTTACAAATATGCACAATTTTTTTCAGCCATGCCATCAATGCACTTGCTACATCTTTACGTATTAGATCTGAAAATCTGGGGGAGAGGGAAGAAATTAAATGCGCATATTATTTCAAAACTCACCCTATTTTTTGTAGATTAAGTCAATCCTTCTATCCTTTAGAGCTATAAATCTGTTGATTATGACTTAAAAAAATTCCTGGTGCATTCCTGGTGAAAGTTTTCAGTCTTTTTAAGCACAAAAAGCTTCTTTCTACTGCGGAACTTGTAGAACATATGGTGAAAATCAAGTAGAACAATTTATATGTCTCTTCAATTTTGGGGAATCAGCAAGGTCGAGAAAGTGGAGCTTGTTGCAATCCTGAAATGTCATTTTATAAAGAACTTCAGGGTCATTATCGATCCTGAATGTTGGATGAATAAAACTCTCTGGAAACTCCTGAGAAAACTTTGATGTGGTTTACAGACAGCTCAAAGGATGGCTCAGGAACAGGATCCAGATTATATGGCATAAGACCAAGGTGCAAAAAGTTGGGTGAATATGCTACTGTTTTTGAAACAGAAATTTATGCTATTATTCAATGCATACATGAAAACATTAGGAGAGCTTACACTGGTAAATGGATCCTTATCTTCTCAGATAGCCAGGCTGCACTTAAGGCTCTAAGTAATCATAAAATAATGTCAGAACTGGTTTTAAACTGACTAAACATGCTCACAAGCTTGACAGAACAGAATGAAGTTCAACTTATCTGAGTGCTGGGTCATAGTGGCATAGAGGGAAATGAAAAGGCTGATGAACTTGCAAGACAACGAGCAGCTTCACAATTTATTGGGCCAGAGGAACATCTCAATGTTTAGTAAGAGGGGCTATTAAAAACTGGTCCAAAGTAGAACATCATAAAACCTGACTTAAAGCTCTAGGAAATAAACATGGTAAACTATTTATTGATAAACCATGTAAGAAAAGAGCTGAAACTTTACTTAAATGAACAGACAATTATTGTACTTCTCACAGGACATACTCCAGTGAAAAAGCATCATAACACAATGGAAGTGCTTCAGGGTAACTTAGATTGCAGATTGTGCAAGAAAGAAACAGCCCAGCACATTATATGATCCTGTGAGGCTTTGGCACACAGGAGATATATTGCTTTTGGGAAAATGCTTTTAGAACCAGAAGAATTTAAAACCATATCTGTATGGGACTGTATTCCTTAGTAAAGGGTGCAGGCATAATGAATTGGCTTTAAAGCAATACATGTAGCACAATAAGCCCAAGGCTGAAGTGTGTCTGAGCAATGATGGAAATCTGTATTATATAGGGAAAAAAAGAAGGAAAAAATCCTGAAATCTCTGTTCATTTCCTAAAAATTGCATCCAATATTTCATAATAAAGGATATGATAGTTGTGCAAAACCTCTTCTGTTTCTTCTTTCAGAAGTTCTTACTGCAGTTTGCATTTTAAGTGTTCATCTGAAACCTTAATTTTGTGCATTGAACATATTACACTTGGAAAATCCCCAAATTCCTATTCCATAGGTTATTTTTCATACTAAATAGCAAGCAACAAAATAATTTTTGCAAATGCATGCTACTGCATAACCGGGTGAACTACAAAAAACCAAGAACTTTTAAAAGTTGTTTTATAGCTCTTGTTTATTGTTTTAACACTTTTTGAAACACAGAAGTGGAATAATAGGATGCCTGTGATTCAAAACATCTCTCTTATCCTCATCTTTTCACCTAGAAAGAGCATTTCTAATAGGCTACAAACTATGTCTTGTCAGGATACGTTACAGACCACCTTATATACAACTAGAGTCACTATAATATGCATTTAACACAAATACTGATTTTCGTTGCACTAAATAAAAGGCAATCAATAAAGTTCGCTACTTATGGGAATAGGTAATTTATTTCTACTCAAAACTCTCACATTGCCAGATGCATTAAGACCACAATAACTGTAGAGCTATACACATATTCATGCATGACGACTGCAGGTAACTGACAATTTTTTTCTAACTTTCCATAGGACAAGATGTTTTTACCCTCAAGGTTTAAGAAGATATTTTCAGGCAGTCACGAACTCTCTCAGACTTTTCGGTTGAACTTGGTCAAGAGAAAGTCTGTTTCCTTTCCCAAAACTTGGTGAAAAAGCTTTACAAACAGTTCACTTGCCACAAAGGGGTAGATATTATTTTAAGCATGACATCACATTACCATGGAAACCAAATGCTTATTGTGAAGTACAAACCAAACTTTTTCTCCTTGATTTCAAATACTGCTAGAAACACATGGCAGACGGTGCAACACTGCTGCAATCGTGACCTCGAAGAGAGGCTCCTACCACAATGTTTTTATGTGTATGTTGTACAGCAAACTCATTATATTCAACTAGACATTTTTGCAATGATGAAGGAGGTGCTTGGCGCTTTATTGACACAACAAAATTATTTTTATGATTTTGATAAATGGTTATTAGAATTAATAAACTCCATATACAACACTTGTTACTCAAAAATAGGTGAAGTGGCACTTCACTCACTTCCCTTGAAAAGCTGCCACTGTGTCAAAGTGCTGTTTAAAGGCACAAGGGAAAGCAAGATGCCTAGAGAGTTGGTTAGCTCAAACACAGGACATTAGCATTAAAAGCTAGAATCGGTGATAGATGAGCATACAATCATATGCAGGGAGTGTGGAATAAAGGAAAGTGAAAATAAAAACTGACAAAAAACTTGTGGAATAAAAATTAGAATGATTTAGATATAGAAATTTTGGTTCCAAAATTGTTTGGAAATAGTAGCAAAGAGTTTCTGAAACAACTTGGTAACTAGATAGTAAGGTAAGAAAAAAATAGTGGGGAAAGTTATTTATTTATTTTATTTATTTATTTGTGCTAGCAATCTTCCTTAGAATATGGCTAGGGAAACTTATTACAGCCAAAGAAGAATTCTAAAAATCAATGAAATAAAAATCTGATGTATTACATTCACATGACTTTATCTACCCACTACCATTTATTTTTGTACAGCTTCTACAAAAACTATTCTTGCAAAATCTTATCTATATTTATTCTTTATTGAGTGTTCAGCAATTTCACTTCATTTGGGCATGATCAGCATCGAGCCCTGGCTCCTTATCTATCTATTTCAAGCTGAGATAAAGATTTAGAAATAGTTTCATTATTGGAATTAATTGTTCTTCCACACAAGCCGTGTGTTGGACAAGGTTGGAAAAGTAGAATCAGATGACTGAAAAACTCAGTGCCATTGCTGGGATTTGAGCCACGGATCTCTTGATACCTTTCTTCTACCTTTCCAACCTTGTCCAACACACGGTTTGTGTGGAAGAACAATTAATTCCATTAATTTACCTAATAGTGGTCAAAACTATGAAACCCGGGACTTAAAGTACTTACAGCATTGGGGTGTCATCTCAATACAATTTGAGATCTCCTTGTGGTTTCCTGGGAAAATTTTTTTTCAGCTGGAGAATTTAATGTCGTACCAAAATGTTGCCATGGTAGCTCAGTGGTTAGAGCAACCGGATGGAAACCGGGAGATCCGCGGTTCAAATCTCGGCGATGGCATTGAATTTTTCAGTCGTCTGATTCTACCTTTCCAGTTTCATTGTTGTTTTTTTTGTAGGTACAAGGGGGATCCGAGGGGGCCAAAGCAACACTCAAATATTTAAAAGTGGCTTGCTGCATGCTGACATTAAAATTTGCATGACATCGCAAGAAACACTGAGTGGAACAGCACTGCAAAAATTACAAGTACTGAAAAAGACTACTAATAACGGATATGTCCGAACGCTTTCACCTCTCTTAAATCCTTAGGTCTAGTCCACACCTGAATGCAACTGCCTGCAAATAAAAATATAAGTAAATGATGCATTCCATCATTTATTTCCTTCAATGTGTGAAAACTCTAATGATTTTAAATTTAAAAATGTAAAGTGTTACATTCATATGAGTTTCTCTACCCCTCTACTGTTTATTAATGGATATGCAAACTATTCTTACAAAATATTATTTTTCTATCTACTTAATTTTAATTGAGATAAACCCTTGCAAAAATGGCATTACACGTTTCATTACAGCTACAAAGGAAACAGCAATAGTCAAACGTTATAACAGGTATCTCAGAAATTTCTTATGCCACAAAAGAAAGTTATTTGAAATAAATTGTCTGCTTTAAAGAGATCTACATCTTTCGTGTAGTATGTTTTTGTCATCGCTTAACATTTACCAGTTATACAAGATTATAAAAACTCCTTCTGAATGAAGAGGACTTCACAAAGTATTCCCAGAAAATTCAAGATATATATTATATTGGTCATGTAAATATTTTTAATATATAATGGTATTTTGATTAAAATCACTGCAGTCATTTTTGAGAAAATCAAAAACTTTGGAAAATATTCCACGCAAAGGGCAGTTGAGGTGGAGGGGATTTTCTTGAAAAACTTCATACTGCATCTTTGGAAGATTCTGAACTTAAATACCAAGTTTTGGTACTTATCTAACTTTTCATTTTTTAGTTAATCTGCATGCATGCACATACACAGGTCTTTTTCTAAAAATGCTCTTTTTGTGGCTTCAGGGGGTCTAAAAACATGTACTTTCAATGAAATCAGTATTGAATTTTTGGATGGAATGCAATAGCTTTTCTACCTATGAGCGGCACTATTTATATTTTGAGCCTAATAATTAAAACAAGGTAGTTTCTGATTGAAAACTGCTTTATTGTTTTTCAAAATATTCTCCTTTATGATCAATACACTTTCGCATCTGTTTCAACCATTTGTCAAAGCATTTATTCCAATCTTCTTGAGACTCCTCCAAAACATAGTTTTTGAAGGCATCAACAGCTTCTTCTGCCAACGAAAATCGTTGTCCATGCAATTTATTCTTGATGTTCGGGAACAAAAAGAAGTCATTGGGTGCCAATTCAGGACTGTATGGCGGAATACCCATCAATTCAATTTTTTGAGCCTTCAAATACTCTGTTGTTAGACGAGATGTGTGTGCACTTGCATTGTCTTGATGTAGAACGATCCTACAGTTCTTGTTGGTTTTACTTACTTCACCGAAGACTTCTGGCAAACAAATGGTTGTGTATTATTCGGCATTGACCGTTTTATGTTCCTCTACAGGCACTATTGCCACATGGCCAGTTTTGCTGAAAAAGCAGGCAACCATTTGCTTCAAAGTGCTTCGAGTGCGAACAACTTTTGTTGGATTTGCTTCATCTTGAAACACCCATACAGTCGACTGCTGTTTACGTTCCAGCTCATATGCATATATCCATGATTCGTCACCTGTTACAATCTTATATACGTCTTTTGAGGCACCGCCATTGTATTTCTTGAGAATTTTTGTACACCTAATGACACAAGCATAATTTTGAGATTGCATCAAATTATGTGGGATCCAACGAGAGCAAACCTTTTTCATGGCTAAATAATCATGCAATATTTTATATATGCTGTGGAACTAATGCCTAGGGTTGCCTCAATCTCACAATATGTCGCATGACGATCTTTCATTATTAGTTTTTGCACAGCATCAATGTTTTCTGGCACAACAACTGATTTTGGATGACCTTCACGAACTTCATCATTGAGCGAACTGTGGCTATGATTAAATTCGTTATACCAGCATTTCACAGTGGCAAAGGATGGAGCTTTGTCGCCAGATGTGGAAGTTAGTTGATCGATGCACTCTTGTCTTGATAATCCACGTCGAAAGTCGTAATAAATCATTGCACGAACATTTTCACGAGTTAATTCCATGTTTTTGTTGACACACAATTTTCAAGTTAGTTTAAACAAAACAAATGACGCTCTATTGACAAAATGTTGAAGTAGATTATGGTCAAAAATGTCAAACTTTCCATTGGAAACATCAGATGGCACCTACAATATTCAGGGTTGCCAAGACTCAAAATATAAATAGTGCCCCTCGTACTATGCACATGGTAGAGAAATTAAGAATCTAGGTCCTATGTGCTACTATTATTCCATGGTGCCCTAAATGGATTTGATCATTTGCAGACAATTGCTTTTTTGTTACTACTTAACAGTGAATTACTTTGTAGACTCACCAATGGCTCTCAGCTGCTCGTCAGGAATAGAATTGCCCATAAGTTTTATGCTTGTTATAGTTTGGTTGTTTTGCATTGCAGTATGCAGGTAATGTCCACCTTTCCAACCTAGATTATTCCATCGCACGTCTAAAATAAAGTAAAGGTGATACATACTGCACATTTTCAAAAAGAATCATAAATCAACAATAATGTTCATCTAAGTTATAAATTATGTCACTCACCAAGAACCTTGAGTGTGGTGTTTTTGCTTATAGCATCAGCCAAATGCTGTCCACATTCTACAGATATCTGGTTATTTTTCAAATCTAAGAAATTCAGAGATTTATTCAAGGACAACCCAATGCAAAATTGAGAAAATGGTTCAGGGTAGAGGCCCAGATTGTTCCACTCCAAGATTAATCTGAAATATAAATCCAAGCTATACAATGTGTACTGATGCATAGCTACAGGACTAAAGAGTTTGCAATACAATAAAATTCACTGGGACATTCAACTTCCTTCATGACATAGTTCTTTCTCACAAGGAGATTATCAAACTTTTCATGGTCAGACTTACCTTGAAATTTGTTAGTGGTCTGTATGCATAATACTAGTGCCAGTTTTAATTACATGACTTTAAAATTGAGTGACAAATCACCAATTTAAACTTTGCAGAAGTAATACTTGCAAAAAATTAAATTGCATTTTATTTATGGATGTTCTTTAACTCCTATGGTCCTTAGCGTCCCATTCTATGAGCACCCAATTCATATACTGGGCGTGAAAGACCGGTAATTTTGTTCAGAGGCCTCTTTATCAGGCTTGAGGATCTTTTACATGCCGTAAATCTATGACACAGGACCATCGGCTTTACTTCCCTTCCAAAGGAAGCCATGCTAAGGATTTTTATGCCGAAAAAATCTATCACCCGCCGGGTTTGAGCCCATGACCTCGGGAACTAGAGGCTAGCATGGTAACCATTACAGTATGGAGGACAACACAATACTTGCACTAATTGACTGTAAAGTCCTGACTACTTTAAAGCCAAAGCTGGACAGTACTGCTAAAGCTATGCTCCACTTGAAACAGGGAGGCCCATGTGCATTGCATAGAGACAAATTGCCGTTACAGGACTTGATATCTGGCAGATTAAAACAGAATCTGTATTTCTGGATTTTAATGTTTTATCTCATATAGTTTCTCTAACAGCAACTTCAAGATAGGATTTAATTTGAAAGGTTTGATACCTCCCTAACAGAACATTCCACCCACCTTTTAAGAGCAGCATTATGTCTCAGTAGTTTGCCCAATTGTGCAACATTGGCATTCTGTATTGCATTGCCTCTCAGTATGATTGTGTGCACACTTACATCCTGACACAGTGAAGATACTAACAAAGTTAATCCCTTTGGTGGAATCAAGCAGTCGCTAAGATCCAATCTTGTGATACATGTTGATGCACATATAACTTTTCCTAGTGTTTCCCATGTTGATGCTGACAAAGTTTTCCTTATCAGGCTAAGTTCTCCAGTTTCTCTGCAAAACAGATGCACATATGCAGGTAACAGTGGCTGCTGTTGATGATAACATATGTTGAGTATTTTGCTAAGATAACTCTTGCAGACATTTAATTAAAAAATGATTGTAAGTAAAGAAAGAATGAAATCACATACAAGAGATACAAGCATCATATTTGCTTTATTTCTGTGGCAAGTTACGCAGTACTGAGATGCTAGCCTTGACTACATTATAGTTAATTAATTATCTATGAAAGCTGTTTTTCCAAAGGGATAACATATGAATATCTGAAAAATTTCAGTTATAAATGCAAATTCTGGTAGCCATTATGCAGACAAAATACAATTTCCTAGTTTTGCAATAAATTCCAGAACTAGTGAGTAGTTTTTCACTATGTTTAAAGCAAATTATTTCATCCCAAAGATATAAAGATGAAAAGGATTAATCTTAGCCTCAGTTTTCCTAAAACTACAATGTTTTACTCTTTTATTTGTTTTAAAGAGACAAAGGCCTAAATTGCTGCTTTTAAAGGATGAGGTACAACGGATTTCTTTTTGCACAAAATGTCATTTTCCCAAATGTCAAGATAAGCTAATGTTCTGAATCGAGGTTAAAATTACAAGAGAGTACTTGTAGAGATCATAAAGGAAATTGTGACGGCAAAAGCCATCATTATGGAACATGAGGACCTAAAAGTAAAATTTGGTTAATAAATCGTCGAGGCAAAGAAACTAGCATTCATACCTGGCAGAATTCAGTGCTGCTATGATTTCGCCATTTGGCTTAACCTTATTGTTTTCACAAAGCTTTATATATTTATGCGTTATTTCTAACATTTGGTTGATTTGTCCGCGTATTTCTTAGATTTCATAACAATTAACGAAAACACTTTATATACATTTATAAGATCACCCTTCAATATTTCTCTAAAAACAAATTCATAAACATTTCTGACAACAATCCATAATCATATACGTTTAATTTATTGCTAAATAAAGCTAGATAAACACTGTTTATAATAATTCTAATATTCCACTGATTTTATCATGTATAACCAAACAACCCGCTGCATGTGTGTTATGTGCCGAAAACACAGAATTTTCAGTAACTCCAACATTACAATTTCTGTCAAAGGCAAGCATAGGTTGGTTTAGGGGAAAGACAATAATGAATGTTGGTCATTATTTTTGTACCCTAGCCTAGCTAGAAGAAGACGGAGGCTCAAGAAAGAAAAAAAAAACCAGCAGGGAGCATTGTTTGGGGAATCTGATGGCTTAAGTGCTCAACAAAAATGTTATAGTTCAGTTTTTAAACATTATTTCAGCAGAAGAAACTAATTTATTTGTTGTTGATGTTTATATGCGGTGCAGCTTGTTGCACATGAGTAATGAGGTCGAAACACGTAAGAATTTCTCTAATTCTCCATTGAAGTTGAAGGTTGTGCGCGATTTTATTTCCTTACATGTACATAGTGGTGTGCGAATAATAGGACGAAAATTGGATCCTTTCAGTTCTCTAAGTAGAGGACTTGGAAAACGTTTCGATATGTGGTTCACTGGTAAAGTGGATTTAGACAATCAAAAGGATGTGTTGTTCAACGACTTAATTCAAGAATGTAAACATGCTGCCCCAGGTGCAAGGCTCTCGTATCAGCTCAGAACTCGTTTGGAACGCTTCTGTCGTGAAGTTAGAAGAGAAATTGCATGTAGAGTTAAAGATGGTTGTGCTCCATTGTTTATCGCATGCAAACGAGGACATGTCGAAATTGTAGAGTATTTGATTACTGTGTGCAATGTAGACTTGGAACAACGAGGACTTTATGAAGTTCCAGATGATCGTTCAGTGCATAATGTAACACCTTTATGGTGTGCAGCAGTTTCAGGAAAACTTCCTGTGATAAAATGCTTAGTTGAACATGGTGCAAATGTGAATGCAATTTCTGATACTGGTTCTACGCCAGTTCGCAGTGCCTGTTTTATGACACATCTTGATATTGTCTCTTATCTTGTGGAACATGGGGCAGACATACTCCGTCCAAACTACAATGGTGGAACATGCCTCATCAATTCTGTGCAAAGTGTTCAGTTGTGTCTTTATCTTCTTCAGCATGGGGCATCTGTAAATACTCGTGATATACAGAACAAGACAGCACTACATTATGCCATTCAAGAACATCGATTTGAAACAACCAAGCTGTTGCTGGATCACGGAGCAGACCCACATGCCAGAAGTCGTTACAACGATGATGCATTGCAAACAGCTTGCCTTAAAGGTGCAACTCAAATTTTTGAGTATCTTATCTCAAGAGTAAGTTATCCACCTGAACGATTGGCAGATGCACATGAATTAATGGGATCTACTTTCCTTGATGAACACAATGATACTGCAACAGCTTTAAGGCATTGGCGTATAGCAGCAGATCTGAGGCGTACATTTGGCTCATCGGATAAATTAGAACCCATACCAAAACGTCCAGTTTTACCTCCAAGGGCAGCTTTTCGTTATGCAACAGAATTTAAAACAATGGAAGAACTGAACAATGTGGCTTTGGATTTAGATGCCATGAGAATTCAAAGTCTTTTAATTTGTGAGAGAGTTTTGGGTCCTCATCATAAGGATACGTTGTTTCGGCTCATGTATAGAGGTGCAGCTTATGCAGATGCTCTTAGGTATCAGCGATGCATAGAATTGTGGAGACGTGCTTTGGAGATACGAGTGGAGAAAGATACAGTAAGTGTCTCCAGGTGTTACACTATTTATGAATTAGGTTCCTACTTCAGATTTCTGAAACATTGCTGGAGGAACAAATAACCTAGTTGCGCTTCTCATATGCTTTTCTTTCTGCTTTCAAGAATATGCATGTGTTAATACATCCTTGTTTTCTTCAGCCTACTCGGTTTCTAAACATTTTCTTCATTGCCATTATATGTACTTTTTTTTTTGCTTTTTATGCTTCAGAGTAAAAAAACCATATGGGTCTGTCCATTGTTAATATTAGGACACTTGCATCATTTGGAGACATCTGCAGTACTACTTGGGACATACCTCTAGCATTGCCAATGTAGCAACCATCCCTTTTGTGTATAGTGAGGGCAGGCTACTTAGATGTAGACATAATATCCGCCAGGAAATTGCCAGCATTTCTCAACGTGAACTACGGTGAGTGATAGATAGTTTCCTAAAGAGGTGCCAAAAATGTATGGATGACAGTGGCCAGTTTCAGTATCTCCTTTCATAAAGTTGGTAAGTAAAGCCTTTAAAAGTAGTTTTAAAAATGTTGTATGGTTTCATCCACGCCTTTCTATGATAGCAGCAGATGGCAATGAGTGCAGAGGATGCGGATAGGAAAAACACTGTGTAGCCAGTTCATAGTTTTTTGGCTCTCTCTGTATTAACAGCCTTAGATAAAAAGAAAATACCATTAGGAATATTTTATGACTTAGCTAAAGCATTTGCCAGCATAGACCACAACCTCTTGCTGCAAAAGTTAAAAAGTTTATAGCTTCAGTAATATATCTATAAGTTGGTTTGGATCTTACTTAACAAATAGGATCCAGAAAACCAGAATCAATGGTTGTGATTCAGAACCGGATATTATTACTAAAGTTATCCTGCAAGGTTCTATACTTGGCCCTTGGTTATTTTTAATATTTATAAACAACCTGCCATATTATCTTAGCAAAGATTCAATAGCTGTGCTTTTTGTGGATACTAGTGTACTTATATCTGAAAAGTCACATCAGCAATTAAGAAATTCTGTCAATAAAGTGTTTGAACAACTCAACTTTTGGTTTGAAGCTAAGAAGCTTTCATAAAACCAACTTTATTCAATCTCAAATGAAGCATAAACAAGTGAATGAATTAACAGTCAGGTACAACAGTTACACCATAAATAAGATATCTGATACAAAATTTCATG
Organism: Deroplatys truncata; assembly: GCA_030765065.1. Lineage (NCBI taxonomy): Eukaryota > Metazoa > Arthropoda > Insecta > Mantodea > Mantidae > Deroplatys > Deroplatys truncata. The sequence goes on from CM060981.1 coordinate 120,676,994, forward strand.
GGCTTCAAATAGATGGAGAGCTCGGCTGGAGAAAAAAAATAAAAATCATGCTACCAAAACAGCTTGATTTGCTTTGCCTTAAGAAACAAAAAATTTGCTCCATCAAAATGCATATTTTGCCTACTTTCGCTCCCTATTGTGATATGGAATAATCTTCTGAGGTAATTTGGCACATAGCAAGCAAGTATTTATATTACAAAAAAAAGGCCATACCTATTATTTGTGGTGTTGGGTCTTGTCATTCCTCTAGGCCCTTATTCAAAACCCAAAGAATTCTTACTCTTAGTGGTGAATACATATATTCTCTCTTAAGCTACCTTACAGATAATTATGATAACTTCACAACAAACCTTGCTGTGCATGACCACAATAAAAGACATGCAGGTGATTTGCGTAACCAGCAAATAGCTTAAAACTGTTCCAAAAAGGATGTTACTATTCTGCAATAACAATTTATAATAACCTTCCATCCTACCTAAAACTATTAGGCAATCCTAATCAACATAAAGTCTTTCTTATATACTCACTCCCCATATAGTATGGAGGAATTTTTTAATATGTCATGCAACATATAAATATTCAATACATAGGGCACATGGCATATGATGGTGACTTATACTTATCATTTATTTGTTATTGTTATTCTACTGTAATGCATATTGAGATGTTTACTCTTGGAATGGTGATGGTTTACACATTTTCATATTTTAGATAATGCATGATGTGGAGAGCAAGAGGGAGAAATGGTGTTGGGTATGTTATTAGTTAAAAAAAAAGGTTCTTGGTGCAGGGTATGTTTATTAGATATGCTGCATATTTCATAATTGTATTACGTGTTCAATGTCCCTGAGTGTTGCTCACAGTGGGGCCAAATGAACAAACAAATAATTAAGCAGTTATTTAAAGAAATATGTTGTTACACATGTTACAATATTTGGGAACTTCATTATGGGATGACGAGTTGATGAGAAAAATTCAGGTCCCCCTGGCAATTAAATACACTGAAAATATTCTTGAGACTTTTCAGGGACATTAAAGGGTTCCTGGAAAGAAACCATTTTGTAAATAATGCAAAAATTAATTTTTTATTCAATATTTATTCCTTGTTACAAATGTTACAAGTGACTTTATAGATTTTTTTTCTTTCTTTTCTTTTCTTTTTCCTTTCCTTTAAAACAGGACTTGTATACAATATTGAACCATGACTTAAGAGATTTTAAATCAAAATTTTCACAATTTTATTTCAATTTGAATCTCATATATCAATCTAGTTCATATTTTTTTACATCTGGTTTAGGCAGCACTGAAGTAAATTGAGGGAAATTAACATATTTTTGATCTTCATTAGTTAAAAATACTTTCCCCAATTTGCCATAACTTTTGAGGAACATGAATCCAACTTCACCTAGATGATACGTTACTGTCTGACATAGTTATGCAGAAGAGAATATGTATTTGGGACCCTCTCCTTGAATACTGATTTATGTAGTGCAAGGAATTATGCATGTTGAGTCTACTTTCCTCTTCAATTCCTGATATTCTGAAGTGCTAATTGTATCATTTTTCTGTTCATCATTGTCATTTTCTGATTTGCTGGAATACACATCTTTGAACCTCTATCAAGTTCCTTGTGGTGGGTTTTGCTGATTTGATGTGACAGGAAAAATAACTTAAACTTTTTTCTTTTCTGAGTTATGTGTAAAGCCTGTCAATATGTGCTTATCGTCATATCTTTCAAAATGATGATAAGTTCTGAGCCAGGAATATCCTTTACTAACTCCCATCTCTTATTCCAAAATATGTTAATATCTTTTATATCTCTTTCAGGTATATACACAACTGTTTACTTTGCCAAAGATTTCACACACAAGTAAAAGTCTTCAGGAGATACAACCTGAGGGTTCATGCTTTAACAGCTGTCCAAACCATTCTTTTAATTTGGCCACCAATAGTTTCCACAGCCCCTTTACCATGTCCTACAGCAAATGTATTCCAATAAACTGTTTGGACGAAAAAGTCTTCTGCTAAAAGGCATATATTGGAAACAGTACTTGTTTTTAAATTGTGCAGAACAATTATCGAAAAATACATACAAACTTTCTGTTCTGGATTGATTTGTTTGAAGTCTGATACTATCGACTAGAAATGTCCAAGCTGACTGTTTTGAAAGACTTAAGTCATCGCTTATTACAACATAGGATTCTGTCATATTGTGCAACCACAAACTGAAGAAGTATTTTTTTAGCTCCACGTATGGATGCCAATTTGAAGAAGTTGGTTTTTCTTTTATTTGCACCACGCTTTGGGCGTCAATTTGAAGTAGTTTGTATTGAAGGAGTTGTATTGTATTTCAACTGTTGGGGAGCCAAACTTGTAGTAGTTGCAACCGCACGTATAGTAAACAGTTTCCAGTAGCCTTTGCCCCAAATGTACTTTCAGGTGGCCTTTGCCCCAAGTTTAAAAAAATATTAACTTTGTAATTTGACTGTTTCTTTAAATATTATATAGTTATGTTTGCCTCGGCTGCATCAGTATTATTGTTAGAGACATGTTTCTCTTTGCAGGGTTGTGGTGCGACTGAAGAATGTAGGCTTACACAGATTATAATTTTTACTTCACTACATTTATTAATCCTTGACACAATTTAAATAACACTTCACTGATATAGAGAGCTGTAAGATTCGTTTATTAATTGCTTGCACTTTTTAACACGTAAACTATTTTTGTCTCACACGAATACGTATTAAATTTCCTGAGGACGCATCACGCATCCGGTTACAAACACTGTCTGCAGGCAACTGACTTCTAAATTTGTAAATTTTTCTCCTTTTTAGTTCCTGATTGGCTAATCCTAGTCCAATAGAATACCTTCATTTAACTAAAGCTTTTTCTGGTTGTTGATTGGCTATTTTTAAACTGTCTCAAAATTTACATTATTGTTGCTCCAATAATGACTAGTAGCATTATTAAACATTCTTACTCATTATTGCCTCAAGGTTATTTCATTGTTAGCAACTTTTAACCTATTATTCTCACAGCTCCTACATTATTAAATTACATAATACATTCATATAACATTATTACATGTATACAATAATATAAACATATACAATAACTGTAATATACACTTTTTATATATTGTTACATGCACATATTGCTTTTAAGGCGGGCTGTTGTTGAATTTATATTATATAATTTGATTGAAATGATTTAAGTGTTAAAAATACTGCCTCAAAACAAGTGCAAGTTGTTACCTGCAAGTGCTGCCAGTGTGCACTCTACTTCATCTTGTGACACCAAACTGTAGTTCTCAGCATAATGAACGTGAATTACTGCTTCACCTTTCGTTGAACTTGTTACCTGCAAGTGCTGCCAGTGTGCACTCTACTTCATCTTGTGACACCAAACTGTAGTTCTCAGCATAATCAACGTGAATTACTGCTTCACCTTTCGTTGAACTTGTTTTCTTTCCCACAAGAAATTGGGATTGTTCATTCTTTACAAATGTGTGACTTTAAAAGCTGTGGAGTTAATGTTTATTTTTGCCAAAGTCTGCAAGTGGTACCTTATTCTCAGTTGCTTGCAACCAGCCATCACACTCTTTCCATGTCACTTGTTGAGAGAGATCACATTCAGGCTGGAGTAGAATTTTATGTCATAATAGCATCTTTCGCAGTTATTTAACATGCAAAATTCACTTTCAAGATTATAGCATATTTTCTCAATCAATGTCTCATAAGTTAGTGAAGTTGCAGCAACATCACCCATAGGTGAAATAGCTTCACTCAAACATTTGAAGTGAGCATGTTGTAAACAGACATACACACACATTATGAGGAGTGTTACAGACAAGCATGACATGTTTTGGCCATAACTCGTGAAACTTTGACAGAGAGATCTTTATTTTATGATTATTCATAAAAAGCTTGTGGACCTCCAAAATGGTCATTATTAGAAAGCGCTTTTGCATTTGAACTTTGTGTCCAGTGTTTATGTCTTTAACAGTAATGTACTCTCTTTTTGCTGATGTTTGCCAACTAATTTCACCTGTTTCAAAAAATTCTTTAACTTTTTTACCAATATCTTTTGGAAGCAAATGAGATTTTGTCAATTTGGTCACTGTATAAAGATCAGAAGGATTATTAAATGTTTCCTTCACAAGTTGAACAATAGCTCTCTTCTTTTTAGGACTGAGTGGAAGATTTCTTCTTACTTTGACTGCTGCTTTCCGAAGAGTGCTTGTAAATGGATATGAACCAATTATCTTTTTCTTTTGCTGTCCAGACATTTGTTTTTAAGAGCCTTCCTTTTACACCACTCTTGTACCCTGATTAGTAATATTTCTATTTTCTTAGCAGTTCCTCATTTTGTGAACACTTAAAACTTTTCTTTTTGTCTGTTAATAAGATTTCTCTTCTATCTTTTCTAAGTAATTCTTCCCACTTTTCAGGATTTTCACTCTTCATTTGTTCCGAAACTTAGCAACACTATCAGCAGAAGCTTTAGGTCCCATTACTGTGAATGAAAGAAATCAAAAATAATGCTTTATAATTCATTTAATGCTGTGCTAAAATACAATATAGAAGAAATGCCATAATTCTGCATTCTTAGTCATTTAAAGCCATTTTTAAAAAAAGGTTACCAGTTATTCTGAGAAAAAATAATTGATATGACCGTTTAATAATGATTGCAAGTCATTCCCTATAAAAAAAAAGCAGGTTAACCTTAAAACTACTCTATATTTACAAAGTGACTGACTTAAAATGAAAGAAAAGAATGGCTGTAACATCCATAAGCTCTATCTGTGTAACATTGGTAACACGTATCTTGGAAATAAAGCTTTGCAAAAATTAATTAAATAACACTGGAGTAAGTTAGTTACTAGTATATCAGCTTGAAGTGCATTTGGAAAGTAAAGTAATAAACTTAATAATGATTGCAAGTCATTCCCTATAAAAAAAAAGCAGGTTAACCTTAAAACCACTCTATATTTACAAAGTGACTGACTTAAAATGAAAGAAAAGAATGGCTGTAACATCCATAAGCTCTATCTGTGTAACATTGGTAACACGTATCTTGGAAATAAAGCTTTGCAAAAATTAATTAAATAACACTGGAGTAAGTTAGTTACTAGTATATCAGCTTGAAGTGCATTTGGAAAGTAAAGTAATAAACTTATACTTGAGGTAAAACTTTTTCAATTTTTATGTTTCTGATGTTATCTGGATGTTGCTACTTATGTTATTTACTTACCAAATGTCATAACATTTTGGAGGATGAAACACAATATGTTGCTTTACAAGCTTAGATGCATTATTTGCAGGAAAACGATGATTCTTGACAAAACAGATGTACCAACTTAGTCTTTCTTTAATTGACAGTATTTCTGTAGCAGTAACCATTGATTTGAATCAAAGATCTGAATTCTAGTGACCATAACCCCCCAAATAATTGAGGCAGTATTTTTAACACTTAAATGATTTCAGTCTAATTATATAATATATATAATTCAATAACAGCCCACCTTAAAGCAATATGTGTATGTAACAATATATAAAAAGTGTATATGACAGTCATTGTAAATGTTTATATTATTGTATACATGTTCAATAACGTTATGTGAATGTATTATGTAATTTAATAATGTAGGAGCTGTGAGAAAAATAGGTTAAAAGTTGCTAACAATGAGGTAACCTTGAGGCAATAATGAATTTGAAAGTTTAAATTCTACTAGTCATTATTCGAGCAACAATAATGTAAATTTTGAGACAGTTTAATAAATAGCCAATCAACAACCAGAAAAAGCTTTAGTTAAATGAAGGTATTCTGTTGGAGTAGGATTAGCCAATCAGAGACTTGAATTACAGAAATTTACAAATTTAGGCGGTAGAAATCAATTCAGTTGTTTGCAGACAGTGTTCCTAACCAGACGCGAGACACGTCCTCGGGAAATTTAATACGTATTCGTGTGAGACGAAAATAGTTTACGTGTTAAAAAGTGCAAGTAATCAATAAAATAATCTCACAGCTCTCTCTATATCAGTGAAGTGTTATTTAAATTGTGTCAAGGATAAATAAATATAGTGAAGTAAAATTATAATCTGTGTATAATCTGTGAGAGCCTACATTCTTCAGTCACACCACAACCCTGCAAAGAGAAACATGTCTCTAACAATAATACTGATGCAGCCAAGGTAAACATAAATGTATCATATTAAAGAAACAGTCAAATTACAGAGTTAATATTTTGGGGGCAAAGGCCACCGGAAAGTACATTTGGGGCGAAGGCTATCGGAAACCGGGTACTATATGTACGGTTGTAACGAACTTCAAGTTCGGCTCCCAACAGTTGAAATATAATACAACTCCTTCAATACAACCTACTTCAAATTGACGCCCAAAGCGTGGTGCAAATAATTTAAAGATAATACCTACTTCATAATGATTATCATGAAATTTAAATATTTACACGTTTTGCTCTTTATATGGAATGGCTGAAGTGTTAATCTTGATTAACATGAAGAAGACAGAAGAAAACACTTTTGTAACAAGAGTTTGTGGAAGAGCAGGTAGAGAAAGTTATGTGAGTGTAACACATCTTAATTTTTTGAGAATGATCTCTGTATGTGCACTTGTGACTGAGGTGTGCATGCATGCATCCATCCATTCGGTGGTTTGTTATTGTCTATGAACAGCAAAACTCAAAAACAAACAGTCTGGTAAATGACAAATTTCATACTTAAATCACTGCTTAATCATGCCATTCATTTATTTTCAAGAATACTCCCCTTTATATGAAAAAAATCTGATGTGTTACACTCACATGACTTTCTCTACTCTTGTACAAACTATTTTTACAAACTCTTATTCTCCATCTATTTCATATTAATCGAGATAAACATTTGCAGAAACGATCTTTTGACATGCAAAGAGAATTACATTTTACACATAGCGACCAGTTCTAAAAATATTTGACTATCGCTTAAGGCCTACTATGTTCCCCTTGTTTTGAAATTGCAAGGGCAATATAGAAATACAGTAGCCTTTAAGCGTCGACATATATCTTAATAGCTGGTTGCTAGGTGCAGCACCATTCTCTTTGCCACAGATTAATACTCTTTGCATATCCAAGACAAAAAAATTAATACCGAATTCCCATTTGAGAAAATAAGTATTGAAAAATTTAAGGGAATAACAAGCAATATCTCGAAAATGGTTCACTCAACAAAAAAAATGTATATACATAAATTGTGTATTTTAACGCGATCTACATTTTTTGTGTAGTAAAATTTTGTCTATCTCTTATGGTTTACCAGTTATGCAAAAGTTGTTCACAATGAAGAATACCTTTGGAGACATCCCCAGAAAATTCAAGATATACATTTTATTTGTTATGAAAATATCTTAAACATATGATATTTTAATCAAAATCATTAGAGCCATTTTTGAGAAAATTAAAATTTTCGAAAAATGTTCCATGTAAAGGGTAATCTGGGGTTGGGGAATTTTCTTGAAAACCTTCGTGTCGCATCTCTGGAAGATACTGAACCTAAATACCAAGTTTGGTGTTTATCCGACTGTTCATTTCTGAGTTATGCTGTTCACAGACACACACATGGACATGTTTCCAAAAATGCTTTTTTTGGATTCAGGGGGTCTCAAAACCTATATTTCCGGTGAAATCTCGGTATCGAATTTTTGGGTGGAATACAATACTTCTACTTACTATACCTAGTAGAGAAAGTAAAAACGTGTCCATTACAGGTCTCAAAAATGCCTTAACCATTGTGATTAGAATACTGTGTGATTAAGATATTTGCATGACTAATAAAATATATATTTTGAATTTTTTATGAATTGCTGGTGATATCCACTTCATTGTGAATAAATTTTGTCTAATTTTGTATAACTGGTAAACCATAAGTAACGGACAACATTTACTACACAGAAAATGTAGTTCATTAAAGTATAAAATTTATGTGAAATAACCTTTTTATAACATAGCAGTTTTCAAAATATTCATTGATGCATCTTAGGTTTTTGCAGCTGTCCTGCAGCATCTGTAAAGCATCTTATGCAATTCTTCATTTTTTCTGCATGGGTTCATTAGCAACGAAAATCAAAAGTTGACTCTATGCAAATAGTGGTGTTCTGTTTTTCGTGTTGTACATGGAACCAAGTCCATATTGCCTTAATTGAACTCATTTTTACTTTCTCTACTAGGTATAGTAAGTAGGGGAAGTATTGTATTCCACTCAAAAATTCGATACCGAGATTTCACCGGAAATACATGTTTTGAGATCCCCTGAATCCAAAAAAAGCCTTTTTGGAAACATGTCCGTCTGTCTGTGAACAGCATAACTCAGAAATGAACAGTCGGATAAACACCAAACTTGGTATTTAGGTTCAGTATCTTCCAGGGATGCGACACGAAGGTTTTCAAGAAAATCCCTCCACCCCAAGATACCCTTTACATGGAAGATTTTTCGAAAATTTTAATTTTCTCAAAAACAGCTCTAACGATTTTGATTAAAATATCATATGTTTAAGATATTTTCATGACAAATAAAACGTATATCTTGAATTTTCTGGGCATGTCTCCAAAAGTGTTCTTCATTGTGAACGACTTTTGCATAACTGGTAAACCATAAGAGATAGACAAAATTTTACTACACAAAAAATGTACACCACGTTAAAATACACAATTTATGTCATATACATTTTTTTTGTTGAGTGAACCATTTTCGAGATATTGCTTGTTATTCTCTTAAATTTTTCAATACTTATTTTCTTAAATGGGAATTCGTTATTCATTTTTTTGTCTTTGATATGCAAAGAGTATTAATCTGTGGAAAAGGGAATGGTGCTGCACCTAGCAACCAGCTATTAAGAGATATGTATATGCTTAAAGGCTACTGTATTTCTATATTGCCCTTGTAAATATATATTCCCCTTACATCTACAAGAAAATTAGCAATAAGATAGAGTCTGCAAATGTTTATCTCGATTAACATGAAGTACATGGAGAATAAGCGTTTGTAAAAATAGTTTGTACAAGAGTAGAGAAAGTCAAGTGAGTGTAACACATCAGATTTTTAATCAAGAGTTTATCTTGCATAATGTAACATGAAGAAAAGAATCGCTTTTGTATGCATACTATAATATATGTATGAGGGATTATGTGAATTTTTTAATGGGTATAGAAAGTTATGTGATTGTGATAAATCAGATTTTTGCATTATCTATTATGTTCCATCCAGCCCAAGAAAGGGCCCTGTTGTAAACAAATGTACATGTCACAGCCACAGCACCCCTTTCAAGTAAATGAAAATAGTTAATTACTGCAATGCATCACTAGAGCTAAACACAGTAGGTGCTAAAAACTTAAATAGGCACTATTAATAATGATAAGCATTGAAGTAGGCACAATCATTTGTTCATTTACTACTTAAAAACACAGTTTGACACAACAGAACAGTAAAATAATATCAAATATCCATATTTCATATAGCATGTATTAAATTTACTTAATTCCACTCTTAGTGTTGTGTAAACTGTAAACATTATTTCTTTAAATTTGCACTCTTCAGTTGCAATGTATTTTTTATGGCAAACCCTATTATCGGTTTAATTTCTCTCTTGAAACATTTTACACTTGCAAGCTGGCTTATATTTTTATTGAGTTTGTTATGTATTATTATTAAACAGGCTATTGTTATGTTTGTAATGAAATAAGTATATAGTCATTTAGGTCAGTACTGTGTTTTTGCCCACTTGGGAAGTAGAAAAAATAAACCATCATATTAATTAAAAAGCGGCAAAATACTAAAATGGTGGATTTTCCAGTTGTAAGCCAATAGTTTTTTTTTTTCTTTTTAAATGACTATTTACGGTATGCTTTATTGTGCTAAGTTGCCACTATTTAATTATTACGCAAAACAATGCAACTGCTGACATCAGGAAAGGAATGCCAGTATTACAAACTGCCTCAGGCATGTTGTCAACAATGTCTCATTCAGAGTGCAAAATATAAATTGCAGTACTAAGGTTAACATTATATTGATAAATAATATTAATAAATAACTTCCAGTAACAAAAATAATAAAATTACATTAGGCAAAAACTTGATAAAAGTTCTCATTACAAAAAAAAAGGCATAATAGGCCCGTAAGCTATGAAAAGGTACACTATAAAAATAGGCAATCATAGGCACTGTAAAATTAGTATATTTTACTCCAGTAAGCATGAAACATATTTATATTCCTAAAGCCTATGATTCTAAACAGAGGAACAAAATAGACAAATGCTGAGCTCTTAATTATCACCCAGTAGCACTTCAAATAATAAAGACGGTGAATAATAATAGTATTTTAATAACCATTTCGTTTAAGTAAATCTTAAATAACTCATTTATTATCATGGCCATGCAGACATCAGTATTCCTGCATTGTTTATTGGCAGGAAACAACAGTCATGCTAATCAGTATTGTTTATGCCGTGATTGTAGCAGCTCAAAGCAGTGTAATTAAACATAGAAGTGGCAAATCCCTTAAAAGTAGTGCAAAAACTATAGTTTGAAATGTGTTTGATTTTTTTGTTTGAGCATTATCCTTGCTATTAAAGATGTTTATTAAATTAACATCATAAGCAACTGGCAGCGTGTGTGTGAATGCTTGCAACCAAGTTTATGACAGCTTGATGACTGGAATACGACTCAAGTGATATCGCCATGTCTTATTCTGAGCCGGGTGTCATGCTATTCACAGAGGACTCCAATTAACACCTAAGATTTCGCTAATAAAAGATATTTCATAGTATTTTTTCACCCATTCTTGAATTACTACTTTTAATTTAACAAGTATAGGGATATGTATTCCTTTAACACTCAGTGCTGGTGCAGTGAAAGATAGCATTGTGAGGTAACATTGGCAGTGTCTTGAAGTCGGAAAGTAAACAGCAGAGTAGCTGTAGAGGGGGAAGAGAGGAAGCTCCATCATGCATCCATGAAACGTTTAGCTTGAAGTGATACTATGTGCATTACTTATGTTAGGGCCCATTTTCAGGCCAGAAAGAGAGTAGTACCAGAACAATGCATGCATTGTATTTCTACAAAAACTTTTTATTTTCTCTACCAGTACGTAGTTGGTAGAGAAGGTATTGCATTCCACCCAAAAATTTGATACCGAGATTTCACCAGGAGCACATTTTTTGAGGACCCCTCAATCCCCCCAAAAAAAAGTATATTTAGAAAAAGGCCTGTGTGTGCGCAGAAATAACCTGTGAAGTCTTCTTCATTTAGAAGGAATTTTGTATAACTGGTAATTGTAAAGTGAGATGAAAACGTACCATAGAAAAAATGTGTAGATCTCTTTAAAACACACATTTTACAAATAAGTTTTTCTGTGGCATAAGCCGTTTCTGAAATATCCATTATTAAAGGTTTGAATTGTTCAATACTTGTCATTCTTTTAAAGTCTCATTGATTTTCAGTTATTTCTCATGATTGCATGGAAACACTATGGAATTTAAGGCTGGCATATAGCGTCCAGTTCTTAAACATGTGGTCATCTCTGTTCTCTTTGTATCTATAGCAAAATGTGTAATGTAGCTATTTTTGCAAAGCTTTGTTTGGATTAAAATGTAGTAGATAGAAAAAATACACTTTAGTAAGAATAGTTTGTATACCCATTAATAAAGATAGAGGGAAAGTCATGTGAATGTATCACATCAGATTTTTCATTTAGGAGTGTTTCTGTTGCAGTATGAGTTATTAACAGTAATTCAGAATTAAGAGGTAAAGTTAAACATAAACAAACCTCCTACATTTTTGCTGCAACTCCTAAACTAAAAGACCAAAAATGATTTGTAAGGCCTGTATACTAGAATATAGTCATAACGGAACAGACTTGCAAAGCAGTTTTTGACTTTTTGTTGAGAATGCTATGAAGCAGAAATTAGTTGTTACTCCACAGAAAATACATGTTATAATGAGGCAAAGATGCAGATATTTTATCCCAAGCAGTGTACATAAATGGTGACAATTTAACAGTTAAAAGAATAGAGAAAAAAAAAGAAAGAAAAGAAAAAAAAATAAAACACACATACAATTTTTATGGATTAAATAGTGAAGTTTCTGGGTGCCAATATTTTTAATACCCCTTTTGTAAGAAGGTTTTGCTGTATTTCCTCTGTGTGTTATAATAGTTTATTACCAGTGTATTGTAAATAATTATATAAAGGGAGAAAATCATGTCCAGTCTAACGTGAGAAACTACTTAACCAATAACAAATTTAAACCTGAATTTTGTAATACTAACTTCACTTACTTGTATGACAAAGTGCTGCAAAAATCAAGTTATCTGCCCCTTCACTTCAAAATTAATGGTTCACCATACTTAACTTATATAGTTAACAGCTGTAAAGATTATTTAGATTATTTTTCTTAATAGTTTCAGACAGTGTGCCATTTCCAAAATGTTTAAGCTGTTGGCCTGGGGGTAGGGAATCTTTATATATACCAATTTTGCCTCTATTTCATTAAATATTGGCGTGGAGTTTCTGTATTGTATGAAAACTCAAGCCTTTATGTTAGAACCACAAGACTAAAAGAGAGGTACTAAAGTTTAAAATTTAATACTTATTGTCATTTATTTAAAATTACTTGGCCATTCCAATAATTCATTCAATGCTAAAATATACTTACAGGTTGTACAACATTTCCAAAATTTGCAAGACTTTTGGGGGAAGGTTAAGGGAATCAGAAACATCTGCCAATATTTTATACCCATTTCCCAGAATATCAGGGAAGTTTTCATTGGTTATTAGGAATATCACAGAGTTTTTATGAAATTGTAGTTATAAGGGGCAAAGGGGTGTATCCACCTTAAACGTCATCTACATTATTGTACAAAAACTTTGTAAAGAATTTGGAGGGGAGTTTGTAAACAAAATTAATTAAATTGTCATTTGAGATTAAAAGCCACCCATGAACACTTGGTAAGCACACTAGTAATTAATACTTTGTTAAATTTTACCTGCTCAATATTAACCCTCCGTCAGGCGCGCGCTTTGGTAGAACGGCGTTAGTCGCACGGGGCCTAGTAGACCCGTGCTATATTTTTGTTGTTATTGTTTGTATTTTTGTTTTCTTTCGTTTATTTTCTTTTTTCCTGTGTTTACCTTTATTTAGATTAAGCGTACAAGGCTTTCATTAGTAGGTATTATGTTACAACATAAAAATACAAGCTAAAATACGAGTACATATACGTTATAAATAGTATTACAGTAAGTATAAAGAAATACATTGCCATTTCCAGGTATACATACAACTTGTAATTTCAAATGTTCAGTTACTCAGAATCATCTACTATCTCACCAGTGTTTTCCCCGTCTAAGCAACTTTCGCAAATAATTTTAGCATGTTTGCTCAAACACAGGGGGATGTTGCATTTCCCACATGCATATTTAGTTTTGCAGTTCATTTTGTCTTTGTTGCAGGGTGTACATCGTTTCCTTTTCAATGTGCATAGTGGTGTATTTGCCAATTCAACTACCCTGGATTCTTCAGGTTTATATTTTGTCAAAAGGCCTTTCAAATCACCGGGTAGATTTGATGCTGTTGCTCTCCTTTGTAGCTGTTGTAACAGTAAAGCTAAAGATAGTGCTTTCAAATACTCTTTCCTTGTGGAATATTTATTTTGGTTTCCAAGGAAGATAACCCTAGAATTAATACCTGCAATGTTCAAGATATGGTAAAAAATTACCATGGGCCACCTTCTCGTTGTTCTTGCTACATTGTATGTAGCACACAATTTATCTACATCAACTCCAGATTTACTGTTGTAACGCAGGATTATTTCAGGCTTTTTCTCAGCACCTTCTGATAACTGTGTGGATGAAACATGTTAGACTTGAGAGCAAAACTACTGTTTTACCACTTTTTGGAACATATGAAACAAGCGTTTCATTTTTTTGTGAAGCCAAATATGCTTTCGTACTGACTGCGATCTTTTGGAGAAGTGAAATTAGTGGGTAATTCTTTTTTGTTCTTTCACACTGTACCGACGAAAAAAGTTGTCTTTTGCGCAATTCATTCACCAGCGATACAGTGGTAAACCAATTATCTGCAGTAACGTTTCGTCCAGTGCCAGAGATTGGTTCAGTTAGTCTCAGCACTACAGCCTCTGCCGAGTTAGTTTGCAAATATGGTCCTTCCGGCTGCTGTCCACGATAAATCTCCATGTTACTTGTATAAAACAGTTTTGCATCACTCAAACAGAATCTATTTATGCCATACTTCTTTTGCTTGGATGGTATATATTGTCTAAAACCACATCGACCACGAAATGCCGGCAACTGTTCGTCGACAGTGACATTTTGTCCAAGAGAATAATGGTTCTGACAGTTGTTCAGAAACAATGTAAAAATTTCTCTAACAGCAGCCAATTTATCCAATCTTCGACGCTCCAGTCTTGAGCTTTTGTCATCAAAGCGAATACAGCGTATTAGAAAATGAATCGATTTTTGGACATAGCCATTCGGAATAGAGGAATTCCAAGATCATTGGTTCTCCAAAACTCGCGAATATTCTGGCATCCACCACGAAAAATTCCTGCCAGGTACAATAAGCCTAGGAAAGCTTTTATTCTATTACATCTGTAGGTCTACTGTCTCTTTCATGATCAAATTTGTGCTGCGCACTGCTAATATAGGTATTTGAGCTTTCGACAATCAAATCAACTATATCTTCTGTAACAAAAATCAATTTCCATTTTTGCATTTTTGGCAGCTCCTACCACACTAGGAATTTTGATCAATATATTGTGAGCTCTTGTCTGTGTTATATTCCAAGGTGTTTTTTTTCCATGTTGTTCCATCTCTTCCTGTAAATAACAACAGAATGTATTGTCAATAATAATAATAATAAGAAGAAGACTAAGAATAAGAATTAGTATGATAAGCATATGATCTTACCTATAAAATACATGTTATCACACAAGCTGCTTTCATCGTCTTTTTCTTCATCTTCATGCTCAGTTTCTGAATCTAAAGATCTCGTTTCGAGTTTATCTTCCGAATCAGAATCATCTTATTCATATAAGTTGTCATCCACGAGCAAGGCATCATAATTGCAAAGTAGGCGATGTACTTCTTCCAAATTATTCGGATTCTGTAGATCGTACCTTTTACTCGCATTCATGACGAAGCAGTAACAGCTCCTTGCAATAGCAAAGCAATATTGTACAAAAGCTAATGAGAAACAAATCTGTCAACAATATGTAACGAGAGCAGGCGCGCGGGGACTGGTTGACCTGTGCAATACGTAACTGCTGATTAGTCATTCCTCCAGCCAAACAAATAAACAGATAAGGTTATCGCTGCAGCAAATAATCGCGCAAGGTGTAATGTTAGATGTCCTAGTCAGGCAGTTGCATAGGTGCGTTCGTTCGAAAATTATAACATTTATATAATGCCAGGGGTCTCACAGGCCCCTAGCGACTGACGGAGGGTTAAGTCATGTTTAGGGTTCTTAAACACAGATAATTGATTAGAATTACTTTTATTGATATGTCAAAAATTGAATGATTTAACTTTCATTTGGTGTATCACTTGACACAATATGATTGCTTTCATTTTTCTAAAAAAATCTGATGTGTTACACTCACCAGACTTTCTCTACTCTTGTACATACTATTTTTACAAACGCTTATTCTCCATATACTTCATGTTAATCGAGATATTGAGACGTCAATCTTATTGCTAATTTTCTTGTAGCTGCAAGGAGAATATGGTAGGTTTTAAGCGATAGTCAAATATTTTAACGCTGGTTGCTATGTGGTGCATTCCATTCTCTTTGCATGTCCAGGACATAAAAAAAATCAATAACGAATTTGAGAAAAAGTATTAAGTATTGGAAAATTTAAGGGAATAACAAGCAATATCTTGAAAACGGTTCACTCAACAAAAGAAATGTAAATGACATAAATTGTGTATTTTAACGCGATCTACATTTTTGTGTAGTAAAAGTTTGTCTATCTCTTATGGTTTACCAGTTATGCAAAAGTCGTTCACAATGAAGAATACTTTTGGAGACATTCCCATAAAATTCGAGATATACATTTCATTTCTCACGACAATACCTTAAACATATATTTTAATCAAAATTGTTAGAGCCATTTTTGAGAAAATTAAAATTTTCGAAAAATGTTCCATGTAAAGGGTAGTCTGGGGTGGGGGATTTTCTTGAAAACCTTTGTGTCGCATCTCTGGAAGTTACTGAACCTAAATACCAAGTTTGGTGTTTATCCGACTGTTCGCTTCTGAGTTCTGCTGTTCACAGACACACACACACACACACACGGACATGTTTCCAAAAATGCTTTTTTTGGATTCAGCGGGTCTCAAAACATGTATTTCCGGTGAAATCTCGGTATCGAATTTTTGGGTGGAATACAATACTTCCCCTACTTACTATATGTAGTAGAGAAAGTAAAAAATGAATAACGAATTCCCATTTGAGAAAATAAGTATTGAAAAATTTAAGGAAATAACAAGCAATATCTCGAAAATGGTTCACTCAACAAAAAAAAATGTCAATGACATAAATTGTGTATTTTAATGTGATCTACATTTTTTGTGTAGTAAAATTTTGTCTATCACTTATGGTTTACCAGTTATGCAAAAGTCGTTCATAATGAAGAATACTTTTGGAGACATTCCCAGGAAATTCAAGATATGCATTTTATTTGTCATAAAAATATCTTAAACATATGATATTTTAATCAAAATCGTTAGAGCCATTTTTGAGAAAATTAAAATTTTCGAAAAATGTTCCATGGAAAGGGTACTCTGGGGTGGGGGATTTTCTTGAAAACCTTCGTGTCTCATCCTTGGAAGATACTGAACCTAAATACCAAGTTTGGTGTTTATCCGACTGTTCGTTTGTGAGTTATGCTGTTCACACACACACACACACACACACACACACACACACACACCTACATGGACATGTTTCCAAAAATGCTTTTTTTTGGATTCAGGGGGTCTCAAAACATGTATTTCTGGTGAAATCTTGGTATTGAATTTTTGGGTGGAATACAATACTTTCCCTACTTACTATACGTAGTAGAGAATGTAAAAAGTGGACCTCTTCGTATGGAACAGACCTATATATATATTCCATTTACCTCTTTTGTCATATCAGTTATATTTCTCTTCTTTATTCTGTGTATTTACATGGAATATTGAAATTCATTTGAGTCCACTTTCCATATTCAGCATGACATAAATGCAGATTTATTTTGAACTGAATTGCAAATTCATTTCTGGTGTTGCGGAGGGGGGGGGGAGACCAGACTGAGTGTCATATTGAATTTTTGCATGTAAGCATAGATCATCTTGAAATTTTATTGAAAATCATTAAATAATTTTTTGATGAATGCATATGTATCAGATATGTGCAATGAGCCGCTAGGCATTCATACACAAAACTTTGATAAAAGTCAGCAGAATACAAATGGAACTTAGACCACATTCAATTTTATATTTAAATGAGTATGATACTGGGTACAGAAAATACGAGGGTGAGTCAAATATAAACTGGACTTTTTTATATCTTATACATTTATTGGCCATGAAAATATAGAAATAAAACTTCTAACTTTTCCCAACATAGTCTCCTGCACACTGTACATTTTCTCCGCCATTTTAGAACCTTGTAGATCCCTTCTTCAAACAAACTTTGTGGTTGAGTCGTCAACCAGCACACATGATCTTCGACTTCTTGGTTGTTCTCAAATCATTCCCCTCTCAGTGTTTCTTTCATGGTGCAAACAAAAAATAAACACAGAGGGACAAATCTGGTCTGTAAAGAGAGCGTTCAAGTGTTTTCCAATGCATTTTCTCTAGTTTATCCCTTTCAAAACTTCTGTGTGAAGCCTGGCATTGTCATGGAGAAGGATAACCTCTCTGATGTCCATACCCCATCTTTGGTTTCTATAGGCGGCTTTCACTGACTCTAGCAGCTACCAGTAGTAGGTGACATTCACAGTACATCAATCCTAAAGAAAATCAATGTGTAAAATTCCCTTCCAAGTTCCAATAACAGTCAAGAGATCTTTTCCAGCTAAAAGGACAGGCCTTGGCTTTTACAGGACAGACTTCATCTTGCCTTTGCCATGCCTTAGTTGCCATTTTTGATTCCACATGTAGTGATGGACCCATGTCTCATCACTAGGCCCGGATTTTTATGTGGAATAAACCTTCATTTTAGGTTTCTTATATGCTTAAAATAGGTTTTTTAGGTTTTCCTTGTTTAAACTAGTTTTTTTTAATGTTTTGCTTTGTGGATCAATACAGATATCAATAATTTTGCTTTTTGGCACTTAGTTGTAAGGTTTATTTTTTGGCATTGCAGTAGATACATACATTCTGAAATTTTCTGGCATAAACAATTTCCTATTATCACGTAACACATTCTTGTATGAAGAAAAGGTTCTTTCAATGGAACATGACGTCATTGGAGCGTAGAACATAGAGGCCAGTGCAGCAGGTTTTAGGGGTAGTTCTCCTGTATACTTTTCTCCCTGCAATACCGAATTGATGATTTTCATATCTTTAAAAGCAGGATTTCGTAAAGAATCTTCTGCAACTTCGAAGAACATGCAACTCCCACTGGTCCAGGTGTTTCCTTACTGGAAACATTGTCAATGATATCCAGAGCATCTTTCAGTGGCAAAGTTGTACTTTCCAACCAGAGAGTAGCTTGTGGTATAAAACAAAAATGTGTCTTAGTGTATGCAAGGGAAGCAGCAAGAGTGGGGCACTCGAGTGATTTCTTAGCCTTGGCAATGCAGGAAGCTTCCGTTTCATCCAATTGATTGACAACATTTTTAACGTCTTTTAAGTGCTCTGCATAGTAAATGGTAGCAAACAGCCAAGTAGATCCTCCTGATCTTCTATTAGCTGCATTCACGTGTCACCATGTCACATATGCTGCGTTTAATGTAGAGTATATAGCAACTTGAACTATCTACTGGCTATAAGTGGTGGAAATAATTTTACAATGAGTTTCAATCCGAAAATAACATTCTTCATTTTGAAAAAGGAAAAACAGCTATTTAGGTTATTTTAGGTGTCAACCTCTCATTTAGGTCTTTTTAGGTGTAATGAAATTCGCATATTCTGCTCCGGGAAGTGTGAAACAAGTATATATATATATATATATATATCTTGAAATGTGTTAATTAAGTAGCGAGGGAAAATGTAGGTTAAAACCTAAAAATCCGGGCCCTACTTATCACATATGACTGTATGTCTCAAAAAATTTCACCCTTCTTACTGGAATCCATTAGAAGTCTCTCTCAGATTTGCAACCTGACCTCATTTTGATTTTCGGTCAACAACTTTGGAACCCATCTGCACAGACTTTTCTGAAGCCAAGGTGCTTTGTGATGATGGTGTGAGTGCTCCCTTGGCTTATACCCACCTCTGAAGCAATTTCATTAACGGTCAACTGCTGGTCACCTTCCACAAGGTCACGAACTGCATGGATGGTTATCCTTAGACGTCAATTGTGTGTTTCATTTTCCACATTTCCTCGCCCACCTTTAAACTTGCTGATTCAATCAAACACTTGGGTCCAAGAAAATGTAGCGTCCCCAAACTCCACCGTCAACCTATTCAGAATTTCAGATGGTTTTAGACCTTCCTCCATTAAAAACTTTATAATGCATTGCGCGAAGGATGATGGAATCTATTGGTCACTCATGGCTGAAAACATGCCATGCTAACATATTAGTGAATGTGTCTTAGTCTCTACAATAGCAGCAAGCCAAGCTGGGCTTCTTGTTCACACATTTGCTATCATATTTCTCTAGTGAATGCATGGTTTATTTTTGTATTCTATCACATAATTAATCCATTAACACCCAATTTATTTTTAATTAACATATATTCTTAATTTTTTAAAAACTATCCTGGCAAATCAAATTATGAAAATAAGGAAATTTTGTTCACTTGGGGCCTAAATGTGAAATTTTGGGCACCCTCAGTTGAGGACGCTGGCCGCTTGGCGGTTTTATCCTAGCACTATTTATTACAAAATGACAAGGGATAAGGAAATTAGTAATAACTTAATAAAAAACTTATAATATTTCAAAATTATTATTTATTTTAAAATAACTCGGTTACAAATGTTTTAACTCAAAAACCCTAACTAACCCCTGGAAAAGTGTGTGAATAGAATTAATATTGAACCAGATGAACCATTTTGAATACACCATGTCTAACTATTTAATCAATAATATTATGTGGAGATAGTGTTTCATACAAATTGAAGTGTAGAATTCTGTAACCATGTTTTATTTATATGCTTATCACACAATGTTTGTAAGATTGAGTATTATTTATTTACAAAACTAATTTTTTGTGTTTCAGATTCTGTATAATGACACCTGTTTTACAGCACAGGCATTAGTACGTTTATTTGTAGATCTAAATGAAAAGAATTTGGAAATGTTGGACAATGGTCGAGGAGAAGGAGAGCCTAGGTTTGAAGATGTTGCAGCTACATTCCAACTCTTGGGAAATGAGCTTTCCTCCATGAGGCAGTTACTAGAAGTAAGTTAATAGCACACATGCATATTGCATGTTGTAAATGTAAAAGTAGAAAAGAATCTGCTACCTCAGATTTTCTATAAATTACACATGACAATTTTTGTTTTTATGAGAAATTGAGCATCAGATTGAAAATAGTGCTAACTTTGAACTGAAACATCATGCTATGCTCATCAGTAAAAAATACATCAAGAATTGCGGAAATATAATAATTAAAAACTTAAAAACTGCTTAAACAATTTAAAAATCACAGAGCGGGATGGCTCAGGCAGTAATGTCTGTGGCCTACATTCAGGAGGCCCCGGGTTCAAATCCTATGGGCCAACCAATCGAACTGAGTGGTTTCCCTCAGTCACCAATGTAAATACTGGATTGGATATTTAATACCACGACCCAAAGTTCCATCTTAAGTCTAAAAAAATAGTAAAAATGAAAAAAAAAATAGATGGTAATAGTGAATGTTGTACCATCTATCCACAGACAAAGCAGGTAGACTGGACAGCACCCTAATGCATCTGCATGGCACAAAGCAAAAGATGCAGTTGCTTTGCACTAAGGACTCTGTGGACACGTGTCACAGCAGCCATCTGCCCATCACAGAAGCAGATATACAGTTGCTATGCACTGAGGTCTCTGTGGATATGTGACAAAGCAAAATGGTATGGTTACAGGGATGTGACCTAGAAGGCTAACTGTCCACCACACATTGACCCACAAGTTATCTACTAAGAGATCCATCGCGATATGACCATGTAGTTAAAGCAATGTAAAATAAATAGGTTAATAATTATAATTTAAAAATCAAAGGTAAATTCAGACACAACATAAAAGAATAACCATACATTGCCATCATTTGCTAGCTTTCACTTATTTCATCTGGTTATATTTTCTAGTTTTGCAAGAACCAATGCACGTAAGGTTTTAGCTAAAAAAAAATTGACTGCTGAACTATGAAAAAGAGTATGTGAATTTAAACCCAAATAAGTTTGAGATGATATCCAATTTGATTAAAACCAAATTAATTTAATTGCAAATTGTTATGTTATCTGTTATACCAGCTTGTAGATACCCATTGGTAGTTTAATCTCAGAAATAAACTAAGTGGTAATTGCTGACTGTGACTGCATCATGAAAATACATTTTTGAACTTTCTTTAAAGGTGTTTACGCATGCGTGCGTGCGTGCGTGCTACACTTGTGGTATTTCTGAGTAGTAATTGCTATCACTGCATCCAAAAGTAAAAAATGAAACTGATGAATGTTGCTCCATAAATTTCCAAAAACTTAAACCCACCAATAATAAATTAAAAACTTGCAACTCAAAATTAGCTATCATCTAACCATAATTCCTCACGAATATCAACTTCACATTCATTAGCAACTTGTGTGGCCATAATGTAGATGTTTGCTAACCCCAAAGCATACAAGATATACTTCATAAAACATTTTCTCAGAAAAGTTATTTGCTGAAACCACATGAAGATGCATACTGAAATATGTAAAGTAAACCATACTCAAAAATATGGGGCTGGGCAAGGGAATCTGATGGTTTTCAATTGTCATTTTCGCGTGGAATATGGGAGAAGAAGCATACAGTGTTAATGTTATTATTGAAGTAAAATTATGCCATTTTAGTTGCAATGGAGCTTTGGGGAGCATGGCATAATGCTTATATTGTGGCAGCATATTTCAAAAGTAGAGATTCTGCTATCGCAGCTCAACATCTATTTCAAAAGGAGCTTATTTTCCACACCATGGTATGGTTCCTAGTCCCATCATAATAAAGTTGTGAATTAAAAACATGCATGAAATGGCTTCTGCACAGAATAGAAACCTCTGGATCCATTCACAGCACAAATACCAGAGAATATTGAAAATGTAAGGAGAGCTGTTGCCAAAAGACCACAAAGGTCTGCAAGGAGACAGACCATAGCACTAGGTTTGTTATTGCGGTCTTTGTAGAATTCTTCACCAGGATCTATGCTGCCATCCTTACAAAATATTGATTATTCACCAATTAAAGGAGCAGGATTTTGCACATAGGCAGAATTTCGCAGAACAGTTTCTCCTTCTTGTGGAAGAGAATCTCAGTCTTCTCCAATGTCTGATGAAGCACACTTTCATTCATCAAGAAGTGTTAATAAGCAAAACTTCAGATATTGGAGTCCAAAAAATCCCAGATTGGTTTATCAGCAACTTTTTCACTGCAAAAGAGTTATGGAATAGTATAAGATAGCTTGCTTTGGAGTGATATGGCCATACTTTTTTGAGGATAAAAATAGTAAAGCTTTAAGTGTTACATCAGACCATTATATGGAAATGATACATGGTTTTGCGGTACTTAAATTAAAGAGAAGAGCACTTGACATTAATTTCATATGGTTCCAGCAAGATGGGACCAGAGCTCATACAGCGAAGGCAACAATGAGTGTGCCGGGTACAGCTTTCTAGAACATGTTGTATCACAAAATAACAAGCAGTGGCCAATATGTTTATTTGATTGACAGCTTGTGACTATTTTTTGTGGGGTTTACTTAAAGTAAAAATTACGCCACATGACCTAGAAACATCAATGACTTAAAGCAAAGAATTTCAGAAGAGATGCATGCAATCCAACCGACCTAACACAGAAAGTAATGAGAAATCTTAAGAGTCAGACTGAATGAGTAAGTGACTAGAGGAAGGCATCTCAGTGATATAATTTTCAAAAATTAAAATGGCATGAAATGTAGCTAGTGTTCATAAAGCACATTTCATTCAGTCTAATTTTAAACTGATTTATTTCATTTTAAAAATTGTCAGGTTCCTCTGACCCACACTGTGCTTAGTGTAGTCCTTGCCAACAATTACATTAAGTTAAAACAAAATTAATTGGGAAACAGAAGCCATTTTTATCACTTTTGGGGAGGGGCTTATGTTTACAGATACAAATTTTTCACAATAAAAAGTAATGCTTATTGGCACTTACATGTTACAATGCATAGTTTTAAGTAATTATGATCATGTCTTTAGAATTTAGAAGTTAATTGAGGTAGAATTAGAAAGCTTTGCTTTTTCCTTAATGTTTTTAGTATTTGCCATATTTTTATTTCTAATCCTTGAAATAATAACAAACAAATTTTCTGCAGTTACGCCCAGTGCAGAAGAGGCAACAAGAAAGTTATGATCGAACATTGAAGTGCATTACACACTTGATATACTTATTGGTGGAGACTGGTCGAACAGAAGAACAAAAGGAACAGATACGTGATATGGTTACAGCATTAATTCGTAGCAACCCTCGCTCAGCATCCACTGGAGATACATTGCTTCATCTCTGCGTATCTCGCTTGAATACAATTAAAAGCTCATATTTTGCTGATGATAACCAGGTAAGTTCATTGCAGCACTCTTTAATGCAGCATTAACATAGGTTATAATAAAGTTTTAGATAGCATAATATAAAAGATAAAGTTTTCAATACCTGAAAAGCTGCTGTACAAGGTAATAGAAGAGAAACAAGAACTTCTTTATCTTCATTTGAAGCATAAAGTCCTTTGCCTTTTTCCTTTATTTCATTGGTTTACATATCCTATTTCATTTAGGTGTTCTGATATTGATATAAAGGCCTTCAGAATAGGAATGAAAGTAAATTACAAATCTATGTTATGTTGAAACAACAGAAACTCGATAATTTTGGCATAGTTTCTCGAAAACTAATTCTGTCAACAAACAAGTTCAGAATATTCATGATCTCTTATGACTAGAGCTAGGCATTTGCCTGTTTTTTTCCTTCATTTAGAATAGTAGGCTTTGTATATATGAATATGTTTCATGCTTGCTGGAGTAAAATATACTAAGTTGATAGTGCTTGTATTACCTATGTTCATAATGTGTACCTTTCTGTATCTTAAGGGCCTGTTATGGTATTTTTACTTTCTCTACTACGTATAGTAAGTAGGGGAAGTATTGTATTCCACCCAAAATTTCGATACCGAGATTTCACTGGAAATACATGTTTT
The DNA here is from genome assembly GCA_030765065.1 of Deroplatys truncata. Classification (NCBI taxonomy): domain Eukaryota; kingdom Metazoa; phylum Arthropoda; class Insecta; order Mantodea; family Mantidae; genus Deroplatys; species Deroplatys truncata. The sequence goes on from CM060981.1 coordinate 120,701,610, forward strand.
GAGACTCACTGAATCCAAAAAAAGCATTTTTGGAAACATGTCCGTCTGTGTGTCTGTCTGTGTGTCTGTGAACAGCATAGCTCAAAAACAAAGAGTCGGATAAACACCAAACTTGGTATTTAGGTTCAGTATCTTTCAGAGATGCGACACGAAGGTTTTAAAGAAAATCTCCCAACACCAGACTACCCTTTACATGGAAGATTTTTCGAAAATTTTAATTTTCTCAAAAACGGCTCTAACGATTTTGATTAAAATATCGTATGTTTAAGATATTGTCATGACAAATAAAATGTATATCTCGAATTTTCTAGGAATGTCTCCAAAAGTATTCTTCATTATGAACGACTTTTTCATAACTGGTAAACCATAAGAGATAGACTAAATTTTACTACACGCAAAATGTAGATCGCGTTAAAATACACAATTTATGTCATATACATTTCTTTTGTTGAGTGAACCGTTTGCGAGATATTGCTTGTTATTCCCTTAAATTTTCCAATACTTATACTTTTTCTCAAATTCGTTATTCATTTTTTTTATGTCCTGGACATGCAAAGAGAATGGAATGCGCCACATAGCAACCAGCGTTAAAATATTTGACTATCGCTTAAAACCTACCATATTCCCCTTGCATCTACAAGAAAATTATCAATAAGATTGACATCTCGATATCTCCATTAACATGAAGCATATGGAGAATAAGCGTTTGTAAAAATAGTTTGTACAAGAGTAGAGAAAGTCATGTGAGTGTAACACATCAGATTTTTTTGGAATGAGAACTTTTATCAAGCTTTTTACTTATTGTAATTTCATTAATTTTGTTATTGACAGTTATTTATTAATGTGATGTTAACCTTAGTATTGCAATTAATATTTCATGCTCTCTGCCATTGTTGACAGCATGCCTGAGGAGGCTTGTAATACCGGCATTCCTTTCCTAACTTCAGCAGTTGCATTGTTTTGTGTAATAATAAAATAGTAGCTACTTACCACATTAAAGCATACAGTAAATGGTCAGCTACAAAAATCTATTGGTTTACGACTGGGAAATTGATCATTTTGCATTAATTCATTACTTTGTTCATTAATATTATTTGTTTCTACTTCCCATGTGGGCAAAAACATAGCACTGCCCTAAAAAGACTAGACATATTTCATTACAAACCAGCGTGGGAGTATAAAACATATTCAAAATATAAATTACTTAAAAACTGACAATAGGATTTGCCATAAGAAAATGCATAGTAAACTGGAGAGTGTAGATATAAAGAAACAACGTTACAGTTTACACTCCATTAAGAGAATAGTGCAATTTAGTAAATTTAATATATGTAATCTAGGATATGGCTATTTACTTATTTATTTCAGTACTAAGTACATTACATTGGAGCCTTACCTTTGGTAGATCTCCCTTTTTCATTTAACATACATTCTTATCTTTAAAGGATTAATACATTGACTTAAATTACATTATCTACTCTTTGCGTATTTGTCTCTGCCATTTCAATTTCACTCTCCATAGGAATTCTCCTAAATCTAACTGACTTTTATCTTTAAAAATCTTATTTAATCCTACCACTTTATTTATGAAGTGTATCTGGAGCAATGACAGAAATCTCTATCAAACAAGATTTGTTTATTTAACTTTAGCCATTTCTTTTTTATCAGATCATTTCTCCACTCATTAGTCCCCATGTGTTCAAACATTATGTGAGATTCATTTTTTGTCTCCTCCAAACATTCCTTGAATCATTTTCTTCTACAGCTGTTTGACTATCAATGAATAAATGTAAATTTCAAATGCTTGCTTTCATTCTGATCTTGCTTGTTTTCATTTGTTGTACTAGTTCTCATGTTAGGGCTCTCTGCTGCACTGATAGGTCTCTGTTGATAAAGATATCTGTTCCCTTAAGTTTCTTTGTTCTCTTGAATATTTCATATATCGTTTGTGTTGATACAAATCTTCTACAATCATCCTTCTTCCTCTTTGTTTGCCAACTCGAAATGCTTCTGTTGTCTCCCAGCCTTTTAATTCCAACTCTAATTTACCTTCTAAGATCTCTTTTTCCTTCTGTATGGGCCATATCAGTCTTCTTTCCTGCTTACTTGAAATCACTAAATTAAATCTCCTATGTTTATCCTCCATTGTTTCCACTCTTCTGTTGATACCCTGAACTTCTGTCTTCATTTGCTGTAATTCTATCCCTATCTCTTTAACTTCTCTTCCTAAATTATTTGTTTTATTTCCCAGTCTTCTTTCCATTCCATTCATGTTTTTACTTTCTCTACTACGTATAGTAAGTAGGGGAAGTATTGCATTCCACCCAAAAATTCGATACCGAGATTTCATCGGAAATACATGTTTTGAGACCTCCTGAATCCAAAAAAAGCATTTTTGGAAACATGTCCGTGTGTGTGTGTGTCTGTGTGTGTGTGTGTCTGTGTGTGTGTGTGTCTGTGTGTGTGTGAACAGCATAACTCAAAAACGAACAGTCGGATAAGCACCAAACTTGGTATTTAGGTTCAGTATCTTCCAGAGATGCGACACGAAGGTTTTCAAGAAAATCCCCCCACCCCAGACTACCCTTTACATGGAACATTTTTCGAAAATTTTAATTTTCTCAAAAACGGCTCTAACGATTTTGATTAAAATATCATATGTTTAAGATATTGTCATGATAAATAAAATGTATATCTCGAATTTTCTGGGAATGTCTCCAAAAGTATTCTTCATTATGAATGACTTTTTCATAACTGGTAAACCATAAGAGATAGACAAAATTTTACTACACAAAAAATGTAGATCGCGTTAAAATACACAATTTATGTCATATACATTTCTTTTGTTGAGTGAACCGTTTGCGAGATATTGCTTGTTATTCCCTTAAATTTTCCAATACTTATACTTTTTCTCAAATTCGTTATTCATTTTTTTATGTCCTGGACATGCAAAGAGAATGGAATGCGCCACATAGCAACCAGCGTTAAAATATTTGACTATCGCTTAAAAGCTACCATATTCCCCTTGCATCTACAAGAAAATTATCAATAAGATTGACATCTCGATATCTCCATTAACATGAAGCATATGGAGAATAAGCGTTTGTAAAAATAGTTTGTACAAGAGTAGAGAAAGTCATGTGAGTGTAACACATCAGATTTTTGGAAACATGTCCGTGTGTGTGTCTGTGTGTGTGTGTGTCTGTGTGTGTCTGTGAACAGCATAGCTCAGAAACGAACAGTCGGATAAACACCAAACTTGGTATTTAGGTTCAGTATCTTCCAGAGATGCGACACGAAGGTTTTCAAGAAAATCCCCCCACCCCAGACTACCCTTTACATGGAACATTTTTCGAAAATTTTAATTTTCTCAAAAATGGCTCTAACGATTTTGATTAAAATATCATATGTTTAAGGCATTTTCATGACAAATGAAATGTATATCTCGAATTTTCTGGGAATGTCTCCAAAAGTGTTCTTCATTCTGAACGACTTTTGCATAACTGGTAAACCATAAGAGATAGACAAAATTTTACTGCACAAAAAATGTAGATCGCGTTACAATACACAATTTATGTCATATACATTTTTGTTGTTGAGTGAACCGTTTTCGAGATATTGCTTGTTATTCCCTTAAATTTTCCAATACTTATACTTTTTCTCAAATTCGTTGCTCATTTTTTTATGTCCTGGACATGCAAAGAGAATGGAATGCGCCACATAGCAACCAGCGTTAAAATATTTCACTATCGCTTAAAAGCTGCCATATTCCCCTTGCATCTACAAGAAAATTACCAATAAGATTGACATCTCGATATCTCGATTAACATGAAGCATATGGAGAATAGGCGTTTGTAAAAATAGATTGTACAAGAGTAGAGAAAGTCATGTGAGTGTAACACATCAGATTTTTTAATATTACATCCAAAGCTTCTGGATTACCCTTAGATTCTGGGTTAATTTCCATCCCTCCAATAATTACTAACAGTCCAATCACACTCAAAAGGGTAAAAACATTCACCATGTCTTCTTTGCTTTCTGTCTTGCTCATTTGGTAGCTTTTAATATTACTAAAAAGCCCAATTCTTCTGTGTATACCTCTAAACTTGACAACCCATTTTTGTTACGTGTGCCCTTCTTCCTTAATTATTCCGAGCTCTGCTGACATGCAATTTTACTCCTCCACTGCTGCTTAGCACTCTCCCATATGGCTATTTGATATTTCTATATTGTTCTGTCATGTCAAAATGTGTTTTAAGTGGTAAATAAAAATGATTGTGCCTTTTTCAATGCTTATCATTATAGATAGTGCCTATTTTGAACTTGTTATAGTGCCTTTGCCTGCTTATTTTAAGTTTTTAGCATGGTCCTATTATGTTGAGCTTTAGTTATAATGGTGAAATATGCAATCTCAAAACATCCTTTCCAGTTATTGCTCAAATGATTGCCAGCAACAGAAAAAAAAATGTGCAGTTACAAAATAGTTACAATTACAGTGACAATCCATTATGATAACTTTACACATAATCACTAAAAGATTGCGATAAACATAAATCATGAATAGTTGTTTTTTATGTATGGATTGCAGTGTTTATGTTATTTACAAAATTTGCATTATTTTGCAATTTAAATTTATCACTAAACATCACAGAACTTGTAAATATGCAAAGAAAATGTAATTTTAACCTCAAAATACATTTTACTTGATCACATACTAACAAAAACCAACATCCCTAAAACAAATGCATATTAAAGTCCTAGAGTAGGTTTTTCACGCCTTTGTCATGCTGCAGCCCATTTCATCTTGCAACTTAAAACTATAAGCACATATGCAAAGACAGTTGATCATGGGATACACAATAGACAGTGATTGCTAATGTATCTGAGTAATTTTTCTTGCACTCCAAATTCCAGTCTGTTGTTACTTTTGTGGTGATCATCATGCCCAAGAAAGGAGGGTGGTGTCTATTTCTCTTTCCATCAAGCAATTTTATGGTTGTTTCTGGGATGTTCAGTAGTTTTAACATGTTCTTTATGTTAATGAATGTATTATTGATGTTTATTTTTTTTTTTTTTTATTTTTTTTTTTTTTTTTTTATTAATCCTTTAACATCAATTCAGTACATAGTACATTGATACAGGATATGTCAATAGTTAAATTTATATATTTACATTACAATAAAGTTATATATAATTTGAGTTCAACTATGATATACAATGGATATATTTATAAATTAAATGACATACTACTAGATAACTTAACGGATTAGTACAAAGTCTTATGCAAACAAGGATTTATTAAACTGTAAATATTCCTTTACGGTGTAGAAGCAGTGTTCCTGCAAGAAAGCCTTTGTTCTAGTTTTAAACACATTATAATTATTTATATCTTTAATGGCATTAGGTAGGGAATTATAATTCCTTATACTGGAGTGCAGTACTGCATTCTTACATATTGTAGTTCTGACAGAGGTTAAGTGTATATCCTTACTAGGTCTAGTGTAATGACTATGGACATTGTCATTATTTTGAATATTAAATTTATTTCTTTTTACAAGTAAGACTGTTTCCAATATATAAGAACATGCCAAAGGAAGTATGCCAAGTTTTCTGAATAGTGGTTTACATGAGCATAACCTTTTTTTACCACATATAATTCGTATGGCTTGTTTTTGTTTGATAAATACATCCTTAGTTTCTGGTGAGTTTCCCCAAAATATGATACCATATTTAATTATTGAATGTATATGTGCATAATAAGTTGTTAACAGCACATGGAGACTGACATTTTGACTTAAAATTCTTAAGGCATATACATTCCTGCTTAATTTGGTTATTAAATGTTTTATATGAGTTTTCCATTTCAAGTTATTCTGTATCCACAAGCCCAAAAAGTTTGTCTCGTTTTTATATGAGATTAATTTATTATTTAATTTTACTTCAGGGATGTTATAATTATTGTTTGCACTATCAGTAATATGAAATTTAAGACAAACAGTTTTGACCGTATTTAAAACCAGGTTGTTATTATCTAACCAATATACCAGATCTTTACTGGCCTGGTTTAGTGAATTATTTAACATTTCATTACTCTTTTCTGTTATTAGTAAATTAGTATCATCTGCAAATAGAACAATGTTATGAGCTTGTATGTTATTTGTTAAGTCGTTTATATACAAGATAAATAAAAATGGTCCAAGTATAGAGCCTTGTGGTACTCCATAAGTTATATCAAGTGCATTAGATCTAACTGCCAAAAGTGCATTAGTGTTAGCATTATAATCTGTAATCTCTGTTATTTGCTTACGGTTTGTAAGGTAAGATTCAAACCAAGAATATGCTAATCCTCTTATACCAAAGTCAAATAATTTTGTTAGCAAAATTTTGTGGTTAATAGTATCGAAAGCTTTAGTTAAATCTAGAAATATGCCAATTGCTTTATCTTTATTATCTAAAGCAGTTATGACACTATTTAAGAAAGAATATATCGCAGTCTCTGTTGATTTTTCTCGTCGGAATCCATGCTGTGAATTAGTAATTATATTATTTTTTCCAATAAACGATACAAGTCTTCTATACATTATTTTTTCCAATATCTTTGAAAATACGGAGGGTATGGAAATAGGACGGTAGTTAGCTACCTCAGTCTTTTTCCCTTTTTTGTGCAAGGGTATAACCTTAGATATTTTTAACATGTCTGGAAATATTCCACTAGTCATGGATACATTATACAAATGGACAAGTGGACCAATTATGTGGTCACTACATCTTTTTATAATTATATCTAGTACATCATCAATACCTGCAGAATATGTATTATTCAATCCATTTATTATGTTTAGCATTTCCTCAGGCGTAACTTCATAAAGGTATATAGAGTTTACATTATTGGTAGTATTAGTCTTTATTAGACTGCCAAGATGTCCATTACTATTTTGAACCAAATCTTTAATTATTTCTGTAAAGTAGGTATTAAAACATGTAACAACTTCTGTTGCATCAGTAATCTTTCTATCATTATGCTCAAGTTCTATTTTACCTTGCATATGACGTGTTTTATTAGTCATTTGGTTTACTATTTGCCACATAGCTTTGGTCTTATTTTTAGAGTTTTTAATATGATTGTCATTACTATTGATTTTAGCCTGTCTTATAACTTTATTTAGTATGCGTTTATAATTCTTAAAATAATTATCAAAATCTGTCGTTGTACTACCCTTACTTAAGTCATATAGTAATCTTTTACGTTCACATGACTTTCTTATACCTGGAGTTAACCAATTTCTCTTAGCTTTCCCATTGGAGGTTCTTGATGTTTTGAGAGGAAATGCAGTATTAAAGCAGAACATAAAACTATTTGCAAACAATCTAAATTTCTCATTAGTATCAGCTGTATTATACATATCAAGCCAATCTTCCTTGCTTAAGAGATAATTCATATACAAAATATTATCATTGCTAAATATTCTTTTTTTTATGAGTGTTGATCTAAACATCTTAGTATTATTAGTTTCAATTTGAATTATTTGCGCCTCATGATCACTAAATCCTGTATTTATCACCTGTGCTTTATATGTACAATTTTCATTAATTATAATTTGATCTACCGCAGTTTTTGAGTGACTAGTTATTCTTGTAGGGGATGTTATGACATGTATTAGGTTATAACTTCTAAGCAGATGTATGAGGTCTTGCTTTTCTTTGCTGTCTTTAAGAAAGTCAATGTATCAGCATCAGGTTTTGAAGCACTGTGAAAAATGTTTTGTAAGTAAGATTTTGAAGGTATTACCAAAATTCTATCCTTGACATTAGTTGGACCCAAAGAAGGTGCCAAAAGTAGGCCTTAATAAAATGTGTCAGTTTTGCCTTCTGTATTCAAACACAGATTTGCCAATTGAACTGAATACAAAACATGTATTAACGAGCATAGTATTGTATTTTTACTACACAATAAAGCGTGGTTTACAACAACCGAGAACAGTGACAAGATCAAGAACAACAAGGTTAAAATACATGTATTTTAATGTGAGCATTCACAATTGATGGGAAGCTTTCCCAGACCTCAGGAACGGGAAAGAAGACGTGGCCAAGTTTTAACTTTCTTGTTGCCGGCCATGGCATATTAGATCCATATTGTGCACATTAGACTCTTTAACTGCAGAGATTATTCTAGTCGGCAATGACATGAAACAGCATTACCCTGGCACAATAAACGCAAGGCTGAAGTGAGTCCGGAACAATGATGGAAATGAAATCATATATAAGACAAGACACTTAAAAGTGACAGCCCCATGCCAGTAGATTTGCTAGCATGTAAAAGAACTCCTGCAGGAGGAAATTCCAGCACACCGGCAATACTGATATGATCCTGGCAATTGACTTTGTTGTTAACAAACAAAATATTTATTTTAGGCTTTAGTGCTTTCTCTGTCGCAACTTCGAAGCATGAAATTGGAAGAAATTCTAGCATATAGAGTCCTAACCTTGGATCCCGATACCCGTGGACCCATTGAGCATTGGTTCTTCTAGTGAAAGGGTCATCTGTAGTTTGTTTATATGCAACTCACAGCTGGCTATTTGCTCAAAAACAATAGCAAAAATATAAAGAACAGCAAAAACTGATAGAAATTAACGAAGAACAATAAGTTTAATGTATACCATTAAATAAAGAAATGAAAGCTTGGTATGACTAGAGGAATCTGAAATATAATGGATATGCATTTAAATAATGTTTACTTTATCAGATTTTGATGTTTGCTAACCCACATTATGTCGGCTGAATTGGAAGCAGGTGAAAAAATATTGTTGGTCAGTTAAAAACAAATGAAATCATAATGCGCAAAATCAACTTTCCACTTTGTGATCAATATGATCATCGATATGCATTCCTGTTCTCGTTACAGGGCTGTTGTGAATCAGCTTGCATTGCTTCCCATTCTCATTTTCTTTTGGTTACTGTTCTTGAGCTATTGTGAATCAGCCTTAACAGAGAAGTGTCTTTAATGATTTGGGTTTAAGCATCCTAATTGTTTGCAAAATGAGCCTGTGTGCACAAAAAGCCAAAATGGAGTGTGCTCATAAATTTGAGAACAAAGGAAACTGCCGGTTGCCCGTTGCACCATGTCAGTAATACTTGTGAACAAGTAAGTTAGCAAAGAATGGTGAACTCCCCTTGGCAATGAGCTTCAGTGTGTTCAACTTCACTATCAGCCATTTAAATGCAGCAACACATCAGCCAATATTGATTTAAATCACAGTTGGTGATTTAACGTGAGACAGTTCATGAAAGCACAAGTTACTCTTGTTATTTTGTAAGCTATTAGAGCGAAACAAAGTAGTTTAATAACTGAAACTACAATCTATAACTAAAGACTACGTGCAAACTGCCATCATCCCGACTCATTCCATTACCTTGCTTGCAAAATACAAACTCAATATTAATGTAGTAATAACAGTTGATGGAATTAATAGAACAATAATCACTACAAGTAGGTATGTCACTCAGTACTAAAGCACCAAAACGTCAAAGTACAACATAAGCTATGCTTCATAATTATGTTGGTTAGCTTGAACTGTTGCATGTGCCCAACATAAACAGCATAATTATGCTATTTTAATTTTTTGTTTTGTTCCTAATCAGATGAGAACTGAATTCCTTCCAGATCTGATTTTCTTTTCCCTCCTTCATGCTGCTGCTGCAAGCATTAATCACCAGGCGATCAACAATGCCGTCACAAGCCCATCTGCTTCCCAGAATTTTCGCTCCTCTCCTTCCGCATGATATATAAATGACCGCCACATTTTCAGTGTAACCAACCTTATTCCTTCACCTATGAGTTTTGTACTTCATAAAGCTTAAAAGTTGTGTTATTTCTAGCAACATAGTCCTTAACTTGGCTCCACACTGGCTCGATAAGATTTAGAACAGTGATAAGGAGGAAGTCTAAGCACTGTGTGGTCAGCTTCCTCTGCCAAATTGTCAACAAGTTTGTCATATTTCTTATGCAGGTTGGCATTCCTGATTATACAAATCAGCTTATCTTTCACTATTTCATTTTCAAAGTCAATACCTTTTTGCTTCATCTGCTGGATTATATCTGTTTTAAGCCACAAGCTATGGAGACAGCCTCTAATTTCACAAAGTGATAAGAGGCACTGCCCATAACAATTACACTATTCGATGCAAGTGAAGGCAAGATATTCTTCAACCAACTGTTGTAAACATCACCTGTCATCTTCTTGCTATAATCAGTAGTTTTCTTTGACTCCATCAATAGCTCCCTGCCCTCTAAAAACCTGTCATCACTTCCGATGTACAGCAAAATAAGGCATTTGCCTTTTCCTGACAGATTATTTAGTCCATAGCTTAGTCCTGAAAGGAGTGCTTGTTTTTTTGACAGTGGAGTCCACCCATACTTTGGAGGTTGTATGTCCCTCATTCAGTCAGATCTAATTCAGGAAATATAACTTATACCCCTGCTCCCTGTATATAACAATTTTCCTTGAGCCCCTGCAGCACAATAAAATGTCCTTGCGATCCACAACTAGGGTTCCCCCCCCTTTTTTTTTTCCCCTTTTCTTTTTACAAAATCGAAGTCTGTTTCACTCAGGATTTTATAGAAGATCAGGATCATTACTGACGAAAGGTTAACACTTTCCATACAGTTGGAGGTTCATTCCTTTCAAAAAAACTTATCCACTTATCGATGTATTGCTTTTTGTATAAATTCATTACACTGCACTTCTAGCACAGGCTTTTTATGCTTCTTAGTTTCCCCTGGTATCGATAATTGTCCTTTATTTAATTGTTCACTTCTGACAGAATTAATACTTGCCACTGATATTTAGTAAATTTGGCTGTCAGGTTCACAATACCCTTGTCAGTTGAAATGTTTTTCACAGAGTTTCACAAAAACGTTTTAAAAAGTCCTTTCCCCCCTCACTGTTTTTCAGTGTTATCACACATTTTGCAAACAACCACCAAAGTAAATCCCCTTGCTTTCTCATACAGCTCTTGCACAATTTATTTTCTGATACGTAGTGCCAACGTCTTCTATATGCTTATACGAACCTAAGACACCGTTGCCCCTCCTCCTATGTGTTGTATTAAAAATAAAATGTAATCGTGGTTGTAAGTTAAAACTAGTTTAATTTCACTTATACTTCAAATAAAGCTTTGGAAAATGTAATAATCTACTAATCACAGGATTACATCAATAATAAATTAATTATACCCCTACCGCTGTAACGTTGCACTTGACAGCTAGCGTTTAAGTTGGTACACTCGAAAAAACATGAAAAGCTTTAACCGTTTGACTTCCTAAGCCAATCACAAGGCAGCATTCCGGATGGTCGATGACAAAGCGGAACGGGAACTGGAAGCAGCTCTGTTGCCGGATGTAGCTATTCCCAACCACGTGTTTCAGTTTGTGAATCTCTAGCATGAGCGTCGAGTTGTTGTTTGCAAGCTACAGCTATTCTGCACTTAAGAGTGTCGTTATTGAGAATGCTTATAAAGGCAAAAGGAAAGTGAATAAATTATCTTAAGAGTGAGTTTAGAAGTAAATGTGATCTCTTCAACAGCTGGCGCCTACTTTTATTTATATTTATCTATTTTGTATATATATTTCATTCATATTATTTATTTATACAAGATTTAAGTGCGACAATGTCTGAAAAACGTCGATCGCCAAGTGATGATTCACGAAGTGAAAATCCTTTGCACCGAGGTGTGCCACTTAATAGTCGGGCATTGGAACTATTAAGGAGGACCCGGGAATTCTTTGAACAGGAAAAGGAGTATGTGAAGCTTCACGGCCATCCCTCTATTCGTGCTAATAAAGCTGTACACTGCCACTTCAGCCCTATCGAATTTGTGGAGCGACATTAAGGCTTATGTGAGGGAGAACAATTAGTCCTTTAATATTACCGAGGTGGAAAGGCTTTTGCGGGAAGGTGTGGCGATGGTGGTTGCAGCTTCGTGGAAAAAGAAAGTAGATGATGTGAATAAGCTAAAGAAATAAGCACAAGAAATAGACGGAATTATAAGTGAGTGTGAACCATTAATGATATGCCTTGGTGAAGATGATGATGATGATGATGACGACAATGGCAGGGATTTGGATGGAATTGAGCCATTGCAGTTTTAAATCGGTGAGTGAAAATAACTTTGTTATCGCATGCTTATAATTTGTTTTATTTCTCCTCATTGTAGCAGCCAAGTTTGCATTATTTTGTTTCTATATTGTCAAAAGTGCGTAATTTATTCTACATACACTGCAATGTTTGTGCTGAGTTATTTTCAATTAACAATAATAATACAAAATAGTTACTACTCATTGACATTCGGTCTGGCAACGTCGCAACCACAATATAGCCAATGTTGCCAGAAGCCACACAAACTGTCAAGTGCAAAGATTAAGCGGCGGGGGTATAGTGAACTATTTTCCTCTAATGTTGCAGAGATACGCTTGTGCTAAAGCTTCATTAGCCACTAGAATCACACTTGTGCATGTGGTAATCTTTATATCAGTACTCATTCTTAGTGTGCAGTTAGTATAGTATTATGTTTGTAATTCTGCACCAATTTTGGTGTTTCTTTTTTTTTCATGGAATATTAATATTTAACACAGTATACAGCAAGAATAAAAAGGGCAGCTCGTTACTACACTCCATGGGCACTTTAGATTATGGAAATTAGCTGTTTGTGTCCAACAATGCAGAATGGTATCATAGGGAATACTTACACATTAAGTTATTTTATCCTGGTTTCAGACTGAAATTTGCTTGTGTAAACCTGCTTGAATCATGCAGAAGTGTTTCCTAGTATCAGTGGAAATAAAGTAATGACATTTTGTGTATATTCTGTGTTCTTTCATGAACTCATAATGGAGCTTATCATCATGGGGCCTGAGCAGAACTTCACATAAGCCACAAGAATTGGTATGGTACAGAAAATATCACGCATAACAATATAACTCATTTAAAGGTAAAGTAAACTAAGAGGAACAACTTGCCTTTACAGTAAATCACTCTAAATAGGTGAACATTACAAATACACGGAGAAATCTGTGATATACTTACAGTAGAGCATTGATTATCCAAATACCGATCAACTGAAACATCGCTTAGCCAAAAGTGTTCCAATTGGCAATTTCAAATTTGCATGCAACATTCAGCAACTGTATAAAGAAATTGATTTGAAGATTGCTGTGTACATGGCAGCAGAAGCTTGGGCTACTACCAAGAGCACTGCACTAGCAAAGCTTGGAATAAGCTCCTCCCGTCAGACGAGTCTATCACTAGACTTGAAGAGTCACCAAAGAGCCAATTTGTATTACAACTGACTGGGCTGATTAAACAATCTTCAGGATTTGAAGAATGCGGCCAGGAAAACATTCAAAACTAGCTCAAATGTGATGTTGAGACTGGCTATCAAATATTGATGGACGATGAAATCATTGATGACCAAGACACTTGCGATGACGAGGAAGAGCCTAGCGATGACAACCATGATGAAAAAGTACCATCCAATGAGGAAACCTTTCATTGCCTTGAGACGGACATGAAGTGGTTAGAAAAGAAGAATGTAATGCTGCTTAATTTGCTGTCTTTAAAACATTTGCGAGATTTAGCACCCACCCCCCAAAAGTTTCAGCTCTGATGCTTCCAAAAAAGAAACAAAGATGGACTTCTTTTCCTTTACTGTAGGCATATTTTAATTTCTATTTTGAGCTTGCCAAACTAGGCTAGTCAGCTCTCTTGTTATTTATGAGACATGTGATACAAAATATACAGGCACAGCTGTGTTTAATATCAGTGTTTATTTGTTTCATATTGCTTCTATAACACCTGGTACAATTTGTTTTCATAAATGATTGGTTATCTGAAAAATCACTTATCCAAATACCCTCAGTCCCCAATTGTTTCGGGTAATCGATATTCATATGTATGTATGTCATCCTACATGATCTAGTGGTACCATGCTTGCCTCTAGTTCCCAAGGTCATGGGTTCAAACCCGGTGGAGGGCGATGGATTTTTTCGGGCGTAGAAATCCTTAGCATGGCTTTCTTCGGAAGGGAAGTAAAGCTGGTGGTCGTATGTCCTACATGAAATGTAACCTTAAGCTTGATAAAGAGGCCTCTGAGCAAAATTTCCAGCCTTTCACATCCAATATAGAATGGGACCCTAAGAGCCATTGTAGTTAAAGAGCATCCATAAATAAATAAAAAAAAACCTCAAACTCTGTGTGTATTAAATAGACAGTAAAATTACGTAAAGTATTTAGCCTGAGAGGAATGGTAATTATGGTTGGCATACTATATCTGTTTTATTAGATGAATGTTAAACACATTAAGTTAGAACAAGTCTTTGTAGCTTCCAGCAGTGCATGGAGTTGGTGCAATCATATCATCCACAATGCAGGGATAGCTGTGTGATTTTACAGAATTCTTCCAGCCTTAACAAAAAGGTTAAAAGGTTCCCACATATGTATTTTGTGGAAAGAATACAATGATTTTATCTTTCAGAGTTTACAGGAAAAGCTTTTCATACTCCAATTAAATTAGCAGTTTACCACTGCAATCCATGTAATCATAGAAGTGTTATATTAGTAGTTTAGTTAATGCCTATGTGACAGTATTTATACAATTTGCAAATAATTAATTACCTTAATGATATTTTATATGCTATTCTTCAAGCTGTAAAAAAAGTGTTTAAATACAGGTTTTTGTGACTGCTTGCTTTCATGTGGGACACCATTAAGTTTGTAATAGAGGTCTGTATTTCAGTAAAAACAACCAACTGTGACTTATTTAGCTTGTTACAGTCAACTGCCAAAATGAATGTGCAGATGATTGCATACTTTTCACTCTCAACTTCTTTCTCCATCCGAGGCATCTATCTTATCTGAGAGCTCACAATCAACTTGGATCCCATGGTTGACCATGGTATCTTGGTTAACCGATGGACATTGGCTCAAAATTCAAGTGCAGGTTCATACTACTGTTTATTTATAAATATACAATTTACAATTAAAAATGTAGGCTTAATTATAAGAGTGGCATTTTATTTATAATTAACATTACAAGATCTACCTGTTGTACTACATTCCACAAAAACAAAACAAAAATTAAAAAAAAGTATTGATGTTTGTTTTGCAAACTTCTTTCATAATTATTACAATTAATATTACCTAAGTAAACTTTGTGTCTCAGCTTTTTCTGTTGCTTTTCCCTTGTTTGTTTCTGCTTGTACATTTAGCCAAGTAGATTAGAATAGAACATTTATTGTAACCCTTGATACATTTTCATAAATATACAAACACAAGCAAAACAACAGAAACATTTTTATAATTACAAATAAAGTGTTAAACCTAAATTTACAATCTAATAAGTCTAAGATCCATATTTATACCAGGCTTCCTTACATGCATCCCCAGGGTTATCTGTATAATGAAGGGGCCCCATCCCCACTATTTTAACTATTTTATCAATTTATATATCAATTCTCCCATTTTTCTAATTGATCTAATCCATTTCTCCCTTAATTTTCCCGAACATTCAAACATTTCCCAATATTTTATTCCTGTTTTTCCTCAAACCAGTTAACAATTAAGGGCTGTAACTTGTTTCTGTAATTTGTCCCATTTTATTTCCCACATACCCTCCCTCCTACTCTTTATCCCATCACATTCACATTCAAGTATGTGTTAAGTGCGAAGTAGTAATAAATACAATATCACATTTTGTTCTTCTGTTATGCTCATGGGCTTCATTTTTGTTTTCTCTACCACTTACCCATAGGAAGCAGAGGAAGTATTGCATTCCACCCAAAAATTTGATATTGAGATTTCACTGGAAATACTCATTGAGGCTCCATGAATAAATAAAAGAAAAAGCATTTTTAGAAAATGGTGTGTGTGCGTGTCCCCCCCCCCCCAAGAATGCAACACAAAGATTTTGAAGAAAATACCATAAACTTGAGCATTTGTGTCCTAAATTCAACTCCTAATGCTCAAGTATTTAGCCTTGCCTTCCTGTTACAAAGCTTGTAAATAAATTAATTAAAATACCATATGTTTAACATATTTTCATGACAAATAAAATGTATATCTTGAACATTCTGGGAGAACATTCATCTCCATTCTGAATGACTTTTATGTAATTTGGAAACCGTAAGAGATAGACAAAATATTACCATACTAAAACTGTAGATCTCGTTAAAGCGTACAATGTATGTCAACATTTTTTGTGGCATTAACCATTTTCGAGATATTCTTTATTATTGGATATTCTCTATTATGTGCAGTAAGTAGAGGAAGTATTGTATTCTACCCAAACATTCAATATTGAGATTTCACTAAAAATACATGTTTTTAGTACCCTTTAACCCCAATTTTTTTGGGGGGGAGGGGAAAGGTCCTTGTCTGTGTGTGCATGCATGTGCACGCATAACTTAAAAACAAAAAGTCCAATAAATACCAAACTTTGTATTCAAGTTCAGTTTAATTTAAAGATACACATGATTTTCAACAAAATCCTCCCTCACCTAAAATACCCTTTGTATGAAGCATTCTTCAAAATTTTTTATTTTCTCAAAAATGGCTCTTAATGGCTTTTTATTAAAATACCTTATGTTTAGTATATTTACATGACAACATAAAATGTATATCTTGAATTAGTCTATGAAGTCCTCTCAAAGCCATAACAGCTCTTGAGTATCTGATACTGTAATATTACCAACACTCAGTTTTATCAAACTGCTGTTAAACATACAGATACTAAATAATGTGTTTGTTTAAAACCTTTCAAATACAAACTGTATTAATGGGAACAACAAGGATAATTTCATGTAATTACATTGTTTAATAATGAACACTTGTATTTTAAAATCAATCCTTTCCGCACTGCCTGATGTGATAAGACATTATTCAATCTGATTTATTCTTTTTATTTCAATACACCAAAATGATGCATAAATTTGTTCAGATTTTGAATCCCGTGAATATCTTCATTGCAGTTGTAATTCCTGTAAGCTTGTTCTTTTTAATAAAAACCACTAATTTCTAAAAGAGTACACAAAACTGAAACCTGTCTAATGTGATGTACCGGGTTCATGGACTTGAAACTACAAAAAGAAATAACTAAAATGTAGAGCTTCAAATTAATCCAGATAGGTGATGCACAAATGATAAATTGAGTATGCAATGCCAAACAGTTTGGATATATAATATGGTTATAATTAAATGAATCGCTGAGGTTTATCAAAGAATGCATCTATTTTATAATTCACCCCCTCCTCCAAATGTTGCTATCCATGCTAAAATGTCTATTTAAGTTTTACTTTACATATCTCCCTTTGAATGTAATGCTGTATTAGTACTGGCCGGCAGTTGTATTAAACTGGGACTAATCATAGCATGGCAGCATTATCAGATTTGACCATAATTGCTTGGCCTCATGCACTCTGCTAAATCTGTCTCGGTTTCTGTATATGACTACCAAAGTAAGCCTCGTGAATCATGGTCTGTTGTTTTCATGAAAATGCAGACCTCTAGTTGGTAAAGACAATAAAGGTAAAGTTGGTAAAGAGAATATTGAGCGACTGTTAAAATTTTTTTCTGCTTTTAATGATTTCTCTTTTGTTGGAACAGATCATCTTTCCAAACATGGATGTAATCAGGTTGCTTTTGGAATGTGGAGCTCCTGTGAATGCTCGGAATGAATCGCGTTCTACACCGCTTCATGTGGCTGCAAATCCATACAACTTTTATAGTCCGGTAAGTTCAAGTTACCAATTTCAATCTTCTTTTATGCTTCAGTTCCTGATTAATAAAAGGGAAAGCAAATCAAAGATAAAAAACCACATCTTTAGATTTATTAATCCTTCATTATTGCTTTTTATGCGATATATCTAAAATGGGCTAGTTGAAATACCCCTCCTTGCAAAGAGAAAGGCATTTTTAGAAAGCAATTATGCCTATGATTAAAAAATTAAAAGTCTGAGAAATACCAAAATATAAGTTTAAGTTCGCATCTTTAAAGGATACAAGACAATTTCATAGAATTCCCAAATCAAACAACTCTTTACATGGAAATAATTTTGTTATGTTATTTTCTTAAAAATGGTTATAACAATTTTTATATGAATACAAAGGAGGTTCAGAAAGTAATCGGCTGACACAGTGATGGTAGCGAGTATCAAATAATGAGTGGTTCCCAGGTACAATCCTTTAGATGCCACAATGTACAGTTTCACATATGTGCTTTCATTTATTTGGTTGTCATAGTGCTCCAAAATAATAAGTTGGGGCTTCTTCTGAAAATGGATAAAACCGAATGTTACCCAGTGATTAAAAACTCTATGTTAAAAGGTTTAATGTCAATTAAATTAAAAATTAATTGAATTCCACAGTAGAAGATTCTTTTCCATCATTTTCTGCAGTGAAGAAATGGGCTGTGGAATTGAAATGCACCCATTCTTCCATTTTTGAATGAATGTTCAACTCATCAGTTACCATTATGAATGAAGAAAACAGTGAAAATCCACAATGCCATGCTAAAGTACAAACAAATCAAGGCACACAATTTTGCTAATATTGCAAAGATCTCATTAGATCATGTCTGGAACATTTACATGTCAGAAAGCTTGCAGCATGAGGGGTGCCATGTTTTTTAACTGTTGATCAGAAGCATATCCAAATGAACATCTCATAGGAGTGCTGGGACTCATTCAGATGCAACGCTACCAACATTTTCAAACAGCACATCGCTGTTTGTGAAACATGGATCACCACCATATTCCAGAGATGAAGCAGCAGTCCAAACATTGGGTGCAAGAGGCTGAAAGTGATCCAAAGAAGGCCAAGTGTGTTCCTTCACCAGGAATGGTGATGGCCATGTTGGTGTTTTTAGACTACCTTGAAAATGGTAACACTATCAACAGAGAGTACAATGCAGTTTTGCTGGAGAAGTTGGAGGATGCTATAATGCCAAACATGTGCATATTTGTAAAACAAAGTTCTTTTCCACCAAGACAATGCTTTGGCACACATATTAATTGCAGTTGCAAACTTTCTCTTTGAACCGTTGCCACATGCACCATATTCACAGATTTGGCTCCCAGTGAGCTTTTACTCTTCCCAAATCTAAAGAAATGTCTCGCAGGACAGAGATTTAGCATAGATGTGAAGAACATAGTCACTCAAACTCATATTTTGCAGAGTTGGACAAGTAATTTTATACTGAAAGTATAAAAAGGTTAGAATATTGTTGGTCCAAGTGTATAGAATTGAAGGCCGAAAACTTTCCTTGTATTTTTATGTTTTGAGATATTGTCAAGCAAACTAAAATGTATATCTTGAATTTGTTTATAAATAGCTGCCAAAGCTCATTTATCTGTTGATAAAAAATACAGTTGATAGTGGTTATATTTTTGTTTAATCAGTAATTTAAAAATACTTGCTCTTATACATTTCAGTTTTCCAAATATTAGAACTTATGTATATTGAAACCTTAAAGTGTCCACTCTTTTTAGTATCTCTATCTATAGTATAGAGTAAGATAACAAGATAGAGATTCTATTAAAGTATATTTGAAATATTAATATGACAAATTAAATGTATATTCTTAATTTTTTCTAAGAACTGTTTCTGTATGTCTTTCTTTTTGTGTAACACAGGTTTAAATTGCTCTAACAACCTAAATTATGGATTTCCTGGGAATGGTGACATATGATAACACAATAAACACATGCTGTTCTGTAGAGTACACCATTATAACCACACACAGTAATCACAATCAACAGACAGCTTCATATAACTTTTATTGCCATTATATATTGTTCCAAGCATCATTACATTAAAATGCAAATGTGTCACCCTCTGTAAGTGTGTGAGCTAGGCTACCCTAGAGCAGTGTCATTTAACCTGATCCCTGCTGCAAGTCAGACCCAGTGGCTATCAGTCACATCATTCAAGACAAATCCAGTATAAATTAATTTAAAGTCTACAACCTCAAAAGTGTTAGAACACGAAATCTAACATGCTAATGCCTCTAATGATTTTAAAGACACTGATATTTTATATTTGCTCAGTTCTAAAGTGTATCTGAGAATTTTGCTAGGATAAAGTTGTTACGTCCTGAGTGGAATCTGTTTGACTTAACGGGCATTTTTGTGAGGCAATAATCAAAACCACTGAAACTTTAATCCCTATTCCTAAAAATCAATAATTATGAGTTTTAATAACCTTATGTTAACAGTTGCTCATTAAAAATGTACTAAATTTTGGTGAATGGATTAAGAAATACTCTTTTTTTCTCTAGTTGGTGCAGCTGCTGTTGGATCATGGGGCGCATCTAGATCAGCCAAATAAAGCTGGCGACTGTCCAGCAATCTTTGTTGCAGTGAATCCATTGAACAATGTCCATCTTGTTAATTATGTGACTTTGCGTTGCTTAGCAGCCACAGCAGTATGCAAACACAAGATACCATATCAGGGTCAAATTCCTTCAACCTTAGAAACTTTTGTTAAGTTTCATGAAGAATAAAATGTATAAAAATACCTGTATTACGTGATTCAGGACAAAAATTATGCCTAACCCAGATTCTGTTGAAGTCTCTATCAAGTGATACTTTTTGATTTTCACTCTTGTTTCTTTTCTTTTTATGTTAGCAGATGAACTTGCTTTTTTCTTTTCCTTTTTTTAATATAAATCAAAGAGCATTATCTTTTAGTTTCACTTTTGCTCCTATTCTGTCTCATCTTCTGAAGACAAAGTCATGTTGTTCTATAAGCCACTGAATTAATATTGGCCTGCAAGTATATGTGAAAATTACAACTCATTAATGAAAAATAAATAAAATACGTTCAGCTCTCTTAGATGTAACAGATGTAAGCTCCTATTCTAAATTTGGACAAAATAATGTTACTGTAATTATAAATTTTTGTGTATTATATTAAAAATGTTTCAAATGGCAAGATTGGGATGGAACAGGTCAGTAGGCCTAACCATTGAGAAGAAAAACAAAAATCTCTTGTGTGAAAAATACTACGTAACAAATTGTATTGTTGGAATGTAAGGAAAATAGTAAATTAATTTTATGCTACTGCAGTACTTTATTTTGTTTGTTCAAATTAGAATTTGGAATTACAAGTATTTGCCTAAATTATTGCTGTATATCCTTTAGAAAGTATTAACAGTATAAATTGCAGTTACGTGTAACAAAAACATATTCATTTTGAGTCTTTTAGTACAGTGGTCTCCAAATATGTGTTCAATATTATCAGGTGGAACTTTGTGTCTCCTCTTGCTTAGCAGCTCGCATCAAGGTGAATACAAGCTTGTCTCATTTTTGCCGGCAGTAAAAGGTTTAAGCTTGAAGAGGGAATTTTCATTTCTTCTGCATTCTATGGATAGAGGTTCAATTGTTGTTCATGCTAACAGCATTTGGAGACCTCTGTTTTAGTATATTATATACATAACATTGTATATTCTAGCTATGTGTTTTGTATTCATAGTTCTCTAGATTTAATTACTGGGGAAAAGATTGCAGGTAAGGAGGTTTCCTTTCAATAACAGTTTGTTTTCCTTGTTATAAAGAATATGTATTTCAGAAGTAGAATTGTAAATATTTTATTTATAAGTGTTTCTGTGTTGTTCATTAAAACAGTGCAGTAAAACCTTACTTCAGATAGTTTTTATTACTATTATATCATTCGTGAAAAAGCTGTGAAATAGCAGATCTATCTGGTAGCATAACCCCTAAATACAAACATGGTTCTAGGATGTTGGTGGTTTTCATTTTCAGTATTAGCAGAGTAAGACAAAGTTTAATAACTTTGCAGCCTTCCCCTCTCTGTGTAAGTGACAATTTGATGTTTTCGGTGGTTTTAAAAGTGTAACATTTTGGCAAATGCCAAAAAAAGAACAAATGTATGTAATTTGGATCAGACTTGAAAAATTCAATGCCATGGCTGGGACTCAAACCAAAGATATTCTTCTACACTGTAAGATATAGGCAATAAATTGCCTGTTCCATCTTCAAAGAATCTCTGGCCATGAGTGTATCTTCATAATTGTTAAAGCTGTTGAATGAAATTTATTTCTGAAGCGGTTTTCTAACATGAAAATGTAAACTCCTGTCAAGACAGCCCTTGTTGGCTAAGCCGTATTGCAAAGCAGTATCATTCTCTGCCTCTGACCAAACAAGACATCTGAGCAGAGTGCAGTAATGAGGTGGTATGTATAACATTCTGCTATTTTTACATCAAGTTGCAGGCTCCCTGTACCACTGCCTGCAAAGGAAAATTCCCCATGCTGGTTCCAGAAATTGAACACAGGTCCTCTTACACTGCAGACTGCGTATTACCACTGCACTTCGGAGATTTATAATGGAAGAATTAATATTGTATAGAAGTTGGAAACAGTGAAGTGAAACAATAACTTAATTGAAACTTGAGCAGGTTGATAAACTGTAACTTCACTTGTAATTTATTCTAACACTGCTTTCGAAACATGTTTGAATGAATTACAGGTAAGTGAAATTATAGTGTATCAAATGGCTCAAGATGCAATTAAATAAACAACAAATTTTAATTATGCATTGTTGGTTTGTTGCATTGTCAATTATGTGTAAAACTTGAAAGACATTGAGTAGTGATTAACAAAACAGAGTATTACATTTATCAACCAAGTAAAGCTTGTCCTTAGTATGTAATGCAGATTCTGAAAGTTATGTTATGTTTATGCACTGCGTATTAGAAAGCATTAACATTGCTTGCTTGTGTGTTCTGCTCTCATCAGATATAATTGCAGTCACAGATCTAATAAAATTCTTGGTTTGCAGCTATTTTATTATGGAATCCTTGTTTTGTAATGTAAATTACCTAGAATGACACCTTTGCACCTAAAATCTATTCCCCAGCATTCAAAATGAGCTGAAAATATGTATACCATGATTTAACTGTGATTTTTAAAAGCAACGTGAAACCTGCTTAAAAAGCCATTAACTTTAAGTGATTGTAAAAACTGGACATGGAAGTTAATTTGGAGTGCATTGTTTTGAAATTATATGTGCTAATTAATGTATTTAGCAAGGCTTTCTTTAAAATTAATGATGTAATCATTAAATAACCAATGAACAAGCAGCCTACTGAGTAAGTCAGGTAAATCAATGTAAGAAAAAAAAGAATCCAGAATGAAATTCATGGTGGAGGTTAAATTAACATAATGTGTTGAATAGAACTAATATCTGTGAAATAAATATCTGCTGGACTCACTTAGCTTTGTAAACATAACTCAGAATTCATAACTAGCAAGAGGAAGAATAAATTGTCACTTTAATTCTGCACTGAGTGTTTGTGTATTTTTAATGAAAATCCCATTTTCCTTTTTTATTTTTTCTAGGTGATATTGAAGCATAATTATGTAAATGGAGGTAATGTGCCCTTTGGTATATAAAAAATCTGATGTGTTACACTCACATGACTTTCTCTACTCTTGTACAAACTATTTATACAAACGCTTATTCTCCATCTACTTCATGTTGATGGAGGTATAGCTTACGTATTCTGTTTTACGTAACAAATGTTGCAAATAAATGTTTGTTTACATAACTTTAATTACCCCACGTATGGGAGCCAATTTGCAATAGCAATTTTACGTGTTTATAGCACCACGTTGTGGAAGCCAATATAATGGGAGAATGTTATGTTGATTTCTGCGTTGCCATCTTGTGTGACGTCACTCGTTGGTTTGGTCTGGTCCGTAGATCCCTCTGGCGTTAGCAATTTGCATGAATTTTAAATGTCCACCGGCTAGCTATTTAGGGTCGAACATGTTTCTCTTGAAGGGTGTGAAGCGGAAAGGAATCGTTTATCCAAAAATTACTAGTGAAGAAATGTGTTTTATAATGTTTTATTGTCGAACACGTGCACTAACACATTTACATATTAATTTGGATACTCGCCCAAACTGAAACTGTTTATAATAACTTCTTATCACATTTAACTCACGTACTTCAACTTTATATATTTAACTGTATAATACTTTATAAGATTTCTCGTACTTCTGCTGCGCGTAACTTGATGAATTTAGAGACCGACATGAGAATCTTGTTGAACTGGGAGCTGACGTGTTATATGTTGAGAATCTTGCCGAACTGGGGGATCGTTACCTCAACCTGGCTATTTATAGGCTTGCCTCAAGATACACCTAAAGATTATAAATGAAATGCTATTGGCTAATAAAACGCGCCAACATTAGCGTCTATTTTAATACCCAATGAAAACCACTAATACATATTACTTTTATAGAACATTCTGGAAGCTTTTTTTACTGAAAAGGCGCGAAACATTACGTAACTTCCTGGTTCCCGGTAACGATAAACAACTAACCCCTTCATTGCATTATTGCGTTATTATTGACAGTTTCAGTAGAGCCGTATATTATTATTTACCAATAATAATGACAATTCATAAACCTCTGAAATCAATGTCACATAAAAATACATATTTATATTAAAATAGTTATTTACATCTGAGTAATTTGTGATACAAATTACCGTCTCAATGTTAATCGAGATAAACATTTGCAGAGTCTATCTTATTGCTAATTTTCTTGTAGATGTAAGGGGAATATATATTTACAAGGGCAATTTGGAAATACAGTAGCCTTTAAGCACATACATATCTCTTAATAGCTGGTTGCTAGGTGCAGCACCATTCCCTTTCCCACAGATTAATACTCCTTGCATATCAAGACAAAAAAATGAATAACGAATTCCCATTTCAGAAAATAAGTATTGAAAAATTTAAGGGAATAACAAGTAATATCTCGAAAATGGTTCACTCAGCAACAAAAATGTATTGACATAAATTGTGTATTTTAACGCGATCTACATGTTTTGTGTAGTAAAATTTTGTCTATCTCTTATGGTTTACCAGTTATGCAAAAGTCGTTCACAATGAAGAATACTTTTGGAGACATCCCCAGGAAATTCAAGATATACATTTTATTTGTCATAAAAATATCTTAAACATATGATATTTTAATCAAAATCGTTAGAGCCATTTTTGAGAAAATTAAAATTTTCAAAAAATCTTCCATGTAAAGGGTAATCTGAGGTGGGGGGATTTTCTTGAAAACCTTCGTGTCGCATCCTTGGAAGATACTGAACCTAAATACCAAGTTTGGTGTTTATCCGACTTCGTTTCTGAGTTATGCTGTTCACAGACAGACACACACACGGACATGTTTCCAAAAATGTTTTTTTTTGGATTCAGGGGGTCTCAAAACATGTATTTCTGGTGAAATCTCGGTATCGAATTTTTGGGTGGAATACAATACTTCCCCTACTTACTATACATAGTAGAGAAAGTAAAAAATTCAGTAAATGAAGATGCATAAGGAATGCCTTAATCATAGAACAGAACTGTAGCAAGCATGAAAGTACATATGAATGGTAGATTTATAAAAACTGATAGGAGGCCATAATTCCATACTGGATGTTGATTCTGACATATAAATAGTCTTTGTTTGAATGCGTGGCCATATTAGGGGGAATTGTTTGCCTGGACTGTGCTATTTCTAACCAATTCTGTTCTCCCTCCTTTTTCCTTCATATGATTCCTATGACAACATACTCTTGTAGAGAAGTGAGATGGCAATTTATAGACAGATTCCCTGCTGTTTGTGCATCTCACAGAGAAATGGTTCCTAATTTTGTGAATAAATTTAGGAAAATGAGATCTATTTTTGATAAGAAACCAAAAGTAAATCACTGTTTTCTTACAGAGGAAAAACTCAATTACTTCAGAGAAAAGAGAGTGAAGTGTAAAGAAATCTCTGAGAAAGCTTGTGCAGAATTATGAAAACCTTGCCTTGGAATACCATTAAACTTTCAAAGTTAAAACCCTATAAATTAAGGCAACTGTTATTCAGGAATTGCAACCACATATTAATGTGAGTAGAGTAAATTTCTGCAATTGGTTGTTGGATAATGTTTAATGATCACTGTGTTGACCTGCATTTAATTCTTTTTATGAATGAAGCATGAATTTATTTACATGGCCATGAAGAATTAATGAGAGTTAATGCAAATTTTGTTAAAAGGTGAGAGAGATGTGGGGCAGCACAAAGAAATCATTTTCAACATCATCTATGACAAAGGTATATGGTTATTGTAGTTATGATTTGCTTAAGAAATCTGTACACTTGAATTTAAGGGGCTATGATATCCAACTACGCTGGCAAACAGCATGTTTTCTAGTTAGATAACATCAAATACCTTATACCGATACCAGAAACTCCCTGCATTTAGCCTGTGGGTGAGAGGTGAACATGTTACTGAAGCGCCTCTAGCAGCTCAAAATGAACGACGGGCAGGGAAAGGAAGAAATAGAGGCAGAGAGCAATGCAATATAACAGTATCTTTGGGTGTTTTAAGATAATGTACATTTATTTGTAATATGATCTTAACAATAGCATTGAACAACAAGGATAAACCACTTCAGAGAACAATAGACAGTTTTAACATATATATACATACACACACAGACACCTACATAGGCAAGTATACCTACAATCTACATGTAGGTTAAAAAGCTACCACATTCATGACATTTCTTTCCTTACTTGTGCAAAACATTTTGTACTTTTCTGCTTTTCTTGCCTACTACTAGTTTTCTGGCATCATTTTCTTGTTGAATGAAACACTTTATGATGACATTCAGGTAATTATCAATAAACACCACCATTCTTCACATACATTAAATTTCTTTAAATCCATTCTTTACCACTGCCCTACTTTTGTACAGCAGTGATTCAAAATGTTGGTCGTATACATCAACAACAATTCGTGATAATTCTTTAGCACACTGGCCAGGATACAGAATCTGGTATTGTCGTACTTTGGATGGTGGCATTTTATTATTAGGGCTCGTCAAGTAGTTTTACATGATTCGTGTCTCAATCTTCTACAGATATACAGTTACATAATTTGCATTTTCCATTATGTGATCAATTTTAATGTCGGTGGAATCCAAGTTGGAAACTTCCCAATCTTCCATAGGCATAGCTTCTTTAGCAAATTTGTTTTGACTGTGTAATGGAACACTGAAATTGCTAGCCTCTATATCTTTCTTTTTCATCAGAAACTTGCCAATGTCTATTTCACAGTTGCCATTTTCAGAAGTTTTTTTTTATTTATTTATTTATTGGGAGCTTTATTGATGGATGCTTTTTAACTGCTGTCCTTAGCGTCCCATTCTATATCAGGCGTGAAAGACTGGTAAATTTGCTCAGAGGCTTCTTTATCAGGCTTGAGGTTCTTTTACATGCCGTAAATCTACGACACGGGACCACTGGCTTTACTTCCCTTCCAAAGGAAGCCATGCTAAGGATTTTTACGCCCGAAAATTTGTTTATTGGAGACATTTTATTAGGGATAAGCAAGAATAATAGTTGTATGCCTGTAATAAATAATATCGTAATTCCTGGGCTGATGATCTGGTAGTATGATCAATTGCGCTTAATGGTCTGAATCAAGCACTTCAGGAAGTAGGTAAATACTGTAACGCAAGGGTGGCGAAAACGACTTCCATCCGCGAGTCACCAAATATGCAACACGTATTGCATCACTCATCAGCATGTGAAAATCAAACTGACGGTTGGAGAGAGGGAACGTGCGCCTGCGAGTCAAAATAACTCGCGAGTCACGTTTTCGCCACCTCTGCTGTAACGAATAAACCTAACTGTGAATCAGGAAAAAACCCAAATAGTGGTACTTAAGAAAGTGCAAAATTGAGTAGACATGATATGTGGAAGAAGGGGAACAAGGAGTTTAAAGTAGTATGAGAGTGTATTTACTTAAGCGTTAAAATAAATAGTGGGAAAAACAAAAAAATTAGCATTGACAAAAGGAAAAGGATCTGTGTCAATCAGAAGTTGTAAGTATACAGTACTGAACTTGAAGTTAAGTGATTGGAAAAAATTTATATAATATGGTGAAATAGAAATATGGAAACTGAATGGTGGGGAGGAACCCATTGATATGGTTCATAATATGTTTTGTAGGGAAGTATGGGCTTATCAAGTGCAGTGGCAAAAGAAGTAGTGCGGTTGGAGATGGAAAAGAGTGTCGAGGAAGGGTATGATTATAGAAAGAGCACTGAAATATTGGTTTAGGATCCTGAATTTGGATAATTAAGGCAGTGTGTAGAGCATCAGGAAGAGAGTCTTAGGAACTTTGGATGGACTAGTAGTATCTGAAAGAACCTGGAAATGAATGGAATGGGGGAATGAATACTGAAGGAGAGGAGAGAGACTAATAATAATTTTGGAAAATAATAAGGAAGAGATTTGAAGACGGAAATCTACAAAGTTTTTGGTGAGACAATGGTAAAAAGGTCTGGTATACTATATACCAATGAAGGATACATGGAGAAGAGAGGCATATGTTGATAAGGTAAATAATGAGCAAAGGGCGGGAATAGCATGGTTAAGAACTGGTATTTGGAGATTAAGAGGAATAAGAAAAGACATCCCACAAAGTCAGTGTTCCATTTGTGGAGGGAAGGAAGATCTGGAGCATATAGTGTTTGAATATAACAAATGGATCTATGGAGGAAGGAATTTCTGGAACAGAAATGCGCTAAGGTGGATAGGAAAACAGCATTAAGGGGGATTTTTAGAAAGAATGGCAGAACCTTAGGTCAGATTTTAAGTAAAGTTAAGAATAAATAGAACTGTCTGTACAAAGGGAATATGAGTTAACATGGCTTTTTGTTAGCTATTGCCTTTTTTGATGGTTATAGGGAATTATAAAATGTGTGTAGAAGTAATTATGTTGGGTGGATATGACAGGCAAACAGTCTGGACTGAATGTTCTGTCATATTCCAATGTGTGTTAGCTTCACACAAATAAATAAAATAAACTCCTGAAAATGATCTAGCAAGGCCCAGCGAGCAGAAGTATCATTTATAGGTTTGCGGAAGCATTTTGCAGTGTTAATGAACTGGAATTGAAGCAGTCGAGGCCGTTACCAATCATTTCTATTAACTCAGCTGTCTCTGAGGCTTCAGTTGGCAAGTTTCCAAACTGAACATGGACTGAAATTGCTTTGCTGACTGTGTGACTCAATAACTGAGTCATGAGACATACCTTCATAGGACTGAATGGGGATAGCTCTATGTGTTTTACTGACAATTTTGGACACAAATGGGAATTCATTAGCTTGTCTTTCTCATAAAGCTCAACAATATGCATCCATTTAAAAGTTATATCTTTAAACTGTATATTGTGCTTCTTAAAATTATTTCTTAGAGATTTTATCAAGTGCGGGGTGTCATAAAAGAAGTACACTCTATCGCTATTGATGTTCACAAAAGGATTTTCCAGAGTACAACCAATGAGCTTTCTCATTGAAAGGTTATTTGTTACTTGATCAAAGTGAGGTTTAATATCAACAGTAATAGTTTACGCTGCAGACAGTAAGAGCAAGCTTCATCATTGCAGGGCTTTACTAGACAATGGTTCTCAAATTAATTTCATCTCACGTGACATGGCTAACAGGTTAGAGCTGAAACTGCATCAGCACTCACTGCCTGTCAATGGCATCAGCAATGTTAGGGTGACAGTATCCTTGCATTTTTGCCAAATCTGATTTCAGTCCAGAGTGGGGGGTTATGATATACCATATTGTCTGTTCAGTTCTACACCATCCACCACTGCCATCTTCAGTGATATATTACAACAACTGGCACCAACTCGCTGGCCTTGCCCTAGCCCCTAGCCGATCCAAATTTCAATTAACCCTGAGGAATAGATTTACTTTTGGGGGCAGGTATTTTTGAGACACTGAAGCCTGAGCAGCAATCTAGACAAGGTTATCCTACCCTGTAAAATATTCAGCTAGAATGGATTCTTTCTGGACATGTGTCTACACATTCAATGCAACATGTGAGAAGCTCAGCCATTGTCTTGTAACACTAATAACAAATTGGGAATGCTTTTGGCTACAGGAAGAAATAGTCATGCGTCATATTTCAGAAGAAGAAAGGCACTGTGAGGAACACTTCTCAAAAACTTGTGACGACACATGGAGATTCGTGGTACAACTGCCTCTTCGCTGCAGTTCCACAGAACTTTGTTATTCCTATGTGAATGCCAGAAGGAACTTTGGATACCTAGAAAGGAAACTGCAAAGAAACCTAACTTAAGGAAGTAATACATTAACTTCGTGTTGGAGTATCTACATCTCGGACATGTGGAGCTTGTCAACACAAAACAAGAACCAGAAATGATACTATAAGCCTCATCATGCAGTGATGAAGGAGTCCAGTAGCACCACCAAACTGAGAGTAGTGTTCAATGCATCAGCTGTGGTCCTTAGCGTCCCATTCTATATTGGGCGTGAAAGACCAGTAATTTTGCTCAGAGGCCCCTTTATCAGGCTTGAAGTTTTTTTACATGCCATAAATCTACGACACGGGACCATCGACTTTACTTCCCTTCCGAAGGAAGCTCATCTAAGGATTTTATGCCCGAAAAAAAATCCATCGCCCTCCGCCTGGTTTGAACCCGCGACCTTGGGAAGGGGCTTCAACTAGTTCACTCAAACGCCTCTGCGTGGCCATCAATAAAGACAGCAACCGTCTGTACCAGCGACATTCCTGAACAAAGGGGAGAAAACACCTGTTTGCCCAATACTCATTCAGAACTAGAGCAGGCTTTGAGCAAATTTTTCAAGTGGTCTACACTTCAGCGAGTCGTTGCCTACATACTCAGATTTAGCTACAATTAAGACATCAGTCAACAACTAGATATCGTAGAACGCTGAACACGGCGGAGCTCAGTCACTCTCTAAGTGCCATAGTTCACTCCGCGCAACAGTCAGTGTACCCTGAGGAGATTCAGGTCCTCCTGCAGGGAGGACACTTCACTTTGAAAGCAAGTTGCTGCCGTTACATCCCTTTCTCGACAGTAATAACCTATTGAAGGTGGACGGTAAGCTAGAAAATACTGTTACACCATTTGCTCAGAAACACCTAATGATATTGCCTCCTAAACATCGTGTGACCAAATGCTTATGTGGCACGGACACATATGCCTGGCTTCATTACGACAGCGATTTTGGCTGACATTTGGCCGATCTGTCGTTCGGGGAGTGATAAATAAATGCATGACCTGCTTCAGGATGAAAGCTAGCGCAACCAATCAACTTATGGGGCAGTTGCCCTAGTCCAGGGTCAATTAAAGCAAGCCATTTTCTCACTTGTGGCATTGATTATGGCGGACCCTTGCACATCAAACAAGGTAATCCCCGAAGGAAGGTGCAGATAAAGTGCTACATATCGCTTTTCGTTTACATGGTAACCAAGGCTGTGCACATTGAGTTGGTCAGTGACTTGACAACTGAAGCCTTCATTCCTGCTTTACTGCACTTTATCTCCAGACGCGGGATCTGCTCGCTATGTACAGTGACAACAGTACATGCTTCATAGGTGCAAGGAACAAGTTAAACGAGCTGACCTGTTTGCTCCGTTCCCAGAAACACAAGGCAGTAGTAACTACCTTCACAGCGCAACAAGGAATGCAATGGCACTTTTTTCCTCCTCACTTTGATGGATTATGGGAAGCTAGGATTAAGTCTGTGAAAAGCTATTTGATGAAAACAGTTGGTAATAATACTCTCGCCTTTGACGAGATGATGACATTATTAACACAAATTGAGCCATGCTTAAATTCCCGTCCTGTTATTCCTGTACCCAACAGTCCTGACAAGTACTTGTTTTGGACACCTGGTCACTTCCTGATTGGCGAATCCTTGGTCAACTTTCCTGAGCCAGATTGTCTTTTAGGACCATCATCGCACATGTCAAGATGGCAAGTGATCTGGTGGCATTGAGAGGTCATCTGGAAATGTTGGTCAAAGGATTACAAAGGAACTAGCTCCAGCAGTGCTCCAAATAGCTGCAAAAAACAGCCAAATCTTCAGGCTGGGAAATTGGTGCTGCTGAAGGACGACAATCTCCCTTCTCTCACATGGCCAGTTGAATTGTTGAAGAGATGCATCTCAGGAGTGACGACTTAATTTGGGTAGTGACAGGACACACTACAAAGGGTACGTACAAGAGACCCATTGCAAAGGTTTGCCCTTTCCCTGAGGATTGTTTTTAAGAATTCTTGTTTGAGATTCAATGCAAATTTACATAATTTGTGATACAAATTAGGTGGGCGGAATGTTGGAGACTAGCTGTGTTGTGTACACCAGGCATGGCAAGACTGTAAGCCTGCCCCGAAGCACCTTGATGCAACCTGGATAACAAATCTATGGAAGGGGGAGAATTTGGAAGGCAGGCGGGGTAGTGGTAAACAAATAACTGATTCAGAGGCGTCCTGGACTCTGTATTTAAAGTAAATTAAGCTTCTCCAATGTCGTTTACAATGAGAGATTCGAAATCGGGAATTATGTTGTTTACAGCTAGACGTAACTGGTTATGAAGATGTTCGTTCGTCTGTCGCGATCTGCATTTGCTTTTTAATAATTTAATCGTGGAAAATAAGTATCCATAGACGTACGTTGTACAAAACATTGCTTCCATGGAGATTGCATATGATCGAAACTTCGGATATTTATTGTCGCATAATTTAAAATATTCCACTCCTATTAAATCCTTGCATCTGACCCTTCGTTAGATTGTAAATGAATCAGCTCCTCTTGCAGATTGATTCTGGCCTTTCTTACGTCTATGTTTAATGGATAGACATACACTGATATATATTTAAAAACCCTGAAATCACGAAATTCACTTTTAAGTGTTAAGAGAATGCTAATGTAAATACTGAATTTATCTGAGGAGAAATTTGAAAGGAGATTTAAACATGGAAAATAGTACACCTGCCCCTCTTTCAAGTGATCTACCCAGAGTGAAAGTGCGTACATTTATCGCATAAGAAAGCTAAGTCGCGGAACCAGACCTCGTTATTTAGTTCCTAAATTTCCATTCCCTAAAATAAGGAAACAATAAAATTACAATAAAATGACCTTAAAGCATATGAGAATAATGTAAATGTAAAGCTAAAATAAATTGCCTTTTCTTTCATGAATCCGGGGAATGCATCTCTGAGGTCGAAGAACCGACGTAACATTGCACCTCTGCTAAGCCATCTAATATCCCACAAATACTTAATATCTTGAAATCATTCTCCCATATTTTTAAGTATACATATTTTGAAACTGTCGGTGTTTCAAAGCACTTCCTTTTATTTTGTTCACAACACAATCCATCACTATTGTAGTTTAACTGATTTGGCACAAAGTGCTTCTTGATGCAACAGACAATGCCAAGCATAAATATTGCTCGAAATACCTTTATCACTGAAAAAAAATGTTTTAACCTGTCAATGAACCCACTTTTTCCTCAACCATGGCCTTTTCTCCGTCTGATACTAATTTTGACCACTGTAAATAATATCTTTCAATAGGTACTAATTTTTAGAGCTTTAAATATCTCCTCGCCAGTAGTACTGCCTTTTAGTGGGATTAAACCGAGCAAATACTCTTCAACATTAGGTTGCTTATCAACACCTCTAATGAAAATGGCCAATTGAGGTGTCAGTTACATCTGTACTCTCGTCCAGTGCAAGAGAAAACTTCACAAAGTCAGCCATTTTCAAATCCATCTGCCTTATTACATCGGCAGAAAGCACTTCAACTTTCTTTGCAATGGTTTGTCGGAAAATATGCAAACACTCGACATTATGGACCTGTTGAGGACATAAAATCCCAGCAATTTTTATTAAACATGTTTTAATAAATTCTCCTTCCTGAAATGCCTTAAGGCCTTTGCAATTTCCCAGGTTACAATATAACTAGCGTGATTTCTTTTCTCTGCCATAGTTTGAGTCTTTGTAATTGGTTTAGGTCCATTGTTTTCTATCAATTTCAAAATTTCTTGCGTTCTTTCGCGTCCTGTGAACGTATTGAAAATTAGCAATCTGAGCTGTAGTTTAAATAAGAATTGAAGTTTCAAGAAACAAACAAGATGTAAATATATGCAGAGCATTATGTTTAAGGAAGATTCATTTAGTTACAGTAGTAATGCATAGCATTGGGGCTCTCCATATAAACTACCTTTCATTTTGAACCAACTTTGGTGAAATATGAACTGACTTTTACAGTTATTAAACTCGTAGCATTTCAACTTTGTACATGCATTGATTTTCAGAGGGCTCATATAAAATGTCCTGAATGTTGAGCCAATTTCAGCTCTGTACGAGTAGCAGTTCATGAGTTGTTTCCTGTATACAAAAGAAAGTGATCTATATAATAGGAGCTTCACATAATGAATGTAAACCTATGCTTGGTTTTTATTCTACAAGAAATAGGTCCTACAGTTACCTATATAAAGTTTTTGCTTGTAGTTTCATTAATTTGTATTTTAGGTTAGCAAAACTATAATATGAACTACTAACATTTAATTCTAATGGTATATGTGCATAAAACACGAGTATTGCCCTAGAATCTTCTCAATAGCTAAAGAAGGGAAATGTTTTACCATCCATACTTCAGATGTCTGCTCAATGATGCATAGTTTCTACTCTGTGTCTTACATGTTCTGTGGAAATAAACAGCTCTCATGCATCTGATTGTTTTTCTTGGCTTAATGTGTATAAAACTCCAGCATTCACAATGTTAGTTGCACTGGAGGAAATAATACATCTATTATCGTGAGGATTTGTTATAACTATTAAGGAAATATCCACTTTTGCTTTCTAAATTTCATTTATCTGATGTTAGAGCAATAGAACAGGAAATATATGAGACTAAAAACTCACTAATCAGAAGGTTTAAAAAAAAGTGCATAGTTTTGTAAGTTTGTTATGTCTCAAAAGTGGAAACTGTGCAGCAACAAGTTACTAATTTCATTCCAGTTTTAAAGAAATGGAGCATAATATAAGAAACAACAGTGCACTCTTGGCTGGGGCAGGGTAATTTTTCCTTAAATAGAATCTTTTCCCACATTGTGCAGTCTGGAAGTCTACATATAGGATGGAATATGAGTGTGTTTCATTTTAAGAATAATTAAAAATTAAATGTTAAAACAAGAATCAATGACAATTTCTTAAGTCAAAACCTGCAATGTGATGATAGAAGTTAAAGGGGAGTTAAAGAAATAGGGCACCATTTTGACATTTCAGCTTTATCAGTGAGAATGTAACTTTTCTTTAAAAGTTTGATGTCTTTTAATTATAAATGTCACTCCACATTAATGAATGAATGAAACCAAAATGAGCTAGAGCCCTAAAAGCTACCCATTATTCATCCAAGGAACTGAGAGAAAACTTAAGTAAAAAGCCCAGGAAAGACATCTTGAACTAAGCTGGAATTAGAATCCATTTATATCGTGACTTTGTCCAGTTTTTGAACTGTCACTCAGTTCTCACTGTCACTGTTTTAATGCCATTGTTTCATTTTTATGTGGTTCACCTTCACTAAGGTGAAGTAGTTCAATTCTCCGTTACTTCACTTCCTTCGTGACACAGTCTCTTCACGCCGCACGGTTCACTACAGTCGGGAGTCGAACACAAGACCTTCACAACCGTCGCTCCGCGGTAGCACTCTGCAGGTCACAGAAGCCATCACAAACTCGCTCGGAGAATCGCTCTCGATGTCGCACGGGAAACTCACCCGCCAACTCGCTCGTTCACCGACTGACCGACGACACTCACTCTTCTGTCGCCACTCGACTCGCAACTCAACTGGCACTATGTCGCCCTCGACTCACTTTCAACTCGTGACTGCCGCGAGAGCGCTCGCTTATATAAGCAGTAGAATCTTCCAAAGAAGGTTCTCGAGTATTCTAGAACTATTTCGACACACTTTCTGGACGAGGGGGGAGATAAAGCTTCCAGAAAGCTCTAGTTATTCCCGATAGCGCGCCCGATGTTTACGCCGGCAAGCGGCCTACTCGGACTGCTCGGCGTCGACCTCCCAATAACCTTAGACCTTAACCGCTGTGTCACAAAGCTCCCTCCTAGTTGTGTGACAGCCTCACGATCTGTAACAGGGCGATCACAATTAACTACCACCAGTCCCTCTGGGGCCGACATCGGATGCACGACGGGGTTCTCCTTCGGAAGAGAAGTAAATCCAGTGGTCCCGTGTCGTAGATTTAAGGCACATGAAAGAACCTCAAGCCTGATGAAAAGGCCTCTGAGCACAATTTCCTATCTTTTACGCCCAATATAGAATGTGACGCCAAGAACCGTAGCAGTTAAAGAGCGTCCATAAATAAAACTTTTTTTTTTAATTTTTGCGACGGGTGCCCAGGACCTGTGGCAAGGATGTCGCATGGTGGGCACTACCTATCCACGTCGCTTCGAAGATGCAACCAATAGTATCTGTGACATAGCTTTTTCGAGGTTTCATTCTCATCCAATCGCCCGCCGATAATGCTGGAATGGTTTTTCTCGAGGACTTCCTTCACCGTTTCCTTCGGGAGTACCAGCTGTTCCATCTTAGTCCCTCTGGCTACGAACTCCACACTCCCTTCAGTACACGTTCCCGACTACCAGGGAGTCTCACCACGTCCAACAGCGCTCATAGCTCGGGCTCTGGGAGAAACATTCGCCCACGTGGGTCGTACGCCAAATTCTTTATACTTCAGGATCGGTCCTATGCCTCGATCCTCCAGTTGCTCCCTCAAGGTCTCCTCGTCCCAATCAACTGTAGATTGCACCGTGACTGGTCTAGGGCTGCAGCACTCTCCGTCATCTGCTGGTCCAGACGCTCGTCGGTTGCAGCCTCTGTTATCCTCCTACTTTCTTTCATCTGTCCATCTGCCTGTTTTCCTTGTTGATCTAGACGCTCCTCCACCGCAGTGTCACCTTCCGTGCCAGGTTAGTACCTTTTAACTCCTTTGCAAAGTCATCTTTCAGGGCTTTCACCGTTGCCTTTATCTTACAGAGTTGATGTCACGAACGAGATCGTACTTCAATTTCTCCATCGTGTCTTTATTTCTGTTTTCACACTCTTCATTTCCGTCACCATCTTCATTTCAGATTCCATTTTTGTCTCCATCTCAGCCATTCCTGATTTCACCGTCTTTACTTCAGTCACCATATTCTGTATTTCAGGTTCCATTTTTGTCTCCATCTCGTCCATTTTGGCCAAAAATGTCTTAAACATTTCCTCCATCTTGGCTTTTTAATCTTCCATCCCACTCCTGACACCAGCGTGGCTTCGTCCAGTTTTTAAACTGTCATTGTTTTGTTTTTCAATGTCACTGTTTCGTTTTTATGTAGTTCACCTTCACTAAGTGAACTAGTTCCATTTTCCGTTACTTCATTGCGTTCGTGGCGCAGCCTCTTCACGCCGGACAATTCACTACATTCGGGAGTCGAACACGAGACCTCCATAACCATCGCTCCGCGGAAGCACTCGCTTCACGTCTCAGAAGGCGTCACCAACTCGCTCGGAGAATCGCTCTCGATGTCGCACGGGAAACTCACCCGCCAACTCGTTCGTTCACCGACTGACAGACGCGATTCACTCTTCTGTCGCCCTTGACTCGCAACTCAACTGGCACTCTGTCGCATTCGACTCACTTTCAACTCGCAATTGTCCTCTTGATGTCGTACAGGAAACTCACCCCCAACTCATTCGTTCACCGACTGACCGACGGGAAAATCACTCTTCTATCGCCACTTGACTCGCAACTCAACTGGCACTCTGTCGCACTCGGCTGACTTTCAACTCGCGATTGCCCTCGACTGGCACCAACTGACACATATAGGCATGGAATCGTTCAAAGAAGGTTCTCGAACATTCTAGAATTACGAGGCATATTCCAAAACTAAGGTCCGTTTGATCATAATAACAACATCGTTCATGCGACAAGGTTTTTATTGACAGTGATATGTGCTATATATGTGCTTTACTTTTCCACATAATCGCCGTTCACATCTATACACTAGCTGTAACGCTGCACCAGCTTCTTTTACCCCTCGGCATAGAAGTCTGCCGCTTGGGACTTGAACCAGTTGGTAACGCTCCTCTTGAGTTCTTCGTCGGTTTGAAATCGTTGTCCATCCAGCCACCATTTCAAATGCAAGAAGAGGACTGCCAGGTCGGGACTGTACGGAGGGTGGTCAAATCCCCAACGAAACTCTTGAATCTTCTCTTTAGTTTTGGCAGCGGTGTGCGGATGTGCGTTGTCGTGCAGGAGGAGGATGATGCCAGACGACAGTTTTAGGCGGCGTCAATTTTGTATCGCACAGTACACGTCAGCTGTAATTGTTAACCCACAGTCCATGAAATCAATCAAAAGGACGCCCTTTTTGTCCCAAAACACGCTAACCATCATTTTGTGATTTGTGTACGGCGATTGCTTATACTTTTTTGGTTTGGGTGAACCGGAACGGCGCTACTGCATTGACTGTTGTTTCGATTCTGTGTTGGTGTACGCTATCCATGTCTCATCACCCATACTAATGTGGGAAAACTAACAATTCCCATCTTGTTTATAGCGCTCCAAAAACTGTCATGCACTAACCATTCGTTGCTCTTTGTGCTGACCGGTGAGCAGTTTTGGCACCCACCTTGCTCAAAGTTTGATATCCAAGCTGTTCAGTGACAATCCTGTAAAGTGAGGTTCGAGCAACATTTGGGAATTCATCAGCCAGACCACTAATCGTCAAACGCCGATCACTTCAAAGTTTTTGGTTCACTTGCCCAACGAAGTCGGTCCGAATACTGGGCCTACCATTCTGCATTTCATTGTGCACATTTGTGCGGCCATTTCAAAATTCTCAACACCATTGTCAAACCTGTTTGTCACTCATGTCCGGTCCATACATAAGGATGGATACTCACGATGGATGTCTGCAGCTGACGATCCTTTTGCTAGCAAAAAATCTAATCACACCGCGCACTTCACTTTATTGACAGGAAATTGTAAAATGTAGATAAACTGTAGTGATTGTCTACAGAATGAGTGGCCAGGGTCAAAATTCAGTAGACAATCAAATTGTAAATCTCTTAGCACAATAAATAAATAAATAAATAAAAAATAAGAAATGGTTCAAGATAGAAGTATAGCAGTAGTGGAAATGTTTCAGAAAGATAGTAAGAAGATTGGGCAATTTTTATATAAAGTTAAAAAGTATGGACAGTAAATAGAGTGAACAATTTATAAATGATTTAATAAATTAGAAATAAGAAATTACTGCAAAATATGAGTATGACTGGCAAAGAGCCAGGCCTGAACACCAGTCATACTAATCTGTATACAGCTTAGCAAATAAATAAAAAGATAAAGATAAAAGATCTAGTTATGGAAAACCCTCTCTGAAATTTATTTCTGTGTATGGGCATGTTAAAAGATAGACAAGTGTTGTTGCTATTCAGTAGTTTCTTGTAATGTAATGGAAAGAATATGGAAGTTTAAGGCCAGAATATAGCAACTCACATTTAAACATCTGAGCGCGAATTGATTCAGTTTCATCAATCTCCCTTGTGCTGCAATGAAATGTGTAAAAAACTTTTTATAGAAATGTTTATCTTGATTAACATCAAATAGATAGAAAAATAAGTTTTTGTGAGAAAATTTTGTAGAAGCTGTATAAAAATAAATGATAATGAGTTGAAGTCATGTGAATGTTACACGTCAGATTTTTTCTAGAGCATGCCTCACCATAGCTGTCTAACAGATAACATCTACAAATATGCATTTGTAAAGATAAGAAAAATGCTTCCAGGAATTCAGTAATTTAAAATAGAGAGTTGAGGGTTGTTACACTACATCACTATGATATTCTTACTTGAACGCGTTTCGGGAGACGGCTTGTTCCCATCGTCTCAGTTGAGAGAAAATGCTGACGATGGGAACAAGCCGTCTCCCGAAACGCGTTCAAGTAAGAATATCATAGTGATGTAGTGTAACAACCCTCAACTCTCTATTTTAAATTATGACACATCACTGTTACAAGCTTCTAAATCTTCAAAAATTCAGTAATTGTCTGAAAACCATCAACTATGGTCACTAGGGATGGTAATATTCTTGCTTGAGAGCACTGGCTTTCAGTGCTTAAAGGTGCAGTTTTGATCCTGTGCAGGGTGATTGAATTTAAATGTAAAACTTAAATGTGACATTTTCATATGAATAGATTTGTTGGCTTTAAACGTACTAGAAATTCTGACAGTGGCAATACTAATGATTGGCAGTTGCTAGCATTGTTAAATAAACTTAACAATTCTTGCATAAAAAAATTTTCTGTGCCTCAAAGGGAATAATGCATGCTGGAATCATGTGGTGTAAGCATTTCTCAAACAAAACAGAGAGGCCTTCAGCTATTTTAAAGGATCATACTATCTAATCTCTCATAACATGGAATATGTTTTTACAATTCTTCTCTCCAGAGGCAGTATCAGACCTACTTTGACTTATAATTTATGTTAATTGTAGCAAATATTTGATATGGAGGTAACAATTTTAGACACTATTTCTTGTAATATGTTGTACTGCTCAGTGACTATTGTGCAAAATACCAATCAGTTCATTTTGTTGTACTTGTGGAGAATTTATAATTTATTACTTATAGAAATAGATTTGTGTGTTTCTGAACACTTTGAAAACACATCAACTGGGTTTCTGTGTGGTTAGAGTTTAAACAGCAAGTACTGTTATTCATTTGAACTATTATTTTTCCATTTTTATATAAATATTTTTACTGCAAAATTGTTACTACTTTTTCACAAAAAAGGGTAAAAAAATAGAACATAGCATAGTTTAAGGTCATCTTCTATGCGTGGAAATGCATGATTTCAAGTACCTAGCTTTAAAAAAAAAAACTAATAACTTGCTTTGTTTTAAGTTTAAACATTGGAACATGCTCACTTTCACTTTCAAATTCAGACTTTTCAGGCTCAAGCAAGGGTAGGCATTGATTCCAGTGAAAGAAAGATGTCATCCTCAGCTGAAATTAAATCTAGGAGTTGGAAACCAACATGTCGATTAACAGACTGCAGAGGCAATCAACATTATTTTTTTATGGTACATGTTACTGCCATAAAGGGTTACATAAATCATCATATGGATGTAAAGTAAAGAATTGCAATTTTTTTAAAAAAACATATTTTTAATCAGAATTAATACATATAAAAATAAAGGGACACAAAACTAGTAAGGATCACATTTAAAGCACCAGAAAGCATGGGCCCTGAACTGCGAGTGTAGCTATCTACAACATAGATCTTCCAACCCATGTTAGCGTGAGTAAAGCTGTTATAGTAAACCACATCAGGCCAGGTAGTATTAGGAGTAACTTCCAAAACTGCAGGCTCTCCTGTAAGAGAAAATAAATAAATATAATTCACCAAAATGTTTCCTAGCAAAGGCATTGTTTTAAATGAATCTTTCAATTAGTTTAAGAAAGGTGAAACAATGTAATAAACAGTTGTATATAATGAAAGTAGTTTACCCTGTGGCCCAAAAGTCACTTGACAAATGGCAATACTACGGAATGCTACCAAACGCCCAAATTATCCCACTTTACCCCAAACCACAAACTTTTACCAAAATACACACATTTTATGCTGTGTTTATTTAGACTTTAATATCTTTATGTGAAGTTACATTTAATTGTTCTTACATCTGTTTTGCTGCATAGAATGTAGATTAAAACTGTCCTTCCATAAACTTCACATCAAGGTTCTTTAGGCCTTTTAGAATCTAATTAACTACAGTAACTGGAATGTGATAACAAACAACAATAATAACTAACTAACACAGATGTTCAAAGTGCTGTCCATTAACCTGAAGACAATGCCTCACGATCCACATTTGAAAGTGTAGCTGGTGAAATATGATGAATGGCATCATTGATCCATTCTTGCATGTCTTCCAGAGATTGAGTCTCAAAAATTGTTGTTTCATATACCCCCAGAAAGAGAAAACTATGGGTGTCAGATCAGGTGAGCAAGCACACCAAGGCCATAGACCACCTTTCCAATCCATTGATGACCAAACGAGCCATACAGTCTTCATTGAACCATTATGACATAGTGAGCAGAAGCTCCATCTTGCTGATACCACAAACTCTGCCACCTGTCCAGTGACATCTCATCTAGGAAATCCAATATGATGGATTCTACTAACTCACTGTATGAATACTTGTTCACGTTACCTTCAAAGAAATATGGGCCCACATTACATCACCTAAAAGAGCACACCATATCATAACTCTAGGAGCACCTGGGTCATTAGTCGCACACTTCCAAGCTGGATTTTGCACAGACCAGTATTGTGCATTTTGAGTATGGGCATGACCATCCAGGTAGAATAAGCGCTCATCACTAAAAAGAATGCATTAGAAAATCATGTTGATTATACATACAGTCAGTGATCCAATTGCAAAATTGTTGACTGTGTAGAGGATCTCCCGCATTGTGTGGACAAGTTGCAACTTGTACGGATGAAAATGTACAACTTTTAGAATTCACCGAACAGATTCTTTGCTCACTCCACTCTGCCTTGCCACATAGTGAATTGATCTCTTAGGGCTCACTGTGTTCTTTGCAATCACATTAATGGTATTTTCTTCATTAGTCATTGACCTACCACAACATTTTGCATCCAGCACAGGAAAGGTCCTCTTAAATTTATTTAAAATGTTATTTACTGCTTGAAATGATTGTTTTCTAATTTCAGGATGTTGCCTATGAAACTCCTCTGCAGCCTGCCTCACAGTTCTGTGGTTGTCATCACAAAATAATATAAGTTCAACTCATGTTCAGAGGCAAGCATGATAAATATGAATTGATTTAACTGAAGTACATTCCTTGTGCAGTACAATACAATATGTCTTCTGCATTTATTTTATGGTACTGTTGACAAACTAGCCATTGCCTGCATTGCTATCATGTTGCCAACTGATGCAGCCAACAGTCACTGCAGTTAATCAGATTCTAACAGGCACCCAATAATACTCCATAATACTGTCATTTGTCAAGGGACTTTTGGCCACATGATATTATAATGTATTTTATTAGATTTCAATGCTAGGATTGATATTATTATTTTCTAAAGACAATTGGGTCAATGAATGTAAAGAACTATGTTTGCAGACATAAACAGTTTATTATCTATTTGTTTTGTTTATAATGTGTATATCTGTACAGTTTTTTAAAACTTAACTGTGTGTATTATATTTTATTTAACTATTTTAACTTTCTTTACCACATATCTAGTAGATAGAGGAAGTACTGCATTCCACCAAAAAATTCAATATTTAGATTTTATCAGAAGTGTGCATGTGAGAGAGAAAGAGTGTCCAAACTTAGTATATAAGTTCAGTTTCTTCCAACGATTCAACACAAACTCTTTCATGAATATTACCTCACCCCAAACCACCCTTACGTGGAAGACGTTTTGTTACTTTTTATTTACTCAAAAATTATTAATAAGTTTTACTAAAATATTATATTTAAGTTATTGCATCACTAATAAAATGCATATCTTGAACTTTCTGTGAGTGAGAAAGTATTTCTTTGAATAGCCTATGAAGTTCTGTTCACAACGATTGAACTTTGTATGAGATGTATATAAATGGGAAATCATAAGATAGGCAAAAGCTTATAACAAGATAAATGAAGAGTTTATTCAAATATCAGTTTATGATAAATCATATTTTTGCATTGTTAGCCACTTCTTACATAGTCCATGTTGCATGTTTACGCTTTCCCAAGTACTTCATCTTATGGATATGTCTAAAATTTTTAATTCTTTTTTTTTTCCTATGCAAAAATGTATATGAATTATGTAATGCGGATAGAAGAGTAATGTATATGTACAACAAATGTATGTGAATTTGTTATGGGTAGAGTAATTCATGTGTGTGTTTACATCAGATTTCGTTTTTCTTTCTTTCTTTTTTTATATCATATATTTAAAAACAAATAAATAATAATACAGTTTTCAATCACATTGCTTTTAATATTATTTTAATACTTTTCATTTAGCTGTAGTATAATTTTCATGGTCTAATAAAGAAAATTTCATCATAGAGAAAGCTTTGAATTCTGCAAAATGTGAAAATTCAAAATCTGAGAAAATCTAGTTAAAGTTGTAGCCTAATTACTG
The DNA here is from genome assembly GCA_030765065.1 of Deroplatys truncata. NCBI lineage: Eukaryota > Metazoa > Arthropoda > Insecta > Mantodea > Mantidae > Deroplatys > Deroplatys truncata. The sequence goes on from CM060981.1 coordinate 120,745,759, forward strand.
AGGTATACACCCACATGGTGGTTTAAAATCTCACATTAAGAAAAAGCATCCATATACCAAATTAAAAACAGAATATGGAAGCCAATGTTTCTAACATTAGAAAAGCTTAAAAATATATATTTTTCAACACTTTAGCTGATACTTCTAAGTATTCCACCCATGCAACATGAGATGAAGCAGCTACTTGAAAGAAATCATAAAAATAAGAATTTTGAGAACTATTTGTTTCATGCAGTGACTAGGCTAAAATTTGAAATGATGGTGGTGTGGAAAATCAGCAAGTAGCAGTAATAAATAACACGTTTTAAACTCACCTTCTTCACAGTTGTAAACTAGAGAACGATTGAATTTCTTGAATGTCGGAAAATCATCATCTAACCTTCTATCTCTTGCATTATGGCGTGCTATACACAAAGGTCCAACTGCAAGTGAAAATGTATATTGATTCAATTCAATTTCATTCACAGTAAATATACAATTTGTACATATGGCTTCATCAAAGTTACAGAGAGAAGTAAATATAATTAAAGCTATACAATATGAATGCGCTAGATACTAAAATTAAGATAATCATTAACACTATAAAATTTGTGCTTTAATAATAATTTATGCACTTTTGATTTAAAAATATTCCCTGAGGTAGCTTTAAAAGAACTGGGTATCTTATTATATAGAATTAAACCTTTATGAGATACATTATTGAGTGTTCTATTAAGTCGGTGACACTGTAGATGCATAGACTCAGTTGTACATGTATAATAGCCATGATAATCCTTATTTCTTTTAAAATATTACATATTATGGATAAAAGAAACTGTTTCCAAGATATATATACATGATAGTGGAAGTATATTAAATTCATCAAAAATTGATTTGCTTGGGGTATGGGGTGGTACATGCTTCATTAATCTTAACATTTTGTTTTTTTGTATTTTGAATATTATAATGATTGGTTGGAACTCCCCCAGAAGGGTATTCTATATGAAAGTATTGAGTGTATATATCCAAAATATACCACCCTCATTACCTCCTTACTACAAGCTTTACTTAATACTCTTATTGCATATATTAAACAATTTAATTTATTACTAAGAGCTACAATATGTTCTTTCCATGTTAATGCTCTGTCAATTGTAATTCCTAAACATTTGGTGGAATATTGATGGTGTATTGCAACATTATCAAAAAATATTTGAAACTGATTAGTGAAATTTGTATGTCCATTAAAGTTTAAGTAACTAGATTTATTAGCGTTTAGAATCAGTTTATTATGATTTAGCCTATTACATAGTTTCAACATCGAATTATCTATTGTGAGTTGCAATGAAGATTGGCATTGATTTTTGCAAATGAAATTTGCATCGTCAGCAAATAGAACAGTGTTAACAGAAGACAAATATAACAGAAGGTAATTAATATAGATAAGAAAAAGAACTGGCCCTAATATGGAGCCTTGAGGCACCCCACATTGTGCAATTTGTAAGTTAGATTGTGCATTATCAATTTCCACGAAGTGAGCTCTATTTGTAAGATATGATCTAAACCAGTCATTAGCAATGCCTCTAATGCCATAATTGTAAAATGTTATGGTCCACTGTGTCAACTTCTTTATATAAATCAACAAATAATCCTAAGACCTGTTCATTCCTATCTTTTGCATTAAAGATTTCCTCTAGGAATGAGAAGATAGCCATGTTAATTGACTTCCCCTTTTGAAACCCAAACTGCACTTTAGAGATTATATTGTATTTCAATAGGAAAGGCACTAATCTATTATACATAATTTTTTCAAGTATTTTGGAAAAAATAGACAGTAAGGAAATGGATCGATAGTTTTCTACACAAGTTTTTTCACCTTTTTAAAGATGGGGATGATTTTGGCAATTTTGATCAGATGCTTTCTTACTAAGCATATAAAATCAATACAACATGTCGTCCTCCGTGGACTAGTGGTATCGTGCTAGCCTCTAGTTCCCGAGGTCACGGAGGGCGATGGATTTTTTTTGGGCGTAAAAATCCTTAGCATGGCTTCCTTTGGAAGGGGAGTAAAGCTGGTGGTCCCGTGTCGTAGATTTACGGCACATAAAAGAACCTCAAGCCTGATAAGAGGTCTCTGAGCAAAATTTACGGTCTTTCACGTCCAATATAGAATGGGACGCTAAGAACCATAGTAGTTAAAGAGCGACTATAAATAAAACTCAATTTCAATTTCATAACAACATTGGCTGAAAGTACAGCTATATTCTATAAGAGAGCTTGTAATTTTCCAAAAAATGAAGACACTTGCCTGCTGTAGGCCGTGGCTGGCCTCTTCTGGTAAATTCGACACCAGCCAGAACCCTGACTTTTTTCTGAGCTTCTTCACTGAGTCTGTCAAAGCCTCCATGAGGTTCATCAGTTATAATGAATGGATGATAGGTTTCTGCACTGTGGGGATTGTTGCCCCCATGCACTCTGAAAGCATATGTTAAGCCACGACGTAACCATAACTCTGGTATAAGGTAACCATTGATGTACCATGCTAATCCTGTTGAGGTCATACCTATAAAGAAACAGATTTTTAAAAATATGTTAATTAATATCCAGTGACAGTAACAAGGTATTACAGAGAAATAAAATTTCAGAGTTTTACATGAAGAACAGATATGTTGTAGCAACTGTGTATTTCGCAGAAAGAAATGCTAAATGGACAGTTGAATATAAGTAAGTCCAGAGAACTTTTAACATTTGGATGGAACCTTGTAACCATGCTTATTGTTAATTATATTCTGTATTGTGTAAATATGCATATTTGTAAATTGTAATACACTTGTCCTATATCATGTACATGATCTCTTTGATGCAATCAGTTGTATAGCCAGAAAAATATTAAGGCGAGGGGGGTTATGCATAGGGTTCCATTTTTAAACAATTTGTATCAATTCAAATGATAAATATGAATTAATTCTGAGTTGAAATATGTAAATAAACTGATTTTATATTCATAGATTAAGGTGCAGCAATTGAAATTAAAATAAGGATAGGATGTTTTGCGTATTCTAAATGGCAAATGTGTTGTGACATGAGAATTAATAACCACTGTGAAGTAGTAGCTCATGTAAGTTCACTACAAAATGGATTTCTATTATGTTCTAAACTGGGAGATATTGCGCTTCTTTCGAAACCACTCAAATTTATCACCAGAACAAAAACATGTCCCCAATATCTTAACATGGTTGTACCAACACCATCTAAAGTAGCATTTCTGTTGCTATCACCTTTGGCGATACTGTTTAAGACATGCAGTGTAAATATAGTGGTACCAGTGATATGATTAGAAAGTATCTTGTTCCCACCAGCCTAGAAAATGCTATTATTTTAATGAAGCTATTTTTGCTATTCATTTTTACATGTTGTTTTAGCAAGAGGGGTTCTAACCCATAACCCACCCCCTAGCTATGCCTCTGGATGCAATAAATGAATATAGATACATGGTTAAGTAAGAATATGTGTGTTAGAGACCAATCAGGTAAGCATGTGTGTTTCATTTGGTGAAAATTACAGTCATTAACTCAAGAAAATCTAACAGTATTTATCATGCATCTTTGGCATTGTTGTTACTTTAATGTGATAATATTTAGGAAGTGGTATTTATTATGCAATCTAAACAAATCAAAATTGCAAAAATTTGTTCAAACTAAAATAAACTCTGTTAGATTATTACACCAGATTAATCAAGTGATGAAATTTAGTACTCACATATGATCAGAGTGGCAAATATATGCTATATAATGTAACAACTTTCCTTTGTTAAGAGTTTGTATTATGTTAAAACAAATCTCCCAGGGAGAATGAAAAAATCTAAAATGTTACATTCACCTAACTCTACACACTCTTCATTACTTTTACATTTCTTCTACAGGCTATTCTTACAAAAGCTTATTGCTTTGTCTACTGCTTACTTATTAAGTAGAACAAGTAATGTATTCCACACAAAAATTCAATATCCAGATTTCAACAGAACTGCACATGAGAACAGCATGACTCAGAAACGAAAAACCGGTTAAATACCAAACTTTTTAAATTAAATTCAACATCATCTTCCAAGGATGTGACAAAGATTTTCAAGAAAACCTCCCTATCTTAAAGTATCTTTTATATGGAAACATTTTCATTATTTTTGATTTTTGGAAAAATGACTCAAACAACTTGGATTAATATACCATATGTTCAAGATATTTACTAACAAAGTGCATATCTTCAATTTTCTGTGAATATGCTGTGAAATCCTTATATTTGGAATGAATTTCTTATAATTTGTTTAATTGTTAAACCATATATCATAGACAAAAGCTACTACATAAAAAATGTAGATCTCTTTAAAACATACCATATAATTCAATTAACTTTTCTGTGATATCAGCCATTTTGAGATAGGTATGCATTGTTATTGGTTTGAATTTTTCAGTATGAATGAATGAATGAATTTATTGTACAATTTGTTCTACAGTTTGATACGGTAATTTGTATCACAAATTACTCAAATGTAAATAATTATTTTAATATGAATATGTATTTTTATGTAACATTGATTTCAGAGGTTTAATAATTGTAATTATTATTGGTAAATAATAATATACGGCTCTACTGAAACTGTTAACAATAACGCAATACTGCAGCAAGGGGATGAGTTGTTTATCGTTACCGGGAACCAGGAAGTTACGTAATGTTTCGCGCCTTTTCGGTAAAAGCTTCCAGAATGTTCTATAAAAGAAATATGTATTAGTGGTTTTCATTGGATAGTAAAATTGACGCTAATGTTGGCGCGTTTTATTAGCCAATGGCAGTTCATTTATAATCTTTAGGTGTATCTTGAGGCAAGCCTATAAATAGCCAGGCTCGAAGTCGGTCGCCCCGCAGTTATACAAAATTCTCCGTACACTCCACGTCGATCCCAGTGTTCAACAAGATTCTCAACACATAACACGTCAGCTCCCAGTTCAACAAGATTCTCATGTCGGTCTCTCAATTCGTAAAGTTACGCGCAGCAGAAGTACGAGAAATCTTATAAAGTATTCTACGGTTAAATATACAAAGTTGAAGTACGTGAGTTAAAAGTGATAAGAAGTTATTATAAACAGTTTCAGTGTGGCGAGTATTTACATCAATATGTAAATGTGTTAGTGCACGTGTTCGACAATAAAACATTATAAAACACATTTCTTCACTAGTAATTTTTGGATAAAAGATTCCTTTCCGCTTCACAACCTGTAAGAAATACATGCCTACCAAGATCAGATGATAGCTAGCCGGTGGACATTTAAAACTGATACAAATTGCTACGCCAGAGGGAGCTTCGAAACAAACAAGGAGTGACGTCACAAGAATGGCTTCCACCAACACAGAGGTAAACAAACATGGTAACTAATACCGTCGCAAATTGGCGCCCAACGTGGGGCTACAAATACACAAATACAACATTAATTCTACTTCATAATGGCTTCCACAACGTGGTGCTGTAAACACGTAAAATTTGTTATACTCGCAAATTGGCCATCAACGTGGGGCGAAGCGACCAGGAAAGGAACTCGAGTAACCAGGAAAGGATCAGAAATAACCAAGAAGAATTGAGAGGACCAAAGGAGGAATGCAGCGGTGAAATCATCTACAAGAACCAGATTCAAGAAACAACAGGAACAACAGACTTCGATCGTAATTCCGAGATTACGAGGCAACAGGGAATTCAACGCAAAAGCATCGAAACGACGTAGATTCATCACAACACAACGCAGAAGCGACATCAAATCTAGGAGAATGGGGCAGAATGCTGGACATCAAAGTAACAGCAACGGACAGCATAAGTAAGGTTAGAAAATCTCAATTTTTTTGTTAAAAAAAAAAAGCAAATAAATGTTAATGAGGAGCGGTAGGATAATAAAAACAATGGCTACCAATAATACAGAAGAAATAATTATGGAGGGAGATAGTGTAACAGTTAGCTGTGATCCAATACAAAGTACAGGAAATAGCCCAGATTTTTTGGGGTTTGAAGATGAAAATGTTAGTGCAGAAAGTGAGAGTAGAATAGCAGGAAATGTTAATCTTGATACTATTGTGATGATGGAAATGCTGAGAAATATGAGTAGGGAATTAAGGGAAGATCTTAGTAAGAAAATAGATCAAAACAGGGAAGATATGCAAAAGAATAATAGGGAATTGAGAGAAGATATTGATAGGAGTTTAGAACAAAAACTAGATCAGAATAAGAGAGAATTGAGGGAAGATATTGGTAAAAGCTTTGAACAAAACAGGAAATCAATTGAAAGTATTGGTAGGAGGAATGAGAAAGTAGAGCAAACAGTAGATCAAAGCAGTGAAGAAATTGAAAAGAAAGTTACGAAGCTAGATAGTAGTATGCCAGAAATGAGAGATAAAAATGAGGAAGTAATAGTAAGTAAGATAGGAGAAATTTCAAAGAAAATGCTAGACATGAGCAGGGAAATATGTAACAAAGAAAGTGAGGTTAATGTAGAATGTACAGAGTTAGGAAGTCAAATGAGTAGTATTTCAAGTGAACTAAGAGAGATAAATGAGGTTAGGAATGTAGTTGTGAATCAGGCGCAAGTTAATTTCAGAGGGGAAATATCAGAAATACAAAAAGAATCAGAAATGCAAAGAGATAAATTGTACCAAAATGTTCAAATTGAAAACTCCAGTCCAGTACAGTTTAGTACAGATTTGTCAGAGTACTTTCAAAGTAAAAAGATAGCAGATGAATTGAAAATGAAAATTGCCAAAAGATGTGTTGTTCAAGAAACTTTAGATTGTTTTCAAATGTTATCATATGAATACAAGAGGTTATTCATGAACAAAAATTTGAAGGTTAGGTTACGGCTACGAGTAATGTTTAGCCATACACAATTTGATCCAGGAGGGTAAATAACAATGAGATGTAAAGTAAATGCTGGATAGTTAAAGATGACTTGCAGAGAAATGTATTGGAACGTAAGAGGGTTAATTATTTATATATGTCATTTGAAAAGAGAAATAAATTATAAAAAAAAAAAAAAAAGAGAAATGTTTAAAAAAAAAAACTAAATAAATAAATTTTTAGTAACTGTAACAGTATTTGAAAATTAAGAATGCAAAGATTGAAACTTAATATGATATTAAAGTAAAATAAAATTCAAAGAGTATTGTTAAAATAAAATTCAAAATAACAAAAATGGTAAAAATAATTCAAAATAAATACTTATGTAGCAAACAGAAAAGGTGAAACATTGCCTAGATATAAGAGATGTAAATATATGTAGAGGGTAAATATTTTGGTAAATATGTATAATTATTAAAAAAAAAAAAAAAAAAAAAATCTTAAATGTATAAATTTTTGTCAACAGCTTAAAGTAAACAATTTGGTAGCAGTGATTAAATAATTTAGGGTAAAGTATTTGCTATAAAAAAGTTTGTAATGTCAGATTAATATCTAAATTAATTAAACCAGAGCCAGTAAGTAGTGGCGAGATAAAACATATGTCGTGTGTTAAATACGTGTGAAGTGTAAAGTGAAAGTGATAGCGTGTGTTCCAAGATTTAGGAGACTAAAAAACACAATTATAAAATTTTCAAACAAGTTATAAATATTTATAATTATGTTTCTAGTGGGGCATATGATACGGTAATTTGTATCACAAATTACTCAAATGTAAATAATTATTTTAATATGAATATGTATTTTTATGTAACATTGATTTCAGAGGTTTAATAATTGTAATTATTATTGGTAAATAATAATATACGGCTCTACTGAAACTGTTAACAATAACGCAATACTGCAGCAAGGGGATGAGTTGTTTATCGTTACCGGGAACCAGGAAGTTACGTAATGTTTCGCGCCTTTTCGGTAAAAGCTTCCAGAATGTCCTATAAAAGAAATATGTATTAGTGGTTTTCATTGGATAGTAAAATTGACGCTAATGTTGGCGCGTTTTATTAGCCAATGGCTAATCTTTAGGTGTATCTTGAGGCAAGCCTATAAATAGCCAGGCTCGAAGTCGGTCGCCCCGCAGTTATACAAAATTCTCCGTACACTCCACGTCGATCCCAGTGTTCAACAAGATTCTCAACACATAACACGTCAGCTCCCAGTTCAACAAGATTCTCATGTCGGTCTCTCAATTCGTAAAGTTACGCGCAGCAGAAGTACGAGAAATCTTATAAAGTATTCTACGGTTAAATATACAAAGTTGAAGTACGTGAGTTAAAAGTGATAAGAAGTTATTATAAACAGTTTCAGTGTGGCGAGTATTTACATCAATATGTAAATGTGTTAGTGCACGTGTTCGACAATAAAACATTATAAAACACATTTCTTCACTAGTAATTTTTGAATAAAAGATTCCTTTCCGCTTCACAACCTGTAAGAAATACATGCCTACCAAGATCAGATGATAGCTAGCCGGTGGACATTTAAAACTGATACAAATTGCTACGCCAGAGGGAGCTTCGAAACAAACAAGGAGTGACGTCACAAGAATGGCTTCCACCAACACAGAGGTAAACAAACATGGTAACTAATACCGTCGCAAGTTTGGTTTACAATACATACAATGTATATTCGTATACCATTATACCCCTACATCTATTGTGCAATTTGTCTGATGCTTGTTTTCTTATTGGGCCACTCAGATTGCTTGGCTCCCAGGCCTTTTTGCTCACTGAGCGGCCCTTGCTTCTCTTACTTTTCTAGACCATTTTTTCATTTACCTTCCTTAATATTCTCCCATGTCCTTGATTTTGTTTCTTAGAACCTTTTATTGAGTCAGTCATATCTTTAAGATTTCACCTTTCTTCATTTTCATACATCTAACCAAAATTTTTAAACTTCTTTCTACTATTGCATTGCTTTTTGTAACCCTATTATCAATATGGAGCTTACCATAAAATCGTCTGCATATAATGAACTTGAACCTGGAATCTCCTTATCTCTTATTACTGGACAATGCTAATTTCTTATTTTTAATCTTTTTAATATATCATCTATGAATAGGTTAATAATATTGAACTCAGTTTACATCCCTGTCTTAATCCTATTTTTTATTGCATGTCAATTTACTCCCTTTCCCTATTTGTTCTTTGTTTTATCCTGATATGTAAATTTCTCCATTGCTTTTCTAAGTCTAGCAAGTCTCCTTGTAGCATTACCCTCCCTTCTTTCAAATCTCTTAATTTATACCCTTTCCCCCCTTCTTGCAATTTCTTCCGCTTCACTAACCCTTCTCACTCTTATTACTTCCCCACTTCTCACTCGTATCACTCCCTCCTCCACATACGCATTTCTTGTTGCACTGTTTATCATCTGTTCTCTTGGCTTCTCCCCACTTCTCCTTCTTTGCATCTCTTCTCGCCCCGCCGCTGCAACCAAGTTAGCTCCTCTTCCCCCTCCATGGCTGCTGGTTCTTCCTCCCTATTTTCTTCTGTTCTCCTTTTATGACTGTTTCTCGCATCTGTCGAGTTTGTGATTTGATCAGCTGTTTTCTGCTCCTTTCTCCAAACTACCAACTCAGCTATTCTCTTGGTTCTTTGACTTGTATGTGTCCTGGGCCAATGCTTCTGCTGACGCTCGCACATTTTTTCTTGTTCATTCCTCTGTATACTCATACTCCATTCTTCTCCTTCCACAAATAATTTTAAACCTTTCAAAAATGCCTTTTTCCCAGCTGCTCTTGCTTCTTTCATCCTGGCTATTAGTTCTTTTTTCAAACTTTGTTCCTCTCTCGTATAGTCCAGCTCTATAAAAATTCTTGAGCCTCTTAACCTCCTGGCATTCCTTAAAATTTCCCTCCTTTTTCCCATTGTCGTTATTTTCATAACAATGGGTCTAGACTTTCTTCCTCTTTTTCCGATTCGGTACATGTCCTCTATCTCCCAACCAAACATTTTTATACCTAGTCCTTCTTCCATGATCCCATACACTACTTCTTCTAGGTTTCTGTACTCTTCTGTCACTCTGAAAATTACGCAGTTCTTTCTTCTCTGTCCTGCTTCGAATCTTTTCTCTATATCTTCATTTTTTTTTCTTGCAATCCATTATCTGCTGTACCATCTCTTCTCTCTGCTTCTTTGTAACCTCCTAGAGTTGTCTTGAATTTTCCGGATTTCATTAACTGGTTTATTTCTGCCAGTCCTGTTTTCACCTCCACTCCGCCAATTATTCAGCTCTCACTCTGCACAATCTCTTCTACCGCTGTCAGCACCAGACTCTATTTTTCAGTATATCTCTCAGTTTCTGAAGTGCTGTCACCATTCAGTTGTTTCTCACACTGTCATGGAAAGAGTATAGAATTTCAGAGTCAGCATATAGCAACCTGCTTTTTAAAGATTTTACTATCACTTCAGCCTTCTGTATACCCCTTGTACCTACAACAAAATGTGTAATGAAACCATATCTGCAAATTTTTATGTCGATTAACATGAAGCAGATACAAAAATAATTTTTTATAAGAATAGTTTGTAGAAGCTACATAAAAACAAATGATAGTTATTAGAGAGACTCATGTGAATGCAACATCAGACATATTGAAAAATTCAGTGCCTCAGCTAGCTCTTGAACCTTAAATCTTCACTCAAAGATCTGTGGTTCGAATCTTGCCTGTGGCATTGAAGTTTTCAAGCCTGATTCAAATTTCTAACTTGGTGCCTACACATGGCTTGTGAGAAAAAACAATTATTATACTATCTTCCTACTGATAAATGTCTAATCATAATGTTCATCTGTTATAAGTGTATTTTTATTCACAAAAGACTTACTCAAATTCCAGTGGATTAATTTTTGCTTTCCAAGCAATTGTCAGTGTAAGATAAGATTATACTAATGTCATTTTCTGTATTAGTTTGTTTTTAGAAAAAATATGGGGTGAACATTCCTGGTGGGACCAGTTTCATGGTGTGCGGTTGGCTGATGAGGCTGGTTGCTGTGTCGGTGGTGCAGGTGTGGAAGTCTGCAGTAAATATAGTACAGTTTGTAATGTAAGCTCCAACTTCTCTATGCTTGATATATATATATATATATATATATATGAGTAATTTACTTTTCTTTTCAAGTTTTTATGCTATATATGTTGAAATAATTTATGTGACAAACCGTAGTATATTTTCAGCAGACTTCTTGTCACTTGCACAGTAACTAGCCACACCAGCTGGCTTCACACCACAAAACTGATCCTACCAAGAATTGGTCACCCAATATATTCAGTTAATTGTTAATTCTTGTTCTAGCATGCAAGCCTTGAACATTTCTGTAATTAAAATGTTGCCTTTGAGTAACAAAATGTAGAGGACCTATGCATTAGACCTTCCAAGGACCATAATTAGTATAAAGTCCTAAAATTAAGCATCTTATAATATTTGAATACAGATTTTTTCCTCCAAAAGTAACATAAAGAAAGATGGACAACTATGTTTTAGGGCATACTTACAATAATATACTCCTGTATGTTAAAACACCATTGACACTTCATTGACTGAAGCAGAATATTTTTGAGTTTAAATATAATAAATCTCTTTATAAGGAGAGATTATTGTTTCAGATGTTAAACCAGTTTAATGAAATACAAGGAATTAGAACCGTTTAAGAAGAGATAAAGTGTGCAAATAAAAACATTTGAAAGAGAACTGTTATTACAAACTGTTACAGGAAATAGGTTCCAGAGAATGAAAACTAAGGGCGGTATTCATAGTCAATCTTGGTCCGGACCAACTTGCTACTTCTGGTGGATTTACAGCAGACCATTAATTTTCTTATTAATAGACTGGGACTTGCTTTGGTCTGGGGATCAAACGCCTTGGTCCGGACCAAATTTTGGTCTACCTCAGAGGGGTAGATTAAAGGCAGATCATCTTTACAAAATGGATGACTATGGAGTGATGGGCATGGCTGTTATGCATAGAATTCACAAAATGAGATGGTGGAGTAGAACTATCTACCAAGATTAGACATAATTGGAAGCTATGATGACCTAAACTTCAAAACAAATACAGGTTTAGTAAAGCAAAAGTTAAAAGGTTGATAAAACTGATTCATCCTAACCTGCATAACAGAGACAATAACCTACAGCAAAGAATACATAAAGCTGCAATGTAAACCAAGAATTGTGACAGAGTACATGATGCTTTTACCTGTAATTCCTTGGTATCCTCTTTTACCTCCAGATGGGCCTAGAGTAGCAGTAAACGTTCGAATTGTGCGATCATAAATTTGACTTTTCTCCCAAGG